>JANAVB010007399.1:40210924-40423875 GCA_029216955.1 Iris pallida
AATGAGACGATCACACAAATGATTACAAGATTCCTCGACATCATCAACCCCTTTTCTTCTCTCGACAAACAATATACAAATCACGAGAAGATCCGCAAGATACTTAGGGGGCTACCAAAGATTTGGAACCCTAAGGTGACAGCCATCATAGAAGAAAATGATCTCACGACTATGTCCATGGAGACTTTGATGGGAAAGCTGATGACTCATGAGCTTGACCTCAAAGACTTCGAAGAGCCTTCTCCTAAGGCAAAGGAGATTGCCCTTAAAGCTCACCGACGAAGGGCTGATCCTGAAGAGACGGATGACGACAACTTGGAAGGTGAAGATCAAGCTCTCCTTGTCCGCAACTTCAAGAAATTCCTTTACTTCAATCGAAGAAAGAAGGAACCATAAGAAGATGACGAAGAAGACCCAACATGCTACGGTTGTAAGAAGACTGGACACGTCCGAAAAGACTTCCCATTCACAAAGAAGAGCAACCGATATGAAAAACCATACAAGAAAGCTTCCTCAAAGAAATATGCCAACACAAGCATTTGGCATGAAAGCGAAGCTAGTGACTCCGAGGAAGAAAAGGACTCTCCTCAAGACACCGCCAATGTTTGCCTAATGGCTACATCTGACAAGGTAACTAGCGAAACTCTCGATGATTTCACTTTTGACGAACTTGGTGATGCATTCAATGATTTACTCAATGACCACAAGAAAGTCATCAGTAAATATAAACACGCCAAGGAGAAGATCAAAAGTTATGAAGTCGAGATTCAAAGACTCTCTTCATTGCTTGATAATATTAGAGACACTTCACCCACAGAAGTCACAAATGAGGTGTCTAAGCTTAAATTAAGCCTACATGATGCCGAAGCACGTATTAAAAAGCAAACACAAGAGATCACAACACTCAACACCGAGATTGCTGAAGAAAAGAATAGACACAAGATCTCTATCACTAAGATTTATGGTTTGAATACTAAGATTGATGAACTGCAGGCTGTCTCTAAGAAATTAGAGACTAGATTGGGAAAACAGGTTGTTCAACCTCAAACCCAATCACATGAGACACACGCAAAGCATGACACTGCTCATACTAGTCAACCACGTCATCCACCTGCAGCACGTAATCATGCTTATATGTACACCCACTTTCATAAAGCACACAAAACACATGCACGTAGAAATAATTCTCATATGACACGTAATCACTATGCTATACATAGATAAAATTATCACTATGTTGCACATAAACAAAATCACCATCATCCTGCTAATGGATATAAACATCATCCTGCAGCCACATATAGTCATCATCATGCTCCACACCACTCTTACCATGCTACATATAGACATCATCATCATGCTACTCCACACCACTCTATATATAGACATCATCACCATGCTACTCCACACCACTCTACATATAGACATCATCACCATGCTACTCCACACCACTCTACATATAGACACCATCAACATGCTCCTAGCATAAATAGGAATGCTATTTGTACTTATTGTGGATTACATGGACACATTTCACCACAATGTAGAGTTAGAAGATTAGTAGATAGAAACATATATGCATGGTTGCCGAAAGCTAACTTTTCAGGACCCTCAAGAACTTGGGTACCAAAGGTCATATCTAGTCTTGATGTAGGTGGACCTTCTTTCCTCAACTAAGAGTAAGTGGATTCTCGATAGTGGATGCTCGCGACATATGACGGGAGACGCAAATCTTTTTGCATCACTATCGATGAAGAGGGAAGGGTATGTATCCTTCGGCAACAACCTTAAAGGGTATATCATTGGTAATGGTACTATAGGTCATCCTTATTCTCCTGTAATAAAGGATGTCTGCCTATTGACCGAGTTAAAGTATAACCTGCTCAGCATAAGTCATCTTGCTGATCATGGGTATGATATTAACTTTAGAAAAAATAAATGCTTTATTTATGATAGGTCAACATGAGACATTATTTTTGAAGGGATAAGAGAGAATAATATTTATATTTTCTATCTATCTAGAGATACTAACAGTACAGAAAGATGTCTCTATGCTCACAAGGATGAAAGATTACTATGGCACCAGCGTCTTGGTCATGCCAATATGGATATTATATCCAGGCTATCGACCAAGAAGCTAGTCAGAGGCTTGCCCGATATCACATTCAAAAAGGACACGGTATGTGCCGAATGTGAGTTGAATAAGGCAACCAAGTCCTCATTTCATTCCATAAACTCTGTAAGTACTACTAGACCATTGTAATTACTTCATATGGATTTATTTGGCCCTAGTAGAGTAGCCAGTCTTGGTGGAAAACTCTACGCTTTTGTTATAGTTGATGACTTTTCTAGATTTACTTGGGTTTTCTTTCTTACAAATAAAAGTGATGCTATTTCTGTTTTCAAAATATTTGCTAAAAAGGTTCAAAACGAAAAAGGCTACATGATTACTCGAATCCGAAGTGATCATGGAGGCGAATTCGAAAATAGTGATTTTGAAAAGTTTTGTGATTTAAATGGTTTTAATCATGAGTTTTCTTGTCCAAGAACTCCTCAACAAAATGGTGTTGTGGAGCGGAAGAATAGGACTCTTGGCGATATGGCTAGAGTCATGTTAAATAAATTCTCTCTTCTAAAATATTTTTGGGCTGAAGCTGTCAGTACAGCGTGCCATATTTTAAATAGGGTGCTTATTCATCCTATTACGAAGAAAACACCCTATGAGCTTTGGTTTGGAAGAACTCCAAACATTTCATATTTTTGAGTTTTTGGTTGTCGATGTTTTATCCTTAACACCAAAGACAACTTAGGCAAATTTGATGCCAAAGCTGACGATGGTATATTCCTTGGCTATGCGGCCAAGATCAAGGGATATAGAGTATTCAACAAACGCTCATTAATTGTGGAAGAGTCTACAAATGTGACTTTCGATGAGGATAACAGTGCAGCAGCTACTCTTGATGATGATGTTGAGCCATCAACTTCTACTCCAATGAACACAGCCACTGAAACCAATTCTCTGGAGGGCTTGCCAAAGAAATTTTCTTTCAAGCCGTCACATCCAGAAAATTTGGTTATAGGTGATGTTTCACGTGGAGTAAGTACTAGATCATCAATAAGAGACTCCATTGCTAGTACTGCCTTCATTTCACAAATTGAGCCGAAAAACATTGTAGAAGCTTTTAATGATGAATTTTGGATTTCTGCCATGCTAGAAGAACTCAACCAATTCGAGAGGAGCCAAGTTTGGGAACTTGTTCCTAGGCCGATAAATCACCCGATTATTGGTACTAAATGGTTTTTTTGAAACAAAGTAAATAAAGATGGTTCAGTTACACGCAACAAAGCTCGTATAGTAGCTCAAGGATACAACCAAGAGGAAGGTATCGACTACGATGAGACGTATGCTCCTGTTGTAAGATTAGAATCCATACGGATGCTTTGCGCATTTGCTAATTTTCAAAATTTCAAATTGTTTCAAATGGATGTTAAAAGTGCTTTCTTGAATGGATTTATTAAGGAGGAAGTTTTTGTAAACAAACCCCTGGTTTTGAAAATCACAAATTTCCCGACCATATTTTCAAGCTCAAGAAAGCGCTATATGGCCTCAAACAAGCCCCTAGAGCTTGGTATGAACGGCTAAGCAATTTCTTGCTTGAAAAAGATTTTTCTAAAGGAAAAGTTGATACTACACTTTTTATAAAATCTTTCAAAGACACTATTCTCTTAGTACGAATTTACGTGAATGATATTATATTTGGTTCTACTGATGAAACCCTTTGTCAAGATTTTGCCAAGTGTATGCAGACCGAGTTTGAGATGAGCATGATGGGGGAGCTCAACTACTTTCTTGGAATGCAAGTCAAACAAACGTCAAATGGAACTTTCATCTGTCAGTCAAAGTATACAAAGGACTTGCTGAAGAAATTCGACCTTGGCAACGTCAAACCAATCAGCACTCCAATGGCTACTACAACTAAACTAGAACCAGATAAAAGCGGCAAACCTGTGGATCAACGTAAGTATCAAGGTATGATAGGCAGTCTACTTTATTTAACTGCTAGTCGCCCTGATATTATGTTTAGCATTTTCCTGTGTGCTAGATATCAAGCTAATCCTAAAGAATCACACATGACTGCTGTTAAGCGTATCTTTCGATACCTTAAGGATACGGTTACAGTGGGCCTATGGTATCCCAAATCAACATCATTTAACCTCATTGGTTACTCTGATGCTGATTTTGTCGGATGCAAGGTCGACCGTAAAAGTACGAGCGGCACGTGTCATTTATTAGGAAAGGCTCTAGTCTCCTGGTTTAGCAAGAAGCAGAATTCTGTCACACTATCCACAACAGAAGCTGAATATATTACAGCTGGTCGTTGTTGTACACAAATTTTGTGGATGAAGCAAACCCTTGAAGACTATAACTTATTATTTATGCACATTCCTATATTTTATGACAACACTAGTGCTATAAATCTCACTAAGAACCCCATATGTCACTCACGCATGAAGCATATTGAAATACGTCACCACTTTTTGCGTGATCATCAGCAAAATGGCACTATTAACTTAGAATTTATTGACACCGATCATCAGCTAGCATATTTTTTTACCAAACCACTATCCGAAGAGTGTTTTAACTTTCTTTGTCGTGAACTAGGAATTTTGGATGAAGCTGTTATTCATTAAAGTAACCTGCGTAAATATCGATTATGTCTTGATTCTTTATGATGAACTTGCTATGGGTACAAGTCGAAAGGGTCCTTCTGACAACAAGGCGTAAAAGCCTAAGCGACATGGTGCACTAGTCCTCAGGACTACCGCTAGCTGGGATCCGGTCCCTGCAGCTATCCCATGGCAGCTTCAAAGTATTACATTGGGGCATATTTCCTTGTTTATTATATGGACTACTTTTATTTATCACATGCAAAAATTCAAAATTTCAAACTTCACTTTGATTCAGCGTTAATTTTTTTTTTTGCTATTCGCTACTTGGTTTTCTCATTTTATATCTTGCATCTACTTTTTTTTTTTGTCACTTCCTTGATCAAATTTTTTTCTAGCGTGATTTCTGTTATGGTACCATAAACCAGAATTCGGACCGAACTCTGCCTTACCCAGAGTTCGGGCCGAATTCGGTCTGGCTGTTCCAAAACCGAAAGCAGCCTCAGCCGCTGATCAGATTGTGATCCAATGGTCCACATTTACTCCGACCATTCGAACCCCTACACTAAAAACCGGGTTCCCCTCTTCTCTCTCCTTCATTGCCACCTTCCAAACTTCTCCAAACTATTTTTCTCCAAACCCTAACCCTAGTTCTTCCTTCATGGAGCATCATTCTTCTCAAAACTCAAGGAGAAGGCTTCTCTCACCATTCTCCTTCATCTTTTATCATCAAATTGAGGTATATTTCTCCACTTCTCTCCATCTACAATTCCTCAATTTTCTTTATTATTATTTTATGGCTCCTAAGTTATTCAATAGGGAGAAGAGACTTCGAACCGAGGGTGCGTCCTCTTCGAATGCTCCTCCTCGTGTTGAACCACTCGTTGAACAACCCAATCAACAACCCATTCACCCGTTGTTCAACCCACCTCGTCCACTCGATCCCAACACGTATGATGACCGGATATTCGTATTACTTGATGCTTCCAATGAATAGTTTAGTAATTTTCGGTCCCGTCCGGTGTATGCGGGTCACCCTATAAATTTTACTATATTTTCTCAATATGATTCACTTTTTCATGATCTTTGTCTTGATAAACTTGTCACTACCAACTCGGTTATATATCTCAATGCCATACAAATGTTCTACTGCAACCTTACTCACAATGATACACATATCTTTTCACGGGTTGCGGGCATTGATATTTCTTTTGATGATTTCGACTTGGCCGAACACCTTGAACTCCTGGGGCCAAACTCATGTAAAAAACTTGTTGAAGCTCAAAAGTTTCTATTTCCCGATGGGTCATCCCTAGAAAGCTTCAAGGACGACTTGTGTACCCCTAACACACGTTCTCGTAAGCTTCTCGCCAAGTTTCTCAATCCTTACTTTTATGAACTTCATCGGATCGTCTTTAACACGATTCTGCCCAAAGCAGGATCGACCGATGAAGTTACATACTTTGAAATCTCTGCTTTGTATCACGTCCATTTTTATGTTCCTTTTAATCTTCCACGTACCATGATGGACTGGATGATTAACGCTAGGAAGAAACCAAGATCCTTGGTTTATGCTCTTTATCTTTCTATGCTCTTTCATGCTTTTCGTGTACCTCTTGATGAGTGCCAGTTCCTACCTGCCCCTGCCTTCCTCTCTAAGGCACGGCGGCTTCAGGCAGTAGTTGGCTCACCTGTTGTGTCCGAGCACTCTGACGATGAGCCCGATGCCCCTCCTCTTGGACAGGATCCTCCTCCTTTTCCTGCTACTCTTGAGTCACTCCAGACTATGCTCCGCGATCGATTCACCTTAGAGGATGATCGCTGGACTCAGCTTGACTATCGGACTACCTTGCAGATGAGTGCCATTAGCAACTCACTGTACGATATTCTGTACTCTATGTCCCGGCATCCTTTTATGCCTATTCCCATGGAGCGGGACCCTGCTCGCGATGGATACTGTATCGATGACCCTTGGGTTATCCGGTACCTGGATCCGGATGCGGCCTTCGTGGACCCTCGTCGTTCCTTCACTGATCTATCCGACGACGCTGGGCCTTCACGAGCTCGATGATGGATATAGATTTCTCTTTTCTGCTACTGCTGAGGATCGTAGTTTATGCTTTTATGCATTTTTAGTTGATGTAGTTGTTTTTATTTCTGCACTTTGGTTGTATTAGAACTCATTATATGACTTTGGAGACATTTTATTCTGCAGTTTCTCAGTTTTATGCAGTTTATCATTATTATTTTTGGTGTGCTTGCCATTCATTATTCTGGTTGTTTGATAACTGACAAAAGGGAGAGAAATATTTTGATATATTCATATTATATTATATCATTTTTCTGGCTTTGTGTATCTGTGCTTTGGAAAAAGAATATTGTTATCAGGACAACAGATAATGTTTACGGGGGAGCTATTGCTAGCTTTGCACTTATTATATTTTGTCAATTATCAATATGGGGGAGATTGTTGACACAAAATCACAGTCAACCATATATTGATACAATTGACAACATGATACTTGTAATATTTTAATACAACACATGAAGACTAAATTCGGTACAAGCCAGACGACAGCTCGCACCTGCAATGCTTCACAGTTTGAGTCTGTATTTTATACTTTATTTGAGTCTAGACTTATGTAAACTGAGCTGTGCTGAGCATTTTGAGACTTAGACTATACCTATACCTCAAACCAAAAGTCCCACCAAACATCCAAACAGCCCATTGGCCCATTGGACCTATTCTGTGCTCTGGAGACAGAGTTCGGGCCGACCTCTGCCTCCACACAGAGTTCGGGCCGAACTCTGCCTCCTAAATTTCAGGACCCTAATTTTTAGGGTTAGCTGGATGCAAGTTGTCCAACGGCCAAATTTTTGAATGTGCCGACCAGAATTCTGGCTGAATTCTGCCTGTATGGTATCCTATAAATAGGCCATGAATTCTTTCATTTTCATTCATCCAATCTTCTCTTCTCTTCTCTCTAAAGCCTTATACAAGCCATACCCTTCTCATCTACTAGCCACAAGCTCCCTAAGCTTCAAAGTGCTCAGTACTTTTCAGTTAGGAGTTTGTGCAAGAGTTCAAGAAGTCGCTTGGAAAATTCCAAGCATCGCCACTGCGATCTCTGTAAGAAGTTGACGTGCTCTTCTGAAGAAAAGGTACGGGGTATAACTACTATTTCACAAATAGTGGATTTAATCCTGAGCTAGAGTTCTCAGTCTGGACTAGTCCTCCACGAGGGAAACCAGGTTAAAATCGGCTGTGTTTGCGTATGCTTTCTTGCTCTTTACTATTTCCGCATTTACTCTGATTATTTTCTGTTGGTGAAAGAGTTTATTTTTTTAATTGGATATTATTGTCATAAACTCTATTCACCCCCCTCTAGAGTTGCCTATTGGTTCTTCATATAAAGTATGTTATCATGGAAAGCATGTTATTCGATTCACATAAGTAAACAGGCAACCAATATCAATTCCGTGTTGTTTCGTGACTTCTTACAAATATCGACGCACTCGCCCTTGCACCGACGCAAGGGGGATACGCCTATCAGCTCTCCTTATCATGTTATAAGTGCTCTCTATGCAGGATCTATATGTGCAGGATATGTGTGTACCTCGCACTTTCGACCCAGGATCTATTTGTGCAGGATATATGTGTACCTTGCACTTTCGATCCATCGTTCCTTATCTATATGAAGGTCACTAGCTTTCCGGGCTAGAATGGACTTATATTTCTCAAATCGAATATGTAAGACGATGATCACTCTGTGCGGTTGCTAACCCAAACAATCAGAGGACCCCCGAATTACTCAAGTAAGTGGATTATCACATTCACTAGAAGGTCGCTACCCGTCTAAATGAAGTGCACCAACAATACCGATATTCTGCAGTCCCTCCTAGGTCGAACGGTCCCAGCGCCCTGGCGAACCACGTTCGAGGGAAGAAAACATCCGTGTACGGGCAATATATCTTTAAGTCCATTTGACAATGCAACGCATCTTATCTTTCATACAACCAAGCAAATTCGCCTATCTCTATTTCAATTGGCACAATGTCCCAACTCAATGTTCTCAACGAACGCCCCGAAGGCCATAAACATTTCGAAGGCACCATGTCGCACCGATAGTAATGTCACATCCGTGCCATAACTGTTATTCTCGTCGCAACGATGCCATCTTTTGTAAGTCTCGTCTTGCTGCGCATACTTTGATATAGTTATTCATCTTTCCTTGCATTGTGCATTCGATGCACGCCTCGAAGTCGTATTTCTATGTTCTACGCCTTAGTGTTCAATGCGTTAGACTTATGTTCCTTCCTTCCGACTTGTGCAACTGAGGCACGTCTCGATAGGGTATTCAATGTTCTATAGCTCGTGCAATGAGGCACTCGTACCGATATAGTCTTTCAATGTGCTAGCCATCACTAACTCGTGCACGAGGGCACGAATGACTTGTGTACTGAGGCACTCGTCGATACAGTTATCCCATGTTCTTATGGCTAGCGCACCGAGGCGCTCGCCTGCGATATTCAATGTTCCATAGCGACTCGTACATTTGATGCACGATTCATTTCATTTGTTCTATCTAGAGTTCGACACGCACTATGTTTCTTTCCTTCGAGCAACGCCCATGGTCTTCGAGCAACATCCTTGATAGACTATCTACGCAAGAGAGGTCACTTTGGCGACATCTTATTTCAATGAGTCTATTTAGAACATTAGACAACTATGCTAGTCACAAAAGGTACCAAAAATTTAAATGTTGACTAAATTTTGCATAAAATATCCAAAATCTTATATACATGAATATTTAAAATAAATCAAAATTAACCGATTGGATTCTAATACACATGTTTGATATATAAAACATACTGTCATTAAAAAATCTATTCCATTAAACATATTGACAGTAACATGCTAGGAATACAGAAGAGAAAGTCTTCCTCCATTAAAAATAATCATATAAGATGTTGGTCTATTCCATTAAAAAATTATCCCATTAAGGAATACATCAGTGGATTGATGCATTTCTTAAACGAACAAATCATCCACTCTGATCCCTCCATTACTAGCTATTTATTATTATTATTATTATTTTGTTGCAAAGTTAATGACTGTAGCTATTAAACATCCTAATGAAAATTGACTCGTTTAACAAAATAATAATAAAAATTATGAGTCGATTTCTTCTAAACTGTAGCAACCAAGACGACCAAGATGGCCAACAACAAATATTAACAATCAACAGAATATATTAACATTATCTTAAATTGAATCTGGAATATAATTTGTTGAACAATTGGAACCCTAAAATAAATAAGATTAAACGATCTAGGGTTTCCAAACAAGAACAAAAAACAATTATGAAATTTCTATCTCATGAATCAAACAGGGAGGCTCTGATACCACTTGTTAGAGATTTATTGTACCATGTCAATTCATGAGATGAAGAACATAAATTAAATTACGGAAGCATAACTGAATCCATTGCTAGGCTTGATGGATCTTGAAACGGTCGTCTTTTTATGGGGTTCGATCTTCCAACTTGCTACGACCCTTAATGACAAAGAAGAATCCGAATCCTTTGTCCCTCTCTTTCTGTTGATGGAGATGCAGAAGAAAAAAAAGAGAAAACCTCTCTTTTGGTGGCCGTATAAGTTGGGGACCATAATTCTAATGAATACATATATTTATATATTTTGATATTTTTAATTTGGCCCCTCATCAAATTAGATTTATCTCTGGTATCTACACATTATTTCAATGACAATTATACCCTTAAACCAAATTTCAAATAGATCACTTTAATTTGGCTTAATTATTTAGATAGCCCAAACACAATTAATTTTACATGTGTGGCCCCTAATTATTGAATAATTCCAACAATGTTTGCTTACGTTAAATATATAGTCCAAAAAATTAATTTTTCTATTCCCATATTTGGTTCACATAGGAATAGGAATGTTAATTTGTTTAGTTTTATAAATACTATTTTATTAATTTCATGATGTTACTATTATCTAAATTCACATGTTTTGGATAGAAGTTAAAATTTTGAAAGTAAATGGAGGGTATTACAGTCTAAACAAAATATCCAAACAACATTCTTAGAAAAGCAAAATTATTTCAAGGAAGACTTGGGAATAACTTTTTCACATTAATAAAAATATGAAACCACTTGTATATTTCCTTCTTTTTTTGAGCTGTTTTTTTTCAACTTGGCAAATGTCAAGAAAGGATTCGAATCTTCACCTTCTGTAGTAGGACTCCCGTTACTGCCATTAGGCCAAAAATCATGGACAATTTTTAATCTTAAATGTACCAAATATTGGTAAACCTTCAAAACGTATTTTCAAGCAGAAAATTTACTGTATCGAAATATATTTCTTAGAAATTAGGCAAAAGGAAACAAGTTTGGAGAAATTCATTTAAACAAAACTTGTAGCCATCCAAGATGGCGGAATATCAAAAGTAAAAAAAAGTACAAAAAGAAAAAGAAAATTGAATTCCTGCCAATCAAGTTGGCGGAATTTGGCCAATTTCGTTAAAATAAAAATAAAAATCCTGCCAACCAAGTTGGGGGAATTTGGCCAATTTCGTTTAAAAAAACAAAAAAATGAAAATGATGCAACTAAGTTGGCAGAATTTTAGCATTGCTAAAATTTCGCCAACTTGGATGTAGGAATTTGGTAGTTGGTTTTTTTAGTGGCTCGATTTTTTTTGGCTCGGTTTTTCTTCATGGGTTTAGTTAATTGGTTTTTATTCATGGCTACATTTTGTGGTTCACATTGATTCATAATTCATGTGGTTCACATTCGCTCTTGCTTCATGGGTTCTACTGTTTTTCTAGTTCACGGGTTCTAATATGGCAGATAGATGAGAGAGAAAAAGATGGCACATAGACAATTTTGTTATAAGAGGAGAGAAGCACAACTCTGAACATCACACAAATAAACAGAAAAACACCATAAAGAAGAAAAAAAGAAACAAGTCCGAGAGAATTAGAGTTTGAAAAGAAAGAAGTAATCCTAGGAAAAAGTAGAGTTTGAGCAGAAAGAAAAGTAAGAGATAGAAGAACACAAGTAATTGTTTTTTATAGTTTAAATCATAATCTTCATCCTAAAAAATATTCGTTTTCATGATCATTGTTTTACAGATGGCTAGTCAAAATGATGGACTTATTCCCGGAGGACCTACTACTGATTTGATAAAGTAGAAGCGTGATTCGCATATATGTAGTTTAATATTTTTCGGAAAGGTATATTAAAATTTAACCGTGTAAGTCAATATAATTAATATGTTTTACATGTTTAGTAATAACTTTGTCTATGTATTTTATATATAGTTATATGATTATAATGCTGGTGAACAATTACGAGAGCATCCCTCATGGCGTTATGAGAACGGCCTAGGTTATTGGAAGTTGAGTGCTGAGCAAGTGGCATTGATCAGAGTATTTGGTTTTCAGTATATTGGCCAAATATATTTTCTACAACACAATAGAGACTTGATCTCCAGTTTAGTTGAGCGTTGGTGGCAGAACGAAATACCTTTCAACTCCCATTTGGTAAAATGTCTATCATTTTAGCAGATGTGGCAAATATTTTAGGATAGCTTATTACGGGTGAACCTATAATATTTGATGAATCATTTTCAGCTCAGACTTTGATAATGGAGTACCTAGGCATGGACGTGTCAAAATTATATGGAAAAAACTTAGTGACGTTTACTTGGCTCCGTCACAACTTTTTGCGCCAAGATCGTATTGGCGATCAAGAGATCTCAGTAGATGATGATCGGGTAAGTATAAATTTAATGTTATTGTTTGCGTAATATATTTGTTAATTTAATTTTACCCGTAATATTTTTTCATAATATGTTCAGGTTATTGCTTGCACTAGAGCCTACTTACTAGGCCTAATTAGCGCAATTTTGTTCCCAGACTCATCAAATAAGGTAGATTTGCATTTTCTACCTTTTTTGGTTGACCTGAACGAACCTACGCGACACGCTTGGGGGACATCAGTGCTAGCATATCTATATAGTTCTATGTCAGATTTTGTACAATTTCTCTCCGTGTATAAAAGTAAAAAAAATTTAAATGGATATATGACATTAATATAGGTATAAAGTTGTTAATTAATTTTATTTACGTTCAAAATTTGTATACTTATATCATGTGATCATAGTTTCTAGGTATGGTCATACGAGCATTTTTATATCGGTAGACCGGTCTCCCGTATTAATACCGACGATGGTGTCTTCCCGTCAGCATTACGGTGGACTACGGCTGCATCAGATCCCGTACACTGTAAACACTCGGATGTATCTCTATATCGGGGCCAATTTGATTCACTAAAATATAAAGAGGTAAAATATATCTATTATAAAGATGATCAAGTCAATATGTTTATTATCTAGGTAATATATCTTCCGTACCGACTTGAAGAGCAGAATCCTTCAGAGATACAAACTATAGCCTTCAACCATAGTCTCCATAATTTCTTCATAATATTCCATGGTGATATAATGTACCATCCAGCTGATCGTGTTATGCGACAATTCTGGATGAAACAACACATTCCCGAAGAGCCGCCTTGTTTAAACCGTAGTAGAGGCAGCGCAATGATAAGAGCACGTATAATGATTCCTGGATGGAATTCTAGATATGAAACACATAAAGCGGCACACTTGTCTGAAATGATGAACTGTATGTCAGATGGTAAGTTCAACAAAATAAATTCGTAAAAAATTATACAAAATTATATGCTCATATTTGTTTAAATGTGTAGCATTAGGTGATATTGCATATAGGTCTTGGTGGGGAGCTCCTCTTATCAGTAACAGATCCTACCGATATGAGGAACCTCGATTCCAACATCGGGCCATAGATGATTCTAGTTTGCGTGGATTTTATGAACATGTAGTTGGAAAGGTACGTCTTTTTTATGAAAATGTATGTCTCTGTAGTACTTTTTGTATGAATTAATTGGATTCTACTTAATATTTCAGCTGCCAGGTTTGTGGCAAGCATACGAAAATCATCATTCAGATCGAAACTCCTACGACACAACGGTAAAAGTATTTTTGGATAGTATGGAAGAATCTCCAGTTCCCCCGAATCCTCCATTACACATTCTGTCTGGTTATCCTCAAGGATTTGTTATGCAACGACAAGCACGTCCCCCTAGGAAGTATGCCAATATTTGGCATGTGGATAGCCCGCCTCAATAAGATAACGAAGTCCCGTATCAGGGGGCTGATGATGGAACATCTCAGTGGGCTAGCCAAGGAACTTCTCATTGGGATGGTGAGGGAACATCTCAATGGGCTAGTCAAGGAACTTCTCATTGGCCTGGTGAGGAAACATCTCAATGGGCTGGCCAACAAACTTCTCACTGGCCTTGTGAGACTGAGGGGACTGGTCAGTGGGATAGCATATTTGCCTCCAGACTTCCCAATTATACGCAAATCATGACGACTCCATCGACACCGATGCCTACTCAACACGAGGATGCCCAAGGAGGAGGTGGTGATGCGGCCCCAGAAAATACACGATGAAGGCGAGACCGACTCAATCTACGGGATATTGATCGTCCAGACTATTTACAATTAGACAAGAGAGGTCGATGAAATTATGTAATTCCTTTCATTATAAAATTATGTACTATTATAAAATTACAACTTTCTTTCATTCTAAAAAGTTAGGACAATGTCGTCATTCTCTTGGTTGGTTTGTACATCTCCTTCTATTGTGTCCTAAACCATTGCAGTTACTACATCGAAGATCTCTTGAAGAATGATCATTGGCTAAGATACGGTTCTTCTTTGGTCCTCCCGCCTTGTGCCGTACCTCTGGTACTCCAATATGGCCTCTCACCAATGTACTTTGAAGGTTGTAAGGGACTGGAATTGGCTCCAAGTGCGGCTCATATACGCTTCTTAATGCTTGTTTAGAAAAAATACCTGGATAAAAACTCTCGATGCTAATTTTTTTAGAATTAGTCGCATAACATGTATGTACACATGGAAGACAAGTATGATACCACTTTAAATATAAACAATAATTTTCATATAAGCGAACAACATATGTTCTATTTGTTTTATGATCTAATATTTCAAATAAATAACTAACTATACTCAATATTTGCAACTGGTGTTTTTTATTGGTGATTCGGGCCATAGTTTTTAACATTTTCGGACAATAGTCGGTTTCAAGATTTTCGACTTTTTGTCGGTTCTTGTCCTGAAGTGTTATAATTTTGGCTCGAATACCATCAAGTAGTGTTATTATTGGTTTATCGCGTAGATTTTTAATCCAATTATTGAAGCATTCAGCAAGGTTCGACGTGTTAATATCTAATCTAGGACAAGGAGAATAAGTTGTTATCCAGTGTGATAAAATACGTGTTTCATCATTTACCCCAATGAGCCAATTGTAAACATCAATATTTTCAGCTTTAATCATTTCAAAACAAATGTTCGCATCTACTTCATTATAACATCTTGCAAGATAGTCTAATCTACGTTGAAAAATAGGCAATCTACATACCGATTTTAAATTTTGTTTAAAATGTTGAATACAAAAAATGAGGTGATTCTGGAAAAGTAGCATGCATGGCATTTATCAATCCTTTCTGCTTATCTGATATAAAAGAAATTGTGTTCCATGCATTAAAAGAACCTTCAAAAGCGATTTTTAATCCATTTAAAAACCAATTCCAAGAATCCGTGTTTTCACTTTCAGTAATGGTATAAGCAATTGGATATAACTAATAGTTAGGATCATGAGCACAAGCAATAAATAAAATATCTCGATATCTAGAGGAAAGAAATGTGGCATCAGTACTAATCATAGGTAAACATCCCCTTAAAAAACCATCAACGCATGCCTTGAAACAAATAAAAATTCTTTAAAAACTACCATTTTCTGTAGTCTTTATACAACATCTACTACCTGGATTCGTCTCGATAATTGTAAGAGCATACTCTTCGAGACTATTATATGCATCAACATAACTACCATTTATTTCAGATAGAGCAATTTCTCTAGCTTTCCATGCTTTACAATATTTAATATGTATTCGGTGTTCCCTATATATATCCTTTACAATATGAGATGGACTATACGACTGATTGTCTCGAATTTTATCAATAATTTTATTTTTAAGGCATATAGTAGTAGCTAATGGATGACACCCTGTTGTAAGTCCACTTAAACAAGAATGTACATTTTCTAACGTAGCAATAATAAAACTTTCGCCGTTACCAATGGCTTTAGCATACACTCTCCAGTTACAACTTGAAACGTTACATTTATATACATTCTGGTGGCATTGTTTCTAGTAGCCGAACAAGTAAAATTATGCTCAATTGCTATATCACTAATAAAACTTCTAAATTTAGAACGATTCTCAAATTCTTTTCCAATAAATAATCCAAGAGTGGTTACACTATCAACATTATCATCAAATTCATTATTTATATTTTCAATTAAATCATCACTATTTTCATCGTCATTGTTACTATTATCTAATACATGTTCTTCTTCAGCAACATGAATAACTTGATGAGAAGAACTAGGAGCACTACTAATATTTTGTGGTGGTGGTGCAGTCACAAAAATACTAATATACTGTGATTGCATATTAACTTCAAGAATAAATTTTCATGCTTCTTCACTAGCTAAATTTATACAATTAGACTGAAAAAATGTACCAATAAAAGCTCATAATTAACAGAAAACTGATCAATAATTAGATTACGTAAACTTTCAAATGAAAGATTTCGATCAATTAAAATAACTTCAGTCAAACCTCCTTCGTAGGCTAACCCATTTAATATACCACCAATCGAGCATAGTATCGTTAGACTTCTATCCATTGCGAAAATTTAGTTGATGACTTCTTCTGTGGAAAAATGCTGGAGGTGAGAAGGGAGAAGAGAATAAGAAAATTAGAAAGAAACTGGTGTGTACAAGTATTTGATAAAATTTTCTTTTATAGAAATTTTCATACAATGAGCCGTTGAAAGCCGTTGAAAAAGTAAGTATACGTTATAAAAATACAACCGTTGCAAATCAAATCAGATCAAATCTCTCGTCTCTATGCAACATGTGAACTAAGAATAAAGGGGAGGAAGTGCAACCCGTGAAGCATGAATCAATTGAACCCGTGAATAAAAACCAATTAACTAAACCCATGAAGAAAAACCGAGCCAATAAAAACTGAGCTACTAAAAAAACCAACTAAAAAATTCCTACATCTAAGTTGGCTGAATTTTAGCAATTCTAAAATTCCGCCAACTTAGTTGGCATCATTTCCTTTTTTTCGTTTTTTTTAAACGGAATTGGCCAAATTCCGCCAACTTAGTTGGCAGGATTTCTTCTTCTTTTTTTTTTTTTTACAGAATTGGCCAAATTCCGCCAACTTGGTTGGCAGAAATTAGATTTTTTTTAATACTTTTTCTTACTTTTGATATTCCATCATCTTGGATGGCTACAAGTTTCGTTTAAACGAATTTTTTCAAACTTGTTTTCCTTTACCTAATTTCTAAGAAATATATTTCGGTACAGTAAATTTTCTGATTTCCAAGCCACCAATAACTTAACCAAACGTCCCCCTGAAGTTTTTCTTGAAGCCCAGTCCATATAGGCTGAGGCATTCTGTCTGCTTCTGGAAGCAGTCTTGCAAGTAATAAAAGCCCTCTGGAAGCGACTAGAGTGCTCCCTTTCCACACCCTTCCGTGGTTCCTTCAAGAATAAAAACCCCCCTTTCCCCTTCTCTAAAACCATCATCATCATCATCACCGTTAATAATGTTCTTCTTCTTCGTCGGCGGAGTGGAGCAGCAGGCCGGCCGGGTCCTCCGGTCCGGCGCCGGGCGGTGCGTCATGTGCGGGTCGGCATCGGTGGATCTGGTGGAGTGCGAGAACGTGCTCAAGCTGTTCTTCGTCCCCGTGTGGCGGTGGCCGGGGAAGCAGCCGGCTCTCTACTGCCGGGACTGCTCCTTCCTCTTTCCCTCCTCTTCTAAATATCACCGCCAAATCGAGGAGGTGGAGGAGGAGATCGATCTGGCGGCTCCGGTGGCGGCTCGGTGCGGCTCGTGCGACCGCTCGGTCGAGCCGGGCTTCCGCTTCTGCCCCTTCTGCGGCTACCAGCTCTAAACAACAGTCAGTTAGGGTTAGGGTTTTACGAGGGATGGTATTAATATGAATATTGTAAGAACGTTCGATCGTTGTTGTTGTTGTTGTTTAGCTTTTTGTTCTGCATCGTCTTCCTTGTAAATGATGAATGTCGATCTGGGTTGCACTGACACCGACACGATACTGATACAAACCGTTGATTTGCCGGTTACGTCGTGGAAAGGGTTGGATATGTATTAGATTCTAATCACGCGACACGGATTAGTATAAGGGGGCAAATAACATCCACTCCACGATCATACATTTTTTTTTTTCATAGAAGAGAAAATATATTTAGTAAACATATTTATATATGTTTTTTCAATACTAGGATTGACATATATGGGTTTGTTTGTCTAATTTATCAACAAACATAAACAAGAAATGTTAAATAACATATTGCATCGAATTTTTTTTTTAAACTACGGAAGTAGTATTGTCATTTGCCAAAATATATTCAGGCAAAATTTAATGTTAGTTGGCATGTATCTGGTCCCAGTCCAAAAGAATTCACTTTGGTTTATTATATCATGTAAAAAAAAATTTATGCTTTATTTTTAATATATTTTTTTTAAAAAAGGACATCATTTTGTATTTAGTTTTGGGCATTAAAACGTTTTGGGCCGGTCTGCTTACGTATCTAAGTATTTTTTGAATGTTGGTCTTGTGTCAAATATGTGCCCGCAGCACTAATTATAATTTATAGTCATAGCTAGGTTGTCAACTCATATATGCTAAATTGTGTATCCTATGATATAATATTTCTAGGAGTTTGGAATTTGGATCTAAGTTTATATAGAAATATGATAAAAAAAATTATAAATTTTTATTTGTTAGTTCAGGTATATACTTCTAATTCATGTAGAAATATGATCTAATTTTAAAAAAAAATTATTTCTCATGTTTACAAGTTTATCTAGTTTGAATATAAAGATTTGTGAGTACATATTATATGAATCAAGTAAAAAAAAAATTGACAGTAGCTATCAGTATATAAGTATCATATCGCAAGTATATAAGTATTATATTGCGTTTATGATTGGTTATCTACTGATATGTAACGTATTGTTAATCCGATATGTAATGAATAATAATATATCGTATATAGTAGATATCAAAACAATGAAAACTATCAGAGAATGTACTCGTCTACGGTCCTGAGCAGTCAATAGAAATCGAGGCTCAGAGTATAGTCACAGACTTAAATATGAGATATACAAGAGTTAATTAGAGTTTAATAGTGTTTGTCATAATTTCTAGTATATGATATACAAATATAGGTCAAGTTCAGTCAAACTAAGTCAAAATAGGTCACACTACGTCAAGCTAGGTTACACAAAGTTAAACTAGGTCAAAGGTTGATTTGCCGTTGACTTTTGGTCAACTGGTCAACTCTTAGTTCAATTTAGGTCAAATTGGGCCGGTAATCTTAGGATACCAACAAGTAACAACATAGGTTATAAAGTTTAAGAGAGCTCTCTTACTATATATTACTATAAGCAATTATAAGGCTGTAACCTTGCTGTGCTGAATTACGATGAATGGTTAAATTTTACTTGCATGTCATTCTCTGATGGACCATGGTGTCTGGTGTCAAGAGCATGGTGAATGGTTCAAGACTTCAAAATGTAGTGAGAATCACCTATGCATGCTTCCATTGTAACATTGACGAGGAGTATCACTGCAGAAACATAGCCATTGCTTGTGATTTCAAGACTTGGTTTGCATGATTCTTTGCTTAAGTTTAAGTGTAATGTCTAAATGTTGTACTAGTCAAGCTTTAATGGCCTTTTCATTAGCGTGGTCTAGAAAAGTATTTCTAGCTAAAGAAATCCTTGACGTTTTATAACATGAGAAGATGGTGCTTTGGTGACGCCTATTGTGCGTGTGTATTTCAATATTTGAATTTTTTTTTTATTGACTTGTATAAATTGTTGGATGAAGTCTGGATTTGGTACATTATATTTGAAGGGGCTCAAATCCGAATCAAATATTTGATTTGATTAGGTTTGGACTTACATAATTAATGTTGTACTATTTTAGGGTTTCCACTTTATGATTTTCTATTTTAGGAATTTTTATGACCTAAAATATGATTTCTCAACTATATATGTGTGTGTTGAGGATGGAGGCAATAGGAAGAGCACAAAAAGAGAGATTTAGGGTGCTTGTCCACAGAAAATCTAAGAGAGTCTGTACTTTACACTTAGGGCTAGCCATCCAAGACAACACAAGGAGAAGGTCTGTGTGGGAAATCGTCATCTTCGTACAGGAAGATCGCTATATATAGGTTGAGTGATTTCAAGTTTGTAATCTTCCTCTTTATACTTGAGTTTGGTGAAGGGGTTAAATTTTTGGACAAATGGTTCAACATTGTTTATTTAATCTTGTAATTTTACTCAAGGTTATAAAGATTGAAAGTACTCCGGATGACCTAGTTGACACGTGGTATCGGAGTGCAGTATCGACAGTTCTAATTCCAACTGTGGTATCAGATCTCTCAGGTTCTCGAGAGAAAAGGTACAACTATGTCTACAGAGTAGATGAACACATGTATGATCATCCTCAGAGGGGGGAGCTAGGCGAATTGGTGATTTGTAAGCCAATGATAGAGGATATACTCTTGTGCAAAGATTTGCATGGTCCATTGGAGCGCGACAAAGCAATTATCAGACAAAACTGCTACTGACTAGAAGTGATGGGATCGGAAGGCCATTAGATTTATCCGCCAATGGTTGGACGAATCGATATTTTACCAGGTGACCATGGATAGTTCGACAAAAGCACTTGGGGGAAGCTGCATTTGCTATAGGAACGGAAGACGACCGACAAAAAGGCATTTTTTTTATTTGCCAATTCGTCAATTCGAAGTATACGGAGGGTGTCTTGGTAGCACAGCATTTAAACGAGGTTCATGGTATTGACATCAATCAGCTGTCTGCAAAGAAGAAGGTGACTGACGATGAGCTTCATGCACTGTTGCTTTTGAGCTCTCTGTTGGAGAGCTGGGAGATGTTGGTAGTATCACGTCCTGACTCTGCAGAATCGATAGTCATCCTCCGGTCGTGATACCGTGCGAACTTAAGTTGTGTCCGCACAAGACAAGTCATAAGGTTATCCAAAACACAACAACATAAAGAGTACGCATAGAAATTGAACAACACATGATATAGAAGAAACTTTATTGACAATGGACATCATTTACATGACTTGATTACATATTGATGCCACACGGGCTTACAACTTGACTCAAAACGAACGATGATGATATAGTCGTTACATACATTATGGAGTGCCCCGTCCCGCTCAGTCAATTGGAGGAATCGAAACGCCAACGGCGTTCGGACTTAGCCATGCAACGGCGACTCGAAGGCCCGCTCGGTCGAGACGACTCCTTGTTCAGGTGGGGTAGTTTCGGTGAACTCGCCTCATCTTAGCCTTCATATAATAAATCGCATGTTTTCAACTTGCACAAGTAGGTTTGATAATAAAAGAGACGAATCCACATAGTTAAGGGAATAATCCCGACGGATCGAGTTGAGTTAGAATATGGAAAGGTCCAACGGTCGGCTTAGAGTTGGTGCACGGCGTACTTTGAAAATGATACTCGGTCCTTCGTCCCATGGCTTGGGAGAAGGAAAGTTGGTATTCGCCACAAAGCTAATGTAGTACCCCATCCCTACATCGTGCCCCGTTCTCCGTCCACGGGGTGCGCGAGAAAGGAACACTGTCGCTATCGACTCGGTCGGGATCGATCGAATCGATCGAACGGGAACGGTTGAATTAAGATCCATTTCACGTTATGGAATGGCTTTTTCGGAACAAAGTCCCATATTCAGCGGGTTGCGCCTCGAGGATTGACTCTGCGGCTGAGTCGGAAGAGACCTTCCGTTGCTCTGTTTTTCACGTCGCTTGCGTTGGTTTTGGCTTTGGTTTTCTGAATGCATTTTCGTGAATGTTTTCGATGATTTTCATGGCTTACATTTCGAACTCGCATTTTCTATCGAATTTCTTACCTAATACAATGTTCTAATCGGTTGCTTGTGCGATTTCAGGTAATCGCGTAGGCGACGTCTAGCGCGGCCAACCAGTCTCTCGCCTGAAGCAAAAACTATGTAGCACCCTTAACATTATGTGTAGCACCCTTAACATTTTACCAAACTATTATGTGTCGTTCCTAGTAAACTATGTAGCACCCTTAACATTTTACCAAACTAATCTAAATTTTTGTTACAATAAACTATACCTCAAACATTAAATAACAAAAATCCTAGAGAAACTCATGAGTTCCTATTTTTCAAAGTCATCAATTACAAATCGTTGGATTACATGTATCTTATTATTGAGTGTAAGTTCCTAAAAAGTCAATTGCCTAAATAAGAAAAGGGTGCGGCTATCCGCACCCCATCATCTGCTGAACACACCCCGCAAAAAAAAATCGAAATGCCTATTCTACCCCCTCCCCCTCCCCCTCCCCTGCTCCCCCGACCCTCCTCCTCCTCTTCTTCCTCCTCCCGACCCTCCTCCTCCTGGGTCGGAGGTCGGGGTCGGAGGGTCGGAGGAGGAGAGAGGAGGAGGAGGAGGAGGGTCGGAGGAGGAGGAAGAGGGTCGGGAGGAGGAGGATGGTCGGGGAGGGGGAGGGGGGTCGGAGGAGGAGGGAGGGGGCATAGGGGTTGGTGAGGGGGAGGGGGGTCGGGGTCGGAGGAGGAGGGAGAGGAGCGGGGGGGTCGGGGTCGGAGGAGGTGTTGGGGAAGCAATGGGGGAGGGGGATGAAGGGGAGGGTAGAATAGGTATTTCAAAAAAAAAATTTCTTTTTTTTGTGGAATGTGTTCAGCAGATGATGGGGTACGGATAGCCGCACCATAGAAAAAATTGTCCAATGTTATCACTATAATGTAAGTTCCTATTTTGAATTTCCTTATCCTTGATTGTAAGTTACTAAAAAGTCATCGGACTAGTAAAAATAACAGAAATTTTCACACAAAGTATTAAATATTTATGAAATTACATGTAGAGAACAAAGTTTCCACTTATTGTATATGAAGCACAAGAACGCCCTTCGTAAGGGCATTTTTATTTTAAAATTAATTTTCTTAAAAAATCCCGTCAGCTCCATTAGCTTCCTTCAGAGGAAGTAAAAAAAAAAAGGAAAACGCCATTCCTAAGGGAGTTTTGTCAGTATTCTGTCAGAGGAAAACGCCCTTCCTAAGGGCGTTTTCTTTGAAATTTTTTTTTTCTAGGAGGTTGGTTGGAGTTGGGAATAATCCTTGACTTGTTAGCATCATTTTTAATATCTTTTCCCATCCAAAGTTTCAGGCTTTAATAAGCTCTTCTTTGGAATTTGTGCATCCTTGACTTGTTACATTATTTTTAATGTTTTTTTTTTCAGGCTTTTAATGTCTTTCCCATCCTTGACAACATCATTTTCAATGTTTTTTTTCAGGCTTTAATGTCTCCCCCCCCCCCCCCCTCCCACCTCTCCTTCGTCCTCCTACAAGCACCACCTCCGCCGAGTCCTCATAGGCGTCCTCCTTGGGGTCCTCACCGGCCTCCTCGCCACCCTCCTCCTCCTTTCCGTCTGCGCCATCGTCCTCTTCGCTGCCAGCACCCCCATCCTCAAGGGCCCCGTCCTCTTCCCTCCAGACGGCGCTCTCCGACCAACCGGCCGCCCAACTCCCCGCCGAGGACTCCTTTCCAGCTCTCCTTTCCAGCTCTCCCACCGAGGACTCCTTTCCAACTCCCCGCCCAACCCCCATCCTCAAGGGCCCCGTCCTCTCCCTCGACAACCGGCCGCCCAACGGCTTGGTCGTCACGGCTAGAACTTGACCGGCAGAACGCGTCGGCAGCGACGTCCAAGCCAATTCCGAGATGGACGTAGCGGGAGCTGCTCGCGAGTGGGACACGTGGCAAGGAGAACGCACATCTTAAGGGCGTTTTCCACCTGACAGAGGACTGACAAAACGCCCTTAGGAAGGACGTTTTTTTTTTTTACTTCCTGTGACGGAAACTAACGGAGCTGACGGGATTTCTTTAGAAAATTAATTTTAAAATGAAAACGCCCTTACGAAGGGCGTTCTTATGCTTCAGATACAATAAGTGAAAACTTTGTGCTCTACATATAATTTCATAAATATTTAATGCTTTGTGTGAAAATATTGTCCTATTTTGAGTTTTTATGAGTTTCTGTGGTTGGTTGAACTGTTAAAAAAATATGAACAAAAAAAAAAGCAAAAAAAAAAAAAAATTGTTACAGCAGCACTACCATCTCCAACGCTGACAGCATCAGACAGACAAAATAGCTATCATCACCTCTCTCAGAAAGAAGAAACAGGAAAAAAAAAATTCCACCCCCACTCTTCTCTCTCTCCTCTTTTCCCCATTTCTCAAAAGAAAGAAAGAAAGTCCTCATCTCCTATCAAAGAAATATTATCACTGTATTATCACCTCCCACTTATTATTTTCTTAATTTTTGATTGAGATGTTTATGTTTTGATTGTCAGCATCTAACTTCAAGATCTAGCTTCTCGTCTTCTTCTTCTTCTTCTTTTTGGTATAATCTTTCATATAAACAATTGCTCATAATCTCATGGATTTATTTCTAATCCCTGGTATAGTAGTATCTTGTGCAAATTAGGGTTAGGTTTAGAAATTCCTTTCCTGATTTTGTTACATACAGTTGTTATGCCCACTTGATCTGCAATATACATCATCATGGATTGATTTGTCATTATTAAATATTTCCCATGTATGCTCTTGCTGCAGTCTTTGCTAGTGCTTGTAGTTTGATCATTCTGTGTATGGGTTCTGTTACCTCTGATCTATGTTGATCGGACACAGATATGACATGACACAGTAAAGACACTGTATAACGGGCACGGCACCTATTTTGGTGTAGGGCTGAAAATCGAACGAACGAGCTCGAACAAACTGTGTTCGAACTCGGTTCGACTAAAGTATCGAACGAGCTTTATTCGAGCCGAGCTCAAGATCGAGCTCAAAAATGGTGTTTGAACTCGGTTTGATTATAGGCTCGAAACGATCGAGCTCGACTCGATTTAGTTCTCGAGCTCGGACGAGTCCGAGCCAAGCCCGAGCCAGGACCGAACAAAAGCCACATTAAACTTGTTGTACGGTTACTCTCAAGTCTTAAAGATTTTTTTTTGTTGAATTAATTATGCTTTTTACATCACAAATTTACCATCATATAAATAACAAAAAAATAGAGTAAATTTTCTAAGACAAAATTTATCAACATCCATAAAAATATATAGCATATATTAGAAAAAAACCATAATATTAGAAACCGAGCCGAGTTCGAGCCAGTTCGCGAACGAGACCGAGTCGAACAACCTATGGTCGAACTCGGTTCGAACACTACTTCGAACAAAAAAAAATCGACCGAACTCGGTATCGACATGCCCACGAACGAGCTTCGAACCGAGCTTGGCCCGAGCCGAACGTGAGCCGAACACAAACTGTTTGAATCGTTTTACGGCCCTATTTTGGTGTGTCCTTCTGTATTTTTGGAGTGTGGGGTGGGCTCCAGCCCATCCCCAAAAAAATTATTTTCTTTTTCCATATATATATATATATATATATATATATATATATATATATATATATATACAAGTCTTCAGAGAAATCCTTAAGTGGTTGAACAAAAAAAAAAAAATATATATATATATATATATATATTTTTGGGAGGGGTTGGAAGGGAGCGTGACTTCAGAGAAATCCTTAAGTAGATTGGGGATTGCAGGGGCAAAGAGCAGAGCTGGGCTAGGTGTGCTAGATTGAGACTTGCTGCTTCAGTTTGGCATGTCTGGCGGGAGAGGAACCGGCGCATTTATGAGGGACTATCCACCCCACTGGTGGGCATACTTCATAACATTGAGTCGGATGTACTAGTAATGTCCTCCTGAGCCGGGATTGTATCTCTATGTTGTAACCTTATTGAGATGATGGAATAAAATTTACCCTTTTTCCAAAAAAAAAAAAAAAAAATATATATATATATATATATATATACAAGTCAACCCACACCCAGCCCACCCCAACCTACCCCAGCCCACCTCTCTTCGAATTTCTGGTTCTGCCCCCATATTTTTAGGAGTGTCTTTGCTTCCTAGTTTGTGAGCTATCCAAGATGTTAAAGATGGCTGCATAGTCATTTAGTAGCGTCTTTCTGGTAAGAACGTGTTCAGTGGAACGATACTTCATTAAGTTGGTTGATGTTTTACTGATTGCGAGGTTGTTATGGTTTCATTCCCCTTTTCCACATGCTCTTACTTCATTTGGTTGGGGCATGTTAAACATTCATATTGTGTTCAGGGCCGGCCCTGGCCCAGGGTGGCCAGGGCGACCGTCCAGGGCCTACGGATCATAAGGGGCCCAAAAAAATTAGTTTAAAAATGAATATGTTAATAATTTTGTATCTCAATTAGAACAAGTATGTACAATGGGCTGTTTAGACATAAAATTATTGTGGTGTAGTGGTTAGTACTTTAGATTTGTATACTAAAGATCCTAAGTTCAATCCTTGGCTGTAATTTTTTTTACTGTTTTTTACATTATGTATGGCGGCCTTATTTTGGAAGTTCGTCCTGGGCCCCCATGAGCTCAGGGCCGGCCCTGATTGTGTTCTTTCTATCTGTGGCATCTTGTTAGGTGTTTATGGTGACCTCTGATCTTGTTAGGCTTATATGTTGGTTTAATATCGCACTTAGGGTCGGTCAAGAACTATAGTGATTTTTTTTAATTTTCTTGTTAAAGCTGATTTCTGTCACACTGCCAACTGTTTTTTTTTCGTGTGTGTGTGTGGTTGGGGGGGGGGGGGGGGGGTGGCTTCTGTCACACGCTAGCCCACGAACCAGCCAGGACATGACCTCTGCATGCATGGTCCTTAAGTGCATCATCACTTAGCCAAAAAGTACACGAGAACTAAGCACTTGAGTATTAGCCAATCAAATTTTCATCTCGTATCCGATGTGGGACTAGTTCTTGGGTATCCACATTCTCTCCCACTCGAAGACATGTTCTCATTGTAGGCTTGCAGCCCATGCAAATTACCTCTATCAAGTCCACTAGGTAGCTATGACACCATTTGTTACAACCTAGTCCACGGGCCTGCCCTACCAACCCCAGATTTGTGTCTTCATCCAGAACAAATTAATCATTTGGTGTTATCGTAGTTACATTATTATCCTTATTTGAGTCGAGTTGAATCGACTCGAGTTGTGAGCAGAATTATATCTTTATATCATGCTGAAGAATATGGGTATATTTTTCCTCTCTAGATATTTCTAGCAATGTTATATAGGCTAGCTATTATCTAGTTGACTATTTTTGTATTTAGTACATTCTCTATATAATGCTTGCCAAGAGCCCTGATGAAATCAATTTACTTATTTCCCAAACTGTACGTTTGTTACATGGTATAAGAGCCTTGGTTCTGCCTTAAGGATCTCTCTTCTTTTCCTCCCCCCCCCCCCCCCCCCCCCTCTCTCTCTCTCTCTCTCTCTCTCTCTAAACCGTTGCCCCTTGGCCCCTTCCTGCTTGTTGCCTCCAACAAACCAAAAATCATAACTTACGTCCGTAGAGCACAACTCAGTCCTGCCTCACAGTAACTCCATGGCCCACATGCCAGCAACTATTCAAGTGACCATGGCCCACTTGTCAGTCTCAGGTCAGAAATCTTTAGTCAGTTCCACTCAGCCATTAAACTCCTTGTGGCTCACTTGTCTAAATACCTCCTTGGAATGCACAAGCATTTAGGCCCAAGAAGGCTGCAAGTTACTCTGTTTGACTCTCTTGGAAGCTGCGAATCATCTCTCTCTTTTTGCCCAAGAAGGACACAATTCTCTCGCCCCTCTGTAGGCCGCAACTCATCTCATTCTCTCATCATCCAAGATGGTGCGACTCTCTCTCTCTCTCTCTCTCTCCACCAAAGATGTCACTACTCGGTTGTTTGTACGGTTTCTCTCTAAGCTGGACTTGACTGTCATCTAAGCTCTAGGTCGTTGAGGATTATTCAATAATATGGTTTTTTTTCTTCTTTCCTTTCTAGATAGATTTTATCGTTGTCACATAGGTTAGTTACTATCTAGTTGTCTATTTTTGTCTTTAGCTCCTTTTTTTCTCTATATATCACTTGATCAAGAGATCTACACTGAAATTAATCCACTTATCTTCCAAAATTTAGATCTCTAAATATATCCTAATCATTCATTGTAGATCTCATAACAATCCTATTCATATTTACATCTCATCCTTTTAGCTTTTCACTGTACATAAGTTTAGTGGTAATTGGTATACTTTTTGTTCCTAATCATTCAGTGTTATCCTGTTTGCATTTTCTCCTTTATGTACCAATTTGAGTGTGTTGCTTGTGAGGATATTCATTATTCACATTGTTAGATTTTAATAATTCGGTTTATTATATTTACATTTTCATCGGTCTACATTCAAGATCTTTATTTTCCTTTTTTATGTCTTAACTACAGGTCTTGAGATGTGCTGATGAACTTTGGAGTATTTACCTAAGATCTTCCCGTTGAAACAGGTGTCTGCATTTGCCAAGAAATTTCTGAGATCAGGTATGCTTCATGTGCCTCTTCTAGGAGTAAACATAGAGGCTCTAAAATTATTTGTAGTATACATTCTGCCCATCTATCATTGCTGAAGAGTCAAAGGTTTTGACTTCAAAGTTCTTTTTGTGAAACCCCAAGAGTTGGTCCTAAATCTGATATGGGATCAGAGTAAGATTGGTTTATCTTTGTGTGTTTGGGTCTGATGTGTACATCCAGGTTAACCATTTTGACATTTGGGCTAAGTGATGATGCATATGAGGCCTATACACTGGTGTGTCAAGGTGTGATAATTTTCTAGGAGCAAAGGAATAAAGGATACTTTATTATCATCATTTCTTCGACTGCTGGCATATTAGCTTCATGCATCTAAGTCTGGTTATCATTCTGCAAATAAAAATCATTTCGTTCATCTAATGGTTCAAAATTTATGCCATATG
The DNA here is from genome assembly GCA_029216955.1 of Iris pallida. Taxonomy (NCBI): domain Eukaryota; kingdom Viridiplantae; phylum Streptophyta; class Magnoliopsida; order Asparagales; family Iridaceae; genus Iris; species Iris pallida. The sequence goes on from JANAVB010007399.1 coordinate 40,239,802, forward strand.
GTAAAGTGTTCGTGTATCAGTGTATGTATGAGATACTGCATGGACACTCCAGTATACACTGGGATACCGAAATTAGTGTCGTATCCAGATTTATTTGTAATGTATCTGTATTCGTGCAAGATAGCTCGGACTCGAGGTTATTACTTGTATCCAAGAAAAGCTAAAATACATAACAACCTACAGTTGACTTATTGAGCTTATAATATTATATGGCATTCACTCAAAGTTACATATATTTGACACTATAGGTAGCCTAACCAACCATATCTTTACAACAGTTATTCAAGATGACAGATGCAAAAGGAAGCACTTCTAGTCCTGACATGAATGTCCTGCAAATGCAATGGGATGAGACTTCTTGTCCAATCTGCATGGACCATCCTCACAATGCTGTCCTCCTTATCTGCAGTTCTCATGAAAAAGGTTGTAGATCATACATCTGTGATACAAGTTACCGGCATTCAAACTGCCTGGACCGATTTAACAAAGTGAGAGTAGACCACCTTGACGACATTCCTCCTCAATCCATGTCTTCCTTACCTGAGCACTCCATTACTGAAAGTCTCGACCACATAGCTCCTCAAACTCTTACTTCTGAGCCCATCTCGGCCAGCCCAAGGATGAGAAGGAACACTATGGAAGCCGATGAAATCATGTCTGAAGCATGGGAAGAAAGTAACAATAGCTTACGAGTTGGATATGTAGAAGCTTTTAATGTCGAGGAATCCACCAGCAGAATCACTTCTGAGTTGAAGTGTCCCCTTTGCAGGGGAGCAGTACTTGGTCAGAAGGTTGTTAAGGAAGCAAGGCGATATTTGGACCTGAAACCAAGGAGCTGCTCACGGGAATCGTGCTCCTTCTCTGGCAACTACAGCGAGCTTCGGAGACATGCACGGAGGGCTCACCCTGCTACACGTCCTGCTGCAGTGGATCCGTCAAGGCACCGTGCCTGGCGCGACCTGGAAAATCAGCAGGAATACAGGGACATCCTTAGTGCAATTAGATCAACAATTCCCGGAGCAGTTGTTTTTGGAGACTATGTGATCGACGATGGAGATGCATTGTCAAGGGAAGTGGGTGATGTGAGTGGACCATGGTGGGCTACACTATTTCTGTTCCATATGATGAGCAGTCGAAACAGGCTGCGTGATGGACTCAGGAGCCCGTCTAGATCTTGGAGGACCCATCATCATGCATCAGGGCAACAAAATGTGCAGGGTGCAAATCAGTTAGGCTTGCAAGATGACAATGATGACGTTGATGAGGATGACGATGAGGATGCATTTAGAACTTGGAGAACCCACCGGCGCTCATCAAGGCATCGGAATTTGTGGGGTGAGAATCTGTTGGGCTTGCAAGATGACGATGATGACGACGACGACGACAACGACATTTCGATACCAAGGAGGCGACAGAGGTCCACTAGATTCAGACCCAATGGAGAGGGGAGGTGAGAAGTGAAGGTGCTTTCGGCTGTCTCAGCTTCTCGGCCCCGGAACTTGTCATTAGTTACAGAATTAGGTGTTCCATTCTCCAAATTATTATGGATAAAAGTCGTGCCATCACCGAGTAGTGAAATTTGAAGATTTTGGGGAGAGGAATTAGCTTTAAGATTTGCATGCTTTTTAGGGAACTTTAGTATTTAGTCATGTAAATTCCGGTTTCACAATATTCTGTTGTGTATGGGCGCGGACTTGGGTAGGTATTGTACCAGTTGGGTGTTACGTTCATCGTCAACTGCAGAAAACTATGAACTCTATGCATCTGGTTCTAGTTGAACTTATGTTTGGTTTTATGTCCTTGGAGACCAGAAATAACTGGATTCTATTGTTTTTGGTTTCTGATTTTTTTTTTTACCTAGCTTTATATTTGCTATGATTAGAGTTTAACAAGTATTAACTGCTTTTGCGACTTGGCCGTTAATGATTCATTTTGTCGGGCTAATGTTAGGGAGATGGTTTTTGACAGAAAGAAAATACCCCCAAAAAAATGGGAACTCTTTTTTTCTTGTTTTTGTTTCAGCTGCGAATCACAACTCATGGTGATGCTAAACAAGGATATATTACTCTTAATAGGTAACATTTTCATGTTCCATGAGCAAAGCAGAGAAACTTCATCTTCCTTGTTGTACAGGAAGCATGGCCTCAAAACTTCATACCATTTTGTTGGACATACGGAAACTCCAAAATAGGTGTGCAATGATGAATGGTGAGCCCATCGAATGATATAATGACACATGGTAATATTTTACTATTTTTATGATCTTATCTTAATGATATTTGACAATTATTTGATTAGTTTTTTTTTTTTTTTGACTTTTTATATTACCATGTGTTATTATACCATTGAACGAGTTCAGCATTCATTACTGCCACGAGGTAAGTCTGTCCCACTGAATAGTTTCTCTAAAAACACATGATCGGTAGATGCAATTTTATTATTCTCAAATCGACGCGTCCTAGGAATTCCTCAAATTTACTCCACAGTAAAAACTCAAGCCCCTAAGCTAGAGCAATAACCGTAACTAAGTGTGATGCTTCTGAATGGGGGAAACCTATTTGTTCTTACCAGTAGAAGAGACGTAGCATGCCCGCAGTTCACAACAGTGATCATTCATAAGTAAAAACCTTGTTGCTCAGTAAAACACTAGAAACAAAAGGGAAAAAACAATATTCCGATTAGAAGGATCACATTCGCCTCTGAATCACGCTATAAATATCATAAGCAGTAAAACACTAGAAACAAAGGGGGAAAAAAATATTCCGAATAGAAGGATCACATTCGCCTCCGACTCGCACTATAAAGATCAGCAGCAGTAAAGCATTGTTTATCCTCATCATGAAATCAAAAATTGACGCAGCCGCAAAGTTCGGATGAGTATCCATTATCTCACTCATAGGAGGAAAGCATCCGAAGAAACATGGATATCAAATACATTTCAGAATGTTATAAAGGAAACCCAATATACAAAAAAAAAAAAAGGAAAAACAGATGCAACCGGTCCTCAAATATATATATATATATATATATATATATATATATATATATATATATATATATATATATATATATATGTTGGTGTTTTATTCTATGTGTTGTGTGTATTCACAATATTCTATTGTTAAAAGATAGTCCCACATCGGAAAATCACACCAATATGTATCTCCATATATTACTTATGAAGGAATAGAGAGATGCACATGGGTTGAGGCCCAATGGAGGGTGCCATGTGGGGGGATTTTACATAGAGGTGAGAATAAGAAACCAACTTTGGCCAAAATAAAAATAGATTGGAGCTAAGCCCCGAAGGGGCTTAGCGACTCGGACTTGGGCTTGGGCTTGGGCTTTTGAGGCTTAATGTGGCTTTTTGATGGCACTTTGCACTTAGCTCGTCGCTAGGCCGCGCATTGTGCACTTTAGTTGCGCTCGTGCGCGAGCCTCTGCGTGGCGTACGGGGCGTACTGAGTGGGCGGGTCGAGCGGGAGCCTCTGCGCGGCCTGCGTGGCGTACGGGGCGTACTGAGCGTACGGGTCGAGTGGGCCGTTCAAATTATGTAACGTCCGCGGGTCTTGTGGGCTCAGATCCGGAAATGGCTCAGATCCAGAAAATTCGGATCTGGCATTAAAACAGGGCGTGCGTTCAGAATTTGAAAAGCCCATCTCGTGCCTATAATATCAGTAGCATCTCCTCTCTCTAAGGTTACAGAAAATAATCAGAGAATTTTCAGAGAGAGAGAGAAGTGCTGCTGCTATTCCGAGGAGTCGTCGACATTTTTGGCCAGCGTTCTAAAGTTCTCTTCGAACTTGCTGGTTCCTGGAAGCTTGTCCGTAAGACGGATATAGCTTTGAGCGCCGGTGATCTTTCACCCCAGCAGGCTTTCTTCTTCCTCCGTTGCCTTCGAGAATACCGTCGCTTCTCTTTAGAAGTTATACGGTTCTATTGCCTTCGAGAATACCGTCGCTTCTCTTTAGAAGTTATACGGTTCTGTTGCCTTCGAAAAATATTACGAAATCTCTTTAGATTCTCGTAATACAACATCACCTTCTTTAGGGTGTTGTTGCTGGAAGCATTGTCTTTACAATAGTTTCTGAAAATGTGTTTTTCCATCGATTGTTCGCCAAGGGAATAACAATCTCAAAGCTATATCGAAAAGATGGATAACTCACGTGCATCGCTCGTCAATACCGACTTTAACAAGTTGGAGAAATTCGACGGCGAACATTTCCAAATCTGGAAACGGAAAGTAACCTTAAACATTCAACTCGTGGAAGTTGATCACGTGCTGAATGAGGAAGAACCGATCGTTCCAACAACCGGAACCGCAGAAGTTATTGCAGCTGCTAAGTCCAAGCAGGCAAAATGGATTAGAGAAAACAGTATCTGTAAACTGTTGATTCTCAATAGTATGGAAGACTCTCTGGCAGAGTCCTATTCCAAGAAGAATTCTGCCAAAGAGATTTGGGACTCCTTGGGGAAATTGTACGAAGATGACAAGAATCGGTCCAAGATCTTCTTGGTTCAAAGATACCACAAGTGAACTTCGAAGATGAGAAGGCTATGCTGCCCCAAGTAAAGGAGTTTCTGAAGCTGCGCCAAAAGTTGGATGACGAGAAGATGCCTCTTGTCGACAAGTTTGTTGTTGGAGGAATCGTCTCTAAACTTCCTGCGGGTTGGAGCAACTTCTATACAAGGATGCACCGCAAGAAGCTGGACATATGTATGAAAGATCTCCTGCAAGAGATCCATGTTGAGGACGAGATGCGCTCTCAACAGAAGATGGATTCTCTATCCAAACAACTGGCGAAAGCAAATCTGGTCCAAACCAGAGAGTACAAGGGAAAGCAGGCGGCTTCTCCTCACAAGAAGAAGAAGGACTTCACTAATCTGAAAGTGAAGAGTCCTTCATTCAAGAATCAGAAGTCCAAGTCCCATGTGACTTGTTACAAATGTAGCAAGAAGGGCCACTACAAAAGTGACTGCAAGGAACCAGAAAAAGGTGAGCCTAGTAAGGTTTCTTTGGTTACTAATCTGGTTGCAATGATAGCGCAGGTTGCAAATGTGGGGGTTGACTCGGACTGGTGGATAGACACTGGTGCGACATGTCATGTCTGCTCAGACAAGGAATGGTTCGACTCCTATGAGCCAACTTCCGAGAAAGTCATAATGGCAAACCAGGCACAAGCTGAAGTACTGGGAATCGGGACGGTGGAGCTGAAACTCACATCGGGGAACACTCTGACGCTTCAAGGAGTGAAGCATGTTCCTGCAATTGCTAAGAACCTGATCTCTGGGAGCCTGCTTTGTAACGCAGGCTTGAGGATGGACATCAATGCTGGCCAGATGGTGATGTCCAAGAAGGGTACATTCTTCGGAAAAGCTTTCCAGACTGAAGGAATGTACAAAATTCAGCTTGTTGTAACCCAGAAAAATGATATTAATGCTATTTCTACTTTGAACTATTCTTTTGAGTTGTGGCATAATAGGCTAGGACATGTTCATTGTAAAAGAATTAACAAGATGTCTAGCCTAGGACTTATCTCCAAGTGTGGGGGTAAGGTAGAGAAATGTGAAGTGTGTGCTCAGACGAAGATCACAAGGAAACCCTTTCACAGGGTCCATCGAAGCACAGATCTTCTGGAGTTGGTTCACTCAGATATCTGTGATTTCAAGCAATTCTCTACAAAAGCCAGGATGAAGTATTTTATTACTTTCATCGATGACTTCTCAAAGTATGCTTTTGTCTACCTGCTCAAGTCTAAAGACGAAACATTCGAGAAGTTCAAGGAGTTCAGGGCCGAGGCTGAACGGCAAACTGGACAACAACTCAAAAGGCTAAGGAGTGATCGAGGCGGGGAGTATCGGTCTCATGATTTATCATCATTATGTAAAGAACATGGAATCATAAATGAGACGACGGCTCCGTACTCTCCTTAATCCAACGGAGTAGCAAAAAGGAAGAACAGAACGTTGACAGAGATGATGAACTCTATGCTGTTGACTGCGGATCTTCCAAAGAGCTTCTGGGGAGAAGCTGCATTAACGGCTACTTTCATTCTCAATAGAGTACCGTATGCAACTTCGGACATAACACCTTATGAACTCTGGTTCAAAGTCAGACCTAACTTGAATGTCATTCGAGTGTGGGGGTGTCTGGCTTACGTGAAGCTCCCAGATCTGAAGATTTAGAAGCTGGGGACTAGGACCACTAAGGCTATCTTCTTGGGTTATGCCGAGAAGAGTGATGCTCAGAGATTCCTTGATATAGAATCAAATCATATCATTGAATCTCGCGATGCTGAATATTTTGAAGACAAGTTTGCAAGGCACAAAAATATTGTTCTTGCGGATCTTCCGGAGAATGATGAGAGTGCAAAGCAGACAGAAGTCCTTAAAGAACCAGCAGTCCAAGAAGAAGCTATTGTCGAAGAAACACCAGTTGAACCAGAACTCGCTGAGCCATCAACTAAGCGAGTAAGGAGGCCGAAAGACTTCGGAGATGACTTCGTCACTTATCATGTGGAAGCAGATTCGCTTACCTATGATGAAGCGATGAAGACCCGAGATGTTGTATTCTGGAAGGAGGCGATAGACAATGAGATTGACTCAATCACCTCCAATAATACATGGGTGTTAGTTGACCTGCCAGAAGGAGCAAGACCCATCGGATGCAAATGGATCTTCAAGAAGAAGATGAAAGCAGATGGAACCATCGACAAATTCAAGGCCAGGCTAGTGGCCAAAGGGTTTGCTCAGAAACAGGGGATCGACTATTTTGATACTTATGCTCCAGTAGCTCGGATGACAACCATCAGATTGTTAATTGCTCTAGCAGCAATACACAAACTAGTGATACATCAGATGGATGTGAAAACGATATTCCTTAATGGCGAGCTGACAGAAGAGATCTACATGCAACAACCAGAAGGTTTTGTCGTCAGAGGTCTGGAAGACAAAGTCTGCAAGTTGATGAAGTCTCTGTATGGTTTGAAACAAGCTCCCAAAATGTGGCATGAGAAGTTTGACAAAGTGATAAGGTCAAATGGCTATAAGGTCAGTGAAACAGACAAGTGTGTCTATACTAAGTTTGCTGACGGAAGAGGAGTTATCGTTTGTCTATACGTTGACGACATGCTAATCCTAGGTACGGATTTAAGCTGTGTCACAGAGACAAAGAAATTTCTCTCGACCAAGTTCAGTATGAAGGACTTGGGGGATGCCGATGTTATCTTGGGGCTCAAGATCATCCGGACAGGCACGGGAATAGCACTGTCACAATCTCATTACATTGAGAAAATGCTCACTCGATACGGGTATCAAGATCTTCCTATAATTGATACACCGTACCGGAGTGATCAGAAGCTGGAGCCAAATTCGAGAGAAAGCGTCAAGCAATTGGAGTACGCCAGCGTCATCGGAAGCTTGATGTACGCTACTACTGCCACAAGGCCTGACATAGCTTTTGCGGTGGGAATGCTGAGTCGGTTCACTAGCAACCCAGGCGTTGAACACTGGAACGCTGTGAAGCGTGTTATGAGATATCTAAAAAAGACTCAGACATTTGCACTATACTACAGCGGAGATCCGTCAGTAGTGGAAGGCTTCAGTGATGCTAGCTGGTGTTCAGAGGTGGAGAGCGAGTATTCTACAGGTGGATTCATATTCGCCTTGGGCGGAGCTGCTATATCGTGGAAATCGAAGAAGCAGACAATGTTATCACGCACCTCCATGGAATCTGAATTCTTTGCATTGGATGCTGCTGCAGATAAAGCAGAGTGGCTTCGGGAGCTCATGTATGATCTTCCAGTGGTTGGAGCTCAGATACCGGCAATCCCGATATACTGTGACAACCAGGCGGCAGCAGCAGTAGCATCATCAAATGAACTCTTTAACGGGAAGAAGAGGACTGTGCGGTTAAAGCACAGAGCAGTGAACGATCTCATCAAACGAGGCGTCATTGCAGTGATCGATGTTCGGAGTCAGGAGAACCTGGCGGATCCGTTCACGAAAGGCCTCAAATGACAGCTGGTCGAGGACACAGCAAGAAAGATGGGTTTGAAGGCATTCTAATATTGTGTCATTATAATCCTATCAATAAATTTTATGTTATTGGTTCAAAGAGAAATCTACCAGATATCTAATTTTTTGATTCAAGGGAGGACTATTGACTGGAAAAATATTAGTTAACAGTGGGTACTTGTTCTGCGAAACATGGAAGGGTTTCGGACCCAGAACCACTGTTGTCTACTATGAATTTTCTACGGAAAATTGATCCTGTGGGAAGGATGGCATAATGCCTTAATGAGTTCTCAGACTGAGTGAAGGTCTGTTATGCTTTACAGGAAGCATGGTAGCACAGCACTACAAGGAGTGTGACTCCATGCTATGTGTGGCGGTGACTCCACCGTGAGGTTCTCGAAAGAGGTAAATCCTCGGCTATGTTAGCCAAGTCACAGCGGTGTAGCACCGCAAATAGGCAGTTGGCCTAATGCTGTATATTGAATTAAAGAGGGATGTAGTCAGCACTACAAAGAGGAGGTGTTCCTCATGTTACGGGTGGCACGACACCACAATGAGGTAAACCCGGCTAGGGATAAAGCCTCGGCCTTGCAAGCCATGTCGTAGCGGCGTAACACCGCACAGAAGCATAAGGCTTCATGCTGGGTAGTTTGGCACTACAAAGGGGCTAGACCTCATGCTACGGGTAGTATGACACTACGATGAGGTTCCCGGTGATTCGGGGTAAGGTCCTCGGCTTAAGGCCATGTCATAGCGGCGTAGCACCGCAAAGGAAGCGTTGGACGCTTCATGCCATGTCTCTTTAATAAAGAACTCACCTATAATGTATGGACAGAAAAATAGGCCGTTTCTTGAGGGTAAATTTGTAGACGCCCAAAATACATACATTGAAATCCAGGCTGGCACAAGGCCTTTAATGTGCAGCCAGAAGCACAGATAACTACATTATATGAGTGGGATAAATTACAGTTGTGGTACAGAATTCAAGGCGTAGTCCATTCTTGTATTATACTGTTGTTCAACCCATGCGGGAAGATTCAAGTCGTCAGCGACATCTATCCTAATGCATAATGGACAGTTATTATGTGGAACGCTTAACTCATATATATAGATATGTGGGGGATTGTTGGTGTTTTATTCTATGTGTTGTGTGTGTTCACAACATTCTATTGTTAAAAGATAGTCCTACATCGGAAAATCACACCAATATGTATCTCCATATATTACTTATGAAGGAATAGAGAGATGCACATGGGTTGAGGCCCAATGGAGGGTGCCATGTGGGGAGATTTTACATAGAGGTGAGAATAAGAAACCAACTTTTGGCCAAAATAAAAATAGATTGGAGCTAAGCCCCGAAGGGGCTTAGCGACTCGGACTCGGACTCGGACTCGGGCTCGGGCTCGGGCTCGGACTTGGGCTTGGGCTTGGGCTAACGGGCTTTTGAGGCTTAATGTGGCTTTTTGATGGCACTTTGCACTTAGCACGACAGCTCGTCGCTAGGCGCATTGTGCGCTTTAGTTGCGCTCGTGCGCGAGCCTCTGCGCGGCCTACGGGGCGTACTGAGCGTACGGGTCGAGCGGGTCGAGTGGGCCGTTCAAATTATGTAACGTCCGCGGGTCTTGTGGGCTCAGATCCGAAAATGGCTCAGATCCAGAAAATTCGGATCTGGCATTAAAACAGGGCGTGCGTTCAGAATTTGAAAAGCCCATCTCGTGCCTATAATATCAGTAGCATCTCCTCTCTCTAAGGTTACAGAAAATAATCAGAGAATTTCCAGAGAGAGAGAGAAGTGCTGCTGCTATTCCGAGGAGTCGCCGACATTTTTGGCCAGCGTTCTAAAGTTCTCTTCGAACTTGCTGGTTCCTGGAGGCTTATCCGTAAGGCGGATATAGCTTTGAGCGCCGGTGATCTTTCACCCCAGCAGGCTTTCTTCTTCCTCCGTTGCCTTCGAGAATACCGTCGCTTCTCTTTAGAAGTTATACGGTTCTGTTGCCTTCAAGAATACCGTCGCTTCTCTTTAGAAGTTATACGGTTCTGTTGCCTTCGAGAAATATTACGAAATCTCTTTAGATTCTCGTAATACAACATCACCTTCTTTAGGGTGTTGTTGCTGGAAACATTGTCTTTACAATAGTTTCTGAAAACGTGTTTTTCCATCGACTGTTCGCCAAGGGAATAACAATCTCAAAGCTATATCGAAAAGATGGATAACTCACGTGCATCGCTCGTCAATACCGACTTTAACAAGTTGGAGAAATTCGACGACGAACATTTCCAAATCTGGAAACGGAAAGTAACCTTAAACATTCAACTCGTGGAAGTTGATCACGTGCTGAATGAGGAAGAACCGATCGTTCCAACAACCGGAACCGCAGAAGTTATTGCAGCTGCTAAGTCCAAACAGGCAAAATGGATTAGAGAAAACAGTATCTGAAAACTGTTGATTCTCAATAGCATGGAAGACTCTCTGGCAGAGTCCTATTCCAAGAAGAATTCTGCCAAAGAGATTTGGGACTCCTTGGGGAAATTGTACGAAGATGACGAGAATCGGTCCAAGATCTTCTTGGTTGAAAGATACCACAAGTGGACCTTCGAAGATGAGAAGGCTATGCTGCCCCAAGTAAAGGAGTTTCTGAAGCTGCGCCAAAAGTTGGATGACGAGAAGATGCCTCTTGTCGACAAGTTTGTCGTTGGAGGAATCGTCTCTAAACTTCCTGCGGGTTGGAGCAACTTCTATGCAAGGATGCACCACAAGAAGCTAGACATATGTATGGAAGATCTCCTGTAAGAGATCCATGTTGAGGACGAGATGCGCTCTCAACAGAAGATGGATTCTCTGTCCAAACAACTGGCGAAAGCAAATCTGGTCCAAACCAGAGAGTACAAGGGGAAGCAGGCGGCTTCTCCTCATAAGAAGAAGAAGGACTTCACTAATCTGAAAGTGAAGAGTCCTTCATTCAAGAATCAGAAGTCCAAGTCCCATGTGACTTGTTACAAATGTGGCAAGAAGGGCCACTACAAAAGTGACTGCAAGAAACCAGAAAAAGGTGAGCCTAGTAAGGTTTCTTTGGTTACTAATCTGGTTGCAATGATAGCGCAGGTTGCAAATGTGGGGGTTGACTCGGACTGGTGGATAGACACTGGTGCGACATGTCATGTCTGCTCAGACAAGGAATGGTTCGACTCCTATGAGCCAACTTCCGAGAAAGTCATAATGGCAAACCAGGCACAAGCTGAAGTACTGGGGATCGGGACGGTGGAGCTAAAACTCACATCGGGGAACACTCTGACGCTTCAAGGAGTGAAGCATGTTCCTGCAATTGCTAAGAACCTGATCTCTGGGAGCCTGCTTTGTAACGCAGGCTTGAGGATGGACATCAATGCTGGCCAGATGGTGATGTCCAAGAAGGGTACATTCTTCGGAAAAGCTTTCCAGACTGAAGGAATGTACAAAATTCAGCTTGTTGTAACCCAGAAAAATGATATTAATGCTATTTCTACTTTGAACTATTCTTTTGAGTTGTGGCATAATAGGCTAGGACATGTTCATTGTAAAAGAATTAACAAGATGTCTAGCCTAGGACTTATCTCCAAGTGTGGGGGTAAGGTAGAGAAATGTGAAGTGTGTGTTCAGACGAAGATCACAAGGAAACCCTTTCACAGGGTCCATCGAAGCACAGATCTTCTGGAGTTGGTTCACTCAGATATCTGTGATTTCAAGCAATTCTCTACAAAAGCCGGGATGAAGTATTTTATTACTTTCATCGATGACTTCTCAAAGTATGCTTTTGTCTACCTGCTCAAGTCTAAAGACGAAGCATTCGAGAAGTTCAAGGAGTTCAGGGCCGAGGCTGAATGGCAAACTGGACAACAACTTAAAAGGCTAAGGAGTGATCGAGGCGGGGAGTATCGGTCTCATGATTTTTCATCATTCTGTAAAGAACATGGAATCATAAATGAGACGACGGCTCCGTACTCTCCTCAATCCAACGGAGTAGCAGAAAGGAAGAACAGAACGTTGACAGAGATGATGAACTCTATGCTGTTGACTGCGGGTCTTCCAAAGAGCTTCTGGGGAGAAGCTGCATTAACGGCTACTTTCATTCTCAATAGAGTACCGTATGCAACTTCGGACATAACACCTTATGAACTCTGGTTCAAAGTCAGACCTAACTTGAATGTCATTCGAGTGTGGGGGTGTCTGGCTTACGTGAAGCTCCCAGATCTGAAGATTCAGAAGCTGGGGACTAGGACCACTAAGGCTATCTTCTTGGGTTATGCCGAAAAGAGTGATGCTCGGAGATTCCTTGATATAGAATCAAATCATATCATTGAATCTCGCGATGCTGAATATTTTGAAGACAAGTTTGCAAGGCACAAAAATATTGTTCTCGCGGATCTTCCGGAGAATGATGAGAGTGCAAAGCAGACAGAAGTCCTTAAAGAACCAGTAGTCCAAGAAGAAGCTATTGTCGAAGAAACACCAGTTGAACTAGAACTCGCTGAGCCGTCAACTAAGCGAGTAAGGAGGCCGAAAGACTTCGGAGATGACTTCGTCACTTATCATGTGGAAGCAGATCCGCTTACCTATGATGAAGCGATGAAGACCAGAGATGTTGTATTCTGGAAGGAGACGATAGACAATGAGATTGACTCAATCACCTCCAATAATACATGGGTGTTAGTTGACCTGCCAGAAGGAGCAAGACCCATCGGATGCAAATGGATCTTCAAGAAGAAGATGAAAGCAGATGGAACCATCGACAAATTCAAGGCCAGGCTAGTGGCCAAAGGGTTTGCTCAGAAACAGGGGATCGACTATTTTGATACTTATGCTCCAGTAGCTCGGATGACAACCATCAGATTGTTAATTGCTCTAGCAGCAATACACAAACTAGTGATACATCAGATGGATGTGAAAACGGCATTCTTTAATGGCGAGCTGACAGAAGAGATCTACATGCAACAACCAGAAGGTTTTGTCGTCAGAGGTCTGGAAGACAAAGTCTGCAAGTTGATGAAGTCTCTGTATGGTTTGAAACAAGCTCCCAAAATGTGGCATGAGAAGTTTGATAAAGTGATAAGGTCAAATGGCTACAAGGTCAGTGAAACAGACAAGTGTGTCTATACTAAGTTTGCTGACGGAAGAGGAGTTATCGTTTGTCTATACGTTGACGACATGCTAATCCTAGGTACGGATTTAAGCTGTGTCACAGAGACAAAGAAATTTCTCTCGACCAAGTTCAGTATGAAGGACTTGGGGGATGCCGATGTTATCTTGGGGCTCAAGATCATCCGGACAGGCACGGGAATAGCACTGTCACAATCTCATTACATTGAGAAAATGCTCACTCGATACGGGTATCAAGATCTTCCTATAATTGATACACCGTACCGGAGTGATCAGAAGCTGGAGCCAAATTCGAGAGAAAGCGTCAAGCAATTGGAGTACGCCAGCGTCATCGGAAGCTTGATGTACGCTACTACTGCCACAAGGCCTGACATAGCTTTTGCGGTGGGAATGCTGAGTCGGTTCACTAGCAACCCAGGCGTTGAACACTGGAACGCTGTGAAGCGTGTTATGAGATATCTAAAAAAGACTCAGACATTTGCACTATACTACAGCGGAGATCCGTCAGTAGTGGAAGGCTTCAGTGATGCTAGCTGGTGTTCAGAGGTGGAGAGCGAGTATTCTACAGGTGGATTCATATTCGCCTTGGGCGGAGCTGCTATATCGTGGAAATCGAAAAAGCAGACAATGTTATCTCGCTCCTCCATGGAATCTGAATTCTTTGCATTGGATGCTGCTGCAGATGAAGCAGAGTGGCTTCGGGAGCTCATGTATGATCTTCCAGTGGTTGGAGCTCAGATACCGGCAATCCCGATATACTGTGACAACCAGGCGGCAGCAGCAGTAGCATCAAATGAACTCTTTAACGGGAAGAAGAGGACTGTGCGGTTAAAGCACAGAGCAGTGAACGATCTCATCAAACGAGGCGTCATTGCAGTGATCGATGTTCGGAGTCAGGAGAACCTGGCGGATCCGTTCACGAAAGGCCTCAAACGACAGCTGGTCGAGGACACAGCAAGAAAGATGGGTTTGAAGGCATTCTAATATTGTGTCATTATAATCCTATCAATAAATTTTATGTTATTGGTTCAAAGAGAAATCTACCAGATATCTAATTTTTTGATTCAAGGGAGGACTATTGACTGGAAAAATATTAGTTAACAGTGGGTACTTGTTCTGCGGAACATGGAAGGGTTTCGGACCCAGAACCACTGTTGTCTACTATAAATTTTCTACGGAAAATTGATCATGTGGGAAGGATGGCATAATGCCTTAATGAGTTCTCAGACTGAGTGAAGGTCTGTTATGCTTTACAGGAAGCATGGTAGCACAGCACTACAAGGAGTGTGACTCCATGCTATGTGTGGCGGTGACTCCACCATGAGGTTCTCGAAAGAGGTAAATCCTCGGCTATGTTAGCCAAGTCACAGCGGTGTAGCACCGCAAATAGGCAGTTGGCCTAATGCTGTATATTGAATTAAAGAGGGATGTAGTCAGCACTACAAAGAGGAGGTGTTCCTCATGTTACGGGTGGCACGACACCACAATGAGGTAAACCCGGCTAGGGATAAAGCCTCGGCCTTGCAAGCCATGTCGTAGCGGCGTAACACCGCACAGAAGCGTAAGGCTTCATGCTGGGTAGTTTGGCACTACAAAGGGGCTAGACCTCATGCTACGGGTAGTATGACACTACGATGAGGTTCCCGGTGATTCGGGATAAGGTCCTCGGCTTAAGGCCATGTCATAGCGGCGTAGCACCGCAAAGGAAGCGTTGGACGCTTCATGCCATGTCTCTTTAATAAAGAACTCACCTATAATGTATGGACAGAAAAATAGGCCGTTTCTTGAGGGTAAATTTGTAGACGCCCAAAATACATACATTGAAATCCAGGCTGGCACAAGGCCTTTAATGTGCAGCCAGAAGCACAGATAACTACATTATGTGAGTGGGAAAAATTACAGTTGTGGTACAGAATTCAAGGCGTAGTCCATTCTTGTATCATACTGTTGTTCAACCCATGCTGGAAGATTCAAGTCGTCAGCGACATCTATCCTAATGCATAATGGACAGTTATTATGTGGAACGCTTAACTCATATATATAGAGATATGTGGAGGATTGTTGGTGTTTTATTCTATGTGTTGTGTGTGTTCACAACATTTTATTGTTAAAAGATAGTCCCACATCGGAAAATCACACCAATATGTATCTCCATATATTACTTATGAAGGAATAGAGAGATGCACATGGGTTGAGGCCCAATGGAGGGTGCCATGTGGGGGAATTTTACATAGAGGTGAGAATAAGAAACCAACTTTTGGCTAAAATAAAAATAGATTGGAGCTAAGCCCCGAAGGGGCTTAGCGACTCGGACTCGGACTCGGACTCGGGCTCGAGCTCGGGCTCGGGCTTGGGCTAATGGGCTTTTGAGGCTTAATGTGGCTTTTTGATGGCACTTTGCACTTAGCACGACAGCTCGTCGCTAGGCGCATTGTGCGCTTTAGTTGCGCTCGTGCGCGAGCCTCTGCGCGGCCTGCGTGGCGTACTGAGCGTACGGGTCGAGCGGGTCGAGTGGGCCGTTCAAATTATGTAACGTCCGCGGGTCTTGTGGGCTCAGATCCGGAAATGGCTCAGATCCAGAAAATTCGGATCTGGCATTAAAACAGGGCGTGCGTGAAGAACAGTTTGGCAACTCTAGAGGGGGGGTGAATAGAGTATGTATGTATAATGACCAATTAAAAAATTAACTCTTTCACTAACAATGAATAGTCAGAGTAAAATGCGGAATGTAAATGAAAGACAAGAGAGCATACGCAAACACAGCAATTTTAACCTGGTTTCCCTCGTGGAGGACTAGTCCAGGCCTGAGAACTCTAGCTCAGGATTAAATCCACTATTTGTGAAATAGTAGCTTACAACCCGTGCCTTTTCTTCAGAAGAGCACGTCAACTTCTTACAGAGAATCGCAGTGGCGATTTGCTTGGAATTGTCCAAGCGATTTCTTTACTCTTGCACAAGAATCCTAAATGAGAGATGCTGAGCACTCGAGACTTAGGAGGCTTGTGGCTAGTAGATGGGAAGGGTATGGCTTATAGAGCTTGTAGGAGAGAAGAGAAGAGAAGATTGAGTGATTCAAAATGAGAGAATTCATGCCCTATTTATACTGATTTTAGGGACAGAATTCGGCCAGAATTCGGGTAAGGAAATTCAAAAATTTGGCCGTTGGACAGCTAGCAAACAGCTAACCCTAAAATTAGGGTTCCTGATTTCTAGGGGACAGAGTTCGGCCCGAACTCTGTGTGGAGGCAGAGTTCGGCCCGAACTCTGTCTCCAGAGCACAGAATGATCCTAAGAGGGACTTGTGGGCAATTTGGTTTTGGTGGAGCTTGGGATTTTGAGTAGGCTTGTATACTAAGTTCCAAGAGCTCAGCATAACTCAGAGTACATAAATCTAGACTCAATGAAATCATAAAATACAGACTCCAGAACACACTGAGAGCTGAAGACTGAGCTTTCATCTGTCTTGAACTGAATGCAGTCGTCGTGTGTCGTATTGAATTTATACAAGTATTATTTGGTCAATATAGTCAATATTTGGTTGACTGTGACTTTGTGTCAACAATCTCCCCCATATTGATAATTGACAAAATAATATATGTATATTTCAATATTCATACCTGGACACAGTTGATTGTAATATAGCTCCATAGCTCCCCCATAAACGATGCCTGAGCTAAGCGAAAATAGCTCCCCCGTAAACCATGAGCGGTGTCGAGCTAGAAGCTATAGCTCTCCCCCGTACAAATTGCATAGTTCCTGTGATCTGATAGATGATATTTTCCAGAGCAAGAAGCACAGATATACACAGATATACGAATGCATAGAGCCAGTAATAGTATCCCAAAACAAGCACAAAATATACATATGTTTCTCCCCCTTTTGGCAGTTAGCAATATAAGAAACAATGAATAGTAATGCAACCACACTAAGAGAAGAAACAGTATAATATGGAGCAAAATAAGCATTGACATAGAAACTAAATAACTGAAAGCAAAAATAACTGAAAGCAAAAAATAACTAAGACCATCAGCAGTAGCAGCAGCAGCAGATAGTAGCCAGTCTCCATCATGGAGCACGAGAAGGTCCTGGAACATCTGATGGACCATGGAAGGCGCGACGAGGGTCCACAAAAGCATCATCCGGAATCATGTAACGCATAACCCACGGATCATCAATGCGATAACCCGCGCGTGCTGGATCCCGCTCAAAAGGCACAAGCAGATCAGGATGACGAGCAAGTGAATACCGCATATCATGCAGAGAGTTCCCAAGGGCACTGATCTGTAGAGTGGTACGGTAATCCTGCTGCGTCCAGCGATCATCCTCAATAGCAAAGCGATCGCGAAGCATAGTCTGTATAGACTCCAGGGTGGCAGGAGGAGGAGGGGCATCCTGACCGAGTGGAGGAGCGTCAGGCTCCTCATCAGCAGAGTGCTCAGATGACTCAGAAGCAGCTACAGGCTGAAGGCGTCTTGCCTTGGATAAAAAGGCAGGTGCAGGCAAGAATGGACACTCATGAATTGGAATAATGAAAGCACGAAAGACTAAAGGAAGATAGAGAGGATAAACCAATGCTCTTGGTTTCTTCCGACAGTTGATCATCCAATCCATCATAGTTCGAGGAAAGTTGAATGGAATACGATAGTGAAGATGGTATAAGGCAGAGATTTCAAGATAAGTGACTTCATCGGTTGAGCCAGCCTTGGGCAAGATGGTGTTGAACACAATGCGATGAAGTTCATAAAAGTAAGGAGTCAGATGTTTGGCCTTCAGCTTGCGAGGACTAACGTTAGGAGCACATAAGTCCTCCTTGAATCCTTCAAGGGAAGTACCGTCAACAAATTGGAGTTGACGTGCCTCCACAAGCTTGTCCCATACATCAAGATCAGGAAGAGCAAGATAGTCTCCCAACTCAGATTCATTGAAAGCAATGCTAATACCAGCAACCCGTGAGTAGATGTGGGTTGCATCGTGAGTCATATTACAATAGAACATTTGAATTGCACTATGGTAAATAACAGAATTTGAAGCAACAAGTTCATCCAAACAAAGGTCACGGAATAATGACTCATATTGAGCAAAAATAGTGAAGTTGATCGGATGACCCCCAAACACAGGACGAGTTCTAAAATCGCTAAACCATTCATTGGAGGCTTCTAGCGATACGAATAAGCGATCGTCGTAAGTGTTAGGGTCATCGAGACGTGGTGGATTGAACAACGGATGTATTGGGTGTTGTTCATCAACTTGTTCAACTGGAGGAGGAGGAACCGATGAGGAAGCACCCTCATTGCGAGTCCTTCTCACTCTTTTGAACAAACGAGATGCCATTGCCAAAGAAAATAGGAGGGCTTGAAAAAGAAAGAAGGAGAGATATATACCTGAAAATAACACCAAACAGTTGAAGAGAAAGTTGAAAAACCCCTTTTCCTAGATTTTGGGAAGAGATAGAGCTCTATAGACCAAGAACTAGGGTTAGGGTTTGGAAGAAAGAAGATGGAGAGGTGGAGAAGAAGGAACAATGAGAGGAGAGAGAAAAGAATCCCGAGAAAAACTAGGGCTGAGTCTTAGGTCGGGTGAAAAGTCAACCATTGGATTAGAAAAGATCCAACGGTGGAGCCAGATCCCGATTCTGGAACCTAGGTACCGAACTCGGCCCGAACTCTGATAGGGGCAGAGTTCGGCCCGAGTTCTGGCTCAATAGTCCAGAACTGAAAAAGGCAAAAGTCAGGAAGAAAATGTTCAATGACAGTCGGGAATAACAAAGAGTGTTGAATGAAAGAAATAGATAGAGAGGTATACAGAAAATAGAATGAACTTTTAGAAAATGTCAATTAGGCAATATTAAATTGAAACAAGCCATATAATAAATAAGGACATATACTGTGGTTCAATAGTCCAAATTTGCCATGGGTTAGCTGCAGGGGCCGGATCCCAGCTAGCGGTAGTCCTGAGGACTAGTGCACCGTGTCGCTTAGGCTTTTACGCCTTGTTGTCAGAAGGACCCTTTCGGCTTGTACCCATACCAAATTCTTTGTAAGGAACCACAATATACTCGATATTTACGCAGGTGAGTTTCAATTTATGACTGCTTCATCTAAGATTCCAAGTTCACGACAAAGAAAATTGAAGCGCTCTTCGGATAGTGGCTTAGTAAAGAAGTCTGCCAGCTGATGATCAGTGTCAATAAATTCTAAGTTAATCGTGCCATTTTGCTGATGATCACGCAAAAAGTGGTGTCTGATCTCAATGTGTTTAGTGCGTGAGTGACAGACAGGGTTCTTAGTCAAATTGATGGCACTAGTATTGTCACAGAATATAGGAATATGCATGAAAGATAACTTATAGTCTTCAAGGGTTTGCTTCATCCACAGAATCTGTGCACAACAACGCCCAGCTGCTATATATTCAGCTTCTGTTGTGGATAGTGCGACAGAGTTCTGCTTCTTGCTAAACCATGAGACTAGAGCCTTTCCTAACAAATGACACGTGCCGCTCGTACTTTTACGGTCGACCTTGCATCCAGCAAAGTCAGCATCAGAGTAACCGATGAGGTCAAATGATGTTGACTTGGGATACCATAGGCCCACTGTAACCGTACCCTTAAGGTATCGAAAGATACGCTTAACCGCGGTCATGTGAGATTCCTTAGGATTTGCTTGATATCTAGCACATAGGCAAACACTAAACATGATATCGGGGCGACTAGCAGTTAAATAAAGTAAGCTGCCTATCATACCTCGATACTTACGTTGATCAACAGGTTTGCCGCTCTCATCTGGTTCGAGTTTGGTTGAAGTACCCATTGGCGTGCTAATTGGTTTGACGTTGTCAAGGTCGAACTTCTTCAGCATGTCCTTGGTATACTTCGATTGACAGATGAAAGTTCCATTTGCCAGTTGCTTTACTTGCAGGCCAAGAAAGTAGTTGAGCTCTCCCATCATGCTCATCTCAAATTCTGTCTGCATACACTTGGCAAATTCTTGACAAAGAGTTTCATCAGTAGATCCAAAAATAATATCATCAACATAAATTTGAATTAATAGAATGGTGTCTTTGAAAGATTTGATAAACAGTGTAGTGTCAATTTTCCCTTTAGAAAAACCTTTCTCAAGCAGGAAGCTGCTTAGCCTTTCATACCAAGCTCTGGGAGCTTGTTTAAGGCCATAAAGCGCTTTCTTTAGCTTGAACACGTGGTCGGGAAATTTGTGATTTTCAAAGCCAGGGGGTTGTTTGACATAAACTTCCTCCTTAATAAAGCCATTCAAGAAAGCACTTTTAACATCCATTTGAAATAATTTAAAGTTCTGATGATTAGCAAAAGCACAAAGCATCCGAATGGATTCAAGTCTAGCAACAGGAGCATATGTCTCATCGTAGTCGATACCTTCCTCTTGGTTGTATCCTTGAGCTACTAGACGAGCTTTGTTACGTGTGACTGAACCATCTTCATTTACTTTGTTTCTAAACACCCATTTGGTACCAATTATTGAATGATTGGCCGGTTTAGGAACTAGTTCCCATACTTGGCTTCTTTCAAATTGGTTGAGTTCTTCTTGCATAGCAGAGATCCAAAATTCATCAGTAAAAGCTTCAGAAATGTTTTTAGGCTCTACTTGTGAAATGAAGGCAGTGCTAGCAACAGAGTCTCTTAATGATGATCTAGTAGTAACTCCACGTGAAACTTCACCTATGACTGAATTTTCTGGATGAGAAGGTTTGAATGAGAATTTCTTAGGCAAACCCTCCAGAGAATTAGTTTCAGTTGAAGTATTCATTGGAGTAGAGGAAGTTGGTGGCACAACATCATCATCAAGAGTACTTACTGCACTGTTATCTTCATCAAAAGTCACATTAGTTGACTCCTCCACAATAAGTGAGCGTTTATTGAAAACTCTATATCCCTTACTCTTGGCGGCATACCCAAGAAAGATACCATCGTCAGCTTTGGCATCAAATTTGCCTAAGTTGTCTTTGGTGTTAAGGATAAAACATCTACAACCAAAAATTTTAAAATAAGAAACATTGGGGGTTCTCCCAAACCAAAGCTCATAGGGTGTTTTCTTCGTAATGGGACGAATCAGCACCCTATTCAAAATATGGCATGCTGTACTAACAGCCTCTGCCCAAAAATATTTCGGAAGAGAAAATTTATTCAACATGACTCTAGCCATATCGCCAAGAGTCCTATTCTTCCGCTCCACAACACCATTTTGTTGAGGAGTTCTAGGACAAGAAAATTCATGATCAAAACCATTTGCATTACAAAAACTTTCAAAATCTGAATTTACGAATTCGCCTCCATGATCACTTCGGATTCGAGTAATCATGTAGCCCTTTTCGTTTTGAACTTTATTTACAAAAACTTTGAAAACAGAGATAGCATCGCTCTTATTAGCGAGAAAGAAAACCCAAGTAAATCTCGAAAAATCATCAACAATAACAAAAGCATAAAGTTTGCCACCAAGGCTAGCTATTCTACTAGGACCAAATAAATCCATATGGAGTAATTGCAAGGGTCTAGTAGTACTTACAGAGTTAATGGAATGAAATGAGGATTTAGTTGCCTTGTTTAGTTCACATTCGGCACATACCGTGTCCTTTTTGAATGTAATGTCAGGCAATCCTCTCACTAGCTTCTTGGTAGAAAGCCTGGATATAGCATCCATGTTGGCATGACCGAGACGCTGGTGCCAAAGTAGTCGTTCGTCTTTGTGGGCATATAAACATCTACCTGCATGGTTAGTATTTGTAGAGAGATAGAAAGTATATATATTGTCCTCTCTTTTCCCTTCAAAAGCAATGTCTCCTGTTGACCTATCGTAGATATAACAACAGTTTTGTCCAAAGTTAATATCATATCCATGATCAGCAAGATGGCTAATGCTGAGCAGGTTATGCTTTAACTCGGTCACTAGGCAGACATCCTTTATAACAGGAGAAGGAGGATGTCCAATGATACCGTTACCTATTATGTGCCCTTTGAGATTGTTACCGAAGGATACGTATCCTTCTCTTTTCATCGATAGTGATGCAAAAAGATTTGCGTCTCCCGTCATATGTCGCGAGCATCCACTATCGAGAATCCACTTACTCTCAGTTGAGGAGGAAAGGTCCACCTACATCAAGAGTAGATGTGACCTTTGGTACCCATTTTCTTGAGGGTCCTGAAAAGTTAGTTTTTGGAAACCAAGCATATATTTTCTTGTCTACCAGTCTTCTAATTCTACACTGTGGTGAGATGTGTCCATGTTTTCCACAGTAAGTACAGATGGCATTTTTATTTATACTAGGAGCATGAGAATGATATCTATGAGCAACAGGATGAGGATGATATGGAGAATTAGCATGGTAATGATGACTATGCTTAGAGTGAGTGGCATGATGATGATGTCTGTGTGTCATAGCATGATGATATTGACTGTGAGGAGTGGCATGCTGAAATTGTCTATATGGCATAGTGTGATGTTGTGGCATGATATGATGATTTTGCTTATGTGGCATAACATGATGATTTTGTCTACGTGGCATGGCATGTTGATGAGGTATGGTATGATGACTTTGTCTATGTGTAGAGTGATATTGGTTGTGTCTTTGTGCAATATGATGAGTATGAGGAGTATTTTTACGTGCATGTGGTTTATGAAAGTTTGTGTATATAAATGCATGGTTATGTGCTGTATGAGGGTGACGTGGTTGACTAGCATGAGTGGTGTTGTGCTCATGTGATTGGGTTTGAGGTTTAGCCACCTGTTTTCCCAATTTGATTTCTAATCTTTTAGAAACAGCTTGTAATTCATCAACTTTAATATTCAAGCCATAGATCTTAGTCAGAGAAATCTTGTGTCTACTCTTTTCTTCAGCAAGCAATGTATTGAGAGTAGTGATTTCTTGAGTTTGTTGCTCAATGCGTGCTTCAGCATCATGTAAGCTTAATTTAAGCTTCGATACTTCATCAGTGTCATTTGTGGGAGATGTGTTTCTAACATTATTAAGAAGCAAGGAAATTCTTTGTATCTCATCTTCTAGACTTTTGATTTTGTCCTTGGCATGCTTGTATTTACCGATAATCTTTTTGTGATCATCAAGTAAATCGGTGAAAGCATCGCCAAGTTCATCAAAAGAGAAGTCATCTAAAGTTTCGTTTGATACCTTGGTGGAATTTGCCATGAGGCAAACATTTGCTTTGTCTTGAGGAGAGTTCTTTTCTTCCTCGGAGTCACTTGCTTCGCTTTCATGCCAAATGCTTGTGTTGGCATATCTTTTTGATGAGTTCTTCTTGTAGGGCTTTTCATACCGGTTGCTCTTCTTTAAGAGCGGACAGTCTCTTCTGACGTGTCCAGTCTTTTTGCAACCATAGCAAGTTGGCTCTTCTTCATCGTCTTCTTGTGGTTCCTTCTTTCTTTGATTGAAGCGAAGGAATTTCTTGAAGTTACGTACCATGAGAGCTTGGTCTTCATCATCTGAGATATCGTCTTCAGTCTCATCGTGATCAACCTTTCGTCGATAGACTTTGAGTGCTATCTCCCTGGTCTTCGGAGCAGGCTCTTCGAAGTCCTTGAGGTCAAGCTCGTGAGTCATGAGCTTGCCCATCAAAGTCTCCATAGACATGCTTGTGAGATCATTTCCTTCTATGATGGCTGTCACCTTAGGGTTCCAAATCTTTGGTAACCCTCTGAGTAGCTTGCGGATCTTCTCATGGTTTGAGTACTGCTTACCGAGCGAGGATAACGGGTTGATGATGTCGAGGAATCTTGTAAACATTTGAGTGATCGTCTCATTTGGCTTCATCTTAAAGGCTTCGTACTCTTGAGTGAGACGGCTTATCTTTGATTCCTTGACTTGAGTGGTTCCTTCATGCGTCACTTCCAGAAGTCTCCATACTTCATGAGCAGTGGTGCATGTAGAGACCCTGTTAAACTCGTTCCTGTCTATAGCACAGAATAAAGCATTAATAGCCCTAGCATCTAGACTTGCCTGTTTCTTCTCCTCGACAGAATATTTGTCGTGTGGCTTCTCAGTGAGGTCACCGTCGACAACTATTCTGGCGGGCTTTTTGTAACCGTCAGTTACGACAGTCCACAGGTCAAAGTCTAGAGACTTCAGATAAAAACTCATCCTTGTTTTCCAATATGTGTAGTTAGTCCCATCAAATAGGGGAGGCCTATGAGTGGACTGACCTTCACCATGATTGGAGATCAAGGATTGTGTGGTTGCCATGGATCAGCTCTTAGGATGTTAGTCCTTATAAAGAGAACAGAGCTCTGATACCAATTGAAGAACAGTTTGGCAACTCTAGAGGGGGGGTGAATAGAGTATGTATGTATAATGACCAATTAAAAAATTAACTCTTTCACTAACAATGAATAGTCAGAGTAAAATGCGGAATGTAAATGAAAGACAAGAGAGCATACGCAAACACAGCAATTTTAACCTGGTTTCCCTCGTGGAGGACTAGTCCAGGCCTGAGAACTCTAGCTCAGGATTAAATCCACTATTTGTGAAATAGTAGCTTACAACCCGTGCCTTTTCTTCAGAAGAGCACGTCAACTTCTTACAGAGAATCGCAGTGGCGATTTGCTTGGAATTGTCCAAGCGATTTCTTTACTCTTGCACAAGAATCCTAAATGAGAGATGCTGAGCACTCGAGACTTAGGAGGCTTGTGGCTAGTAGATGGGAAGGGTATGGCTTATAGAGCTTGTAGGAGAGAAGAGAAGAGAAGATTGAGTGATTCAAAATGAGAGAATTCATGCCCTATTTATACTGATTTTAGGGACAGAATTCGGCCAGAATTCGGGTAAGGAAATTCAAAAATTTGGCCGTTGGACAGCTAGCAAACAGCTAACCCTAAAATTAGGGTTCCTGATTTCTAGGGGACAGAGTTCGGCCCGAACTCTGTGTGGAGGCAGAGTTCGGCCCGAACTCTGTCTCCAGAGCACAGAATGATCCTAAGAGGGACTTGTGGGCAATTTGGTTTTGGTGGAGCTTGGGATTTTGAGTAGGCTTGTATACTAAGTTCCAAGAGCTCAGCATAACTCAGAGTACATAAATCTAGACTCAATGAAATCATAAAATACAGACTCCAGAACACACTGAGAGCTGAAGACTGAGCTTTCATCTGTCTTGAACTGAATGCAGTCGTCGTGTGTCGTATTGAATTTATACAAGTATTATTTGGTCAATATAGTCAATATTTGGTTGACTGTGACTTTGTGTCAACAGTGCGTTCAGAATTTGAAAAGCCCATCTCGTGCCTATAATATCAGTAGCATCTCCTCTCTCTAAGGTTACAGAAAATAATCAGAGAATTTCCAGAGAGAGAGAGAAGTGCTGCTGCTATTCCGAGGAGTCGTCGACATTTTTGGCCAGCGTTCTAAAGTTCTCTTCGAACTTGCTGGTTCCTGGAGGCTTGTCCGTAAGACGGATATAGCTTTGAGCGCCGGTGATCTTTCACCCCAGCAGGCTTTCTTCTTCCTCCGTTGCCTTCGAGAATACCATCGCTTCTCTTTAGAAGTTATACGGTTCTGTTGCCTTCGAGAATACCGTCGCTTCTCTTTAGAAGTTATACGGTTCTGTTGCCTTCGAGAAATATTACGAAATCTCTTTAGATTCTCGTAATACAACATCACCTTCTTTAGGGTGTTGTTGCTGGAAACATTGTCTTTACAATAGTTTCTGAAAACGTGTTTTTCCATCGATTGTTCGCCAAGGAAATAACAATATATATATATATATATATATATATATATATATATATATTACATTGCAAATTTCCTTTCTTCTTACTAATAAGGTCTAAAACATCCAACCTCAGAGAAATGGAACTGGTCCATAATACTAGGCAATACAACATAGGATATATAAAATGCATACATCAAAAATGTACAGGCATATATCAAAATCCTGTACAAGATTTCCAAACTGCTCTATTCTACACGCTAACTAGGCCTGCTGTTTTGATTGTCTGATATTGTTTCCTCAGAAGATGCATCACTATCTATAACCACCAACTCACTCGGTCCAACGGAGCCTGAATATTTCTTATTCAGATTAGGTATACTGTTCTCTTCAGGAGCTGCAGAATCCAATGTAGATTTGTGGGAAGTCTTGCCCGGAGTTGTAAGAACACCAGCATCCCAGGGCTCATTCAGAGATGATGAGGCTTCATTGACCCTCAAGCCACCACTTCTTTTACCAGATCCCACACTCTTCCTTTTCAGAATTCCACGGCCCCGAGAATCGTTAAGTGGCACTGGTGGCTCACAGTTATATGAAAAAGGAATGTTAAGTCGCTGGTGATTATTTAGCAGACTAGCGGAATGGGGACCAGCTGAAACAACCGGTGAGAGTGATGATTCTCTTCGTCTAGGAGCTTTGTTAAGAGCCTCTTTGAGCCAATGTGGAAGAGCACTGCTTGGGCCAGCAGATGCATCATCATGTGTCAATAATTCACTTGGTTTTTGCTGTGAAGTAGATGTCTCCCAATCATACGTCTTGCTATGCATTCTGATTGGCTTCTGGTGTCTGGTTCCAGCCCTGGAGTAAACAGGACCAAGTGAAAAGTTGCCTAGGAAAGTATTTGTGGATGAACTTTCGCCTGCTATTGTATCAATTTTGCCTGCAGTCGAAGAATGGAAAAAATTTCTAGTTCGAGGATGTGAATCTCCCAAAGAAATTTTGGCCTCTGCTGTGAGAATAGGAAATTCTGAACCATCATAAGGCCATAAATTTCCACTACTGAATTGATTTGCAGCTGTTTGTCTTGCTAGCAAGCCCTCACCCATAGTGTGAGAAGAATGGTATACACTGGAGAGGCCCAATGGCTGAACAAGTGTTCCATGTACGAGTTTTCTTTGCTCTACATCCCATTGCATCGCCAAGTCCTCTGCAGTCCTTGATTCTAAGAAATGCAGTCTTCGGTCCCTTAGCATACCATTCCAATTGCCTAATCCATGTCTTCTCACACCAATCCAGAGAAAATCTAGCTCTTCTTCCGACCACTCATTTGGATACCTCCTGAACTTATCTAAAAAAGAGATCTCCCTTTCCTTTAGCACCCTTGAGCCATTCATGACACTTTCATTGTTCTGCTTGTGCCTTTGTGAAGACGAATTGTCCTCCAGAACATGCCATGGTAGATGCCTGTTAACTGTACGAGTGTTGTCTTTAACTCCTAAACTTGAAGAAGACAGTATACTGTGGAAGTCCTTAAAAGCATCAGCAGGTGCTCCTGGATTCAGAGGTGGAGACTGACCTAAAAAGTCAGTACAAAATGGTCTGTTTGAGACTTCTTCTTGTTGTTGTTGTCTGCATCCAGGGTCAGCTAACTTTGTCAAAGCTACTTCTCCCTGCAACAAGATCATGAGAAATGTGTTCAGTAGCTGCAGCAGCAAACAAAGATCCAAATTTTAAAACATATACTGAGAGGTGAGAACTTGAAATTACAAATATAATAAAGTTGTAAGAAGCACTGTAAAAACAGATGCATTTTCCAAAGACCATCTGATGAAATCTATCCATGTATTAAGGAGTAAGTTTATTCGTGAGCATTCAATCTCCAAAGAGAAACAGGACAGCCTCAACATTGCAACAAAGGATTTGTTGCAGGGTCAAGAATAAGAGTATAGAACAGCCGTAGATGCATATGAAACATAAGTTAAAAGTTCAATTCCTTAACTCACCTGATCACGAGAATTTTGGCCATATGACTTGGTTGTGATCAGAGGGAAAACCTTCTCACTAGAAGCCTGTCCACGGTTGCTATCATTGTTCTCAATGAATTTGTATGTGACTCTCCCGATGGATGTGCATGTCTCTCTTTCTTTCTTATCCCGCAATACTTTGTGCAAATTCTCCAACCATGCCAATTCTTTGCCCTTCTCATCCTTTTCCTCTGCCAAGACTATCGCAGCGCAGCTTGGCTCTGATGAACTTTGAGACTCCACAACATCTATAGAAGGTTTCCTTGATTCTACATTACTTAGACAAGTAGATGCAGGTGGTGCAGCAGAGATGTCCATTTCACATGTATTGTCTCTCTCCACTGGTGCATCATATGGCAAAATTGTTTTTTCTGACTCCAAAAGGGACGCCTTATGTAGAAATTCCCCTCTTGCAATAGTCCCAATGTTGGCTGAGTTTTCCAGCTCACTATCTTGAATTACACTGGAATGCTTGATTATATCAGTTGCAGGTGCAGGTTGTGAAGGAAGTGGATTGCTGACATTTGGCTCACATGCATTGCGAGAAGCCAATTCTTTACACTCATCACCAGCACTGTTTTCACGCAATAAAAGTTAAAAGGCAAATCTGCTCTGTATCTTACAAAAGACAATGTCAGTACACTTACTCTTTTTTTTCACCAGAACCTCCTACTGGTGCTGATTCGGACCTGTTATCCTTTTTGGTGTTAACCAACTGTCCGGCGTAGTCACATGAAACAAACTATCAAGTTCAGACTATAACCCATAAAGGACAACATAATTCATCTAGCTAAGAGCCTAATGGATTTTATTCTAAAGATTTGTTGCTTACAGGAAATCAAAAGCCAATACAGAATTATATCTACAACTTGCCAAGTTTACATATGAACACTCAATAGGAGATCAGGAGTGTACACAAATTGCAAGACATGATCAGTGAAGGTAAAAAAAGAACACGGCTTTCTTGTGATCTAAATTCACAACATCTAAGAGAAGCAATTATGTAAACGATACACACTGCATTGCTTTTGGCTCTTCTAGATTACAATCAGCCATGAAATACTCATGGTGAATGAAGGATCACTTTCGTTTAGAACTTGCTAGGATTTATCCAGCATTGGGCAGCAGACAAGAACTAGAAATCATGCATTAAAATTCAGAGAGCATAAAGATACGTGTATGGAGTTACCACTACTAGGAGAAATACCACCCAATTTTCCATTATCATTGGCTTAATCAAGAATCATCAAGAAGTCTGTACCTCTTTACACTACTTATGGATTAAATTATAAGATACATTCAGGAAGAGTTCCATTGACAATCTTGTTTGTTGATGACATTGGGTTAGTTGATGAGTAGAGAACACAAGCCAAAAAAAGAATTGCGGGATATTTTGGAATCTCAAGGTGTTAAATTAGTAGGACAATAACAGAATATATGAAGTGTATTTTCGACAATAATACAAGAATAAACCAGAGAGTTGTCATTATTAATATTAATGAACATGTGAGATGCCTAAAAGTGATAGTTTTTGGTATTTAGGATCAATCAATCATCATGGTTGAGAGACTGAGAAAGATGCTCTTCATAGAATGAAAGTAGGATGGTTAAAGTGGCGTGCTTCTAGAGTTCTTTGTGATCTAATTTAGATAACGAGAAAGATGTTCTTCCTAGAATGAAAGTAGGATGGTTAAAGTGTTGTGCTTCTAGAGTTCTTTGTGATCCAAATAAGATACACTTGAAGTTGAAAAGGAAAATCCAATATGGCAGCTACAAGACAAACCATAGTCACTAGGTACAGCTAAACCACAACGAATCACGTTTTGATACGATCTTTCCAGTTCGTGGTACTTTTTTTTCCCCTGATAGCCAACTACGGTGACGTGAGTCAATTATGGAAACCAACTGACTTGCTTTTGCAAGAGTCTTTCAATTCAAAGAAAGTGGGAAGAAACTTGAGATTTCTTGTTTGGGGTTCCACAGATTACACATTTCTTATGAACTTCGACTTCTTAGTTCGTACTTTTGTTGTTTCTTTATTGCTCATGAGCCACACACTGTTATGCAAGTTGATCATGCAAAGATGAGAATGTGCTAACAAGGTTTCCTTATGCTTTTGCTATTTTGTATCAAGGTTTTGAGTCGTTTGCCATTTTATTTTGTTTATGGTTTATTCACATACTTGATTTGGCACAATTGTACTATGCTATTTTGGACTGTTGTATTCAAGATGACGTAGAAATCAAATTTTACATCTCACTAAAAATAATGAATTTTCAATTTTCTTATGTTTTATATAAATTTGTTTTCGTATATGACACACTTATTGAGTGAAATTTGATCAAGTAACTAGCATCAATCCACTTTGTATTTTAAAGCGTACTACAAACCAAATCGGCGAACCAACTCACCTTAATTCCTCTGTACCAAAAATAAAGACAAGTAGCATACCCCATTCACGAACCCGTACCATGACCCAGAAATACCTCATTTTAGGTAACTATGACAAAAACCAAGCGACCAACAATTTTGGAACATTAGGTAACAACATGTCCAAATAATTCTTTAAGAAGTACCTAATAAATCAGCATATTTTTCAAGCAAATGCATTCATACAAGTGCGTGCACACACATATATGTATGTGTAGGCTATGGAGCACGAGAAAGCTCGATAAAAGGTTCCGCAAAAAAATTATGACTAGTTGTTGACTTGACGTCAAGTCGTCAACCACCTGTGTTTCCTTGCTAAACTATCTATGAGCATGAGAGGGTCATGCCATGAAACCTACGTGGTCAATTGACATGTAGGTAGACCTATCTTTTGGATGTGCAATTTAAGCTCATGCAACCAAGGAGCACCCTCCCATTCCCTGATTGAAGAGTCTAAAATAAGAGGTAAAGATGATACAATTTGCTATAGGAAATTGCTTTAATCTCTATGACACAATAAGCCAAAGAGTGAAAAGAAATTGACATTCATATCGATATATATGTATGTTGTTTTATGTTGTAAAAGCAACATTTCTTTCACACGGCCAGATGATATCAGCTATAGAATGCTACAATCCTAGTTCAAATAGGATTTTCTTAACTATTTACTTTGCTAGTATTTGTAGGGTTGTATAGCTTGGGGAATAAGTTCAGTAGTTGTCTTGTTACTCCCTTATTTTTAAGGGTTTGGATCTATAAATTGTAGATGCCATATGGCTTTCCAGAAATAGTATTGGATAACTTTTCTCGTGAGGAGGCCGATCCCTTGAAGAGATCAACCCAAATTCCTTTCTCAATTCTCTTTTCTAAATTCCAACTTCCCTTTATTTTCTACTTGAGAACCTTAGGGTTCTACCAATTGGTATTAGAGCATGCTATCCTGTGGATGCCAGATGCCATTAACACGTAAACAAAAGCAAAAATCTGGAATTTTGGAAACCTTATTTGATGTCCATGCTCGACACTTTTGGACCACAGACGCTGGTCGGTTATATCTGACACGTGCTCTGAGCCACTCATATACATGTCAGACAAACAAAGCTCTTGGAGACGTTCACTGCAACCTAACTTTTATTGAAAATAATAATTTGAGTGGCATGACCTCGTTATCCAGATGGCATTACCTCAGCACTGCTTAGTTGGTCAAACATCAACCACCATCCCACGAGCGAAAGTTTTCAAGAAGAGCTCTCCTCATCAGGTAGGATCAATTTCTTTAAGAGAATTAAACCCCATAAAAAGGAATATAAATGCAGCAAAAGTTGCCGTGTCTGTATCGTATCTTCTCTTCTCGTATTGTGTCAGTTAAAGGGCTAAAGGGGGGTTGCTAGAGTCAATGGAACCACAAAAATCATATCTGATAATAATCAACCTCTAAGTGAGAACTATGTCAATTGTAAGCTACAGTTCTTGATGTCCAAGAAAATGATTGGTTCAGTGAGCCAATAGCCGAGACGACCAGAGAAACACAAGCATTCGCTAGCGCCAATGGCTTTGGAAAGGTGGCAGTGCTCAAGTTAGTAGTAGTAGTAAGTATTAACAATGAGATTTGAATAACAGATGATAAGGGAGAAGATGGACAATTCTGATGCTAAGTCCTTAGATGGTCAGTTTGCGGAATTGGATAAGTTGGCAATGACAATGTTAAACTGGGGAAGGAATGGAGGAGGGATGGAAGTACTAGCTTTCGCATCAGTGGTGCTGATTATATAGTAGCTTATACTGGTGAGTCTGCTGTGCAAGGAGTGATGGTGGCCCGGGAAGCACAAATGTATTAGCGATAATAAGAATGAATTAGTATGTTCTGCATGTGAGACTGGATATCCTGCAGGCTGTAAGCTTGTCAGTCACGGTAACTAATAGCCACCTACCAAGGGCACCTCAAAGAAACGGAAACAGCAATCACATGAGCAGCCTCACTAGTCAATATGGTTCCTGTCCATATGTAACTAAAGCATATAATGATTAGTAATATTCAAGTAACATCCATATTGATTGAACATTTCCTTTACACCTCCCTAGTTCAGTTATGCCTTCATGCTTTCACTTGGCAGGTATCACATATTATCTTACACAATTTTCAATTTTGTTGTTAGTGATGACCATATTTATCAATTGCATTCTTGATCCCTTCATACATCGTCAACTAGAGTATTGTTCATGCAACAGAACTATTGGAGAGACATCAAGATAATATAATATCTGAATTTTTCATATATAATCATTATTTCCAATTCCAACATTGACAATTATTTGGGTTGACATATAAACAACCTGAAATGAGAATATACTTAGATCAGAAACTGACATCTCAGCAAATTTAGATGTCCATGGGCATCATCTTCAAACCTAAAGAATTTATCCGTAGATTTGTTAGGATTAATTGGTAGATCAACTAGCTAAAATTCAGAGATGGTGTAACTACACAAATAATAATGACAAACCAAATAATTAGACATTTGAGAAGGCAGTGACAAGCAGGAAACTATGTACAATGATGTCAAAAAGCAAAATAACAAGGTGAAGAAAATGGGCTTACCTTAGTTTTCTGTAGCGATATGGCAGCGCTAATTGACTCTTCAATTAAATGACTGCCCTCAGTGGCAGATGAACACTGGTTTTCCTTTGCCTTCGAAGTCTTTTCCGCAGTTTTATCACTTTCACCATGTGTCTTTTTCACTCTTCTGCAAAATGTAATCAAGGGAGGTCTGCAATTTTCTTTTGGATGTCCATCATTACCTAACCGGTTGCGTGTTTTGTCTGAATTGGGTGTCATCATGAAAGAAGCTTCAAGGCATTGAGAACCATGTTTTATTTCACTTGATGATTTTGTACATACAGGAATAGAGATTCCTATATCATCCAGATCTGTAAATTTAGATGAACCAGACTTTGAATATGAGTTCCCCATCTGAACAGGCACTTCTGATTTGGTAACAGAAGAATAAGCAGCAGAGGTGGTTCCCTTCTTTGTGCTGGCCTCACCAAGATTTTTATTTAACGACACTTCCATAGATCCCATCTCTAATTCCTTATTACTTTTACTATTTCTTGCTCTTTTGGAAGCTTGAGCATGAACCTCCACAGACTCTTCAAAATCATTTAGTCTATGACAAGAAGAGCATCGCCATTTTTCTTGAGTATACTTAAATATGCAAAAAAAACATGTAAGGAAATATACCATCAGTTTGGCGTTTAAAGTTAACATTTTTAAATAGAAAAACTGGCATTCATTATTGATTATTGAGGACTTCTACATGTGATAGCATATAACCTTTTGAGCAGAGTCGGTGCATTGAAGATGACATGTTTTCAAACAGCATTCACAGCTCAGCATATTCTCATCACCCTCAAAACCATTGCACACACAGCAACACTGCAATGAGACTATATTATGAGTAGCAGTCATTAATGGCATTTTCCACGAGTACTATGAATGGGTCATTTTGAAACCCTGAATATATATATATATATATATATATATATATATATATATATTGGAAAAAATGTAAATTTTATTCCAAAGCAACACAGTAATCGTACAACATACAATCAGAGTGGGACTCCCACTCATCAAGACCTCATAACATTTACATCAAATTCGATGTTATGAAGCATGCCCACCAGAGGTGTAACCAGTCCCTCGAATATCTGACGGTTTCGTTCCCGCCAGACATGCCAAACCGAAGCAGCCAGACGAACCTTGGCGGTCCGGAACCAGTCCTCCCCTCGACCTCTACTATCGCGGACCACCGTAATGATGTCCTCAATACTCTTCCCGGAGTCGCATCCTCCTAATATTCTACTATGCTCCTTCCAGATCTGCCAAGCCAGGTCACACTCAAAGAAGATGTGTCTGATAGATTCTTGTTCCAGACAGCACAACACACACTTGGGATCTGGGACCGGCACTCCAAATGAACTCAACCGATCTCTGGTAAGAAGGCGACCCAGTAGGAGCTTGTAAATACAGAGCTGCATCTTCCTGGCCAGGCCCTTGCACCATACGAACTCGTAGTCAGGACTCTGAGGAAAAGCGCGTCGGATGAGATTGTAGCAACTCCGGAATTGAAACTCCCCAGTACCCGGGGACGCACCAGCCGGCTCCCAAATCCACCAATCTGCAGGCAAGTCCGGATCAATGGCAATAGTGCTAATGATCTCTCCCAGCTCCACGGTAAATCGATAGGACTCCGGCCTCCACTCCCCATCGCGAATGATCCGACTACACGTCAAGCCCCGCCTGTCCTCCTGGTGGGTCTGAGCCCCCCTAATGTCCAATAACGAGCACCGATCTATCCAGGGATCCCGCCAGAGGTCCGTTCCAGACCCATCCTTCATTACCTTCCTGATAGCAGACTTAAGAATCCCCCTGTGTCTCAGGACAGTCTTGAACGTGACGGAATGATTGTTGTCAGTAGTACACGTCCAAAAGTTGCCCTACTTCACATATCTGCTATGCATCCAGGCAGCCCAGAGAGACCCCCCCCATTAATGAATTTCCATGCCAGCTTAAGCGCGAAGGCCTCCCGAATCTCCAGCAACGGCCTAAGCCCCACTCCTCCCTCCTTTCTGGGACGACAGAGTTGTTCCCAAGAGATCGCATGCATACCCCCTCTCCAAATGAAATCTGCACAGATCCGATCCACTTTTCTAACAGTGACGATAGGAAGGAGGATGGATTGTAGCCAGAAATGAGCTACAGCTGTAATCACTGACCGTACCAGCTCAATGCGTCCTCCAAATGACAATCCCGAGGCTTGCCAACCTTCCACTCTCCTCTGAACGTACTCCACCAAACTATGGCAATCCTGATCCCGCGCATAGTTGACCGTGAGGGGTACTCCTAAATAGCGCACCGGAAGATCACTCCTCTCGATACCCAGTACGTCAGCCCGCTCCTCCTTCTGGGGACATAAGGAGCTGAAGTACACCCGGCTCTTCTCCCTGTTC
This sequence comes from Iris pallida, assembly GCA_029216955.1. Classification (NCBI taxonomy): domain Eukaryota; kingdom Viridiplantae; phylum Streptophyta; class Magnoliopsida; order Asparagales; family Iridaceae; genus Iris; species Iris pallida. Next base: position 40,275,098 of record JANAVB010007399.1, read on the forward strand.
AGCTGAAGGCCCGAGAGGGAATGCAACTCTCCCATAATCTCTGCAAACGTCTGCATACCCTCCATCAAAGGCTGGATAAACACCAAGAGATCATCAGCATAAATGAGGTGGGTGACTGTAGGATCCACCCTCCGGAACAGTGGGACCAGCCTCCCACGGTGCGCTGCTAAATCCATCAGGCATGTGAAGTATTCCATAACAATCGTGAACAGGTAAGGAGACAGGGGGTCGCCTTGCCGAAGTCCACGATTACTCTGGAAATACCCATAGAGGATGCCATGTATGAGAACCGAGAAAGTGGGGGACGTGATGCACTCCCGGATCAGGCCAACCCAATGGTCCCCAAAACCCATGGCGGACATCAGATGACAAAGGAAGTCTCGGTTGACCATGTCATACGCCTTCCTCAGATCCAGTTTCACGCAAGCCTTCTCCCCTCCAGGTTTGTTGAAACCTCTTACCATCTCATGGGCCAGGAGGCCGTGCTCAGCAATCGACCTCCCCTTGATAAACGCAGCCTGGTTCGGAGAGACCAAGTCCTGCATGATCCCCTCCATACGCCGGCACATAAGGTGCGTAATTATCTTATAGAGATAATTACAGCACGCAATAGGTCTGAAGTCCGCCAGCGCTGTCGCTCCCTCCTTAGGCACCAAGGTCAGGAAGGTGTGGTTCAGCTCTTTCAGCAGCTTCCCTTTGGTGAAGAATTCTTGTACCACCTCCATGACCTGATGCTTCAGAGTGTCCCAGTGGCGTTTGTAGAACCCACTGCTAAAACCATCCGGACCTGGAGCCTTGTTGGGATCCGCCAGCTTGACAATAGCTTCCACCTCCTCCAATGTAACAGGAGCAAGAAGAATGCTATTTCCGTACGGAGTCACCAATTTCTTCGTAATAATCTCTGGGAACACAGACAAGTAGTCAGTCTGGAAATACAACTCAGAATAGTACCTGACCGCCTCGTCCTGTATCGCAGCCGGCTCCCCCACAAGATTGTCATCCACATCCAAAAGCCGGGAGATGTGATTCCTATGTTGCCTGGTCCGGATGACATCATAGAAGAACTTGGAGCACCGGTCGCCGTCCTTGAGCCAGGAGCATTTGGCACGCTGAGCCGTGCTAATCTCCTTCTGCAACCGCAAGATGCTAACTTCTTCAATCAGCTCCTTCTCTCTTGCCGCCAAGTCCCCATTGAGCATGTCAGCCTGCATGTCTTCCTGGATAGCCCGCAATTCCACCTCCTTATCTTCTAAAGAAGTCTTCGGCAACCCCTTCACCCATCTCCGAAGAGCCTGCTTCGTGGTCTTGAGACGACGGACCAATCGGAACTGAGCCGTCCCCTCCTGTCCACTATCAAGCCCCTCTGTGACAGCCTCCAGGTAACCCTCCGAGAGATACCAACTGTTGTTGTACCTAAAAGGACGGGACTTCCCAGGGGTCCGACAAGTGAAGCCAACCCGGATGGAGGAATGATCGCTCGTCCCAGCAGCCAGGCCCTCCGCCGAAGTGTTAGGGAAATGACGGAACCATTTTCCATTACCCAGAGCTCTATCAAGATGGCACGCAACCCTATTCCGAATAGCTTTGTTATGCCAAGTCCAGATGAAGCCAGAGCGAGACAATCCCTGGAGCCCCGCCTGGAGGAGACATCTCTGAAAATCATATAGGATAGAGTCTGGAACTGGCCGACCTCCCACCTTCTCCCCTCGGTGCAGAAGGGCATTGAAGTCCCCGATCATCAGAAGAGGAAAGGCCGACGAATCTGCAGCAGCTGCGACCCGGAAAATGTCACTCCAAAGGGATTCCCTCCTCCGTCTGTCGTTGTGGCCGTAGACTGCCCCCAATAAGAACCGAAAGCCACCCTTGTTTGAGAAGGAAATGGCAATCAACTGCTCCGTCATCAAGAGCAAATCTCCATCCCAGCTCTTCGAGTTCCATCGAACCCAGATCCTGGCCATGTCACACAGAGCCAGGTTATGAAGTTGGGCCCAATGAGATGGGGTCCTACGAGCAAGAGTCTTTTCACCTTTAATCTTAGTTTCTAATAGAACAGAGATGTCACATTTCTCTCTGAGAAGCACCCCACAAATCTCTCTCCACCTCCCTAGCGAACACGTCCCCCTCACATTCCAGGCTATAATAGCCATTAATTAATTAGAGGAAGGGTCCCCTGAGAAAACACCCGGATCGGCACCTGGGGAAAGCGCTGCATCCGTCGCTAAAAGATCCTCCTCCATCCCAGTCGGAATGGTCTGCTGTGGGATGGCCTGAGAGAACCAACGCCCAGGAAGGATTGTCAACACACACAGCCTCCTCTCTGTCAGAAGGATGCATCCCCTCCCTGGAGGGGCCGTCACTCAGCGGCCCGACAACACGTCTCTTCCTGCGGTAAACCTGCCCCTCAGCCGAACCTCCACCCCCTCGCACCACGATCCCCGACGCCGCCATGCCTCTCGTAACAATACTACTCTGCCCCTGGGAGGTGGGCAACGCCCCACTCGTGGGAGCCAGCTGGGTAGAGACAATGAGGCTCGTCCCACCCTCACTCACTGGAAGAGTATCCTCGGCCACCAAGGCCTCCTCTCCGCTGTCAACTCTGAAATCCATGTCACAGGGATAGAGTCTCACTCAGGGGGTTAGAAGGCTCCACATGATGTCCGACCGCCGAACAAGCACTGGCCAGATGCCCGAAGCAGGAACACCGTGTACAGGTAGGGGGAACCCATTCGTATTCCACCTTCTGGGTAAGCACCTCTCCAGATGGAATCTCATACTCCACCAACTCCGGTAACTCCCCTCCAGCTCGGATCTCCACAAAAATTCTGGCGTACATCAACCTCGACGAAAGGCAGTGGCTTCGTCTGCCTTGATCGGGGTGCCCACCAAGCTCGTCAGTCGCATCAGCAAAAGAATACTCCAAAATCGGACAGGAAACTCAGGAAAGCGAATCCATACCGGGATGGCATTCAGAACTTCCCGCTCACAGCGAAGCTCCGGAGTCCACTCATTTAGAATGATAAGCCTGTCGTCAAACGTCCAGGGGCCGCCTTGGAGTATCCTAGCGACATCCTCCGCGAGTCCGAACTTCACATAGTATAAACCGTTCTTGTGGGCAAAGAACTCCATACTACCCTTAGGCTGCCAGACACGCGTTACATATCCCCGAATCTGTCCGTAGAAAAGCTTGTTGCCTAGGACATACATAACAAGGGTATTCTCCCAATATGCTGACACCTTCTCAATCTCCTCCGCGGAGAACGAGGCCCGGAAGTCCCTCCCCGCCTTGATCGGCGAAACATACTCTATCGATGTGGGACTTTTCGACCCCACAGGTTTGCAGATCTCTGCCCAGGACCGTCCAGCCGGCCGAGTAGTCGCCCCATGTGGCCTGGGTGCAACCTCCGGCCTGGATGGACTAGATCTCGGAACACCGAGATCCACCACCTTACCCTTCCCTTTGTCTGCCGCGGTCGCCTTTGGCCGCCAGTCCACCGATCTCCCAGCGGACCCCACCGGGCCACGAGCCGAAGTCCTCGCCCCTGATCCGCTTTGACGACTGTCAGCCGGGTGCCGATCCCGAACATGACCCTGACCACCTCCTGCCTTCCCCCCGGTCTTCGCCGCTCGACGGCACGTAACCGTCATCCAACCTCCTCCATTCGTCTGGTTCTCCTGAGAACTAGGGCCAGCTCCAAATTCGAAAGCCGGGGGCCATGGAACCGAGTCCGTCCCCCTCCCGATAGGGTGGCTCACCGCAGCCACCACCCGAGGGGGGTCGCCCGACCCCCTCGGCATCAGATCCGCCCCCCCCTCCGCCGGAGGGGACGCCGCCACCGCTGGCCCGCCCGGGGGGTCCGGCCGACCCCCCACCTGCACGTCCCCCCCCCCCACCGCCGGGGGGGCGCCACCGCCCGCGCCAGCACCGGGGGGTCCGCCCGACCCCCCCGCCTTGTTACACGCCCCCCCCCCCCCTCCGCCGCCTAGGGGGGCTCCTCCGCCTACCTGGGGGGCAGCCCGCCCCCCTCCCCCCCCATTTTTCCGACCTTCCTCCCCCCGCCGGCGAGAGGATCCGGTGGCCGCGGGGGAGGAACCCTAGCCCGCTCGTGATCGCCTGCTCCCGCTCCCATGTTTTAATATATATATATATATATATATATATATATATAATTCGTGATTTCATAAATTGAATAATTTGTTATTAGCCTTCATTTGGGAATTCGAATAATTCGGGAATATTGTGACATGCCCCTAATCAAACAGCTTTTATAAAGGAGAAGAACATCTCTCACAGTTTTAATCGCCCATGAGATGGTGAGATTTCTATAGACATGGGACATCTAAATGTTGCATCATGATTTGCACAAAGCTTATGATGCAGAAGATGGGGGTTTCCTATCCCACTTGTTGAGCAATTTTGGATCCATAAAAGACGGATCAAGATGGTGAAGGAATGCATCTCCTATTCTCCTTTCCTTGCTTCTCTATTTTGATAAATGGTGAACCAACTAGATACACTGATAGTAATATGAGAATTAGGCAAGGGTGATCCCTCTCCCCTTATCTATTTGTCCTGACTATGAAGCATCTATCATGTCTTTTACACGTTTGAGACGAAAAAGACATCTTGCTTCCTTTATAAGACGATTAAACCAATAGTTTTACACTTGATGTATGTTGACGATTTACGTATCTTTACCAAGGCTACCAAACAATTTGCAAAAAAATATGAGAGATATACTGGAGGTGTTCTCTGTTAATTCAGGCCTGGATATCATGGATGAGCACAACCTGGCAAGATATCTCAAAGACAGATCAGTGTGGGATATCATAGAAGATAATAATGCTTCAATCATTCTCAAGACCATAATGAGGGGAAAAATACAAAGATTGTCTATCATAGCGAAATTCATTGCCGCATAAGTAGAGAACCGTACTTATGGCGTAAGAACTGCCCCGTTGTCTCCAAGATGGATCTAGTGAAATTGAATTCTTCGTCAAGATGCGGCGTACCAATGGGCAACGGCTATACAGTAGACCCCGTGCACCTTGAATATAGCTTCGCAGTGAATCACCAATTATACAACAACTATCACATGGTTTGACCCACGACTAGAATGAAATAGAATAACAGAGAGATTAGGGTGGAATAAATTACACCTAATTGGGGGTGATTTTACAGTCAATGAAATAATAGGAGAATGGAGGCCAGATAAATTGCATGTCACTAGGCAACTTTCAAATGAAATATCTAAGATGGTAATTAATACACAGGAGGGAGAAGACTATTGGAGTGGATAGGTTCAGGTTCCTCCACAGGTACATTTACTATGAAGTCTGCCCTGGAACTGGTTAGAACACAGTCACCTGAAGTAGACTGGCACCAAGAGGTATGGTGCAAAGGCAATTGCTTAAACATGAGTTTATGTCTCAGCAAAGTCGTACTCAAGAGGCTACTGACAAAAGACAAACTGATCCACTGGGATCTACTGGTGGTTGTCTCCTATGCCACTCAGAACAAGAGAGAACATGGAATAGTTCCAAACTTACAATTATGCTAGTGGTGCTAGTTTTTGATGTTTGCTATACACGGGGGGCAAGAAACAATAAGGTGTTTCTTAATAAGCTAACCCATAAAACAATGGTGGTTATGAGAATCCAGGAGGATGTAATATTTCCGATGAGCAAAATCAATGTAAGGGTACATGATATTAAAGGAATAGGAAAACAATGGCCAACTAGGGCATAGTTCAGCAGCTAGCTATCATGCCAGAGTGGTACAGTATTTTCATAAATACAATTAACCTTTCTGCAAATACACACACACACACACACACCAAAAGAAATTAGAAAATATTTCATGCATATATTTAGCAAACCAAAAAAGATTTAAGTTCATCACAAACTAACACCATATTACAAGCAGTGCATATGAGAAAATTATGGAGACAAAAAGAAAAAGAAAAATCACATATTTAAGGTTTTAAAGGAAGAAATTAGAAATAAAAAAATAAAAAAAATTGCAACCATCACCTGCCTCTGGGCGTTGCAGCTGGTCGCCAGCCTGGCCTTTGGTCATCACCGTGCTGAACAAGAAGGAGGAGGGGCCAGGCCAGTGACCAGAGGCGGGGAGCAGCAGGAGGCGACAAAGCAAGTTGGTGCAAAAAAAAAAATTTTACATTTTTTTGACATATTCGGCGTGTTCGCCGAATCGGTCGAGAAATTCGTTGGGACACATACGGATTTGAATACAACACAAAGTGAACCGTGTCCACACAAATTCATGTCAGATTTGAATCCCGACACGGGCACCCACTTTTTTGTGTCCTTGCTGCCGAAAGGCCCACCAAATTCTAGTCCTACATGTAAGAACGTCTCCAATCCACTTAGTTCCAACCATTTGGTATTCTAATATCATTACGAGAAGGGGGTTTGTGCAAGAAGTAGAGGAATCTTTAAGTGACCAAGGCAGATGAAACCTACCAATTATCCAAATAATAGAAAAGTAAGGCTTACAAGTATACAAACTGAGAAGAAGAATGTTGGAAGCCAATATATGAAGGATTTAATGATATCAGAAGTTCCAAGTTCCAGAATGTTGTTGTTGATAAGTGTTGCCTTGTTGCTGCCAGTGAAACAGGAAGAAAGCACAAGAATTGCATGGATAAAGCTGATCGTCTGAGCAAGTGTCTTCATAACTATATGCTGTTCTGACTAATTTATATCTTCAAAATAAACATGTAAACAAATAAGATTATCAAGAGGCACTTAACCACCTGTTTTACTTCTATTTTCAAAATGCACCTAAGCTATCAGAAGCAACTCAGGATCCAGATGAATCTACCCACACGACTCATTTGAATATGTTTATGATGTGATTCAAGCACCAAAAATGTTGATTAGAAAACCATGGCAGCCTGTATTGCACAAGAAAACAAAAGAAATTGAAGTAACTGGTCCATAATCCATATATGATGTATTTTCTCGCAGTATTGTAATTTATTTGGGGAAATATTTAGCAGATAGTGCAGTATGACCGAATCTTGGCATTGTAAGACATAAGAAAATCCATTAGAAGCCAAATTCTATGATATACCACTCTCATAATAAAGAAATATACTCTCTCTTTGTGTTGTATTAAAGTGGCTTCGTACATTGCTTAAAGTACCTCCAATAATAAAGAATACACTAGAAAATTATACTGCATCTAATATTTTGAGATATGTAGGTTTAGCAAACAAACCGGGTATTCTTTCAGCTTCTCGGCACAGGTATCGAGCTCAGCTTCTGGACTTAATATGCTTGAAGTTACCCCAACAGGAGACCTGGGAGACAAGTTTGGAGCTTTGACACCATGAACAAGATTGGATTGAGAGAGACGTTTCCGCTTGTATGTAAATACCACTTCGTTCTTCACCATTCTGCAGTCAATTTATCTCATCCAATGGATCATCAATATTCGAGGAGTCCAGAGAAAGTCAGGTGGACCTGATTTTGTCATGAAATAAATATACAGAACTCTTTAGTACATTCTCATAATTATTTTTCACTTAATGGTAAAAACTTAAAAAGTATCTACAAAACATGACATGTAATCTATTGATTCAAATATAGAACATCTAATTTGCTATGCACCAAAGGCCAAAGCTGAGCAATTACCTGACACTTGAGTCTAAGATTATTTAGGCTAAGATGAGGCTCCTATAATCAACTTACATATGTGGATCGGTGCATATAAGGTATCAACAACCCACAGATTAATTTGGTAGGTCACCATTCTGACATGCATGACCTTAGAGGTTATCTGGTTACTACTATCAAGGTATGGGATATGTATTTGATAGTTAAAATTTTACATTTTTGTTGAGATTAAATTAATAGCTTGCTTCTTTGTTCTTCTCCAAGTGGGCTTAAAGGGTTAACAAGGGCAAAGGGCAGTATTGAGTAAATGGATTCAGTGGAACAAATGTGGCTGAGGGATCTCACTCACGTGAGGGTACGAGTCAAATAACAATTATCCACTATCAGAAAAGGTCAGGTATGAGTCTAGATTATTCATCTAATTATGCTAAGCTTCGCTGACCCACTACCTTATAATTTTATATCAAAAATTTCTCGAATTATACCGACTCAGTACCACAATTACTATATATGCCTACTATATATGCCATGATGTTGAACAACTAATTGGCTTTCTCTGTACAGACCATTCTTCAATCTTCACTGTTAGTTTACAACAGTGGCTACATGAACTGTTAAAACAATCTCTCATTCACTAGTAACAACAACAAAGCCTTCATCCCAAATGTTTAGGTTGGCTGTTTGAATTGTTTTCTTTCATTCAGCTCTGTTAACGGTCATGTCCTTTCTAAAACTAACAAAAAACATATTCTTTACAACTTCAATCCATGTTTGTTTAGGCCTACATGCCTTACCTCTAGTCCTAGCAGCTTTTTTTAAGTAGTATATTATCACTCCAAGCGCTACCTATAGTCCTAGCATTTAACTAGTGTCTTATCACTCCTTAGTGGAGCATCTATTTGATTGTGTTTTACATGTCCAAACCACCTAAAACGATTTCTCTTACCTTGTCCTCAATTGGCGCCACCTCTCAACTTTTCACGAATATACTCAGTTCTTATCTCAATATTTCAATGTATTACCAAGAATCCATCTTAAGCATTCTCATGTCAACTATACTAATTTTTTGGATATATTTCTTGATTGCTCAACACTGATGCATAAAGCATGGCTACTCTTAGTTGTATTATAAAATTATCCTTTCAACTTCAAAGGTATCTTCCTATCACAAACTACTACATAATAACTTTCAATCATCATATTTTAATTCTATGCATGACGCCCTTCTTAATTTCTCCATCATGATGAATGATTGCTTTTGGGGCACTGAACTAGTGCAGATGGTGAAGGATTTATATTTGCAACCCGTGTTGAGAAGAGACATGTGAGCCCCCTGTTGGAGGGTTGCATCCACTATCTAGTCTATGCTCAAGTTGAAAGTGACTCAGGTCTTGCATTTCTGTTCTTTTGCTATCAATTTCACATGGTTATCCTTACTTCTAAGCTTTATTGTTGTACGAAATGGTTAGATCTTTTATATGATCGTATGCTTGCTCTTGATATATTCATGTATTGATTTTACTTGATATGCTCACCTGGACAGTTGATATAGTTGTTCATAACTAACCTAGAGACGTTACAAAAGTGACAAATGAATGACATCCAAGTACAACTTCACTTAATAAAATATAATAAATCTGATGGAATACAGATGAGTAGCTTTCTTACTCACCAATAGATGTTTTGTATTGATCGACGACATTTTGGATACTAAGGAGCATGCGAGAGTTCCTGAACATCAGCGACATACGAATCCTCAAAGAAGAAGTTTTTGAAGGTTATCTATTTCATCATATTCTTTAGTATTTGGGAAAAGTTATGGAACATTAGAAGTTGTATGATTACACCTTCTTGAGACTATGCTATTATTGGCTTGGGTTCTTAATTGTTCTCTTATTTTGGAGTTCTCTTATTTTATAAATTGATCAGCGACCTTGTATGTTGAATTTTATCAATTTTCGTCTTGGAAAGATTGTCTCATTCACTACTAACAATTGTATACCTATGCCTTGCTCATATCAATTATCACATGATAGTCAATCACGATTTCACCTCTCCTAATTCCATTGACGGGCTTACATTGGGTCCGGGACTCTATATGCCTTGAAAGAAGAATACAGTTCCAAAATATATTCTCCGAATTTGTTAGGACTTGTGTCCCCTCAAACTTTCCAAATCCATCCTTTGCCTGTCTCAACACATTTTCCGTCTCCTCAAATCTCCGGTTTTCCCTCATTCCTTTGCCACCTGACCACATCTCCATTTGAAGCAACCACTCCTCTTATGACTCACTCCAATATGGCAACACGCCACTTCTTCTCCTTTCCAGTCTGCTCCAACGCGATTCCTCCTCCAAGGATCCAAAAGGCTCCAACTACTCCTCTGTTAGCAACAATGATTCCTCCATCAACAGCTTCAGCCTCATTCACTGCTAAAAATTGTGTATCTAGGTCTTGCTCATATCACATGATAGTCAATCACGATTTCATGTCTCCTAATTCCACACTGACTTACTTTGGGTCCTGGGCTTTATATGCCCTGAAAGAAGAACACACTTCCAAAAGATATTCTCCAAATTAGTTAGGTCTTGTGTCCCCTCAAACTTTACAAACCCATCCTTTGCCTATCTCAACACATTTTCTGTCTACTCAAATCTCAGGTTCTCCCTCATTCCTTTGCCACCTGACCACATCTCCATTTGAAGCAACCACTCCTCTTATGACCACTCCAACATGGCAACACACAACTTCTTTCCCGTTCCAGTCTGCTCCAACGCGATTCCTCCAAGGATCCAAAAGGCTCCAACTGCTCTTCTGTTACCAACAATGATTCCTCCAACAACAGCTCCAGCCTCCGTCTCCTAACATCGACGACTAGAAATGGTTTTTAAATATTTGTTCAAGACCAACTCCAATAACATGCTACCACCAGCTAATTGCAATGTTGTCATATCTCGTTGTAGTCCAATGCTCTCACAACAACATCGTAATGTTGTCACAGCGTACCACATTGCGACTGTGCCCCCTATAACTATATATATATATATATATATAACTATTATAGCTATTTCCAATAATGATCACTCTCATTCACGCACAAAATTCTATCAAACCCAAGTATACAACAAAATTCTATCAGACCACAAGTTTATGTTATCCACTAAGAGCCAAAAAATTTACGGACCACAATAACATCTTCCTACTTCTACAACTCACAGCAACATATTATAAACTAAAAACAAAACTCAATCAATATTACCAAAATTACACTAAATGTCAGCAAAAACATGTTTTGCATTCCAATTCATTCCCAATTTCTAGTGACAAAAAATGTTGAGAACCAAGTTACTTTATTCAATCAGAACAAAAATTCTTCCTTATTCCTCAATTGGACCAAAATCAAACTATTTGAGCCACATATTCCTACTTCAACAACTCAAAACTGCATCTTACCAGCTAAAAACAAAACAAAAAAACGATCAATACCAAAATTACACATGAATGTCAACAAGCATACATTTTCGTTCCAATGCACTCCCAAATTCTAGTGAAAAGTAAACAAAAGAACAAAATTTACTTATCCAAGAAGAAACTCCTTTCAAACCCCTCAATGAGATCAAAACCAAACTGTTAAGCCATATAATCCTGCTTCAACAACTCAGAGCTACATATTACTAACTGTAAACTACCAATATTAACACACATAAACGTCAACAAGAACACATTTTTCATCCCATTTCATTCCCAATTTCTAGTGTACAAACAAAGTAAAGAACCAAGTCAGTAAGAATCAAAATTTCTCCATATTCCACAACCAGATCAAAATCAGATTATTCAAGCCACATCTTCCTACTTGAACGATTCATAGCTACCTATTACTTACTAAAAAAACAATCTTACCAAATTAAACATCAACAAGATCACATTTTTCTGTCCAACTCACTCCCAAATTCCAGTGAAGAATAAACTTAAAAACCAAATTTACACATCAAATTAGGAAACAAACTTCCATAGATCAGAATCAAACTATTTAAACCATAAATTCCTACTTCAACAACTCAAAACTAGCTTATACCAACTAAAAACAACACAAAGTTGGCCAATATTACCAAAATTACACATAAATGTCGATAAAACACATCTTTTTCGTCCCAATTCATTCCCAATTTCTAGTGAAAAAAGAGAGGAAAGAACCAAGTTTTACACAACTCGGCAAGAAGCAAAATTTCTCCATATTCCTCAATCAGATCAAAATCAAACTATTCAAGCCGCATCTTCCTACCTCAACAACACACAGCTACATATTATTAACTAAAATGACAAAATAAAATCGATCAATATTACCAAAATTACGCATAACTTCAACAAGAACACGTTTTTCATCCCAATTCATCGCCTCCCCCCCCCCCCCCCCCCCCCCCCCCCCCCCCCCCCCAATCCTCCTACTCCAACGACTCAAAACTACTTATTACCAACAACAGCAAAATCGATCAGTATCTCACTAAAATCTCACATAAATTGCAACAAAACACGCATTTTTTTCATTCAAGTACCAAAGAATTTACCGCCAAAAAGCTCGCTCGCTCGCCCGCCCGCTCGCCGAGTTCCTGACCGGAGAGAGCACGCGAAGTGGAAAATGCGCTTTTTATTGGGGAGATTGGAGCCGGAGCAGCAGCGAATTCGAAAGGATTCTAAAGAGAGTTAAAGAATAAAGGAATTGATAAATTTGGGGGAGGGGGTGTTTGTTGGAGAGAGAGAGATAGAGAGAGAGAGAGAGAGCTGATGTTTGTTTATTTATTTATTTATTTTTTCTTTATTTGTCTTTTTCTTTCCTTTGGCTTTCTCGGATACAGAGGGAAGGAAGCTTTGTGCTGTGCTTTTACAGGAATACCCTTTTTGGATTTGACTGTTTTTATGCCGTTCATTCCCTCCGGGTGAGTTCGCTTGACGTTTCAAAGTTGCAAATAGAAAACAGAAAATCCACTGTAGAGTAACAAAGTTTGAAGAAATTGTACGAAGAGTAACAAGTTTCAGAAAATTACAAATAAAAAAAAATTTCGCCAAACAGTCTGACGAAAATCATACAAAGCAGCTGCTCCCCTCCTGCACCACAGCTGCCACCACCACGTATCAGCTCCACTGCATGCCACGCGTCACGAGGTGCGCGATTTCCGTCAGACTGTCTGGCGGAAATTGGACGCGCCAGATCGTCTGTCAAAAAGTTCTCCTATTAGTAATTTCTTAAAACTTGTTACCCTCCGTGCAATTTCTTCAAACTTCATTACTCTACAGTGAATTTTCTGAATAGAAAAAGTTCGGTGATGTATATACCATACTAACTTCATCTTATCATTTACTAGTACTAGCATATGTGCACGTGCCTTACACGTATTTTAATATATTTTTAATTAACTTAGGAAGACTTTTTAGGATGACCAAAGGATAGTCTTCGTAATTACTAAGTTATCCTTATTAAAATTAATGAACAATTTTTAATTAGTATAGACATGTAAGGATATTTTCGGAATTCAAAAGTTTCACCATCAAGTTTTCCTATTATATAGTAGAATAGATATATGCACATACGTTATACGTATTTTAATTATCTTCTAATTAACTTTATATGTACTTAAAAAGAGCAAAATAAATTCAAAGTTTTCTTTTAATTAACTTTGTATGTACTTAAAAAAAATAGAAAACACTCAAAGAATAAACTAATGCATTGGAATACCAAAAGACAAATATTGTAAGTACCTAATTATCTATAATAGAATAGATTTTTTTTGTATTAGAATAGATAAGCAAGAATATTTTTGGAATAAAATTTTTTACGGTAAAGTCTAATTTTTGACATTATATAGTAGAATAGATTTATACTAACTAGCATATGTGCACGTGCCTTGCACATATTTTAATATTTTTTAATTAGTTTAGGAAAACTTTTTAGGAAGACCAAAGGGTAGTCTTCCTAATTACTAAGTTGTCCTTATTAAAATTAATGAACTATTTTTAATTAGTATAAGTATGTAAGGGTATTTTCGGAATTCAAAAGTTTCACCATCTAAGTTTTTCTATTATATAGTAGAATAGATTAAGATTGTTTACTAAATTTAAATAGTTACTTAGATAATTATGTATAGGGAAAAAATTAAGTTGTTCTTTTGTTATTCCCAAGTCTGATTTATCATTAAGTAATGATAGTTTCTAGTTTAAACAGAAAATTACATACAAAGCATTAAAGTTTTGTAAAATTAGGGTGAAAAACAAAGTTTGCGGAAGTTGTGAATAAAATATTAAAATATTTTTTGAAATGGTGTTTTGAATGAAAGTACGTCATTTGAAAGGGTGTGTTCAATGAAAATATTTGTCGTTAAAAGCATCTTTCATTGAGGGCTTGTTTGGTATGGCTCATTTGGGCTGAAAGTGGGTTGATTTGTTGCAACTCACCGGTTCTTATGGAAGTTTACGTGTTTGGTTCAGCTACTTTAATAAGCTGAAAGTTCATTGATTGGACTACTCCCCAGTTCCTGTCTCCACCGAAAAGCCATATTTGAGTTCCGTCCAATTTTGGGTTGAAGTCCAATGAAAGTGGAGGAGAGAGAGTGGGGAACTCCGGAGAAGGAAGTGCTCTCCGAAAGTGGTCCGACCACCACTCTTCTGCTGTTCCTCTGCAGTGTAAAACTCCATTTTTAACAATTTTTTTCGTTTATTTGACACAATTTTTTTTATATATTTGTAGATGGATGGAGTGATTGTTCTCCGGATCTACTAATTTTCTTATAGATCTGTCATTTTTTCTTATTTTTTCTTATAGATCTGTCATTTTTCACCAAAAATAGATCTTTGTAGATGGATGGAGTGATTTCTTCTCATTTTTCCCCGAAAATAGATCTTTATATATGTTTCATTTCTTCCTCTTTTTGCTTATAGATCTGTCAAGATGGATGGAGTGATTTTCATCAGGATCTACTAATTTACTTATAGATCTGTCATTTCTTCTTATTTTGGCTTATGGATCTGTCATTTTTTCCCGAAAATAGATCTTTGTAGATGGATGGAGTGATTTTTTCTCATTTTTTTTCCCGAAAATAGATCTTTATAGATGTTTCATTTCTTCTTATTTTTGCTTTATAGATCTGTCATTTTTCTCCGGATCTCCGGATCTACAATTTTTCGTGTATTTTCTTATATATCTTAATAGATCTGTCATTTTCTTATAGATCTGTCAATTTTCCGTTTATTTGACACAATTTTTCTGTTTAGATGTAGATGTAGAATATTAGTTTGTTTATATTTACATTATACACATTTATGCTGTTCTGTCTTTTTGATATATGTAATGGATTGTTTGTTTAATAACATGATATATGATTAAAATGTGGTTTACATGTAGATGGATTTGTCGAATCCCAATGATCCGTTACTAAATGCCGCAGTCGCTAGTATACTTACTGTTGTAACTATAATTATGAATTTAATGGAAAATGAGGGCAATGACCGACAAGGCATTGCAAGGGAACCCTCCCTAATTAGAGAACGGTGGAGGCAAGCACACATGTATCAAATTTTGACGGCAGGACCAAATAATTGTGTCCATTATCTAAGGATGAGTAGTGCTGCTTTCTACAATCTCGTAAATATTTTTCGTTCCAATGGGTCGCTCCATGATACGCGATCTGTTTGTGTGGAAGAACAACTAGCCATATTCCTTTACATATTGGGACATAAGGCAAAAAATAGAGTATGCGGCATTGAATTCATTCGATCCAGAGAGACAGTTTCTAGGTATTTTAATAAAGTCCTAGGTGCAATCTGTTCAATTCAAGAACGATTTGTGAAGCAAGCAGGGTCTGACACTCCGACGGAGATACTAAATTCAGCATAATGGTATCCATATTTTGAGGTAAAACTATTTTTTTTCTATAAATTAAGATTGCATTATATAACCTAATAATATTATACGTTAAATATGCATTTCACTGAACTGTAGGATTGTATAGGGATGATAGATGACACCCACATCCAAGTCACCCTCCCAGCCGCTATAGTAGCGAGGTTTAGGGTAGAAAACAAGTAACACAAAATGTGTTAGCGGCTTGTACTCCCGACAAGAAATTTACGTATATCCTGGCAGGGTGGGAAGGTTGTGCTAATGACATGACAATTTTAAAGGATGCCCTTTCTAGGCCATCTCCACATGGCCTAAAGGTCATAACAGGTATATAATCTAACTTTCTAGGCCTGTAGCTTGTAACGATTAACAAAAAATTAATCTTACAATTGCTTGCATGTCACTTCTTTACGTATAGGGAAGTATTACTTGGCTGATGCTGGCTACACCACAATGTCGGGGTTTATTGCCCCTTATTGTGGAGTTAGGTACTACTTCAATCCTAAGAAGGATCATCACCCTACCAATGCGAAGGAACTCTTCAGCCATAGGCATTCTAAGTTGCGTAGCAAAATTGAATGTACATTTGCCACCCTGAAGAATAGGTTTTGCATCCTATGGGAGAAAAAGTTCCATGACTTTGATATACAAGTTGATATTGTACTTGCTTGTTGTGTGTTGCACAACTACATACTTGGAGTTGACCCTAAAAACGAGTTAGTTGTTAATGAACCGTCCTTAGGTGAGGTGGAAGTTGTGGAAGACAGTTTGTTCGAGTATGAACAATTCTCCCAAAATAGTACGCAAGTCCAACGTAACGTGAAGAAGGCGTGGGAGGACATGCGTGATCAGATTGCACAACACATGTGGCATGACTACTGTACTGGACATGGTAGGGTATAATATGTCTGGCATAGGTTGCAGCAGTTTTTTGTTAGTTTGAATTGATGTTAGTAGCAGTTTTTTGATATTTTTGGCATAAATTGTATGATATTTTTGGAATATGCCTGATCAGATTGTAATGTGGCCTTTTACTAAAAGAAATATATATTATGTACGCTTCTGCAACAAATTTTATTCTAAATGTCAACAGGTGAGATGGGAGACAACTTTTCCAACTACCGATACTTCCAATCCCATGCATGCAGCCCTTTTGTACCTCCTCAATCAATGAGGAGGTCGTTGGGTACTAGTACAGAAAGTGAAGGGCACGAAACTGGAGGGGTACAAGAAAGGGTGACACAACCAAGTCCCATTCGTCCACTTGTAACCTCAAGGGTGTCATAATCAATGCCCGACATAAATTGGAGTGGCAATATTGATCCTTTTATGGATTCATATTCCTTTGTGGTTAGTCAAGGATCTATTCCACAAGGACTTAATGCGGACCAAGCTGAATCTCCTCAAAAGAACAAGCCCAAGAAGCCATCGAATAGTTCGTGTAAGAATGTTCAAAAGGAAGGGGGAGGAATGCCCAATAAGCTTTGGGAGGATGAACATACTGATGAGCTTCTAAAGATTCTTGCTAGGGAGGCCGAAGAGAGAAAAAAATGTGACAAAGCTTTCAAAAATAGTTCCTACATACTTGTGGCCAATATGGTGAATGCAAAGTTTGGTACTTCCTATAGCGTTAGCAATGTTACCAATCATTTGCGCGGTTAGAAGTCCAAGTGGCTAGATATTATGAAGGCCACAGATTTTTCGGGGGCCGGATGGGATGAAGATCAAAGGATGGTGACTATGGACGAGGATACACATGATGACCTTAAGAAGGTAAATGTTATCCATCTGATTTTGACTTTAGATCTAAATATATCTGGAAATTTATTATTTTCAGATCTGAATATAACTGAATATTTATTATTTTCAGTTTTCATACTCTGAGCCTTTCATGTGTCCCTGTATGAACTATGAGTCAGGAAAGATACGAGGTTGTATCATATTGTTGGGAACATGTCTGATTGCTAGGAACATGTCATCTTGCTGGGAACATATCATATTTGCTGGGAACATGTATCATATTTGCACGGAACATGTATCATATTTGCAGGGAACATGTATCATATTTGATGGGTTGGCCAACCCTTTTCATATGCCGTAATTTTTTAGTACTCAGGAATTTTCATTTTTGATATGTTCTTCATATGATGTCAATTTTTTGAAGAAGATTTTGCTTAATTCTGAGCCCATAATGTCCTTATTGAACAAGTTTGATTTATTTTCATTTTTCATACTCTGAGCTTTTTATGTGTCCCTGAATGAACTATGAGTCAGGAAAGATATGAGGTGGTTGTATCATATTACTGGGAATATGTCATATTGCTGGGAGCATGTCATCTTGCTGGGAACATATCATATTTGCTTGAAACATGTATCATATTTGATGGGAACATGTATCATATTTGCTGGGAACATGTAATCTTGCAAAATTATATATCAGTTTGCTGGGAACATGTGTCAATTTCTGGGAACATGTATCATATATGCTGGGAACATGTAATCTTGTAAAATTATATATCAGTTTGCTGGGAACATGTCATCTTGCTGGGAACATGTATCATATTTGCTGGGAACATGTATCATATTTGATGGAAACATGTAATCTTGCAAAATTATATATCAGTTTGCTGGAAACATGTCATCTTACTGGGAACATGTATCATACTATTTTTCGGTTGTGAAACCCTTCTCTGTTGCCAAATTCAGTTTTCACTGGTGGAAATATTTATGTTTTGGTAACCATACCATTCTTCATGAGGGTGATTATATCACTTGCAATGTCCTAACCAAACACAGCAAGTCCATGTCCAAGTTTACAAAGCCACTTTCAAGTGGTCATCCAAACAAACTACATTGTAAGTCTCCACTTGCGGGGGAACAAAAACCTTTGTATCCAAACACTTTTTGGAAAGTGGAATGTATTGTAACTGGAATGAGTTACACCTTCATGAAACTGCCACTTTCACACTTTCATGCACCTACATCGAACCCAACAGGCCCTAAGCTTTCTTAAAAAAACTAAGAGGAACAGCTATCCTAAGGACGTTTCTTGTAAAAAAAAAAGCCCCTTTGCATGATAGTTTTTAGTTAGAAAACGCCATTTGCATAGGCGTTAAATGCCATATGGATGGGGTTTCTATTTTTTTTTTTCTTAGTTTAGTTTTGTTTGTTTATGTGCTAGAAACAAAAATGTAGGCTGTCTGTCACGCCCCAAAACCAGAATACTGGAGAGCGGGGGAATGACTCAGCCAGCTACGTATTACGGGTAGATGAATACCGTATAATACGATCAATGCTGTCTAAAAGACGAGGGGGTGCATACTACATAAAAGTCTTACTATGGTCATTACACATCTATTGTCTCAATCATTCAAACAAGAAACAGTAATAGAGAACATGTAAGATAAAGCAATAAGGCGTCCCAAACGCTCTGTCAAAATGTTCTTGATATCTGGCTTTACAAAACATAGCCAGATTGATGTAGCAAAAGTATACACAATTGTTATCAGCTGCAGTCTGACTTTAGTTACAATTATGTAAAAGTAAGTACAAGATGATCCAACTAACATGTCGGTGCCAAACGGCAAGGTATAAAGTAGATAACAAAACGAGCGGGGAAGTAAGAAACCCACTCGAGTCCTCCTGCGATCATCCTTCTAGTGTTGACCATCTTGGAGGTAGAAGTAAGCTGAGTCCTCGGGAACCGGCTCTAAATCTGGCCATGCAAAACCAGAGAGGTTAGACCTCTAATAGCAAGTACCACAAGGAAGCACGACATGAGAACTAAAACCAGTAATGAGAAATATGATAAAAGATCTCTGCTTTCCACTAGGATTCACATCACATCACGACACTTCGAACCAACCTCCCAACCAAACAAGGACAGAAGTTGGCCCGTCATGTCCTGACATTCTGATCATCCCAGTTAGGTAACAAAGTAGTACAGTACACAAACAAATCATCTTGAACGGCCATTCAACTACTACGGCTTGCTACTGTAAGTCCCAAGTTATCCTGGAATAATGCAATTAGGGATTCCGTAGTTCTTACTATGTGCAAGCAAGGCTAGTCTATCCAGTCAATCATGTGCGCCATGCATGAATTAGACGAGTCCTAGCAGGACGCCCGTCAATATACAATATACAATAATAATAAAAGCAGATACTGTTCCCTGCCCGTGTGGCAGATTTACAGTATCTGTGGGAACCAGCCGGCCCGTCGGGTACTACTTGTCCCAAGGGGGCTGTCATGTAAGAACTCGGGAATCCATTCTCTCCATGCAATCATTATTTTATTTAACTTAATAGTCCCTACGTTGAGTAAAATCCCATGCCGTGGATCATGGTCATTCAAATGAGTACTTTCGTACGGGGTACGATATGCACAACTCTACAACGATACCAGTGCGGTTAGGTTGCAGGTCTTACATAGCGTAATGCAACAATCAAATCTAACCACGGTAATCATGCCTTGACCATAAAGTACACATGCTTCTTTTGTAGAAAATAAATAAGTAAATAAATAAATAAATAGATTGAAGCCTGCATGTGCATGTATGTCAATATTCGGGATCAGCCAGTCGATTACAATAGTTCATAACATGAACGTGTCTCATTCATTCAATTCAATAAGACGACTAGCCAGTCTCTTAGTTCCAACTAGGAACGCATGATCAATTTAGTCAAGATAACCATTATTATCAATGGTGACAAGGCATAAAAGTCAATTAGTATTCAGTGGGGTCGAGTCTACAACTCTCAGGGTTTAATTCCAGTCAATCAGGGTATCTATAACTCAATTCACGACACATGGTACATCCCACGTAACAATCCATATTAACAGAAATATTAACATATCATAATTATATCAAGTTTATGCAAAAAGGCGTAAGGATATAAAATGGATGTTAAATATCTAATAAAATATCAATATACAGGGCTATAGAAGATCCAGGGTAAGTAGGCTACGCTCATGTCAGCCTACGCTCAAGTCGGGCTACGCTCAAGTCAGCGTACGCTCAGGTCAAAGAGGCAGCGTATGGGCTCCATACGACTCCTCACTATCCAAGTCAGCGTATGCAAGTCATACGCTCCCAAAAGGTAGCGTATGGACTCCATACGACTCCTGACCATCCAAGTCAGCGTATGCAAGTCATACGCTCCCAAAAGGTAGCGTATGAACTCCATACGACTCCTGACCATTCAAGTCAGCGTATGCAAGTCACACGCTCCCAAAAGGTAGCGTATGAACTCCATACGACTCCTGAACATTCAAGTCAGCGTATGCAAGTCATACGCTCCCAAAAGGTAGCGTATGAACTCCATACGACTCCTGACCATTCAAGTCAGCGTATGCAAGTCATACGCTCCCAAAAGGTAGCGTATGAACTCCATACGACATACGCTTCCAAAAGGTAGCGTATGCAAGACACACGCTTCCTAAAAAGGCAGCGTATGGACTCCATACTGCGCTGCGCTAAAGAGCGCGCACAGCTCAGTGACGCAAGCTAAAAAGCTAGTGTACACTGCTCACTGTCTTCTCCAAACAGCAAGAACTCCATGGTTGCACCCCAAAGCTTCAAAGGTCCATAACTTGGTCAAAACAAGTCCAAATCCAACTTTCCAAAGGTCAAAATTGGGCAGAATAAACTCCTCTACAACATGGAACCATCAAAACTTGAAAACAAAGAAGTTTGATAGATCAAAACCACCAAACTCCGAAAATAATTCATTTCTAGATCTATAAAAATTAAGACTTCGAAATGAAAAATGCCAAGTTCTAAACTCTCTTAGGATCTTGCGAGAAAGATAAATGAACCATAAAACATGGGTTCTCATGTAGAGCAAGTTGTACTTGCCTACGGTTTGGTAGGTGGAGAGAGTAATGAAGAAGAAGAAGAGGAGTAATGGTGAGAATGTGAGTTTATGAGGAGAGAGAAAGAGATGTAAGCTTTAAATAGAAAAGGGATGGTAGGTGGGAGTTGGGCCGGGTCCAATGGGTCGGGTTGTAGGGGATCCAACCAAAGCCAACCCGAACCTAAATAAGCAAGACTAAGGCAGGGAATAAGAGCAGGAAATAAAGTGCAGAAATAAAATTGCAGAAATATAATTGCAGGAAATAAATTAACATGAAAATTTAAAGAGCAGATTAATTGATTAACATAAAATTAAAGGAATTTAAATACAGGATAATACATAATAAATCTTAAATAAATACACATGAGTTGTACATGTATAAAAATACACATTCTGGGAACGGGGAGTGACACTGTCACATCCCGATTCTATAAATTTGATAAGTCGTAACTGATGTGATGTCATACAAATCTAAATTATACTTGTACAAGGCAAGAACGTGCACAATATAATACTTTTTTAAATATCAAAACTCAGCAACATAGCAGAAATATTGAATGCACAATATAGGAAGAAATAGTTTATTTTATTGAATACCTGCAGAGGAATCCAACTTTTCTCAGTACAACTTTGAAATGTCATTCCGGCTTATGTAGCTTTGGGATAAAAATAAATTATTGTCATGAAATGATATCACATTTCATATTATGTCCCTTTTATACAACTGAAATATATAAGTAGCAACGAAACGCTGAATACTTCAAAAATTGCTAAGAAGAAGCTTGAAAACTACAGTAAATACTTTATCTCCCTCGTGCACCCGCGTTCTCTACAGTAGCTGTAGAGGAGGTCAGCACATTTGAAAATGTACTGATGAGTTCCAATTTCCCCACTCAGCTAAACCAACACTTCTACTCATGTGACAAGAATTTAATTAATATGATCTTCCTATTATGGACTAGGGTCAATTAACAATTCATATTCATAGGAAATATAGCAACGACAAAGTACATAATATATGCATTAAAATCCAACAGTCGATCTACCGACCTTGTATAAGATACATGATACAATGTGGTGGCCCATACAGGTCTACGTTAATCACTTCGGTTACGTTACTGTACCGACATAAGCCTACGAATAGGATAGAAAAGGCCCATAGGATCCCATCCACATCTTTATATTGTTCCACGTTCTTGATCTCTATATATCGACTTCGAAATTTCATTTCTTTGACATGCATCATGCTTGATATCATTTGCTCTTAGCTTATAAGTTTCGTTTACGCGCAGTGCAATGGACCTGCAAGCTGACGACGAGAATCCCGCGGTTCCCCCACAGAATGCAGTAGTGACTCACGTCGACACGACCCCGCCACCGGTTGGAGGTACTTTTGCTCAGCCGGACAATCAGACGGCATCGCGCTTCATGAGGGATGATCTTCCACCACCATCGCAGTTTCCACCATAGATGTCAGCACCACCGATGCCTCCGATGATGGTTCCCCAGTTCGGATTGGCGATGGATCCCCAACAGCTATTCCAGACCTTCTACGTAATGATGCAAGCACAGTAGTAGATCCAGTTGGAGGCTCTGTCATGCCCTGGTTCCAAAATTGGAACTTAGGTCGAGATGATGCCAGCTAATACGATCTGGAATAAGTTCCCAATTTAATGGACTTATGTCAGAAGTACTACGCTGTAAATATAACTATGCTACACAGGCAACAAGTAAACATCTAAATCTCATCCACATAACCAAGGAAAGTAATACTGAAATATGAGCTGGAAATTAACATAGAGTCTGAATAAGATACATCTGAATAGTCTAGTAGGAACAAACCCTCGGAGTACAACACTAAATAAAAATACTGAAAGCAGATACATAACTAGTCATGAGCATCGGCTAACTAGATAATAATGCTTGAAACAGCAACATACTCTGAGACAAGGAAACTCCTCAGGAAGCACCTCGATGTCTTCAGCAGCAAGTCCTGTCTCCACTCCAAGTTTATACATGATCAGCTGTAAGTGCTCATCTGAATCTGAAAAGGAACCAGGTCCTCAGAGGGACATAGCAAGATACAAAAGGAACATGCCATAAAGTAAATACTTAATAAAAATAAGGGGTGAACTAACTAGCTAAGTGAATGCACTTTAAAGACAACCCTGGTACATATGGTTAGGTAAATAAGGATTTGCGTCGAATCATAGACTGACGTCGGATCACGAGCCGATGCCCATAACCGGATAACCCTGGACTCAAATGGCCCTAAAACCAAACAAAAGGCTGATTTAACTGTCGGTCCCATATGCCTACTAATTGTCTTTCCCTGCCCTCGAAAATGTACAAGTCATATCCACCACTTGAACATTCCATCTCTTAATGCAAGGGCACACTAACTAGACACAACCTAACCATACAATGCACCAACACACAAGCCACTCGCATCGGTAGCTAGCTGAGTGCGTAAGCTCGTGCCATAACATAAACTCATTCGATGTCGTGTCGTAAAACGTGTCAAAGCCATAGGAGTTATGAAGATAACTCCGCAACTTGAAGGTACATCCCCTAGAGTTAAGTCAAGTACACGTATCACGATATCGATGTCATCATCGACTACACCCAAGGCATTCTCAAATACACAACTATGTCCACTCTAGTAAGTGCACATAACATAAATATGAATGAATTAAACCAGTAATATAAGACAATGTATACTTGCCTGGAACTCTGAGAAGCACGAGCGAGGATCCGGACTCCTTGGTCAAGATCGTATCGTCACGGGCACCTATAAATATACAAGTGCAATATGTTAATGACCATGCTACGGTACATTAAGCAATACTATTCCAAGACTACCTATGATCACAAATTGATCGTGAATCAAGTAACCAACATGCATATGTTATGGTTAACCATTTTATGGCTCATTTGCACAAGAGTGACCATATACCCTTTCTTGGAATTATGGTTGACCTATGAGTCAACTCTTCCAAGGGTGGTTAACAGGTCGTCCTTGCGTCGAGCTAAATAATCTAGCTACATAAATGGTCATAAGACACATTACACAACTTGACATGTCAACTTGATTCATACACACATAACTACCTTACCATTAAAGACTATTCGTCTACAACAAGAATTTTCGCATGTACATGGCTCATACTTCCTCTTGGGTTAATTATATATACTATGTACTTGACTGTAGAAGCATGAAAAATTTTTAGCAATGAAGCCTTATGCGCCTAGCCAGTGAAGCTCTATGCGTCCAGCCAGTGAAGCTCCATGCGCCCAGCCAGTGAAGCACTATGCGCCCAGCCAGTGAAGCTCCATGCGCCCAGCCAGTGAAGCTCCATGCGCCTAAGACAAGCTCCTCCAAAAGGAGGGCGTATAGCCTGAGACATGGCTATGCGCCCAAGCCTGACTCAGTCAAAGCCATGATCAAAACGTACACCGAAGCGTACGGCCACGTCAGTCTCCACGAGCAATCGTGCACCGAAGCATGCGGCCACGTCAGCACCACGATCAACCCATGACTGCGCAGCCTGTATGCACCTACATCCTATGCACCCAAAGCAGGACTATGCGCCCACATAAAAACCAGTGTGTTTCCTCATGTGGGTGCATAACATCATTCCAGTTCAGAAACTACTATAAAAAGGGTCTCATCCCTCTTCAAAGGACAGAACGGAGAGCATTTTCAAGAGCCAAATTGCTGTACTTCTTGCCAGTGAGCCGAGAGTTAGCAATTTTCTTAGTTTTCTCCCACTTTTGTAATCGGAGTGTCAACGGAGTAAAAGAGCAACTGTCGCTCGATCTCCATCGTTCCATTCTCCAAAATTCTTTTTTATACTCGAGGATCCTCAGAGCAGGATCTCTCAGGCGTACTCGATTTGTGGTGCCTTGCACCAATAAAGAAAAGACAACATTTTTTCTTCTTTTTGTGTGTGTCCACAAAAATGGCGACTCTGCTGGGGACTACCTTTTTCTCTGACGAGAAGGTGGTGACGCAATCCGATACCGACAAAGTGAGAAGCACTCAGAAGATGCTGATCATAAAATTCGATCAGCAGGTGTTCGAAAAGATGCTCTCGAGGGATGGCTCTACTCCCTCAAAATCAGTAAAGCCAAACAAGTCTTGCAAGACTTGGCTTCCGAAGGCTCGCTGTGCATATCCTGCTAGTGTCATAGCAGATATGCAACTAGAGGACTCTGTCACATGGGCGCATGACTCTGCCAAAGAAGTTTCCCAAATGGAGAAGGCTCACACCATTCCGGGCTCTACTAGCCTAGTGACTTCTTTCCTGCACAACCAACAACAGAGTGTTCGACGCTCGAGACTTGGCAAAAAAAAATACTATGATGCCAAGAATCAGGGTGTACGACACTCTGGACAAATCCAGCGAGGCTCACAAACGAAGGAGGCAAAACTGGAAGAAAGCAGCACTGCTCTACCAAGCATGCGCCCAAAGCCATACGCCTAAGGGGATATTTGGGCGCATAACCCCAACCAGAATGCTTCTATCTTCAACAGACTGGACATCCAGGGTCATGCGCCCAAGGCTATGCGCCAAGGCTCGCTGGATCCATACTATGCGCCCACATCAAGGAGACTCAGACATGCTGTCAAGAAGCATGCGCCCAAGGCCAGTCTCCAAGGCCTATGCGCCCACAGCAAAAAGACAGGCTCCAACGCGTATAGCACGGGGCTGTCTTCAAGGACATCACAGAACTTAGGTGTGGAGGTTGCCCCTGCACGCGAACTAAGTCTGGATGCGCCAACTCTCCTTACGAACCTGCATGCAAAGTTTGGCGATGCATGCAACATAGGTTGTAAGGCAAAACTCCCTTCCGCTGACTTACGTGACATGATAAATCATAAGCGTAAAGAGATGGAGGACATAACAATCCATAGCACACATCCTTGTACTAGTATTGTTATCAACTATTGTTGCTCCAAAGTAACAAGAGTGCCTCAGAGAAAATCCGTGTTTCGACGGCTGCACTTCTCTGACGATGAAAAGTCGCTATGTGTCTCATCCAATATGGCTTCATAGGGTCCTCCTTACGGAAGCCCCAATCAAAGATGATGGACCACGAACCCAACTTTCTCTCTCAGTTTCGCGAGAAGAAGAAGACGAAGTCTACCAAAAAATGGCCAACAGGCTATCACATCTGAAGGAGTCTATATGGGCACCCAGTCAAAGACGAGATTCCGTACAGAAGACGAAGAATCCCAAGCTAGGGGTAGTATTTCCTCAGAGTCTGAAGTGGATGACCTTCACACTGGGGGTAGCCTTCCAGAGAACGACGATCTCTCTGAATATGATGTGACTATCTACCTCCTCTACCTGAAGATGAAGGACTTGTCCAGTCGGAGACAGACAACATCAACACCAGTTGTACTGTTTCCTCTGTTCATCCTCGCATATTATCTATATACATGGCGGACGGAGAAAGACATGAAGAAGCTAGTGATCATACCAGCAAACGACTAGAGGGTCTTGAAACAGCATTCGCCAAGATCATTGATATGCTTAACTGTATCATGGCAGTCCAAGCTGCTGGAGCAGTCCCTCCATCTCAATAAAACGTCTCGGCTCACGCTAGTCTGGCACACAGCAACAACTCTTCTTCCCTACAAAAGGAGTATCATTCCGTTGCACCTCCTCAAAATCTTGCAAATGTTGGGGGTGGTCCTTCGCCAACGACGCCTGACAACCGTTCAGCAGCCATTTCCCAATACCTGCTTAATCAACATGATGCAATTGATTCCCTGGTCGCCCGTCTCGACACTATCTCACACAAAGATAAGCTTCAGAAGATGGAGATATCTCAACCGTATCCCCTTGAGTGAGAGAATGCTACTTGCCCTCCTAACTACAAGCCGCTGACGCTGAATTCATTTGACGGGTTGACTTTCCTCGTCAACACATGACATACTTCAATACGCATACTCTACACTTGCTCAGAGACGATCCGTTCTTGTTGAAGCTGTTTATTAGCACCTTACAGGGGATAGCTTTTGAATGGTTCTGCAGTCTGCCTGACGGATATATCAATTCATTTAAAGACTTGGAGAGGTTGTTCCTCAACAGGTTTTACGATAGTGGCATGCATGTTAGTATGTCCACCCTCATCGAGACCAAGCAAAGGAAGACTGAGTCTGTCATCGCCTTCATCGAACGCTTCATGCGGCTAGCACTAAAGATGCCCTTCGGCATACCAGATTCAGAACTTATGGATACTTGTCGACATAACTTCCTTCCTACAGTGAAGTTCTGTCTAGGTATACATAAGTATGATACATGGCCCACTTTCATTGGGGCCGCTGATGCTGCTGAAAATGACGTCCCTAATTTGGAACTACTAGGGTTGAAAATACCTAAATCTGAAGACAAGGGCAAGCATCGTCAAACTATCCCTGTCCGCGGGAGTAAAGGAAAAGAAGTCCTGAAGGTCGACACATCCAAAGGAGCTTCCAATTCTCAGGACGCCTCTGACAAGCCTAAGGAGACCTTCTCCTTTGATGAAGACGATGTCATTACCATCTTTCATACATTGACAAAGGATAATAAACTGACATTGCCTCCACCACGACGTCCTACGGAGGCGAACCAGCTCAACGATCCCAAGTACTGTCTCTATCATCAGTACGTACATCATTCCACCAAGGACTGCATCGTCCTGAAGAAGAAGATACAACAGCTTATCGACAGCCAAGTGATCAACCTCGAAGCTGAAGACAAGGTCGTATCTTCTAACATGATCTTTCTTCAGTTTGGTGACTTTCCTCCCACAGAAGTCCCAGACGGCACGGTCCCGATTCCTAAGGCAATAATGGGCGTCATCAACCTACCGTCAGCTCGCAACTCAACCTTGGTGCCACTCACGACTGAACGTGGTGAGATCATGTGGGTCCATCCGGATCTTGTGCAAGAAGTGACACATGGGGTAGTACCTCCCAAAGAAAAAAGGGGCAAGAAATACAAGTCATGCCATATGATATCCTCTTCCATCTACGAGGTTCTATCTGACGAGACACGATTGGAGAAGACTTATCTTCCGACATACGATCCCATACAAAAAAAAGCAGTACATTCTCAAGCTCATGCTACCCCTACAAGCTCAGAAGTCGGCCCGTCTAAGCCTCCAACTTCGGACAAAGTCAAGCAGAAGGAGACGCGGTTTGACAAGTCTCTAAAGGCGTCAGCTCCCGAGGACATGGATCGGCCCTACAACTTTGACATACTGGCACAGTTAGCCAATACACCTGCCAGGTTGTCTCTGTTCGATCTGTTGTGACTCTCCAAAGAAATGCGGAAGGCCTTAAGTGAGGTATTACTACATGTTGACTCTTACCTCGCTGAAGTCAAAGCCCTCGCTGAAGACCCTGTCTCATGTCCTCACTGCCACAGTACTATGGAAGTGGTTCCCAACATCACCTTTTCACAGGAGGACATGTTACTCAAAAACAATAGTCATGATTCAGATGCGTAAATCTCGCATTCGAACGTTGGATACAGATATCAAGGGATTGGTTAAAACTACCATGACCGAACTCGGGCCGAGTCCTGCCTGAGTTATGACAGAACTGTTTTGGGCCAATTGTTAGGTTTGGGGCTATTTTGGATTGTTGACTTTTGGATAGATATTTGTGGATGAAGGCTATTATTTGTGGACTGAGAATAGCTAAACCAGTACCGATCTGATCAATCTCATATTTTTTCTAGACTCAAATAAAGAAAAAATACAAAAATAAATATAAAATCAATAGCCCATTGATGACTCTTTTTCTTGATATTTGAGCAGACTTGAAGATGCATTTTTCTTTGACGGCGGACGTCGAAAGATAAACAGATACGGAACCCCCGATACGAGGCCCAGAATAGGTCGTTAGGTGTTTCAGAAAAATCTTCTTGTATAACACCGTCTTTGGTCCATCAATAATTCTTTATTGCATATGTCCTGTTTTGATCATGCTTACTGCTTGTTTGCAAGTACATGTTAGACGAACCAAAATAATATGATGCAGTATGGTACAAGCATAGCAATATGATATAGTGAACATGAGGACAATGTTAAGCTTAAGTAGCAACATGATAGTGATTACATGAATATTAGTGATGCCATTATGTTAAACTTAATCAATTAGCCATATTCAAAAATATGATATAATCATTGGGCTATTAGGTTTGACCATACTTTGGCTTATAAATAGATGTGTTTGCAGAGAAGAGAGTTTGCTCATTCTCATTCGACACGAATTCATGTCGAGAATGAACTCAACTAATCCTCTTACTTGGCAATTCAGTCAACAGTGGGTTGCAGATCTCCTCGTTCAAAGAAGCTATGATTTTGATGAAGGGCTCAATCAGAGAACTGAGATACGCCGAGTTAGCTATGGATAGAGCAGTTCGTGCTCGTGTACTTCACTGGCAACATTCTCCCCTAAGACAACATCGAGTGCCAAGATGTTGATTACTGATTTTGGGTTGGTTGCCAACCCACGTTCTGCTCAATAACTGCTTCGTGTGGGGATGCACCTATACTGAGACGAGAAAGTGATGTGCCCCTGACGAGAAAGTGATTCTCTAGTGACGAGAAAGTTACTACCAAAATACAGTGCTTTAGCGACGGATATTTAGCGACGGATGTATTCCGTCACTAATAGCGACGGAATACCGACGAAACAGCGATGGTCCTCCGTCGAATTGCAGCCAATTATTTTTTTAAATTTTAAGGGTAAATTTTGGTCAAAAGAAATATAGCGACGGACAAATAACCCGTCGCAATGTCGTCGCCCAATTATTAATGTTTTGCGGGAAAATGTTAGAAAATATTGGCGCAAAATTTGGCGACTACATAGCGACGGATTATTCGTCGGCAAACTAGCGGGGGTATAGCTACGGTCTGCGACGGATATACTCGTCGCTAATCCGTCGCTAAATACTATGCCCTAACATAAAACGAACCGAAGGGGGGAAATTTTTATTCCCCCCAAAAATTTCTCTCACCTCTCTCTCTCTCTCTCTCTTGCGCGCGCTCTCTCTCTCTCACATTCAGGTATGTCTCTTTCTCTCTCTCTCTCTTGGTGGTCGGGGGGTTGCACCCCGCGGGGGGAATCGTGGCCGCGGAGGGGGGGAGGTTTAGAGGAGCGGAGGAAGGGGGCCGGAGGGAGGGGGGTCGACGGATGGGGAGGTCGCGGGGGGGGGGGGGGTAGGGGAGCGAAGGGAGGGGGCCGGGGGGTGTTGGTGGTCGGTGTCACGACCCGCACCCACCGTGAGGGTACGAGTACGTAACAGCGCCCAGCTAGCCTATGCCGCAGTGTCGGCAGTAGAACACTGTTCTAGGTCATGAACTATAACTACATAATATGAATACTCTCCATAAGGAGGCCAACACAGAGGTACAACTCAATCACAATCTAAGGTAGAATGTAGCATGATGGAAATTGATAAGAAATCCTCAACTGAGGTACAGCAGAAAGAAATAACAAAGTCTCAACATCTCTAAAATATACAACTCTGAAAATAAGACAACAGCTAAATATGAAAAGAAAGGACAGTCTAAGCTATCTACACTATACAAGGTATCATCCTGAGCAGCTGCCTGAACCTCCCTAGGGGTCAAGGTCGCGAGTGTCAACTAGGCAAACTCCAAGTAAGGGTGCAAGGTTCCTCATCATCCTCTGTAAAATTTTCAACAGGTCCAGTCAGGACGGGAGCGAGCACAAAATATCTCACGCAGTTCATATCATGTTAGAAAATATAAAGCATGCAATAGAGTAAGATACATGAAACGCTGAAAGAAAGAAGTATATGGAAAATAGTAGAGATTTGATAACAGAAAATATCTAAATATGATAAGTAAGAACTGTAAGCCTATTGTGATTTAGAGTACAATATGGTTATGTAAACGGTCTAGGAAAATACAATGGTAACTCCATTGTACATGGGTGTACAATAGACATATACAATAGTTATACAATCTTGTACAATAGGATTTGATTACATAACCAATTCTACTCCCCCTCCCCAATCAATACACAAGGATCCACTCTAGTTACGTTATCTTGCACAATAGTGTACAATGTTATACAATGGATGTACAATATTATACACTAGATGTACAATGTTATACAATGGTTGTACAATATTATACAATAGATGTACAATGTTATACAATGGTTGTACAATGTTATACAATAGTGTACAATGGTCTATCCCTGGGACTCATATGATAATGAGAGTACAATATGCACAATAAGTGTACAAGAATATAGGTATTCAATAAATACAATATGGAAGTGAAACGCACATCACAATATGTATCTAGTGAATACAAGGGGATAACATCCCAAAAGAAGATCCGTATAGTACCAATCCGTGATAACAACGTGTCAGCATTAAGTACAGTAATCTAGAGCAAGAATGTAAATCCAGACAAGTATGAAACGGTCAGAGAATATACTCGCCTGGTATCTGAATGTCTGAATTAAATGTACTGTCCGAGATGAGGTACCTGACTCCTAGTTAGAGCAACACAAGTCAAGATGTATACATGGGATGATAAATGTAATCTACGATGCGTCTGTATGCTGTCTAGGTCAAAATAGACTAAAGTCAACACTTGGTCAACTCCAGTCAACTAGGTCAACTAGGCCACTCCTAACCCAAGCAAGTCTAATAAGTCTCACTAGGCCTAACCAAGCCTAGTCTAGCAATCACACACCAATCACAAGGCTATACAAGCCAACACAAGTCACACATCAAGATACATCACTATCATGCATATTCGATATTATATATATATATATATTTTATATTCGATATTATATATATATATATATATATATATATATATATATATAAGAGAAAAGAACTAACATGTAAAGCTATGTGTGTGTGTGTGAACATGGAGGTGTACATGAAAAGAGAAATCAACACTAGTTATGAGTTTACACTACACATGGCACAAAGCTAACCCATCTACACTACACATGTATTATACTTAACATGCATGGCTACAAGTATACATCTATATACATTAGAGTAGAGACTATTTAAGTTATAACTAACATGCATCTATACTTTACATAAATCTATATATATTATAGCAATCATTTAGAGAAGGGTTACATGGCATGGTGGTTGATATAGAGTGGGGTGTCCTTGTGCAGAGGGTGAAGTTCATTCTCAGTTTAGTTCCACATTTACATATAAACTAAAGTGAGCTATCCCACAAACTGGTGTAACTAACCACATAAAATGAACCATGTTATCTGAAATTTGCCATTAAGCCAACATCCCATATGCATACAGCTCATGCATTGTCTAATACTGAAATTAACTAACATTTCGAATTAAGGGGTTGAAGGTTAACATTACATTCATAGATATTCCACTATATTGAAAACTGAAATTGGCTTGGCAATAGAAAAAGGAAGGTATATATATGCTTACATGGACAGTTCAGTGTTCGAATAACCTAAAATGAACTAACATTCAATCTAAATATCAGCTATGCATTGGTTCTATGTCTACATATGAAATCTGATATTGCATTTACAATATTTATATATTATGCATTCATATCTATCATTACATATATACCTTGCATTTATATCTAGCATTCATTATATACTTTCATGCATGCATTGTATATCATTCTTTCATTCATGCATTGCTTACATATATTACATTAATTGCATTCCTACATGCTTGCATTCAACCATATATATACATTAATGTAAAGAGGATATATATCATATATATATATCATTTCATTCATCTAACATATCATGCATTACATACTCTATATTCATTTAATATCCATACTACATAGGCTCATAAGTTACACAAAATGCATATATCGTATAGTCACTCTTTTACTTAAAACCAATACTGTACCAATTGGGCATTTACTAAATTCTAGGATTAAAGTATGTTGTAGTACTTCATGTTAGCTTTCCGAAACTTCAAACGGATCGTATTTTCGTGTCCGGAAGCTCCCGAAATCGCGAAAATACCGAAACGCGTTCGTCTTTCGTACAGCTGACACTCAAATAATTCTACAGAAAGTTACAGAAAGAATTTGGCTTATTAAAATATATATTTGGAAAGCTAACTTCGATACGGTTCTTTTAAAAAAAACAGAAGATAAATCGGAGTTTTAAACTAAAAGTTATGACATTTCTAAGTTGCTAGTGCTACTAAAAACGTGGATAAAAATTATGACGAATTTGGGTAGTTTGAGACAAAAGAACACAAGTATATAACATAATATATCAAGAACTCACTCTCTACACTAATATATATATATATATATATATATATATATATATATATGAGAAACTATAGAACACATCTCCAATACAAAAATATGAGATTAAACATGTAATAATTCATTCATACATAACAACACATAGTGTGTCCAAATTTGGGGTTTTCCCACATGGACACAACCACAACACAAATGACACTCCTATGACCTCCAAATGGACACGAAATGAACACAAATGGAGATACAACTATGGGGGTCATTCCTATGGGTTCAAAATAGACCTATATGCATGAGGAAATAAAAAGGAGAATGGATTTATACCTCCCGGTAGATCGAATCGAAGAAAAGCCTTCCCGGAGCGACACCGACACGTAGAGATTCCAAAAGGACACGAACGAGCTCCAAATCCTCCCAAACTTGGGTAGCTTCCTCCTTGGCTAGAATGGAGAAGGAAAGAAAAAGATTTGGTGGCGAAATGGAAGGATTTGGTGGAGAAATTGCTAGGGATTGCTCTCTAAAAATTTGGGGAAGAACAAGAGAGAGAGTGTGGATGAGAATAATGAAATGAACTTAAGCCTATCCTCTCCCAAAGTGGCTGGCCATATGGGGCTATTTGTTCTATTATGGTAAGGTCCAAAATGCCCCCACTAACCTATTCTATTAGTATTAGGAAAGGGCTAATTGGTTGGGGCTAAATTAGTCATTCTAAAGTCTCTAATCACACTAACCTTATCCATAATAATTAGTCTAACCTCTAACTAAAATATTTCTATCATGTGGGCCATGGCTAACTAATGTGTGGGTCCACTAAAGTCAACACTACCCCCGGGTCCCCGTTTTAAGTCGGATTGAGCTGAAATTCGAACCCGACTCAAATAATTCCAAAACAATATCATAAATAATAAAATAAATTTCAAAAATATTTCAAAAATACAAAATGACAAAAATACCCCTGTTCCTGAAAACTGGGGTGACAAATTTCTCGAAATTAAAACCAAACAATAGTAAAATGTCAAATTCACAAGTCATAATTTTAAATAGTTTAAAAATGATTAAATATCACCAAAAATCATAATATGAAATAATTATCAATAAATAATAATTATAATTACAAAATTTCAAAATTACCTTCATCTGGAAAACTGGGTGTTACAGTCGGGGCGGGAGAGGAGGGAGAGGTTTGGAGTGGGGCGGCGGGTGGAGAGGTTGGGCCGGGGGGTCTTGGCGGTCGGGGGGAGGAGAGGGGGATTGGGGGCCCGGCCGGGGGGTTTAGGTTGGGGGTCGACAGGTGGGGAGGTCACGGGGGGGGGGGGGAGGTAGGGGAGCGGAGGGGGGCCGGGGGGTATTGGTGGTCGGAGAGGGAGGAGGGGGGTGGGGGAGGGGAGGGGCTGCGTGGAGTCCGCACGCGCGCCTGTTCGATCCAAGGGTTGAGGACGACGGGCTCCCGATCCCATATATATATATATATATATATATATATATATATATATATATATATATATATATAGACACACACACACACACACACACACACACACACACACACACACTAGTAACTCACAATAAGCTGCAATAAGCTATATATACAATATTGTTCTGCAGCCTACCAGCAGTAACTCCCTTACAAATCTCACTGCACATGCATGCACACACACACTAATATGTATACACACACACACTCAACACTCCCACACACCATCTATACACACACTAAAACCAAGTACTCTAAATTTTAATTGATACCACACTTTTATGTCTGTAAACATTGCCCATAAATGACACACTCTCAGACACAACACATACTTCCCTTATCAAGCATAACACCAATGCACTAGCACAATCACAAATACCAAATATCAAACACCCCTCTATTCCTACACCAACACCATTATGACACCAACATCCAAACCATATATATGAAATTGTAATATTATATATATATATATATATATATTTTTTTGTAATATTATATATATATATATATATATATATATATATATATATATATATATATATATATATATATATATATATATATATATATATAAGAAGCGGATCAAAAGCCCCCCTTAGAAAATCCCCTAAAAAACCCCCTCACTCTCAGCCGTAAATTAATGTTAATATTAATATTAACATTAATATTAATGTTAATATTAACATTAAATACTAAAATTAACATTAAACTTAACATTAAAATTAATATTAACATTAACATTAATATTAACATTAACATTAACATTAACATTAACATTAACATTAATATAAAAATAAAAATTAATATTAACATTAACATTAATATTAACATTAAATTATGGCTGAGAGTGAGGGGGGTTTTTAGGAGGGTTTCTAAGGGGGGCTTTTGATCCGCTCCCATATATATATATATATATATATATATATATATATATATATATATATATATATATATATATATATATATAACAATATATATATATATATATATATAACAATTACATCTAGAATAGTATTGAGAAATTGAAACAAAATAGGCTCCAAAACACATCATGGTGTATCATGACCCAACCACTCAATATCCAATTGTGGACACAAGAACACAATCACAACTCAAATTGGACAAAAAATTCCTTTGGGAACACATATCGAACACTTGATGGTCAAAATTCGTAAATAACACAAATTGAGCATAGAATTTTTCATTCATCATGATAAAAATCTCGATCTACCAAATTAAAGATTTCCAACACCTAGATCTAGCATTAGAGAGTCAATTCCACCTATGGAAGGGTTTCTATGGATTTAATTCGGGTCATGAGGGTTCAATTCAGGTCATAAGGGTTCAATTCGGGTTCCTGTGGGTTCAATTCGAGTCAAATCCACCTATGGAAGGGTTTCTATGAGTTTAAGAATCGGTATCGGTATCGGTATTGGACTATTTCTATGAGTATCGGTATTGATAGTTTAGGCGTCTAAGCGGTGTCTAGGAGGTAGGCGGACTCTCTCCGCCGCACACCCGTCTACCGCCGTTTAGAACCTTGCCAATACTGCGAACCTTGGTATAGAGTGAGTATCCTAGAAGAATATATATAAGATATCTTAGTAGTAGCTAGGTAAGTGTTGAAAATTAAATTTAGTGAAATCATCTTTCCCATTGTTTCCTCTGACCCCACTACGAAGAAAGACGTTCACTTCATAAAGTATCCGATATATGTAGGTGGGAACAGGGAAAGGGGTCAGATTTATCCTGATAGGAGCAAGAGTAACAATACATCCACTATGGTTATTTCATATCCCCCTGCGGAATAGGAGGCTGAGAGAGTCGAATGAGAAGCATGGAAGTAGGGGGGTCAGAGAGGGGGCCTTCTTGAGAAGTAGGGGAAGTAGAGCGACGAAGTAGCGGGTATTGGCACATTTATTTTAATAACATTAACAACATCTTCATGGTTTAACTTTTTCTATATTTTAGCTAACATATAATCCCTCAAGCTCTCCTACAAAAAGATCTGTCCATTTAAGCCGAGTCATCAAAGCATTGTGGAAGTCCTTAAAAGAAGACTGAAGAAAAGACCAGCACACCTCAAAGACAGCTCTCAAAAGATTCAAGATTTTGAGTATATACAAGGTCTAGGTCTTTCTGTATAACATATAAGGTTGGATGACAAACATAAAGCTCTTTCTATTTCTAAGTCAAAAATCAATGTCTAAAGAAACGACATACCGACGGTATACCGCTTTGTACCGAAGGTATACCGTTTCTGAACCAGAAATATGTTCTGTGACGAAACTCGACATACCGACGACATACTACAGTATACCGGCGGTATACCGTTTTGTGAGCCATAAAATATTCTGTGACGAAACTCGGCATACCGACGACATACTACAGTACACCGGCGGTATACCGTTTTGTGAGCCACAAAATATTCTGTGACGAAACTCAGCATACCGACGGCATACTACAGTACACCGGCGGTATACCGTTTTGTGAGCCACAAAATTTTCTGTGACAAAACTCGACATACCGACGGCATACTACAGCATACCGACGGTATACCGTTTCTGAGCAGAAAATATGTTCTGTAAAGAAAATCGGTATACCGATGACATACCGCTTTATATCGACGGTATACCGACTTCGTCAGATTTGATTTTTGAATGGACAAGATAGTAGCATTAAATGCTCCCAACGGCTAGATTTATTACCGTTACTGTTCCGAACGGTATGCCGACGGTATGCCTGGTCCATACCGACGATATGCCGTCCGTATTATGTTCAGAAGCATTAAATACTATTCTTTCTTGGTTTTCTATATAAATGGATTCCTTCTTCTCATTGAAGGCAATCCACTTAAGCCATAAATTTTTCAACAACCAAGAGCTCCACCATTACTACTCTATCCAAGCTTTTAATTGTCATCCAATCCAAAAGTGCTAGAGTATTCAAGAGTTGTAATTTTCGATCTTCAAGTGTTGTAGAAGATCAACAGCTTCCTTTCTTTTCCTTTTGAAGTTGACGAGCCTTCGTAAGAAAACTCGTGTGTAAGAAGTTGGCGAGTTCTTTGGATCTAAACTCGCGTTGAAGTTGGCGAGTTCTTCAGATCCAAACTTGTGTGTAACTATTTATTCAATAGTGGAAGCCGGAGAGAGTTCCGGGACTGGATTGCCTCTAGGGAGGAGATCATGATACATCGAGTATTTGATTCTCTTTCTCTCTCTCATTTACTTCAGTAAAATAGCTTACTTGTGTTAAGTAATTTTTTATTACCCTATTCACCCCCCTCTAGGGTTCTACATAGGGGGGTCGGTATCGGACTATTTCTATGAGTATCGGTATTGATCGCTTAGGCGGCGTCTAGGCAGTGTCTAGGCGGTAGACGGACTCTCTCCGTCGCGCACCCGCCTACCGCCGTTTAGAACCTTGTCGATATTGCGAACCTTGGTATAGAGTGAGTATCCTAGAAGGATATATATAAGATATCTTAGTAGTAGCTAGGTAAGTGTTGAAAATTAAATTTAGTGAAATCATCTTTCCCATTCTTTCCTCCGACCCCACTACGAAGAAAGACGTTCACTTCTTAAAATATCCAATATATGTAGGTGGGAACAGGGGAAGGGGTCAGATTTATCCTGATAGGAGCAAGAGTAATAATACATCCACTATGGTTATTTTATATCCCCCCTGCGGAATAGGAGGCTGAGAGAGTCGAATGAGAAGCAGGAAAGTAGAGGGGGTCAGAGAGGGGGCCTTCTTGAGAAGCAGGGGAAGTAGAGCGACGAAGTAGAGGGGGGTCGATATCGGACTATTTCTATGAGTATCGGTATTGATCGCTTAGACGGCGTCTAGGCGGTGTCTAGGCGGTAGGCGGACTCTCTCCGTCGTGCACCTGCCTACCACCGTTTAGAACCTTGCCGATACTGCGAACCTTGGTATATAGTGATTATCCTAGAAGGATATATATAAGATATCTTAGTAGTAGCTAGGTAAGTGTTGAAAATTAAATTTACTTATGCCAAGTCTTTTGGGCCTATCAGAGTTATAGATTTTTTCGGAAATCTAGTATAATGCTGATTACCTCAAAAGGCTTGCATAAGTAAGAGTGTATATCGTAGGCAGATGAGTGTATAGGAGCTTCCCTACTCCCTTTCTTCTCGTTCGGGTCATGAGGCATCCTATGATATCCATCTCAACCAAAGCGTAAAGAAGTGTAAAAATATTAATATTAACCAAGGATCGGTATCGGAATCAGTATCACCATAAATCTCATGGCTTGTTCTACCAGAGCATAATATAAAACCAAACGTGAAGCAGAGCTTCACATTCACAATATTAGAAAAAAAAAATTTGATTGGTGGTAGGGCGAGCCAGAATACTTTCAAAGGATTCTGGCTCGCCCTACCACCAATCACAAATTTTTTTCTTCTAATATTTTGAATGTGAAGCTCTGCTTCATATGTTTGGTTTTATATTATGCTTTGGTAGAACAAGCCATGAGATTCATGGTGATACCGATTCTGATACCGATCCTTGGTTAATATTAATATTTTCACACTTCTCTACTCTTTGGTTGAGATGGATATCATATGATGCAGAATAGGAAGCTGAGAGAGTCGAATGAGAAGCAGGGGAAGTAGAGCGACGAAGTAGAGGGGGGTCGGTATCGGACTATATATTTTTAATTACAATTATGTTTACTTTGTCTTACAATACAAATTTTTACATCCAATCTGCGATGGATCGTTACTTCGTTGATCATGCCATGTGGTAATTGTCGCAATAGACGTTACAAAGAAGTGGTGACTGTGAGAGATCATTTGACCCGTAAGGGTTTCGTACGTGATTATGACATGTGGTCATCGCAAGATGAACTATATACGAAAAGACAAGATATGATGTACGATGCGGTATGGCCTAATTTTGATCCGGATGATCCTAATCCCGAGGCAAAGGAGTTCTATGATATGTTTCAAGATGCAGATACTCCTATATATCCTGGTTGTGAGACTTATTCCGTACTGTCAGGCTGTCGTTAATGGCTTCAAGTTTAAGGCAAGACTGTTGAGGGTCATTCACCGTTGGAGGGTCATTCACCGTTGGAGGTGATTACAACTTCCATATTACACATCTAATCATGTAGAAGAGGTTGAAGTATCTGAAAAGGAAAACGAAATATATGAAAGTGAAGATGATGAGGAAGAGGAAGATGAGGACGCGGAGGACGTCTAATACTGTCATTTCCATATAACAATGAATCTTCCATATTACACGTCTAATACTGTTATTTTGTTTAATCCCTAATTAATCTCCATGTTTCCATCAATCTTACCAGATGGCACCCATGACTCGAAGACGTCGCTTGAGAGATGCACAGATGGCTGCTGAGGAGGTAGTGGCACCTCCTGCTGCTGAAGAGGAAGTGCTTCCTCCTCCTGCTGAGACGGTAGTGGTACCTACTGTAGAGATGACGGTCAAGGAATCACTTCCTCCTACTATTAAGGAGGAAGTGATTCCTAAAGCCGAGATAGCTGTGAAGGAGGAGGTGGCACCAGAGGGCAGTTGCATCGGGAGTTCCAGTCATCCATCTCCTCTGGATATTGATCTTACTGGCGTGGATCCTACTTATGCGCAGTGGCTGAGGATGGAGATCTCTCTGCGCTTACGTAGAGGACAATAGATATATATGATATGATTTTTGACCGGATTTGTTTCCAGTAGACTTATTTCTGGGTTTTACTTGGATGGTTTTACAACTCTTGACATTTTTTTATTTTCTAGACATGGTTATTTTATAGAATTGGATGTTTTTGGATGCTATTACCTAGACTTTTATTATATAGAAATTCAACGGAGGGTTGCTCCGGGTCTCATTGATGTATGTTCGATTGTGTGATGTATTTGTGATAGATATTTGTATGTTGGTGTGTGATGTATATTGGTTTGTGTGAGGTGTGATACATATTGTGATGTTTCGATGTTTCAGATGTTGTACGAACAAGGAATGTTGTATTTTATGTAAAAAAATTAAAAAAAATTCTAGTTAGCAACGGAC
Organism: Iris pallida; assembly: GCA_029216955.1. Classification (NCBI taxonomy): domain Eukaryota; kingdom Viridiplantae; phylum Streptophyta; class Magnoliopsida; order Asparagales; family Iridaceae; genus Iris; species Iris pallida. Next base: position 40,316,295 of record JANAVB010007399.1, read on the forward strand.
TTGCGACTATCTAGCGACGACAGGCGACGACTGAGCGACGAAATATTCCGTCGCTAACTAGAGAATTTCCAGTTAGCGACGGATATCGACGGATTAGCGACGGATTATCTATCGACAAGGTTCTGAAAATATAAAGATTTTCAGAACCTAAGCGACGGATATTCCGTCGCTAAACCATCGTTCTCCCGTCGAGTATTACCGACGCCTAGCGACGAACTGGCGACAGATTTTGCGTATCAGAAACTCTCTGATACGCAGTTACCGACATATTACCGACGGACTTGTCCGTTGCTAAAAAGTAGTATCAAAAACTTTCTGATAATTGATTTGACAGAAATCCGTCGGCTAGCCGTCACTAAATATACGATTCTTGATGACGGCAATCCGTCGCTAAGCAGTCGAATGGCGACAGCTTAGCGACGGACTTGTTTAGCGACAGGCTATTTTTCGACGGATTTTTTTAGCCAAATTCTGCCAGTTAGCCGTCGCTAAGTCGATTTGCCGACGGATATGGCCGTCGCTAATTCGCTGTATTTTAGTAGTGAGTGATTCGCTCGTGCGAGAAAGTGATGCGCCTGTACTGAGACGTAAAAGTGATGCGCCTATCTGTAGAGCTTAGAGTAGGCTGTAGTACATTTTCTATGCAATCACAAATATCAATAAAAAGTCCATGTAATAGATTTTCAATGTCGTAATTAATGAAAAGTCTTCTTTTCATGCGCTCTATCTGCTATCTTTTTATGATGCGCTGATTATGACTGTAGCATCTAGCGTATGTTGTTTGCAGCACATAGGAACGAAATTGGATTTTGTGGTGCATGAATTCCATGCTTCTACAGCAGATTATTATGGAGGATAGCGACAACAACTCTTTATTTCCCTCTTCTGGTCTCTCAAAAAATATTTTCTTATAATGAGCCATGAAGAGAGTATTTATACGAGAGGGTGGAAACCCTAGCCCTAATCTTGTCGTCACCTATATCACAAAGTGATAAGATCAGTTTAAAACTGAATCCCCAAAAGATAAGGAGCAGTTTAAACTGAATATCCACAAAATATGTCCATTATCCACAATTTACACGCGATTTGAGCAGCCCATGCGTATATACCCTCATATGTGCATACGCGCATATGCACAAACACGCATAGCCATCCAACCGCATACACGCATATGAGCATAGCCGTAAAACCGCATATGTCGCTCATACATGCACTACATACTCGCATAGTCGCCCACATGTCGCTCATGTCGCGCAATCGCACATGCAACTTGAAGTGCAAAGTGCGCCATCAAAGTGTTACTTTGTGCCCTTTGTCCGAGTCCGAGTAGTCGAGACTTAGCTCCTAAGAGAATTTTTTCATAGAGAGTGACAAAAACATAAATGTTCCTTAGAGGAACTTAAACTTAGCCCTCAAGAAAAATATCCCACCATGGCAACCACATGGGCCAATATCCTATGTGCATACCTCAATACAAAGTATATCTATATATATTGAGATACTCACTTGGAATTTTTTTCAATGTGGGACTAAACTTTTATAGTGAGTAAGCAGAAACTCCGGCAGATTTGTCTATTGACATTTTAAATATATTCCATTATGGATTCATTATGTGAATTGTTTAGTAAACTTGTTCCCCCAATGAGCACCTACACTTCTTCTATGGTTTCATCCATGGCTCAATAGTCATACTCATCTTATTATGATGAGTTTGCATAAAATATACCATTCCTTTTGGTTCAACTGATGTCTCTCTTGGTGAACCATTAACGAGTACATTTCAATAGTAAAGCTTATAAAGTGTTGGATCTCATCTATTCTATCTCATGATAATCCAAAATTATTTTTTGTACGAACCCCAAGGAATTTATCATTTTAACAAAACCCGTTATACAATTGAAGCAATAAAGCATGACGAATGTAAGCCATAATTGTTTTTAATAATTAACTACTACATAAAGTGTTTTTATACAATTAGAATTGCATCATTATACATTATTTATTATTAATTTTCTTAATTATCGATATGTCTATTACACATCCATGCATATCACTATAAGGGCATGTTTGGTACGCGGGGAGTGGATGAAAGTGAGGTGAACTGTATGAGTTTTTTTTACTGTTCATCGGAGGTGAACTCAGTTCCGACGTTTGGATGGGAGGAGGAACTAGAGAAGAGGTGGAAAACTCTGACAGTGCAGAGTTCCTGTCCCCCTTGGTTTGATCCAATTTTACCTCCTCCATTTTCTTGTTGAAACTCACAGGAACTGAAGAATTTATAAAAAAAAAGAACTCCCTCCAGGTTGCGGTCACCCCCCACCGACTCTCCCACGACAGCACTGTGGAAGAGGTCGAGGTCGGTGAAGATGCCGAGCTCCTCCGGGAGGTAGTCAACGAGGCCGAGGGCCTGGAGGTAGTCGACGAGGCCGAGGACCAACGTCCTCCAGGAGCCTGGAGGTAGTCGACGAGGCCGAGAGCCAACATCCTCCAGAAGCCTTCTTTTTTCCCCAAAAAATTTGAGAAGAAAAAAAAAGAAGAATCGAGTGTGAGAGTTTGAAAAGAAAGTAGAAGAAGAAGAAGAAGAAGAAGAAGGAGGAGGAGGAGGATTCGTAGAGAGAGAGAGAGAGAGAGAGAGAGTTTGAAGAAGAAAAAAAACAATAGAAGAAGAAGAAGAGTCGAGAATATGAAAGAAGTGTGTGGTGGTGGGGAGAATGTTTTATATTTTAGAAAACTTAAGATTTAAGAATTCGTGAGAGGGAGAGTTTGAAAGAAAAAAAACATTGAAGAAGAAGAAGAGTCCAGATGAAATTAATTTAATGATAATGAACTTAATTATCATAATTAACTTAATTTGTCTATGGTAATTAACTTTCGTTCTTCTTGTGTTCTTTTTTGTTTATGGTAATTAACTTAATTATCATAATTAATTTAATTTGTCTATAAGATTTTTTGTTTATTTATGAGAATATTATTTTATTTTAGAAATTTTGTATTCATTAATTATTTTGGGGGTAACTATACCTAGTATTACCATATCTCCAACTAACATCCACTTTCAACATCATCCAAACAACCGAACTCAATTTTTCTTCACTTTCAACAACCATCCAAACAACAAACTCAATATTTTTTCACTTACAGGAGACAAAAAGTACTACATCCAAACATATTTTGGAAAGTGCCACTTGCTGCAAGTGTCATGCAACTCATCATGATGTAACTGCCACGTTCACACTTCCAAAGAGTTACATCTATCCAAACAGCCCTAACTGGTACTATTAGCTTTCTCTAGTTAGAGTCACATCACTCTTTGGATTAGTGGATGAAGAGTTGTCCACAGCTGCTGCTTTCTTCATGATCATCGTTTCAACTTATTCTCCGATATAAGTGCTGCTATTCCCAAAACAGATCTTAGATGGCAGAACGATCAGAAACATAGATCTCACGCAAACGAGTTTTCTTCTCTGTTTTGAGTTTTAGGACTTCTGAAGTTGTAGACAAGCAGAACGGATTACAAGATTCAGAAGAAAAGTGGAATAAGAAGAAGAAATAATCCTTGCTGGGGTAATAAAGATCACCGATGCTCAAAGCAAGATTCGTTCTCACACAATTTGCTCCCAGGACCAACAAATTCTTAAAGAACTTCTGGAACGCCCAATCTCACCTCATGTCTGGACTCGCACGAACTCCTCTGAACTCCAATGGTGGCAACAAAGAAACTCTCTTTGTTTCTCCCTTTTTCAAAGTAAGTTCTCAAAGGGACACGGAGTGGGTATTTATAGAGTTGGATTAAAACCCTAACCCTAATCCTGGCGGCCAACTGATTATAGAAAGTATGAACAAATTAAATTCAAATCCCACAAAATGGATATGATTTAACCATTATATTTCTCCATAAAAATCCCAAAAAATAGAAATGATTTAAATTCAAATCCCATTAAACTGGATCTGAATTAATCACTCAGTCTTTATATAACTGTGCATCCCATAATCAGCGAAAACATGTGCTCAGCAGCACAACAGTCTATGCGCACAACCCTGCAGTTGTGCATGTGCGCATATGCATGAACATCCATACGCGCATAGCCACGCCTAACCCGCGCTCATGCAACTCAGTGTAAAGTACGCCAAGAAAGTGCCACTTTGCGTCGGGGGCGAGTTCAAGTCGCTAAGCTCCTTTAAGGCTTAGAGCATCTCCAACCCTATTGTGAGTTTGGAAAAAATGGTTGCCACATAGGAATGACAAGCATTTTTTTCAAAAGTACTTCTCCAATACAAATGTGAAATAAATTGTGAAGTTGACATGACAATGACATGGCAATAAGAATGTGAAATTGGTTGTCTAGATCTAGACAATGTACTTCACAATAACTTTATGTCCACATCATCAATTATGAATAAAAATATATATAAAAAGAAGAAGAAGTGAAAAAGTTGTCTCAGAAGTTAAAAAAAAGTAATTTTATTGTCTTCTCAAACTTTTGCATTGGAGAACACATTTTTATCTCATTGTCTTGTGTGAATATCATCTTGCCACATAGAAAAGACATTGTCTTGTGACTCATGCCACATAGGATTCACAACACAAAATAAGACAATAGGGTTGGAGATGCTCTTAGCTCCTAAAAAAATTAACTCATGCATGACAAAAATAATAAATGCTTTCTTAAGGAGTTAACCTTTTTCCTCATAGGAAAACATGCCCACATGACACCCTCATGTGCCCCACCACACCCCATGTGTACACCTCAACACAAGCAAAGCATTATATTGAGATACTCAACGTTTGTTGTAGCCAATGTGAGACTATCTTTCCTGGTCTAAAGGAAGAAACACCATGTCACCCTCAGATTTCGTTATACATATTTTTGGTATACATGTACGTATCTCGGACCCGTATTTCGACTTGTCCTGACTGGCTAGCCTTGGGTTTTGCATTTGGCATGGGTTAGTTAGCATTTTCTGGTTTGTGTGGTTTATCTTGGCCTTGGCATGCATCGGGTTTGGTTGGGTTCGGCTTGGTTGGGCTCGGTATGGGTTAGTAATGCAAACCCCTACCTACCACCATCTTCCATTTATTAACCCAACAACCCTTCTCTCTCTTCATTCACTTCTTCATTTACTCTTCTTCCTCCATTAACTCTCTCCACCTACCAAGAGCTTAGGCAAGTGCAGCTTGCTTTATGGAGGAACTTAATTTTTGTTGTTCCATTGTCTTCCTTACGAGATTCTAAGACACTTTAGTACTTAGCATTTTTAATTTCCATAGTTCATTTCATGTAGATCTAAGTTCTAGCAATTTTGATCTTCATGGTTTTGATCTTCCAACTTGGTTGTTTTCGGAGATTGAGAGTTCCATGTAGTAGGAATTTCGATTTTACGCAAGTTGGCTTCCATCAAGCCTTGGTCGAAAGGGGGTTCCTTGAGTTTTGAGATCCATGGCTGCTTGTCTCGGCCTTGGGGAGAAGACGAGCCTTTTATGCACACGTTTTAACGTGCCTGCGTAGTGTTAGCCTTTTACGCACACGTTTTAACGTGCCTGCGTAGTGTCCCCCTTTACGCTCACGCATTGCGTGCCAGCGTAGTCTATTCTATGCCGAGTTCATTCGAACTCTACGCAGGGGCTACACCCGCTAGCGTAGAGCCTCGCTCGAGTCTTGCTCACGTAGAGTGCTTTCTCGCATAGAGTCCCGCTAGCGTGGCGTGCTCGTTCGCGTAGAGTGCTTGCTAGCGTAGAGTCTTGCTCGCGCGTAGCCTTGCTCGCGTAGAGCTATTTTGCCTTGTTCTTGCCCGCGTAGAGCCATTTTTACGCTCGGGGCCCCTTGGCCTAGCGTATAGGTTTGCTAGCGTATAGTCTTGAGCCCCTTTGGCATACTCCGTTGCCTTGTTATGTTCTTGCACTTTTGTTATAATCGCGAATTGATTGATATGACTGGAATGATAATTGTACACGGCATGGCATGGTATAACAAGTAATTGACATGACATGACAAGCAAGCATGATGTAAACTATTGAATATTGTTGCGACGGCTAGCACGACATGACAAGAAGCATGACATGACAAGAATGAATGACCTGGCACCGTGGATGATTGTATTTGTACAAATAAATCAGTACTGTCTTGCATCATGTCTAGGGCAAGGATCCCTGAGTACCACGGTCAGGGGTACCTACTTAAACTGACTAAGGCTAATAACTGGAATAATCCAGTAGTCATAAAGAGATTTTTCAGCTACAGGCAATTTCGTTATCTGGGCGCCCCATCATGGGATTTGTACCCTGCCGTCGAGTAGGGCACATTTCCAGCAGACTGTCATGTGTTGCACCCTTCAAGCTACTTAAGGGTACATGTATTTTCTGGACGATGTACCCACATGAACTCAACCCCTAATTACGTCCGGATAACATGGATGGTCTGCAGGGCTTGTGGCTGTTGGAACGATCTCATTGCATCTTGCTAGTAACTAGGCCTATGATAACCCTAGTTAGTTAAAGTATCAAGTCATACTTATTGCTTGGCCGTGAATGTTGATTGGAGTCTAGCCAGTCTAAGCCTTGTCTTATTCCAGTACATAGCTATCTTGGAACATGATTGTTCATGCTTATCCTTTTTATACTGACCTGAATAATTTCTCACCTTCTTGCCAGTTATTGCCCTATTAAATTTCATGTCTTATTTACCTTTCGCATTTTATGATTCTGATATGCTGGTTTTTAGTTCTTAAGTGAAGCCTCCTTTGTGGCACTTGCTCTTTCTGGGATCTAACCCAGCTGGTTTTGTGTGGCCAGATACCGGAGCGGCTCCAGAGGATCTTCCTACCTTCCAGTCAGATGGTGACCACCAGGCGTAACCCTGGCAACGAGTGGGTTATATTTTTGGCTCTGCCACTCTATTGTAAAAGTATTCTTTTGAGGTGTTTAGCCGACGAGCACGTGTTAGCTCGATTGCACTTTACTTACTGTCTCCCTATGGCTGTAGCATGATTAACAAATCCTAGGGTTGATCATGTATGACTGAAACTCTTGCTAGTCTTCACATTTTGTATGACTAGCTTCATGATCATCCAAATATATAATGTATGGGACGTCTTACTATTGTATATTTGGTGCTCTGACATCTTGCAACTGCTATTATTTGCTTGAGATTGAGACAATAGGCTTGTTCATGACCATAAGAGACTGATGGCTTGTAGTTAAACTCTCATGTATCTAGACAGCCGTGACCGTATAGCGAGGTGGGTTGCACTTCAAATCCAACTCCAACCAAATATAGAATTTCGTAAACTATAATTATGGTAATAATATATTAATTAATAAAATAATAAAATAAATAATTATTTATTATTTGTTATAATTATAATTATAGTTATGATGAATAATTAAATTATTATAATTATGATAGTTATGATTAATAAATTATTAATTAAGATTATAACGATAATTATAACGACGATTAATAAATTATTAATTTAAATTTTAAAAATATATTTATTATTAAATTATAAAATAATAAATTATTAATTTTGATGATAATTTTGATTAATATATTATTAATTAAGATTATAATAAAATAGTAATTAATATTTATAATTAAGGTTATAACTAAGATTTTAATTAAGACTAATAAATTATTAATTAAGATTATAACTAAATATTTATTTATAAATTATTAATTAAAATTATAGTTATGATTAATAAATTATTATAATTATCATTGTATAATTTATTAATTAAGATTACCATAAAATATAGAAATAAAGTTATAAAATAATAAATTATTAATCAAGATTATATTTATGATTAATAAATTAATAAATTATTAATTAAGATTGTGATGAAATATTAATTAAAAATTAAAAATTAAAAATTATTAACTACGATTATGATTGTGGCTAAAATATTAATAATTAAGATTATTATAAAATAGTAATTAGTGAACTACTAATTATGATTATAATAAGACTAATAAATATTTAATTATGATTATAAATGAATATTAATTAATAAACTTATTAATTAAGATTATAGTTATGATTAATAAATGACTGTAATTATGATTATAGTTATGATTAATAAAATTATCAATCATTAATTAAAATTATTATAAAATATTAATTAATAAAATATTAATTAATAAATTATAAAAATAATAAACTATTAATTATGATAACTAACTATTAGTTAATTGTTTTTACAAAAATAATAACTAACTATGAGTTATAAAAAAAATTTCAAACGATCATAATGACTAATTTTAATTAACTATAAATTAAATATTTTTTAAAATAATAATTATAAAAAAAATTAATATATATATAAAATAACAAATTATTAAATTATTAGTTATTAAATATTAAATATTAAATATTAAATATTAAATATTAAATATTAAATATTGATTAGTTTTAACTAAATATTTAATATAACAACAAAATTATTGAAAAATAACTAATTTTTTCCTCTAAAATCCAACTTCCTTTCTTCCAAATCAAGTTTTGGATTTGGTTGTACTTTCCATATCCAAATCCATCTCCAACCAAACATAGGATTTCATGGATTTAACTCCAAATCTATAAAATCCTAAAATTTGAAGAATAGATGGCAACTCTAGAGGGGGGTGAATAGAGTATATAGAGATAATATCCAATTAAAAATCAACTCTATCACAAATAAAACCAATCAGAGTAAATGCGGAAAATAAAGAGAGAATCAAGAGAGCATACGCAAACACAGCCGATTTTAACCTGGTTTTCCTCGTGGAGGACTAGTCCAGGCCTGAGAACTCTAGCTCAGGATTAAATCCACTATTTGTGAAATAGTAGTTTACAACCCGTGCCTTTTCTTCAGAAGAGCACGTCAACTTCTTACAGAGGATCGCAGTGGCGATTTGCTTGGAATTGTCCAAGCGACTTCTTCAACTCTTGCACAAGACTCCTAACTGAGAGATGCTGAGCACTCGAGACTTAGGAAGCTTGTGGCTAGTAGATGGGAAGGGTATGACTTATCTGCGCTTAAGAGAGAAGAGAAGAGAAGATTGGATGATTTGAAATGAAAGAATTCATGGCCTATTTATAGTGTTTTTGTAGGCAGAATTCGGCCAGAATTCGGGTAGGAAATTTTAAATATTTGGCCGTTGGACAACTAGCAACCAGCTAACCCTAAAATTAAGGCTGCTGATTTTTAGGGGACAGAGTTCGGCCCGAACTCTGTATGGAGGCAGAGTTCGGCCCGAACTCTGTCTCCAGAGCACAGAACTGGTTCTTGGGAGCCAATGGTCATTTTCTGGATGGTGGAGTTTAGGGATTATTGGGTAGGCTATAGGTCAAGTCTCAAGAACTCAGCATGACACAGTTTACATCAATCTAGACTCAATAAAAGTATAAAATACAGACTTATGAACAACTGAAATACAAAGATTGAGCTGTCTTCTGACTTGAGCTTGATGTAGACGTCGTGTGTCGTATTGAATTATTACAATTATTATTTAGTCAAGTTATCAATATTTGGTTGACTGTGACTTTGTGTCAACAATCTCCCCCATATTGATAATTGACAAAATAGTAAATGTATATTCAATATTCATACCTGGACACAGTCAATGACAAAAGCAAAGCTCCTCCATAATCAGTGCCGAGCTAAACAAGATAGCTCCCCCATAAACAATGCGTTGAACCTGATCAGTGCCGAGCTAAACAAGATAGCTCCCCCGTAAACAATGCGTTGAACCTGTTGGCCTGATAAAGAAATTCTCCCAAAAGCACCAAAAGCACATATATACCAAGAAGAATATACAGAATACACAGAATATACATATCTCTCCCCCTTTTGGCATTTATCAATAGAATAAGAAGCAGATAAAAATTGGCAAACACACCAAAAATGAGAAAAAATAGCATATGAACTAACAGAACGAGCAAATGCATATAATAATAGAACTACCAGAATCATAAGAGTCACAACTCATAACTAGAGTCACCAAACCATAAAGAGTGTACCAAGTACATAAATCCAACTAAACAACTGAAAAGTACTAGAAAGCATAAAATAAACTACGATCAGCAGCAGCATCATCAAGTAGAAGCCATCTCCATCATGGAGCATGAGAAGGCCCAGCAGAGTCGGAGCGCCTGGGATCCACAAAAGCAGCACCCGAATCCAGGTAACGCATGACCCAAGGATCGTCAATGCGATATCCCTCACGACCGGGATCCCGCTCCATGGGGATGGGCATAGAAGGATGACGGGACATGGAATACCGAATATCATGCAGCGAGTTGCTGAGTGCACTCATCTGCAGGGTAGTACGGTAGTCCATCTGAGCCCAGCGATCGTCCTCTAAGTCGAAACGATCTCAGAGCATGGTCTGGATGGAGTCAAGGGTAGCAGGAGGAGGTGGCGCATCCTGTCCAAGTGGAGGGGCGTCGGGCTCCTCATCATCAGAATGCTCAGAAGTGGCAGAAGAGGCTACGACTGCCTGAAGTCGTCGTGCCTTAGAAAGGAAGGCAGGAGCAGGCAAGAAAGGACAATTATCAAGAGGTACATGGAATGCACGAAAGACCATAGGAAGATATAAGGCATAAACCAAGGCTCGTGGTTTCTTCCTACAGTTAATCATCCAGTCCATCATGGTATGTGGAAGATTAAACGGAACACAAAAGTGAATATGATAAAGAGCAGATATTTCAAAATAAGTAACTTCATCGGTGGAACCTGCTTTGGGTAGAATGGTGTTGAAGATGATCCGATGAAGTTCATAGAAATATGGATTTAGATATTTAGCCATAAGCTTGCGAGGACGTGTGTTCGGAGTGCACAAATCGTCCTTGAAGCTTTCAAGGGAAGTTCCTTCGGGAAATTGGAACGACCGAGCTTCAACAAGCCTTTCCCAAGAATTGGGCTCTTGAAGATCAAGATATTCGGCTAAGTCAAAATCATCAAAGGAGATATCGATACCCGCAACACGTGAATAGATACGAGTATCATCATGAGTCAAGTTGCAATAAAACATTTGTAAGACACTACGATAAATGACCGAATTTGAAGTAATAAGTTCATCAAGGCAAAGGTCATTAAAGAGTGCATCATATTGGGAGAAAATTGTAAAGTTTATGGGGTGTCCCGCAAACACCGGACGTGTCCGAAAATCACTAAACCATGCATTGGATGCATCTAGTGATATAAAAAGTCAGTCGTCGTAAGTGTTTGGATCACGTGGACGTGAAGGGTTGAACAACGAATGAGGTGGTTGTAGTTGTTCAACGGGTTGCTCAACGGAAGGAGGAGGATTCGACGACGAAGCTCCCTCGGTTCGAGATCTCTTCCCACGGTTGAACAAGCGAGGAGCCATAGCACAAAAGAGAGAACTTGAAATAGAGAAGAAGAAGGAGTTATACCTCAAATAAAGGATGAACAGTGAAAGAGAATGAGAAAATAGCCCTTCTCCTTGATTTTGGTGAGCAATGGAGCACTATGGAGAGAAAACTAGGGTTAGGGTTTTGAGAAAATAGTGGAGGAGAAGAAGAAAAGGTGGTAAGAAAGAGGGAGGAGGAAGAGAAACCGAATATAAGGGTAGGGCTTCTCTTGGTCGGAGTGAATCAGAACCATTGGATCAAGTTATGATCAACGGCTGGAACCTGTCCCCGATTCTGGAACAGGGAGACCGAATTCGGCCCGAACTCTGGTAAGAGCAGAGTTCGGCCCGAATTCTGGGTCTTTGTCCCAGAACTGAAATCAGGCTGGAAGGATAAAAAATTGGTTAAGTATGGAAAATCAAGATAAGTTATAAAGATAAAGAATTCAATAAACCAGATAGTACAAGTAGGAGAATAGCAGTATGAAATTGAAAAGTAGCATGTCAGCAGATTATAAATCAAAATGTACCGTATAATAAATAAGGAAATATATCATGATTCAATAATTTGAATCTACCATGGGTTAGCTGCAGGGGCCGGATCCCAGCTAGCAGTAGTCCTGAGGACTAGTGCACCGTGTCGCTTAGGCTTTTACGCCTTATTGTCAGAAGGACCCTTTCGGCTTGTACCCATAGCAAGTTCATTTTAAGAGAATCTCAATATAATCGATATTTATGCAGGTGTATTTTAATTTATGACAGCTTCATCTAAAATTCCAAGTTCACGACAAAGGAAATTGAAGCGCTCTTCGGATAATGGCTTTGTAAAGAAGTCTGCTAACTGGTGATCAGTGTCAATAAATTCTAAGTTAATCGTACCATTTTGCTGATGATCACGCAAAAAGTGGTGTCGTATCTCAATGTGCTTCGTGCGTGAGTGACAAATGGGGTTCTTAGTAAGATTTATTGCACTAGTGTTGTCACAAAAGATAGGAATATGCATGAAAGATAAATTATAGTCTTCAAGGGTTTGCTTCATCCACAGAATTTGTGCACAACAACGCCCAGCTGCTATGTATTCAGCTTTTGTTGTGGATAGTACGACAGAATCTGTTTCTTGCTAAACCAAGAGACTAAAGCTTTTCCTAATAAATAACACGTACCGCTCGTACTTTTACGGTCGACCTTGCATCCAGCAAAATCAGCATCAGAATAACCAATGAGGTCAAATGATGTTGACTTGGGATACCATAGGCCCACTGTAACCGTACCCTTAAGGTATCTAAAGATACGCTTAACTGCGGTCATGTGCGATTTCTTAGGATTTGCTTGATATCTAGCACACAGGCAAACGCTAAATATTATATCAGGACGACTAGCAGTAAGATAAAGTAGACTGCCTATCATACCTCGATACTTACGTTGATCTACGGGTTTGCCGCTTTTATCTGGTTCCAGTTTGGTTGAAGTAGCCATAGGAGTGCTGATTGGTTTGACATTATCAAGTTCGAATTTCTTCAGCATGTCCTTTGTATACTTCGACTGACAGATGAAGGTTCCATTTATCATTTGTTTGACTTGCAGCCCAAGAAAGTAGTTGAGCTCCCCCATCATGCTCATCTCAAACTCGGTCTGCATACACTTGGCAAAATCTTGACAAAGGGTTTCATCAGTAGAACCAAAAATAATATCATCTACATATATCTGAACTAAGAGAATAGTGTCCTTCAAAGACTTTATGAAAAGTGTAGTATCAATTTTCCCTTTTGAAAAACCTTTCTCAAGCAAGAAGTTGCTTAGCCGTTCATACCAAGCTCTGGGGGCTTGTTTGAGGCCGTACAGCGCTTTCTTTAGCTTGAACACGTGGTCAGGAAATTTATGATTTTCAAAGCCAGGGGGTTGTTTTACATAAACTTCCTCCTTAATAAAACCATTCAAGAAAGCACTTTTAACATCCATTTGAAATAATTTGAAATTTTGAAAATTTGCAAATGCACAAAGCATCCGAATGGATTCTAGTCTAGCAACAGGAGCATACGTCTCATCGTAGTCGATACCTTCTTCTTGGTTGTATCCTTGAGCTACTAGACGAGCTTTGTTGCGTGTGACTGAACCATCTTTATTTACTTTGTTTCTAAAAACCCATTTAGTACCAATGATCGAGTGATTAGCCGGTCTAGGAACTAGTTCCCATACTTGGCTCCTCTCGAATTGGTTGAGTTCTTCTTGCATAGCAGAAATCCAAAATTCATCATTGAAAGCTTCAGAAATGTTTTTAGGCTCAATTTGTGAAATAAAGGCAGTGCTAGCAATAGAGTCTCTTAATAATGATCTAGTGGTTACTCCACGTGAAACCTCATCGATTACCAAATTTTCTGGATGTGAAGGCTTGAAAGAAAATTTCTTAGGCAAGCTTTCCAGAGAATTTGTTTCGGTTGTGGTGTTCATTGGAGTAGATGTTGATGGCTCAACATCATCATCAAGAGTAGCTGCTGCACTGTTATCTTCATCAAAAGTCATATTTGTAGACTCTTCCACAATTAAAGAGCGTTTGTTAAAAACTCTATATCCCTTACTTTTGGCAGCATAGCCAAGGAAAATACCATCGTCAGCTTTGGCATCAAATTTGCCTAAGTTGTCTTTGGTGTTAAGGATAAAGCATCTACATCCAAAAACTCTAAAATAAGAAACATTTGGGGTTCTCCCAAACCAAAGCTCATAGGGTATTTTCTTCGTAATAGGACGAATAAGCACCCTATTTAAAATGTGGCATGCTGTACTGACAGCTTCAGCCCAAAAATATTTCGGAAGTGAAAACTTATTCAACATAACTCTGGCCATATCGCCAAGAGTCCTATTCTTCCGCTCCATAACACCATTTTGTTGAGGAGTTCTTGGACAAGAAAACTCATGATCAAAACCATTAGAATCACAAAACCTTTCAAAATCAGAATTTTTGAATTTGCCTCCATGATCACTTCGGATTCGAGTAATCATGTAGCCCTTTTCGTTTTGAACTTTCTTAACAAAAATCTTGAAAACTGAAATAGCATCACTTTTATTTGCAAGAAAGAAAACCCAAGTAAATCTTGATAAATTATCAACAATAACAAAGGCATAGAGTTTTCCGCCAAGACTGGCTACTCTACTAGGCCCAAATAAATCCATATGGAGTAGTTGCAAGGGTCTAGAAGTGCTTACAGAGTTTATGAAATGAAAAGATGACTTGGTTGCTTTGTTCAACTCACATTCGGCACATACGGTGTCTTTTTTGAATGTGATGTCGGGCAAGCCTCTAACTAGCTTCTTGGTTGATAGCCTGGATATATTATCCATATTGGCATGACCAAGACGCTGGTGCCATAGTAGTCGTTCATCTTTATGAGCATATAGGCATCTACCTGCATTGTTAGTATTTCCAGACAAATAGAAAGTATAAATATTATCCTCTCTTACCCCTTCAAAAGCGACGTCTCCCGTTGACCTATCATAAATAAGGCATTTGTTTTGTCCAAAGTTAATGTCATATCCATGGTCAGCAAGATGACTAATGCTGAGCAGGTTATGCTTTAACTCGGTCACTAGGCAGGCATCCTTTATTACGGGAGAGGGAGGATAACCAATATTACCATTACCTATAATATAACCTTTGAGGTTGTTGCCGAAGGATACATATCCTTCTCTCTTCATCGATAGTGATGCGAAAAGATTTGCGTCTCCTGTCATATGCCGCGAGCATCCACTATCGAGAATCCACTTACTTTTAGTTGAGGAGGGAAGGTCCACCTACATCAAGAGTAGATGTGACCTTTGGTACCCAATTTCTTGAGGGTCCTGAAAAGTTAGTTTTTGGAAACCATGCATATATTTTTCTATCAACTAATCTTCTAATTCTACATTGTGGTGATATGTGTCCATGCAAACCACAATAAGTGCATGTAGTATTCCTATTTACATTAGGAGCATGCTGATGATGTCTATAAGCAGTGTAATGAGCAGAAGTATGATGATTAGCATGATGATGATGATTATGCATAGAGTGCTGTAGAGTGGCATGGTGATATTGTCTATATGGAGCATGGTGATGTTGTCTATATGGAGCATGGTGATGTTGTCTATATGGCATGACATTGTGATGTTGTCTATATGGCATGACATTGTGATGTTGATTGTGTCTTTGTGCAGCATGATGATTGTATCTATGATAATTATTTCTACGTGTATGTGGTTTGTGTCCTTTATAAAATTGTGTGCATATGAAAGCATGATTATGTGTTGTAGATGGATGATATGAATGACTAGCATGAGGAGTGTTGTGCTCTGTGGGTGTCTCATGAGATTGGGTTTGAGGTTGAGCAACCTGTTTACCCAATTTAGTCTCTAATCTCTTGGAGACAGCCTGCAGATCAGTAACCTTAGCATTTAAACCATAAATCTTAGTCATAGAAATCTTGTGTCTACTCTTTTCTTCAGCAAGCAACGTGTTGAGTGTTGTGATTTCTTGTGTCTGTTGCTCAATACGTGTTTCAGCATCATGAAGGCTTAGTTTAAGCTTCGATACCTCATCTGTGACTTCCGTGGGTGAAGTGTCTCTAATGTTATCAAGCAATAGAGAAAGTCTTTGAATCTCGTCTTCATGACTTTTGATTTTGTCCTTGGCGTGTTTGTATTTACCAATGATCTTTTTGTGATCATCGAGTAAATCAGTGAAAGCATCGCCAAGTTCATCAAAAGAGAAGTCGTCAAGAGTTTCGTTTGATACCTTATCGGATGTTGCCATTAGGCACACATTAGCCGTATCTTGAGGAGAGTCCTTTTCTTCCTCGGAGTCACTAGCTTCGCTTTCATGCCAAATGCTTGTGTTGGCATATTTCTTTGATGAAGTCTTCTTGTATGGCTTTTCATAGCGGTTGCTCTTCTTCAAGAATGGACAGTCTTTTCGGACGTGTCCAGTCTTCTTGCAACCATAGCAAGTTGGCTCTTCTTCACCATCTTCTTGTGGTTCCTTCTTCCTTCGATTGAAGCGAAGGAATTTCTTGAAGTTGCGGACCATAAGGGCTTGATCATCTTCCGAGTCATCATCATCTGTCTCTTCGGGTTCAGCCCTTCACCGGTGAGCTTTGAGTGCGATCTCTTTAGCCTTAGGAGCAAGCTCTTCGAAGTCCTTGAGGTCAAGCTCATGAGTCATTAGCTTTCCCATCAAGGTCTCCATGGACATGGTTGTGAGATCATTTCCTTCTATGATGGCCGTCACCTTAGGGTTCCAAATCTTTGGTAGCCCCCTAAGTAGCTTACGAATCTTCTCGTGATTTGAGTATTGCTTGCCGAGCGAAGACAGGGGGTTGATGATGTCGAGGAATCTTGTGAACATTTGCGTGATCGTCTCATTTGGTTTTATCTTGAAAGCCTCGTATTCTTGCGTGAGACGGCTTATCTTTGATTCCTTGACTTGGGTAGTTCCTTCATGCGTCACTTCTAGAAGTTTTTATACTTCATGAGATGTGGTGCATGTTGATACCCTGTTGAACTCATTTCTGTCTATAGCACAGAATAAAGCATTAATAGCTCTCGCATCTAGACTTGCCTGTTTCTTCTCCTCGTCAGAATATTTGTCATGTGATTTCTCAACAAGATCACCGTTGACAACTATCCTGGCGGGCTTTTTGTAACCGTCAATGACGACAGTCCACAGGTCAAAGTCTAGAGACTTGAGATAAAAACTCATCCTTGTTTTCCAATATGTGTAGTTAGTTCCATCAAATAGGAGAGGCCTATGAGTGGACTGCCCTTCACCATGATTGGAAATTAAGGATTGTGTGGTTGCCATGGATCAGCTCTAGGATGTAAGTCCTTGTAAAGAGAACAGAGCTCTGATACTAATTGAAGAACAGATGGCAACTCTAGAGGGGGGTGAATAGAGTATATAGAGATAATATCCAATTAAAAATCAACTCTATCACAAATAAAACCAATCAGAGTAAATGCGGAAAATAAAGAGAGAATCAAGAGAGCATACACAGACACAGCTGATTTTAACCTGGTTTCCCTCGTGGAGGACTAGTCCAGGCCTGAGAACTCTAGCTCAGGATTAAATCCACTATTTGTGAAATAGTAGTTTACAACCCGTGCCTTTTCTTCAGAAGAGCACGTCAACTTCTTACAGAGGATCGCAGTGGCGATTTGCTTGGAATTGTCCAAGCGACTTCTTCAACTCTTGCACAAGACTCCTGAGAGATGCTGAGCACTCGAGACTTAGGAAGCTTGTGGCTAGTAGATGGGAAGGGTATGGCTTATCTGAGCTTAAGAGAGAAGAGAAGAGAAGATTGGATGATTTGAAATGAGAGAATTCATGGCCTATTTATAGTGTTTTTGTAGGCAGAATTCGGCCAGAATTCGGGTAGAAAATTTTAAATATTTGGCCGTTGGACAACTAGCAATCAGCTAACCCTAAAATTAAGGCTGCTGATTTTTAGGGGACAGAGTTCGGCCCGAACTCTGTGTGGAGGCAGAGTTTGGCCCGAACTCTGTCTCCAGAGCACAGAACTGGTTCTTGGGAGCCAATGGTCATTTTCTGGATGGTGGAGTTTAGGGATTATTGGGTAGGCTATAGGTCAAGTCTCAAGAACTCAGCATGACACAGTTTACATCAATCTAGACTCAATAAAAGTATAAAATACAGACTTATGAACAACTGAAATACAAAGATTGAACTGTCTTCTGACTTGAGCTTGATGTAGACGTCGTGTGTCGTATTGAATTATTACAATTATTATTTAGTCAAGTTATCAATATTTGGTTGACTGTGACTTTGTGTCAACAAAATTAACCTCGGATTTACCAAACAGACCCTTAGAGAAGTGGTTGCCGATGAAATAACGAAACAAATTCCGGAAGTGTACTCTAGAAAATTGGGGATTCACGTATCGGAAAAATCCCAAAAAAAAGTCATGATAAAAATTTAGAAAAAGCCGTAATGGAAAGTGGGTCGATGGTGATTGATTTCGGGACGATGATAATGGCGATGACTTCGGGAAGGACGATGGCGAAGATAGCGACTTCGGGATGATGATGATGGCGAAGATAGCGACAACCTATGAGTCTTATAACATGTAGAAAGTAGATGCTATATTTTGATCTAGAATAGAATAGCTGGATAAATTTTATTAGGACTCTAGAAATATGTTAACTAATAAATGCTGAAAATAAAAACAGATAATTCACTCTTCAACATGTGAAATAACGTTGCTAACTAGAAATGAAAATTCCATCAACTAAAAAATACAAAAAGATAAAGAAAAGTAATCTAGCCTTCAACACTTTTTCTAACTTTTTTTTTTTTCCAGAAGACTCGCAGACTTATGCTTTAAGCAACTCCATAGAGATTAACATTACATTAGAATTTCTATTTGAAATATATGAAGGTACTTAAAACATTACATAAGATCGTTTGTATGAAAACTATACGAAGGTTTTGAAGCATTCAAGGCATGGCAATGACGAACAAATTAATCAAGAACAACTGAACATAAATAGAAAGATGAAGCATACAAATGCCTCATTATAGTACTTAGGAGAATTATTATCAAGAACAAAATAACAAACCAAAGATAGTAGCAGAAGTAGTACAAGACTTGGCTTCAAGTAAAAATACGCGGCTTAAATCATGATAGCCACGGCCAGCACCGCTGCAGCCACCAGGACGACGATCTTGTACTGGGACGTCGCGGTCTTGGTCGACGAGCTGGTCGGAGGAGCGGCAGCAGGGGACGGAGCAGGGGCCTCGGAAACGACATTGATGAGGAGCTTCATTCCTAATTCACAGTGGTCGCCCTTGCTGCACAGGTACCATTTTCGCCCTGCGCTCGCGAGGGTGACCTCGTCCAATCCTGTGGTTAGAGGTTCGTTTCCTGCGGGTAGGGCGCACTGGCGGAAACTCGGGCCATCAACCTTCGCAACATCGTGATTGGGAGTTTTGTAGTTGAAGACTGCAAAAAAAAAAGAAGAAAAAAAGAGAGCTCATATCCAAATTTGCATAAAAAACGAACCATATCGTGTCCGGCTTATTGGACATGTATCTGTCACAACAAGGACACTCCAACTTTGTAGATACAATATTCTTCAGGTCGTGTCATATCCGTGTCCATATAACATAATTAGGAAAGATGAGTTGATGGAATCAAGGAAGAGAGGCATACTGAGCTTGTCACCAACTTTGAACTCCTTGCCCATAGCCCACTCTGTGTAGTTCACCCCAAGGGTCCATCCCTTGTCGTCTCCCACGACAAAGTCCGTCCCCGAGGCGATCGCAGGAAGGAAGACGGCCACGACGGCGAGGAGGACCATCATTTTCCTGCAATCCATGTCTGAAAAGGGAGGGGAAAAAGAAAAAAAAAACTAATGTACCTTCTCCTGATCTCTTGCTAGCAATGGAAGGAGTTGAGTACTGCAGTGGACTACTACAGTCTCCGATCCATCTATTTATAAATGCTTGCAATGAAATTTGCATTTGGCAAACTACTGATCTGATTGAACTTCGTAGTTAACGATGGAATAGTACGAACGAAACAAGGTTTGATGGTTACAATGCGGTCAGACTGGGTCAAGTGAAGGAGACGGCAATCATCGACTCTATCACTCGTATGAACGCATCTTCGGTTGTCCATAAAACATCGCGGTTGGCATGCTAGGCTGGACATATGTCGGGATTTCAGATGCAGGCACAAGGCTACGCGATTGTGATTATGGTTACATAATCCAAGCAAATACTTCCACACAAGAATAGTTTAGGCGAAGAAGAGATTGTTTCATTTGAAATTGATCGTATCGCCACCTGCTCGAAGATGGTGAGAGTTTCGGATACGTCTAAAACCTTGGTTTCAAATATTTTGGTTGCAACCTCAATTATCAATGTCAGCTAAAATTAATTCCTCACACACCAGTGTTTATTAAAATTTCAACAAAATAAAAAAAATTCTACTTGCATAAGAAAACCCAGAGAAAAGCAAGGGCTCAAGTGGATCCCAAACTACATAAGCGAATATATCCATCAAAGATGATCCATAATCAAATTGACATGCATGTTACACAATTTGTACAACCAGGCAACCATCTTCCTTACGACCAAAGTCAAAAATCTTGGATCTGAGCACTACCATCTGACGAGCATCCTCATCATGCGAATTCTAATGACTAAATGGTTTTGCGTTCTTGATGTCTTCACTTAGGACATGTTTGGTTGCAGGAAGTGATGTGAAAGTGGGCTCTTTTGCATGTGGAGAGGGTCCGAGTTCAGTACAGTCCGCTCCCGTTGTTTGGCTAAATGCAGAAGTGGCGACATGAACTCGCCCAAAAATCTGGCTGTAGTTTATGCCGGCCTTTAATTAAATGGCCAACTTTTTGTACATTTGACATCCAGGTTTCAAACGCAGATGTGGAGGAAGTGCCATATATTTTTTGATAAGTGCAACCCACTGCTTTGTCTACACTAATTAATTTAACTTAATATTAAAATTGGATGAATTAGTTAAATAACGTGTCGTTAAATAATTAGCTAGAAAGTACGTATCCTCCAAAAATCTAGACCATATAGTTAATACATATCGGGAATGCATTGGACATACTAGGATACTCCTAAATATAATGTACTTTTTCACAATACTAATATTATTTAGTATATTATCATTATATAATAAAACATGTGGTAAATACATAAATTAAAAAAAAAACATTTTTTTTTGTTCAATTAAGGTTATCAATAATATTAACTTTAAATAATTAGTATTAATTCTTAATTGTTAATTTACCTAAATATCAAACGCCTTAATGAGTTCTCAGGCAGAGTGAATGCATGTTGTGCTTTACAAGAAGCACGTTAGCACAGCACTACAAGGAGTGTAACTCTATGCTACAGTGGGGTGACTCTACCATGAGTTTTCCAGGTAGGGGTTAATGCCTCGGCTTTGCAAGCCAAGTCACAGCGACGTAGCACCACAAATAGGGAGGTAGCTTAATGCTGTATGATGAAACTAAAGAGTTATAGACAGCACTACAAAGGAGACGATGTCCTCATGTTACAGTGGCACGATACCACGAAGAGGTACCCAGATAGGGGTAAAGCCTCGGCCTCGTAAGCCATGTCGTCGCGACGTAACACTGTAAGGAAGTGCAAGGCTTCATGCTGGGCAGTTTGGCATTACAGAGAGACTTGTACCTCATGCTACAGTAGTATGACACTACGATGAGGTTTCCGGGTAGGGATAATGCCTCGGCTTTAAGCCATGTCATAGCGGCATAGTACCGCAAGAAAGTGCAAGGCTTCATGCCATTTCTCTTTAATAAAGAACTCACCTATAGTGTGTGGACGGAGATAGCAGGCCGTCTCTTGAGGGTAAACTTGTAGACACCCAAAATACATGCACCGAAACCAGACTGACACAGGACCTTTAATGTGCAACCAGAAGTACATGTGACTACATTATGTGAGTGGAAAGAATTGCAGCTATGGTGCAGAATTCAAGGCTTAGTCTATTCTTGTATTATAGTCTGTTGTTTGACCCATACGGGAAGATTCAAGTCGTCAGCAACATCTATCCTAATGCATGATAGACAATTACTATAGGAAACACTAATACCCATATATATGGAGATATGTGGGGGATTGTTGGTGTTTGGCCTTGAGCACTAGAATAAATAGTCCCACATTGCCTAGGCCAAATGGGTGGTATCTCCATATATAGCTTTGCTTGTATAGAGAGAAGCACATGAGGTGTGGAGTGGCACAAGGGTGCCATGTGGGGGTATTTTTTAGTAGAAAAAAAAAAGCTAACTCAACAATAAAGCATTACTGCTTTTTGTCATGCTCTAGGAATTTATTCCATTGAAGCCAAGTCCCGTAGGGGCTTAGCGACTCGGACTCAGGATCATGGACTCATGAGACATAATGTGGCTTTTTGTTGGCGCATTTTGCACTTAGCACGTCAGCATCGTCGCTAGGCGCATAGTGCGCTTAAGTTGTGCTCGTTGCGCGAGCCTCTGTGCAGCCGATCACGCGCCCGTTCGTGTGGTCCGATCGTGCGGCCAGATGGCGCGACCAATTGGCGTGGCCAGATGATGCTGCCTAATGGCACGTCAGTTGGTGCGGCCTGATGGCGCTGCCAGTTGGCGCGTAGCGCGCGCTGTGCACAGTTGGCGTAGCGGGTGTGCGTGTGCACAGTTGGCGTTGCGGGTGCGCGAGTGAGCGATGACGCAGATGGCGCACGCTGTGCGCCAATTGGCGCAGTTGTGTCTGTGCACGATTTGAACGGTTACGAAATGTTCGAAAACGATTTTTTTCACGTCCCGAATGTTTTACATACTGGATGGTTATTGCACACGTCTATATAAGTTGCTCTCTTCTGTCTCATTCAACACACTTCATTCCAGACAATTCCTTACGAATTTTCAGAGAGTAGAGAAAAGTAACAGTGCGTCATTTTCTCACCATCCCAGGAGTCTGTGCGCCATCCGAGGAGTCAGGAGAGCAGAGTGTTCTATAAATTCTTTTCTGAACTTGCTGGTTCTTGGAAGTTGTTCGTGTGGGACGAATTTATCTTTGAGCGGTGGTGATCATTCACCCCAGCAAGCTTTTCACTATTCTGTTTATTTCCTTCTCTGCTTGTAATCTCGTTCTGAACGAAATTTATTCTGATCTAATTAGAAATTTTCTGTGGGCTACCAACGTTGCTACTACGAAATCATTTGTGCCTTCGTCGAAGTGCTGCATTTGATTTTGTCTCTCTGAATCCTTCGGGATCTCAATAGTGCACCTTCTTCGAAGTGTTGCCAAATTCAGTTTTTCATCTTAAAATAACGTCCCGGGACTAACACCCTGTCTTGTTCATTGTTGCATAAGAATACTCGGACAATAATACAAACATAAAGAGAGAAACATGACATTTTAACACTACACAGATCGAGAGTAACATATATATATTTCTGGGAGGGAGAAAATGAGAACCATAATCATTATTTTACTTATTTTAGGCTAATTTGCAAGTAAATAGAATGACCTGTCACTATTTTTCAACTAAATATCATGAACTTTGTTTATTGTATGTGTGTGAGCTGAACATGCACAGTGAGCCCGTCTCATGTAAAGAAAACTACCAAGTTAAAAATGTTGCACATATTAAAGTCCAAATGAAGAGAAATAACTAGCCAAACTAAACTTAAGGTGATTTTGCTGAAGTGTGTACAAACGCAGCATATCTTCAGAGAAGCCAATAGTGTCGCACATTGCCAATGGCATGCAGTGTGTACAAACGCAGCATATCTTCAGAGAAGCCAATAGTGTCGCACATTGCCTTGCAATCTATCAAATAAACTTTGTTCCGATGGATTTAATCAACCCCCTCACTGTTATCACCGATAGCATATCCCATGATGTAATATATTTTCAGTCTCTCTTGATGAATAAAGGAACCACCTTTTGCAAAAATAAAAATAAAAAAAACACCGAAGGGACATACATTTCAACTATTTAACTGCTCTTAACTTGTCTTACATAATATCATACTTTACAATATAGAAGGGAGGGGCTTCTTCTGAAAACCTTCTCCCATTAATTCTAACGCTCGAGTACAAAGAATGACACGGGGAGAGAGAAAAGAAACACTTTATGGGAGGGCAAAACTCATCCCAACCATCCTAATGACTGGCCCTATACTTTCTAATATCAACAACTTTACAGAATATTGGGGATGAAGAATAATGGATTTACAAACATCTGAAGGGACCATCTGGAGCTCGAGGCGGGGGGGTGGTGGTGAGGAAAAGGAAGAAACTGAAGAATGCTCGAGCACCCAATTGCCTCACTCATGCAAAAACTGGAAGGCTGGGCTCTCGAGAAGAACATCCGGTGGTTGGACATCCTTGAAGTCCTTCTCTAGTGTAGAATTCATTATGTCATCCGCGGAAAAGGGAATGCTGCAACAGGAGTAACAGTACAATTATTAATTTGTTTTCAAGGAAATTGCATATACCAAACATGTTGTAACTCTCTTTTACCTGGGGTCATCATCCAATAAGAAAGAACTAGTGTCCGTATCATTGGAATCCTCTGTCATTAATACCCTCATGCTGGAAAGAACCTGCATGATAGGTAGTAAACGAGCGAACAAGAAGTTCAGTTGATTGAGCCACACGGGCGGATCCAGGAGCTCTAGTCAGAGGGAGACTCTTCAATATGAAAAACTGCAAATTGATTAAATATTGTAGGCCTATAATTTTAGCATTAAAAGATAAGTAGCCTGGTGGGTGAGAGTTTGCCTTATCTACACTAGATACAAGGTTCAAATCCATGACTAACTTCTTTACCATAATTTTTTTTAAAGAGTAGATTAGTTATCTTTATTTTATGCATTTATGGCTTTATGTATTTTCCATTTCTAGAAGGGTTACTGATGTCTTTTCATATGCTTTATAGTCCCATAAATATTGGCCAACAGCCCTAATGAAATATTATCCCATCGAGTAGCAAAAATGTAGCAATCTACAATTTTAATCAATGCATATACTGCAAAAAAATCCCCAAAACTCCAGCGGGGCTTGAGCCTCCTCTGGATCCATAGTAGATCTACCCCTGGAGCCACATGAGATTATTGTACTAGAGAAAAGCTATGTAGGAAAGGTGAAAAAGATCCTGGTTCACAAAGCACAAAATCATATAGTGGTTTTATTGAAAACCATAAAATACTGATAAAACAGAAACTTGGCATAAGCGCATAACAAAGCTCAGCATTGAAAATATTGATTTTGGAAGAAACATTAAACACTAGCGGCAAGTACAGGGGAAATATATCTATACAAGAAAATCGTTTTTTTAATTGTATGGACTTACATCTGAGGAGACACTTTGAGTGTTATATTTGTCATCCCAATACTGTATGCATATTCTATTAAGTTGAGGGATACTCAGTACCTGCATATAGAAATTTGATCGTTGAGAATGTATGCTTTTATTCTGAGCAAGAATCGATAAGGATGTGTTTGTTGAGTGTATGTATGAGAGTGTATGCATGAAAGAGCAAACTGTTACTACCGGGCAGAGATCATTGACTATTTCATCATAAGAAATCCTGTACTTCTGAAATATTACCTGCATTACACGATTAACAATCATCAGAAGCAGGAGATGGTGCAATGCCAGTACACTTTAGAATATCAAGGCAAACTTAATGTCTCAGAACAATATGTGAAATGGGAAGTACTGAATGAGGTTAGAGAAGCTAAATGGCACATCTGAATATACAGATAATTCTCACAAGCAGTGATCATAAGGATAAAGTTTCAATAATTTGTAATCTGGACTTCTATATTAAAATTGAGCCTCAATTGAAGCTAATTAGTTCGACCTAAAGGCAGTTGCAGAAAGACGCATAACCATATATGGACACTTACAACAACAAAGCTTTTATCCCAAACTTTTGGGACTTTTGGCGTCGGCAATCTAGCTTGATTAAGGGCCATGTCCGATGTAACATTAACGAAAAACATATTTCTTTGTAGACTCAATCCAAGTTCTTGTAGACTCCAGTTCTAGCAACTCCTTTGATTAAAATCATATAGTTCTAGCAACTCCTTTGATTAAAATCATTATCGCTCTTAACCGGTGCATCTATTGGTCTACGTTGGAGTTTGGTCTACGTTGGAGATGTCCAAACAACCCGACAATTATTTCTCATCTTATTCTCAATTTATGCCACCTCCAAGTTACCACGAAAATGCTCATTTCTCATTTTATATTTCAATATATTGCCACGCATCCATCTTAGTGCTCTCATTTCAGCTACGCTCATTTTTTAACAAATTTAGTCCCTCACTACTCCGATCCATAAAGCATGATTGATCTTATAGTTGTCCTAAAGAATTTCCCTTTCAACTTCAATGGTATATGAGATCACAAAGCACTCACTCTTCACCGTTCAACCATCATATTTTAATAAAATAAACAACATCCTTCTCAATTTCACCATCATAATATATTTTTTTGGAAAAAGGGTAAATTTTATTCCAAAATCAGTCAATACTCATACAACATACAGACATGATGGTCGCCCACCCGTCAGTCGACCATTTTTTACATCAAACTCTAAATTATGGAGGATACCAACCGGAGGGGTGATAAGTCCCTCGAATATGCACCGATTCCTCTCCCGCCAAACATGCCAGACAGCGGCTGCCAGCCAAATCCTAGTAGTCTTGAACCAGACCATGCCTCACCCTCTGCAATCTCGAATATCCGTGATGATTGCTCCAATCGACCTGCCAGAAATACCTCCGTCCAGCATACAGTTTTGCTCAGACTATATGGACCATGAAACTCCACAGTCAAAAAATAGATGGGTCATCGATTCCTTCTCCAAATCACAGAGTGCACACTTCAGGTTGGGGACCTGGATCCCAAAAGAGACGAGTCTGTCCCTGGTCAGAAAACGATCAAGGAACAGGCGATACATACATCGCTGCATTTTCTTGTCTAGATCCTTGCACCAAATAAAGTCATAATCACCAATTGGAGGATTGGCACTACGCATAAGGTTGTAGCCACTCTGGAAGGTGAACTCCCCCGAGATAGTACCTCCAGTCACGCCAGACGGATCCCAGATCCATATATCCTCAGGCTGGGATGGGTCAATCTCAATTCCGCGAATAATCTCACCAAGCTCCTCAGTATGGCGGTAGGACTTCAGACTCCAGGCTCCATTCCTGATGATGTGCTGACAAGACAAATCTCTGCCCGCCTTCCTGTGATCTCGATCGTCCATAATGTCCACCAGAGACTGGTGCTCTATCCAAGGATCCAGCCATATGTCAGTTCTAGCTCCATCACACATGATCCTCGTGACAGACGATTGAAGAACAGCTCTGTCTCAGAATTTGTTTGAAGGTCACAGAGTGGTTGTTGTCAATACCACACCTCCAGAAGTTGTCATTCCTCACATAGCGAGATTGCATCTACTCCGCCCAGAGGGATCTCCCTTTGAGGAACCGCCATGCCAGTTTCAGGGCCGAGGCTTCCCTAATAGCCAACAGAGGACGGAGACCCACATCTCCCTCATTCTTTAGCCGACAGAGGTGATCCCAAGCGATCGCATGTAGGCCCCCCTCCAGATGAAATCAACACAGATCCTTTCAACTTTCCTGATGGTAGCCACGGGTATCAAAATAGATTGCAGCCAGAACTAGGCTAGGGCAGAGATAACCGATCGGACTAACTCGATGTGCCCCCCAAAAGATAGCTCGGTAGCTTGCCAACCTTCAACTCTCCGCTGGGCATACTCCACCAGGCTATAGCAATCCTGGTCTCGGGCATAATTGACTGTCAAAGGAACTCCCAAGTATTTCACCGGGAGCTCACTTCTCTCCACGTCCAGTGCATCAGCGCGCTCCTCCTTCTGAAGGCAAAGTAAACTGAAATAGATCCTACTCTTCTCTCTGTTCATCTGAAGTCCCGAGTGTGATTTCAGCTCACCCATAATCTCAGATAACATGTTCATACCCTCCAACGAAGGCTGTATGAACACCAGTAGGTCGTCGGTATAGATGAGGTGGGTAACCGGAGGCTCGACTCTCCTGTACAGCGGGACAATCCTCCCAAAATGGACCGCCCTATCCATCAAGCAGGTAAAGTACTCCATGACAAGCGTGAACATGTAAGCTGACAGGGGGTCACATTGCCGGAGTCTATGGTTGCTTTTGAAGAACCCATGCGGAATACCCTGGATAAGGACCGAGAAGGTAGGAGACGATATGCATTCTCGAATCAACGCAACCCAACGATCATCAAACCCCATAGCAGACAGAAGGTGGCATAAGAACTCCATGTTGACCATGTCGTAGGCCTTCCTCAGATCCAGCTTAACACATGCCTTCTCCCCACCAGGTTTGTTGAAGCCCCTCACCATCTCATGAGCTAGAAGGCTATGCTCAGCTATAGATCGCCCCTTGATGAACGCCGCCTGGTTCGGAGAGACAAGGTCCTGCATGATCCCCTCCATGCGCCGGCACATGAGGTACGTAATTATTTTATAAAGATAATTACAGCACGCAATAGGCCTAAAGTCCGCAAGCGAGGTCGTCCCCTCCTTTGGTACTAGAGTCAAGAAAGTGTGGTTCAGCTCCTTCAGCAGCTTCCCCTCAGAGAAGAACTCCTGGACCACCTCGAGAACCGGGACCTTCAGAATATTCCAGAGGCGTTTGTAGAACCCACTGCTAAATCCATCCGGACCTGGAGCTTTGTTGGGGTCCGCTTTCTTGATAATGGCCTCCACCTCCTCCATAGTGACAGGGGCAAGCAGGAGGCTATTCTCATATGGAGTCACCAATCTCTTCGTGACTACATCTAGGAACACAGATAGATAGTCAGTATGAAAGTATAACTCAGAGTAGTACCTGACCGCCTCTCCTGAGATCTTGGACGGCTCCCTAATTAGATTACCCTCGGTATCAAGAAACTGGGAGATGGTGTTCCGATGCTGTCTGGTGCGAATGACATCATAGAAGAACTTGGTACATCGGTCGCCATTCTTAAGCCAGGAGCATTTAGCGCGCTGAGCCGCACCAATCTCCTTCTAAAGCCGCAGAGTATTGACTTCCCCAATCAGCTCCTTCTCTCTAGCCGCAAGGTCCCCATTTAACATGTCAGATTGCATGGAATGCTGGATGACCCGAAGCTCAACCTCCTTATCTTCAAGAGAGGACTTGGGCAAACTCTTCACCTAAGTCCGTAGCGCCTTCTTCGTGTACTTGAGCCGGTGTACCATCTGATACTGAACAGTCCCCACAACCTGATGAGCAACACCCTCCATAATCGCCTCTGAGTAACCCTCCGAGAGAAACCAGCTGTTGTTGTACCGGAAGGGACGGAGCCGCACTGAGGGGCTGGAAGTGAATCCAACCCTGATAGGAGAATGATCACTCGTCCCAGCGGCCAACCCCTCAGGCAGAGAATGAGGTAAGCGGCGGAACCACTCCCCATTGCCCAGAGCCCTATCCAACTGACAAGCAACCATGTTCCTGACTGCTTTGTTGTGCCAGGTCCAGATATACCCCGAGCGCGATCTGAAGGCCCGACTGGAGAAGGCAACTCTGAAAATCATGCAAGATCGGATCTGGAACCGGTCTGCCACCCATCTTCTCTCCTCTGTGCAGAAGAGCATTGAAGTCACCCATCAGAAGGAGGGGGAGGTGAGAGGAAGCAGCAGCGGTCGCCACTCTAGCTTTGTCACTCCATAAGGCCTCCCGACGTCTCCTGTCGTTGTGGCCGTATACCGCTCCCAATAAGAACCGAAAGCCACCTTTGTTCGTAAAAATGATGGCAATCAACTGCTCCGACATCAAGATCAAGTCCTCATCCCAACACTTCGAGCTCCATCTGACCCAGATCCTCGCCATGTCGCAGAGAGCCAAGTTGTGTATCTCGCCCCAATGATTGGGTGTCCGACGGACAAGAGTCTTATCCCCTTTAATCTTGGTTTCTAGTAGAACAGAGATATCACATTTCTCCCTGTGTAAAACTCCACAAATCTTCCACCATCTCCCTAGAGAGCACGCACCCCTCATATTCCAAGCTATAATCGTCATTAATTATTAAGGGAGGGGTCCCCCTGTAAGTCACCTGAACTGGTACCCGGGGGAGGTACCACTTCCGTCTCTGTCATATCCTCCTCCACCTCAACAGTAGGGACATGCTGGGTGGGAAACTGAGTAAGCATCAGGGCCCAGGCTGGATTGTCAACACAAAGCTCCTCCCTCGTGACAGGGGAGTGACCCCCCCCCCCCCTCCGCTAGGGGGACCATCCCGCAGAGGACCCGCACGCCTCTTCCTGCTGTAAACTTGCTCACCAGCCGATCCGCCATCTCCCCGCTCCTCCCTTCCCGTAGTCACCATGCCTCTGGTGACCATGCTCCTATGCGCCGAGAAGACAACCAAAGCTCCACCAGAAGGGGCCGCCTGAGGCAAGATCGTGCCTCCTCCATCGGTTGGTCTCCCTCCCGCATACTCTCTCCCTCTCTATCATCCCCGGGGGTAGACGCCATCGCCCGAGAGGGGCCAGGGGACTCAGTAGTAGCCGGTACCGCCCCCCTTTGCGATCCTCCAGACGGGCAGGAACTATCAAGGTGTCCGAAGCAAGCACAATGGGAAAAGGAGCTACAAACTTTTTTCAATCCCTATTTCTATCCTAGTGGATGTTGCATACTCCATTACATATATGGCAACCCACATGTAGGATGAGATTCACTAATATATAATGATCCTATTCCTATATTCTGTAGGAAGACTACTTGTTCCGCAAACTCCTAGATAAAGGCATCTACCCAAGAGAAATAAATACATACACAATAGAAACCAATTACAAGAAATTGGTCCAAAGAAAAAGGGAGAGTTCTTGGGGGCTGACAGATAACTTCAAGTGGAGAAGCATCACCTTCAAGGTCGCAGCGGCAACAACTTCGGAGTTATCGGAGAATCCGGTGAGCGTTCTTGTAATTCTTTGGGTTAGAGAGTTGTTGAATTGGGTGACTTTATCCAAATGTTGGGATTGCCTCCATATTTGTAATCTCTTCTCTATTGTATAGTAGAAGTCTATAGAATCATAGATCGCCTTTACCTGTCGACGTATTTGGGGTGAGCCACACCCGGTTTTGTTTATTTCTCTATTTATCGGTATTTTGGTTACCGATCTACTAGCTTCCGCACAACATAGGTGTCAACTCTACAAAGTTGAGTAATCTGAAGAATTTCCCTATGAGTTGTTATACAAGCTGGAATATACAGCCAGGAAGCAAAATTGATAAGTGGTGATAAACTGATAGGTGAATTCTACATTGCAATTCTCATGAAACTAAATACATCCGATTGATATAGACTTACCAGAGACAGGTTATTAAGTATACTCAGGATTTTTGCCATATTTTAGTCTGCAATGTAGGTAAATGATAATCTGGATCGGTTGGGAGTAAGTGCTGGAAACAGCAATCAGGAGATATATAGATGAATGCCATCACTGTGTAGAACTTATGACTATGATACTAAACAAATTACGTTCATCAACCAGTCACTGACCTCATTCGGGAGTATTGTTGTATACCTGATATAAACTAATCCTTCAAGATATGTCTATTACCCGAAAAAGTTGTGGATAAAAAAAAATGGCAGTTTCATAGCAGCTTGCACAAAGACCACCAGTTGGAAGACCAATTTCAAAATCAACCGTGCGAATAACTATTTAGATCTCAGATAACCTCAAACAAACAGAACAAATTGTTCAAGATATGTCTCCAGAAAATCATGTCCTATGAAATCAAAGTTGAATTGCAGCACATCTATATCTAATATAAAATTGCATCTGATGGAACATTAGATGGGAGTGTCTTACATACCAAGAAACCCACAGCCTGCCTAATGTGTTTAAGTTCATCCCATGAAGACCCGCAATACTGTAATTTAAGCAATGGTCAGGTAAACATAAATATTACGATATCACCCACAGCAAGCAAATATACACATTCATTAAAAATAAATAGAATTGACCTCCGGTTTTGCTTGTCCACACCACAGCCCCAAGTCCTCTATACCAGATTTCACATATTCTCCATTGCTAAAGGAGCAACATTCACGTCGCAAAAGAAGACTGCAGAAACAACAAAAAAGTGTCAACAAAAGAAGAAAAAGAAACACCTTTTAAGCCTTCTCTCTCCAAATAATTTATGGAAAAAGAAAAATATAAACAATCACGAACCCGTTGAATAGTTGTGCATTGATATAGGAGAAAACTTGAGTAATGATACTCCGAATAAGAATATTGGGCACCTGAAAGTCAACCAAACTTAATTAGAAACCCTCTCACTGTTCAATAATGTGTAACCCAAATCTTAACTTCACCACATGAATCTTACACAATTTTCTAGCAATGTTTTCAGAAGGTTATCGAGTCTCTCTATGACATTCTTCCAGGGACAACTTTGACTTTGATTTCCAAATGAACTGCTGGAACCTCTAAGCGCACTTGCCTTTGTGGTTCTTGGTGCCTTGAGATCAAGGCCAAACAATAAAATGAGCAGAGCCAATATCACACACTGACGCAATTAGCACATTTAAAAGGAGAAGTGTGCACAAGAATGTAAGTGTAGGAAACTATATCATGTAATCTACATTCCAAATTCAAACTGTGATTGGTATCAAAAATCCATTAAAGAGAACAGCCATGAACTCAACTCCTGATGCACTTGACATTAAAAATGTGATCAAATTCAACAATACTGCATACAAAATGAGATAAAGGATGATACTACTGCAGGTGGAGCTTATAGTTCAAAGAGTATAATAGGCAATATGGAACGGGAGTATCAGACAACAATAAACAAGATTAAAATGGAAGCCCTCAAACCTGGATGCATATAGAAAGCAGGTAAGTTAGATCCTTTTTCATATTATCACGGATAATTCCATAAATTTTCTCGACATAAGCTTGGAGTTGCTGCTTAAATAGCAAGGCGGGGTATTTGGCTTCAACTTGGCGCACAACATCCAGACCATCAGCATTGAAGTATGCAGATGAAGAGAGAAACCCCTAGAAGAAAACGAATGGAAAATCATATGGTGCTTATGGGGAGGTTATTACATTCAATATCCAATTAGCAAGAACAAACTGAGATTCTGTAAACATGTTTTCTTGTAGAAAAAAATAAACTCCAACAGCAAGATGGGTAAGTTGGATATAACATACTTGAGCCATCCTCCCAAACAGTGATGTCGGAGTAGGTGGCTTACGTGCATTGGCCCCAGCTGTCAGACTTCTCTGTAACAGGAATAGCAAAGTAGATACATTTGACAACCAGTAAGCAAGATGATGACTGCTCTCCTCTTTCTGCATCACAAACAAGAAGAAATTAAGAGAATGGCTTAGCAATGGTGATTCAATGGAGCAAGATACAAAATTAATATCACAACATTGGTGTCTCCTGTAAGTTTAACTTAACCTCAATTTCAGAACCAATTATCTGAACTAGACGATCAAATACGCTAGTTTTCTCTGCTTCAAAACACTTCCAATGAAGAAGACACTTGTATATTGTAACAGCAGCAACTGGCTTTTCATGACTAAACCCAATATTTTGAACAACACATTTCATAAGGGCATCAACACTTTCCTGTGCACATAACATCAACTATCAGAGTGAAAACAATTTATGATCCAAAAACATCACTAATAATTAAATATGCCTAATTGTACCATGTCAGTAACTAGCACATACTTGTTGCCTTTCAATATGAGATCTTCGCAATTGAGAATCAGATTTTGCGCAAGTCTTTATAGATGGAGGTGCGCTTTGAGATTCCTGCAAAACAAATGTTATTATGTAGAAGAATAATATAACACTCTATGTTGTGCCTGTGTGCCTCATACATACACATGTATGTGTTGATTCGTTCGAGAGGGAAAGAATTGACTAGTACAACAGAAATCAATATAAAGTATGGGTCTAAATGTAAGACCTTATATTCACAAAAATAATGACCATTCTCCATATTCTGCAGACAAATGGAAACACATAAGAAAGCATAGATAGAAGAGCCAAGACAAATGAAAGATTAGTAAAATAACAGTTAGTACATGTTTTGCTGGAGTGGGCAGAATTGATAAACGTCCAGACGTGTGTTTCACAGGTGAATGTAACAAGGCCTGCTGCCGAAGAATTTGATCTTCAGATTCCATGTTGGATAGTTTTTCTTGAAGCCTGTGATTAGAAAAATACCAAGATCACAGATCAGGCAGTACAAAATAAACAACTTGATTATATGAACATAACAAAATCAGTAGCAACAAATTTCAGTCACATTGAGAAGCGCAAATCATGTAGTTGGAAACTCAGATGAGGGAGTACACGAACCTTAGCATTGCATTATTCAGGTCAATTATTGTAGATTCAGCCTCCAAAGCCTTCTTCAGCCTTTCCTCACTAACTCTGCTCGTCTCTTCGTACCTTTGCTCAGTTTCATCTATCTTCTTTTCAAGAGAATTCACCAAAGCCTACAAAATCATGATGAGAGTTGCAAAGACATGAAATGAGAAATGCCCGACGCACCACACAACAAGCAAACATGATGAACCCCAGCTCATATATAAATTTCACATGGATGATTAAAATCACAAAAGTATGGCTTTGTACGTCTAATAATCTGCACAATATCAAGAAATTCAGGCTCACCTTTAGCTTATTATTTTCGGAAGTAAGCTTATCCATCAATGCTGTATCAATGACTGGGACTTCCCGAGTAATAGGAACTTCTTCAGCAGCCTTTTTAACAGCCTCTGTCTCCTTTATTAGCATATCCTTAGTTTCCTTGAATTGTAATTGCATCTCCTGAAGTGCAGATTGCCACTTTGCATTTTCTTGTGTTTTAGCCTCCTCTAAATCAGCCTACAAAGAAGGTAGATAGATAACCACATGAGAAGCAAAGTACCCAGTCTGTCAAATGGATAGTTGAATACAATGAGAACCAGTCAATTTTCAGCAAGTTTACTGAACTTAAATGCTCAACTCATTCTACTCAAAGACCTACCATATGGGTTATAAACTTGTAATGAGTGTACTTTCAACAAGTAATAGCATTTAAATGGTTTCAAAGAAGACTATAAAAGCCTAACAAAGAGAACACTGATTTCATATCACTACGTTATTTTGAATACTATTATATGTTGCTTTTCATAGTAGAGAAAAAAAAATCACCAAAAATAATTTCATAGCATATCACCGAGACTTTGTAATAGAAAAGAGCTAGTGAATTTTACAGATGCAAAACCGGGAGAGTTTCTACCCTCCTTTTCAATGAACACCACCAGCAACCTTCATGACTAGTAACCTGGACTCCTCTGTAGGAGGTATCAATGTTGATCACTTCCGGACACTGGAACTGGCTGAGACTTGCATGATTCTTCCAGTTTCATTGTAGTGGACAAGCATAACACACACGCATGCACACACTCAGTTGTGATGATCTAACGTATGCCCAAGGTTCAACCCAGAAGATTAGATAGGAGTGCAGGTAATGGTAGGAATTTGGTTGGTGATCAGATGACTGGTGTTGACAAAGATGACGGTGAAATAGGAGATTGAGGGAGGTTTAATCCATGGTGCTGAAGATACTGCATTTGTGGCTTGATGCAGATAAGAGTCAGGTTAGGAGTGAGGGAAACATAAACTGCTATGAGGCTGTAAATGGCACTGCCAGTTACACTGTATATATATATATATATATATATATATATATATATATATATATATAGTAGTAGTAACAGTGCGCGCAGCTTAGAGGAGGAGTTGGGGTGGATAGAGACATCCGGAGCATCCTCAGCTGGATCCGAGATCACAGTGGCCGGGATCCGGGGTGGGACAGAAGAGCCAGAGTTCGACTCGCCGCGTCTATTTGGCACATCTGGAAGGAGCGGAACAGACGTATTTTCGAGGGCTTGACTACCCCCTGTATTGGAATTCTACATAACATAGAATTCGATGTAACAGTAATGGCCCCATGATGTTATTATTTGGGGCATGGAAAGTTGTGATATGTTGTACTGTAATACCTTTTCCGCTATATGCGAGGAATAAATTCACCCTTATTCCAAAAAAAAAAAAAATAGTAGTAGTAACAGGGGAAGACAACACAGATTCAGATTAATTATCTTTTAATATCTCCTACTACTAGTACCAATCATTCTTTGGTTGCCTAACAAGTTTAACCCCTCAATTATATCCTTTATTTTCCCCTAAATATAGCCAATATAATTTGAAGGGACTGTCTAGAAATAATTATTACCTAGACATGTCTATCTTCTGGGTGAGAAGAATCAGATATCCAGTTCTCATGTTGTTGCTATACCTGTGTCTTAGCTCAGAGAATGAAACTAAAAGACATAGCACATGATAAACTCTTAACAAAACATAGCACATAATAAACTCAGTTGGACCATATCGATGAGGTTTGCCTCATAACCAATTACATAACAAGGGCTAATGACAATCAGATATGACTCCATTTCAATCAAATTCAGGGAAATAAAGAACTGTATACCCTAATCTGTTTCTCCAACTGTAGCCTCCATATAAGCTCCTCAACTTTTTTTTCCAACTGACTTTTAGCAGCTTGGAGTGCACCAGTTTCTTTAGCCTCCTGGTGAAAAAAAGAGGAATGAACAATATAGAAGTTAACTGAGATTTTAATTTGCATTGGGTGAACAATTTATCAAATGAATTGAACTTAAATTAGAAAGCATTGCTGCCGTAAGGGCAATAAGATTATCAAACAAAAGAGGGCATCTAATCAACAAAACCTAAAACATGGATGAAGAATAGCTCAATCATTGAAAAGCACTTTATCACAGGCTTCAAAAGCTACAGTTACAATTGAGTGGAAATGTATGTGCTACACAGGAAAAATGGAAAGAAGAAAGAACTCGAATGGAAATGTGGTACCACTGGCAGAGCCAGCATAGGCAAGTGGGGTCATGTGACCCCACTAAAAAAAAAACTATATATATATATATATATATATATATATATATATATATACAGCCAAAAGAAAGACTTTCTTTTGATGCTGCTCCTCTCTCTGAGTCTCTCTCGTCCGTGCATTTATCTCTCTCTCCCTCTCTTCCGTCGCGCCGCACATCTCTCTTGTCGCGCCTCTCTCTCCCTCATTCATTAGGTAACACCTCTAAATATATTTGATTTATACCCTTTTTTTAATGATTCATCTCCTAATTGATTCATGTCCTAATTGATTTTGCCCTTATTTGCTCTTAAATTGTAAGATTTAATTTGCTCTTAGATGGAATAAAATTGTTTGCTAGTATAACATTCTTCGATTAAGAAAATATGAAAAAATATGAAGTCAAAGTGAATTAGTGATTGGAAATAAAATATTTTTAATCTTGTTTTCCCTTGAGGGAGAAAATAATATTTAATCATCATAAAATCCTAGGATGGCAAGGTTCATGATTAACATTGTAGGATTCAAATATGGATTTTAAGATACACTGAATCTCCTCGATCAAATGGCCAAAATTGATCTAAAAGACCTTGTATGACATGGCTGGAGCCTGGAATGACACTGAAGTTTAAGGTTCTGAATATATTGGGTTAGAAATGTGCACTTTAATGCCAATGGTATTTTGAACTGAATGGAAAAAAATGAGCTGCTACAATAAAAAAAAACTAGAATAGACGATCAAGGTTAGGCATAGAAAATAGAATTTTGTGACTAATTTATGCAATTTTTTTCTTTACAATTTTATAATTTTTTGGGATTAAAAATTACTAGTCGATTTTGACCCGCTGCACCCAAATCCTGGCTATGCCACTGTGTGCTACACAGGAAAAATGGAAAGAGAAAGTACTTCTAGTTCAATAATGAAATTTTTATAACCATATAAATCTGGCAAATGAACTTATGGAAATGTTCAACTTTGGAGGGAGCACTAGTAACATTTTTTATAATCATATAAATTTGGAACAAATCACTACACTAAGCATTTGAACTACTCAGCAGTTTGTTCTATGCAGTTCAATAATGAAATTTTAACTCGCGTCTAATATATGATTGGATATAGCTACTGCAGAAGACTGATAAAGAAATAAAAGGAAGGGTCAGAAAGATTAGAATATTAAGTGTATGCTTTTCCATTATTAACAGAGAAAAATGGCAAATGGATAGAACGAATAGTCCAGGATATGCAATCATGTGTGTGTATCATAGACCAATCTGTCGTTGGAAACTTAAAACTTAGAGATTTTCTAGTACTATTGACAACATAGTAAAGATGTGCACGATAGAATATGTTTAGAACTCTTTTAGTGTAGTGTCCCGTCCCGCTCAGTCAATCGGAGGAATCAAAACGCCAACGGCGTTTGGACTTAGCCATACAACGGCTTGCTCGAAAACCCGCACGGTTGAGGCGACTACTCGTTCAGGTGGGTGACTTCGGTGAACTTGCCTCAGCTTGGCCTTCGCTCTAATAAAACGAAAGTTTTCAAATACACGAGTAGACTTGATAATAAAAGAGACGAATCCACATAGCTAAGGAAATAATTCCAACTTGGGTCAAACTGAGTTAGAACATAGAAAAAGGTCCCATGGTCGACTTAGAAGTGTTGCACGATGGCTTTCAAAATGACACTCGGTCCTTCGTCCCGTGGCTTGGGAGAAGAAAAGTTGGTCTTCGTCACAAAGCTATGAATTAGCCTAAGTCATAGGCGTCGTCCGCATAAATGCTTGATAAAGCATGCACGGTTACAGCGTCTAAGGCTTGGCATAGCCTTTGCTCGCCCCACGGGTTAAGTTGCATCGCACGGCTTGTGGCATAAGTCTAGGCACCCAAAGAACTTGGTTGTTCAAAGTCGAACGTGTGCACGGCACGTTCCCATGATGCAAGGCTTGATGCAGCATTTGCTCGTCAAGTTGTTGCACGATTGAGTTAGGCAACAAGTTATGTTGGGCTAACTAAGTCATTCTAGCACTGTCCTACGATTTTTGCGGTTGTCATAGCCACATAGTCCCACGATCTTAAGGCTCATCATATAGAGTTTGACTTGAGCGGTAGCGTCGTATAGAACGCAAGTTGGTTTAAGGCACGAGCCACGATTGGTTCAGTAAAATGTTAGCCACGGTCTTGGCACCTAAAGAACACATTTTAATCAAGTTAAGCGGAAGGCTATGCAATAGCCGTTTCCTGAATTTCAAAGAATGGAAAGTTCAAGCGATGGTTTGTCGCCGAGACGGTCCCTCGTTTGGGAGTCTCATGGTTCCGAGCACATTTTGCTCAAGTATGGTTTCAATGCACGAAATGCAAAGGGTTTGAGTCGTAGCACAAATTAGGCCACGCATTTACGTGAGTCTAGATAAAGTCTCGTAGTTGTGTGGTCATCGATAACTTGTCGACAAGGACGATGTTTCTTCGGACGACAACCTGGGCCCAGGAGACCGATCCGGCCATGGAGGAAACACGGTATAGCTGATGCTGGGTAGGCAACCAGGAATTCGGTGGACTGTCATTGGGACTAGCTACCTGCATTGACCGACCCATCCTATTCCTAGCTATATCCACGATGGCTAGTTAATGCTCATATAGATAAGTTGGCGTGCTGAGCGGCTATCCGCATGCACGGTGTCGGTCGAATCAAAGGAAGTGTAAAAACGTCACAAACTGAGTCAAGGAAAGGTAAGGATGGTTGTAACACTTGTATGAAGCCTAAGATTTGGCTATAGCAAAGATACGTGCTTCGGCACGAGTCATGGCGTCGAGTATTAAGTTGTTCGCATAGAGTTGAATAAGTCGGATTTGAGTCGTTACGAGTTAAGTCAAGAAGGACCGTAAGACGAGTTTGATTAAGTAATGTTGAGTTGCGAGGCACGACCTTGATATGTTCATGCACGGCCACGCTGTCACGGCACAAGTATAGGCAAGACTAAGTGGGAAAGCACTGCCTCAAGTATATTGAAGCACGAATAGAGTTTATGGCACGACCAAGTTGCTGCGTTCCAAATATGGGCCGATAGGCAAGCACGAGTCGATAAGTTGACGTCGTTGGCACGAGAAGGGTTTAGAGGCAAAAGTATAAGTAAGTTGTTGGTGCAAGGCACGATGATGGTCTAGAGACACAAAATAGGCCAAGAGTTTATATCCTAAAATCGATCCTAAGGAAAGAATAGAAAGACAATCATAAAGGGATTATATTACACAAAGTAAATGAACGTGTTGGTTTTGTATGGGTGGACGAGAAGCTCACTTCACCAGTACAGTTGAGTACCGACACCCACACAGTTTTCATGTG
Source organism: Iris pallida (assembly GCA_029216955.1). Classification (NCBI taxonomy): domain Eukaryota; kingdom Viridiplantae; phylum Streptophyta; class Magnoliopsida; order Asparagales; family Iridaceae; genus Iris; species Iris pallida. The sequence goes on from JANAVB010007399.1 coordinate 40,356,518, forward strand.
CAGGCACATGTAGAAGCTCGTTGGCGCAGAACTCGCTTGGATACGTCAAGACATGGAGTTCCCTTGGCGTTTCGAGACGTACGGCCGCTCGGAGTCGGAACTTATACGGGACATAATGTATGGACATCGCCTATCTGAAGCATCCGATGGCTCATCAAATGTGTATTGAGAGATGAGAGAGAGATGAGTGACTTGTAATCAGAGAGAAAAGTGAGCTTGAGCGACTTGTAATCTTGGTCTTGTGCCCACCTATGTAATCTTTGTTTCAATATCAATAAAAAGCTATTTGCATAACTTGTATTTTGCTTCAAGTTTTCGCTGGCTTCAATGTTTCTGCTTTGGGACTTCTGTGCGACGACCTTATCGCTTAGCCTGTAATCGACCGTTATGGAACCCGTCTTGCGTGAACGCAATTTAGGCTCACGCGGCATCATACCTTAGCGAGGACGATCGGTCCTACGGGACCGAGACGTGACATTTAGTGGATGCCAACACAATACAGACGGTACTACAAATGGCTGCAGTTGAAGAGAAACCTGGAGCGAATCCTACCCCAGTCAATAACAGGGTAAAACCTAATATTTGCCAAAGGAAGAAAGGTGAAAAATAAAGACAGAGGTATGACACATTGTTAATTTCCTTAGGAAATGCCTAATTTTTTCCACCCGGCCCATTAAGTTACTCTATTCATTGAATCATTGCTTCATGTCAATAACATTAAGTTCTTTATTCAATGAATCATTGTTTCATTAGAACAATACAAATATATAACCCTCAACCCTCACTACAATTATAGAGTTCTGGAACAGTGCGGAGTCTTTAACATGGTATCAGAACAACCAAAGTTCAAATCTTGTAGCACGTATTTTAAGCAGATGTTGCAAAAAATATATCGTTGCATGAAATCCAGCACTCTACCCAATATGGGCCTTCGACTGTGGATGTGTGTTAAAAATAATCTAAATATATACCACCTCAACCCTCATTAGAACTATTAACTATAGAGTTTTGGTACAGTGGTCTGGACTTTAATGTCCTAAGAAAACTGAAATGGAAGTAGCAACAAACACCTAAACATCAACTTCAACAAAAATAAAGATGGAGATATGGAAAGAGAGAGGGAAAATCTACCTTTTCTCTTCAATCCGACAATGAGGGTATTGTTCTAGAAACAATCATGGTTCATTTGAGTGACTAGGTCAACGTAGAAAAGCAATTTGCTAACATTGATATGGTAATAGTTTGGCTTAAGACATCAAAAGCCCGTAAATTATAAGATGCGAGTCAGATAGGCTTTTTAAGTTCCAAACTAAAACTATTATTTGTGTATGTCTCGAATTTCCTTGGCCTATTTAAGTTTTCGGTCCACTTCAACAAAATCCAGTAGCTATATTCTTGGGAGAAAAATAGAGGCCTATGATTAAAAGGGAGGCCCAAACCCGGAGCCCATTACTGGTCTCATGGGGTATGGGGCGGAGCTCCCATGGTTGGACCCGTTTGGATATCGGTTTTCTCCCTCGGATATTTTTTTCAGTGATTGAGAAGTTGGGTGTAATTTTGGTGGTAGGGTTTGGAGTTGAGATCGCCACTTGTAATTCCTCTTTCTGAAATTAGTAGAATCATTTCGAAACCGAACATTTTCCGTCGTCAACAGTCGACATGACCATACCAAGTTCATATGTATTTTTACTTGTTTACAGTCACTTGTAATTCCTTTCTAAAATTAGTATAATCATTTTGAAACTGAACATTTTTCGATACTGACACGTGTCGTGATCATACCAAGTTCATATGTATTTTTACTTGCTTATTGATGTCCCAGATTTTAGTAGCTTAAATTGAGTTTAGATGATAGAAGTGATGGTATTGTGGGAAAGTAATTGGTAGATGTAGGGGTTTTCCAACCGTTGTCGACTTTCCGAAACTCGAGTATTACACATAGTATTATAAAATTCAGCATTCAGATATTGGAACATTGATAATGACATGGCTACGGAGAGGTAGGAACATTGTATCTATTAACGATACATGTTGGAACCTTAAATCGGACAAAAATGGCTTGCTTTTAAATTAAAAAAATCAGTATTAAGTCATGAAAAAAAAAAAATCAAATTAACTATTTTTAGGAACTCTTGGAGGTGTTGAGAATAGTAGATGTCGTAATTGTAATTCGGAACATATTCATGTCGATATCGAGGTCCATGTCAATTCCCAAAAATAATGTAAGTTAATTAACAATTATAATATTTTTCTTAATTATCCCAATTGTAATTGTAGGTTTACCATTTGTATCTTAACATTAGGTTACCCTAGATAATTGATAGCCTCGGATGGTATGGAAAAGTGGATATGTAACGAATATACGACACCGATACACCGGATAAGATAAAGACACGACATACTACACAATAAATGATACTTAATTAGCAATAAAAAGTGTTGATTGCAGGGTCGCTCACTCAGATCCGAACCCAGTCCTATATTGTGTGGTCTTCTATCTTGTGGTGTCATAAAGCACTCATATCGAGACACATCTTGTGACCTAGTTAAATAATAATATAATCAAATAATTAATTTACTTTTAATTCCTACTTTATGAATGCATTTATCGAGCGGGGAAAACATTAAGGTCACATGGAAATATTCTTGATAATATTGTTTTAGATTACTGATAAGATCTTAGGCTCTCTTCGTAGGTATGTCGGATATTGCTTAACCTACCACCCATTCCTTTTGGCTCATACGGGAGTATGCGAGTTCTTATACAGCCATTCGTAGACACCAATGTCTATATGAGGCTCATATGCCAGATCACAACTGAGCACCTGATTGTCATCGCACTTGATCCCAGGTATACGGAGTTGTTATCGAGAATTTGAAAGTTTGACCTATATTGTTCTCAATTGCATTTCATTTGAATTTACATAACATCTACACTTCCTTTGCCACACCATCCTTTGACTCCAAATTTCTTTTGAGGGACTTGTTGTCTATTCTGACAAAATCTTAGGCTCTCTTCGGAGGTATGTCGGATATTGCTTAACCTACCGCCTATTCCTTTTGGCTCATACGGGAGTATGTCGAGTTCTTACACAGTCATTCGTAGACGCCAATGTCTATATGAGGCTCTTATGCCAGATCACAACTAAGCACCTGATTGTCATCACACTTGATCCCAGGTATACGGAGTTGTTATTGAGAATTTGAAAGGTTGACCTATATTGTTCTCAATTGCATTTCATTTGAACTACGTAACATCTACACTTCCTTCGCCACACCATCCTTTGACTCCAAATTTCTTTTGAGGGGCTTGTTGTCTATTCTGACAAACCTTGGTTTTGATGCCTAGATATTGGAGAAGACAATGAAGAGATCCTGTAGACACCAATGTCTATATGAGGCTCATATGCCAGATCACAACTGAGCACCTGATTGTCATCGCACTTGATCCCAGGTATATGGAGTTGTTATCGAGAATTTGAAAGTTTGACCTATATTGTTCTCAATTGCATTTCATTTGAATTTACGTAACATCTACACTTCCTTTGCCACACTATCCTTTGACTCCAAATTTCTTTTGAGGGACTTGTTGTCTATTCTGACAAACATTGGTTTCGATGCCTAAGATATTGGAGAAGACAATGAAGAGATCCTGCTACTGTACAATGTAGATGAAAGTCAAGACCAGATCAGTTCCAAATTTATCGAAATCTTTTGTAGGATGAGTGTTATTTCATTTTGTGAACAAATACTACTGTATATTTATAATTTTGTTTTGTACTTAGGTTATGTATGGGTGGTTTAGACTTGTACCTTTCGACTTATATGAATAGAAGTGTTTTGTTTCCTGTGGATGAGACTAGTTTTCTGTGTTATTTGGATTATTCTTGTACATCTGGTACCTAGTTCATAGGCGACAATTGCAAGTATGAGTATTGGTATATTCAAGGGTTGTGTACCCTGGACATGTGATTGTATATCTTGGCTCCCCGTATTATGGGAACGGGGTGTGACACGGAAGCAGATGTCAGATACAGGCTTGGACAAGGAGTTTTGGGTTGAAGCAATTAACACAGCTTGGTAGATTGTCAATCGCTCTTCTTGTACATCCATAGAGTATAAAACTTTAAACAAGGTTTAGTCACGTAAGGTTGTAGATTACTCAAATACAAAGATATTTGGTTATCATGCGTACGCTTATGCTCATGTTAATGTAGGAAACTTAGAACATAGAGCCAAGAAGTGCATCTTTCTTGGTTGTGCTACTAAAATGAAAGGATACGTGATGTGGTGTCCTGATCCTAACTCATCTAAGTTTCTCATTAGCAGAGATGTTACTTTGATGAGTTGCTATGTTCAACCCTCGAAAAAAGGCTCCTGCCATTTCAGATATAGATGCAGATAGGGAGAGTTCTAGAGAGAAGGTGGAGTTGAAGATGATTATTCCACAGAGTTCATTGTCAACTTCAGTTCAGGAGCCTCCTACCAAATTCACATGATGTTTCCGAAGTTTAGCATGAAGAGCAGTAGAGCATTGTTAAAGACATGCCAGGAAGGAATATTAGGTCATCTTAGAAGTTTGGTTTTGCAGATAAACTAGCCTATGCATTGTTAGCTGTAGAAGCGGTGGAGTATGGTGAGTCTTCTACCTACTCGGAAGCTATTTCTTCGTACGATTCTGCTAAGTAGCTGATGGCAATAATATGGAGCTTGAGAATCTCACAAATATCAGAAATGGGAGCTTGTGAAGCCATTTAAAGGAAAGAAGATAGTTGGCTGCAAATGGGTCTTCAAGCTGAAGGAAGGCACTCCAGGAGTTGAGGCTGCTAGATACAAGGCACAGTTGGTTCCAAAGACTACAGTCAAGTACAAGGAAACTGAAGGAATTGATTACAATAATGTGTTTCCAAGTGTTGTTAAGCATAGATCTATCCATATCTTGCTTGCTTTGATTACTTTGCATAATTTGGAGTTAGAGTAGTTACATGTAAAAACGGTCTTCTTACATGGCGAGCTTGAAGAGCGTATTTATATGCACCAGCATGAGGGTTTCCATGTAGAGGGAAAGAAAAATCATGTATGCTTGTTGAAAAGATCTTTGTGTGGTTTGAAGCAATCTCCTCGAAATCTCCTCGACAGTGGTACTGGAGGTTTTATGCTTTTATGGTATATTTGAATTTTTCTAGATCCAGATATGATAGTTGAGTTTACTTAAGAAAGCTTACATGTGGTTCAAATATCTACTTGTTGCTCTATGTTGATGATATATTGATTGCAACAAAAGATAGATAAAAAATCGATGACCTGCAGGAGTGGTTGAGTTTGAGATGAAAGATTTAGAGGCAGCCAAGAGGATTCTTGGGATGGAGATTTAGACTAGTGAGCTACACTTATCCCAAAAGCATTTTGTTGAGAAGTTCCTACATCGCTTTGGCATGCAGAATACCAAGCCAGTCTATACTTCTCTTGCCATACACTTCAGGCTCTCAGCTACTTTGTCACCTCATACAGACGACGAGGTAGATTACATGTTACATATCCCTATGCCAGTGCAGTTTGTAGTATTAGCTTGATAGTATGTAGTCACCCTGATATATCACATGTTGGGAGTGTTGTGAGCATATACTTTTCTCATCCTAGTAAGGCTAATATGTAAGCAGTCAAGTGGATTCAGGTACTTGAGAGGTGCATCTGGTCTTTGCTTAAAGTTTTGAAGGAAAAACGACAACTTGGTTGGGTTTGTTCATTCTGATTATGCGGGTGATCTCGGCAGGCGAGGTCACTTACTGTGTTTACCCTTGGAGAATGTACAGTCTACAGTTGCATTGTCTACCACGGAGGCAGAATATTGGCAGTAACTGAGTCTGTGGAAAAGGTTATTTGCCTTAGAGGTTTATTCAACGAGTTCAGCATGGTTTGTGGGTAATTATTGTTCGTTGTTATAGCCCGAGTGTTATTTGCTCGACTAAGAATCAAATGTTTCATGAGAGGACAGAGGACATTATGTGCAGTACGACTTTGTTCGATATATTGGTTTTGGTAGAGATATCCAATATCAAAAGATCACTACCGAAGACAATCATGCTGATATGTTGACGAAGCATTTGTTGGTTGCCAAATTCAAGCATTCATTGGACTTTATCTCAGTTTGTTGAGTTTCTTGGTTCTCTTTAGGTCTTATAGAAGGTGGAGAGGATCTACCATTTATTGAGGAATTCAAGACAAGGTGGAGATTTGTTGCATATGTCTTGAATTCCCTTGACACGTTTCAGTTTTCAACCCACTTCGACAAAAACTGGTGGCTACATTTTTGGAGAAAAATAGAGACCTATGATGGAAGCGGAGGGGCCAATAGCCCATACTTCAAGCCCATCACTGACCTCACAGGGATGCAGGGGCGCAGCCCCCATGGATTGGACCCATTTGGATATTGTTTTCTTCTATTATGTACCATTCAAATCTATCATTAACTGAGAGAAGTTGGATGTAATTTTGGGGTTAGAGTTCGAGTTGAGAACCATCAGTTGTAGTTCCTCTTTCTGAACTTAATAGAATCATTTCCCGTGACCGAATCATGCTAAATATTGTGCTTGTCGTTTGTTAATTTCGTTTGCTGAAAACGAGTATAGATGGGTGATCCTAACCGAAATATGAGTAAAATGTGCGTTGATCGGTGAAAACGAGTATAGATGGATGATTCTAACCAAAATATGGTATAAAAGTGACATATATTTGTGGAAAAGAGTATTGAAATGTGATTATAACCGAAATAAGATATCAAATGCTCGTAGAATGATGAAAACGAATATAAATGAGTGATTTTAACCGAAATATGGTATAGAATGAGTGTAGAATGATGAAAACAAGTTTACATCGATGCTTCTAACAAAAATATGATATAAAATAGACGTAGAATGGTGGAAACGAGTATAGTTGGGTGATTTAACATGGCGTAGAATTGGAGTAGATTAATGAAAACGAGTATAGATGGGTGACTTTAACCGAAATATGGTATAAAAGTGGCCTAGTGTGGAAACGTGTATTGAAATGTGATTTTAACTGAAATAAGATGTCAAACCCGTAGAATAATAAAAATGAGTATAAATATACGATGCTAACCAAAATATGGTATAAAATGAATGTAGAATAGTGAAAACGAGTTTAGATCGGTGATTGGAACCAAAATATGGTATAAAATAGACGTAGAATGGTGAAAACGAGCATAGATGGACGATCCTAACCGAAATATGTTGTAGAATAGACATAGATTGATAAAAACGAGTCTAGATGGATAATTATAACCGAAATTGTGATATAGAATGAGCTTAGATTGGTGAAAACAAGTATAAATAGGTGATTCTAATCGAAATATGGTATAGAATAAATGTTGAATGATGAAAACGAGTATGGATGGGTGATTCTAATCAAAATGTGGTATAAATCAAGTATAGAATGATGAAAACGAGTATATATGTGTGATTTTAACCAAAATTATGGTGTAGAATGAACATAGAATGGTAAAAATGAGTATAGACAAGTGATTCTAACCAAAATATGGTATAGAAGTAGCCTAGATTTGTGGAAACAAGTACAGAAATGTGATTCTAAACGAAATAAGGTATCAAATGCTGTTAAAATGGTAAAAACGAGTATAAATGAGTGATTCGAACCGAAATATAATATAATATGAACGTAGAATGTTGAAACGAGTTTAGATCATTGATTCTAATCAAAATATGGAATAAAACATTGATAAATGTTGAAAACAAGTATCGATGGGTGATTCTAACCGAAATATGATGTAGAATATGCGTAGATTGATGAAAACGAGTATAGATGGGTGATTCAAACCCAAATATAGTATAAAAGTGACCTAGATTTGTGGAAATGTGAATTGAAACATGACTGTAACTGAAATAAGGTATCAAATACTCGTATAATGGTAAAAACGAGTATAAATGAGTGATTCTAACCGAACTATAATGGGAGTCGAATTATGAAAACGAGTTTAGATCGGTGATTCTAACCAAAATATGGTATAAAATATTTTATACCATAAAATATTTTATACCATATTTTGGTTAGAATCACCGATCTAAACTCGTTTTCATAATTCTACTCTCATTATGTACCATATTTCGGTTAGAATCACTAATTTATACTCATTTTCACCATTCTACGAACATTTGATACCTTATTTCAATTATAATCACATTTAAATACTTGTTTCCACAAATCTAAGCTACTTTTATACTATATTTCTGTTAGAATCATCCATCTATACTCGTTTTCACCAATCTACGCATATTCTACATCATATTTCGGTTGTATGTTTTATACTATATTTTGGTTAGAATGACCGATGTAAACTCGTTTTCATCATTATACACTCATTCTATATCATATTTCGGTTAGAATCACTCATCGTACTTGTTTTCATCATTTTAAGAGCATTTGATACCTTATTTCGATTATAATCATATTTCATAATCTTTTCCACAAATATAGGCCATTTTTATACCATATTTCGGTTAGATCACCCATCTATACTCGTTTTCAGCAATCAACACATATTCTACAATAAATTTCGGTTAGGACCACTCATCTATACTCGTTTTCACCAATCAAATTTGGTTAGAATCACCGATCTAAACTCGTTTTTATAATTCTATGTTCATTCAATACCATATTTTAGTTAAAATCACTCACTTATACTCATTTTCACCATTCTACGAGCAATTGATACCTTATTTCGATTATAATCACATTTCAATACTCGTTTCCACATATTTAGGCCACTTTTATACCATATTTCGGTTAGAATCACCCATTTTTTTTATCAATCTACTCCTATTCCATGCCATATTTCAGTTAGAATCACCCATCTATATTTGTTTCCATCATTTTACGTATATTTTATACCATATTTTGGTTAGAATCACCGATGTAAACTCGTTTTCATCATTCTACACTCATTCTATACCATATTTCGGTTAAAATCACTCATTTATACTCGTTTTCATCATTCTACGAGCATTTGACACCTTAATTCGGTTATAATCACATTTCAATACTCTTTTCCACAAATATAGGCCACTTTTATACCATATTTCGGTTAGAATCACTCATCTATACTCGTTTTCCCAAATGAACGCACATTCTACACAATATTTTGGTTAGGATCACCCATCTATACTCGTTTTGACCAATCAATTTTTTAAATATTTTGATCAATTTTTAACACTATTCGATCAATTTTTTAAATATAAATTGTTTCAACATCATATCCCTTTAATAGTTTATACCTTAGATTAGTCCCTAAGCTACAAGAAGAGAATAACATATAAATTTCACCCTTAAGATTAATAACCTATCAATGGCTTTAACTATAATCTAAGGGGAGGGGGGAGCATATTACAATAAGTACCAAAGATAATGCCGTTATGGCTCTTATGTTGTTTCAAATAAGTAAGGATTAAAGATACGCCGGTATGGCTCGTATGTCGTTTTAAATAAGTAAGAATTAAAGATACGCCGGTGTTGCTCGTATGTCGTTTCAAATAAGGCTTTGTACAGTATAGGAAGGCATGAGCTACGGAGCAAGAGGATGGGAATATAGGTAAATGGACAAAATATATCGGGTTAAGTGGATGCTATAATTGGAAGATATATAACTTGTTAACAATATACAAAGTAAAAATGTGCGATATTCAAAGAAAGTGGGATCAAAGATGGTTTGTTTAAAAAATAAGGATACTAGTAGATAAAAAAATTGGAAAGTAAATCTAAAATTTTGTATTGGGTGAAAAAGTAATTAATATTAGTGCATGTGTTCCCTAGGTAGGATGACGTGAAAATATTAGAAGAACTTTGGAAACATACAAATAGCTTGGTTCAAAACATGATAGGAGGAAAACAATCATATAAAAGTGGTTTTAATGAACACATTGGAAAAAAAAAAATCATAATAACTTGGAGTGCATGGAGATGATGAATATTGAACTATGAATGAAACAAGATAGTTGCAAGTCAAGTATGACAATGGTGTCAATTGACCTTATCCTTATTGCATAACTACAAGTGTTATACAGGTGACCATTGTGCATCAATCGTGTGCAACCATTCATCAGCATTATCTAATCAGGTTCTCAAACTTGTATTATTAACCTAATATGTGTATTCTGCATATAGTGCATATACTTTCGTTAAATAGTACTTCAAGAAACCTGCATATTAATTAATGACTTGTTTGTTGTACTACAAGACTAAACAATTATAGTCTGGCAACTATAGTTCGTAGGACTTCTTAGCTGTAAATGTGATGTGTTTTGTACTATTATGTACTGAACACAAACTTCGTTCTCATGAGAACCCTGCTTACGTTGTAAAGTTTGGAGGTGCTGATATGTTTATTTTATTTTATGTTTTAGGTTACATGCTATTATCAATACTCAATGTGGAAAAAAAATTGATAACTATGCAGAAAATATATAACTGGAAAATGACCCTCGTTCAATGCAGTTATGAAAAAATAAAGGAATGCATACCACTTTAAGCTTCCGTAGCTCTTTTCTAGCAAGTCTCCCTCTCCACGCACATTGAGTGGTGATTGCTGCTTTCTTTAACCTAGAATAACGCAAATGTGCCAGGTACCGACGGCAATAACTCTGGCAGAATTTGTGACCAAGAATGACAGGTAAGAAGCAATCTCATTCGGTGATTTATAAAGTCCTTAAAGCATCAAAAATATTTACAAATGTGTAAGCAGATAAGTATGATTACAGAACATCAAGGACATGGTCAGTAACAGCTTGCAACTTTAATTCAAACAAAAGCAAGGACAAAAATGAACCATCTTGCTTTTCACCAGTTCTTCACTTTATGATGATGCCACATGATTAGAAACCACCGTTAGAAGCAGAGTATTAAGCTCAGTAGCACAGGAAATTATTTGAGTTAAAAGAGACGACTAGTTACTTGATCATGGTTATGTTTCAAGGACTCAAATACGAATGACACATATCAGGCACGACAACATGGAGGAGACACCATTTTTGGCATGTCCAAGTGTATTTGGAGTGTGTATTCTTGTGGCTGGTATGTGTCTGAGACAATGTGACACAGATATGGCACTGAGTTCTAGAGTTCTCGTGATTCCTAGATCATGGACAGTAAGCAATTGATCATAGGTTCCCTCGGTATCCATGACAATACTGTGGACTGGTCCAGTTACCTGAATAATAACTGCAGCTCTAGTCTGCCGCCTGAAATGAAGTTCATTACGAGCAGCCATTCCACGTAAACCAGATTGAATAATAAGGGAGGAAAAACACAGTTCCCTATAAGATTTCCTTGCATGATGCATGCGAAAAAATGTTTGGATCCTCAGAGTAGCAACTTGTCTGCGCATGTTATCATAAAGATACCTTGCAAGTTGTCCTGAATTCATGTAAAGTCGAATATGTCAGTGAAAACTTTGCCAAATCCATTTAACTCAAGACATTGCTTAAATAAATAATAGCTGAAAGGCTATTGTCACTACGACTTACCCTTGCAGACAGCTTGAAGTTGTATAGCCGATTTTTGTAGTAAAAGAAAGCTTTTCCGAGACAAGTATGAACGAACTTTTCTTTGAATGATGCTAGCAGATCTACCCAATACAGCATTTCTACGGGCATCTAGTTCAGCCATTTGACCAGCCCGAAGAAACACCTTTGTTTTGCCTACCTGAAATATCAGATATTGGTCTTCAACTTAAATTAAACATAGTTTGCAGCTCCTACAACTACATGTACAACATGAATAAAGTAATAACGAACAGTTAAGGATGGCCTGGTAGTGAAAATAATATTCTGATGATAAATGCTAGCTTAATGATCTGATTTCAAAGCTTGCCACCATAGAACTGAATTCTTGCATTTCTATAAAACCAATAACAGAAATATTTTAAATGTCAGCAAGTACTGCAGGACTCCTTCCATCATCTGCCTCAGAGATGAATTATGTCAGCTATCAGCTTCTGCTACTGTTTTCAGAATATTTATACAACCAAACCTAGGGGATAAGGTTAGATGTAAGCTGCCATGTTTGCCCTTGCTAACACTCATTTCTGACCTGTTCTTTTTCTCTCATACAAATAAACTACAAAAACATAACCTACAAGAAAAATGTTACAGATTACACTATCAAGTAGCATACAGTGTTGGACTTAATCTTGCTCATAAGAAATGGCAACTAGCAATTGATTCATATGGTTTCATCAAATTTACCTGATAGCCTTCAAGTTCGGCTAGCTCCAGCAGCCTTTTTGAAGCAGCGGCTTCATCAGAACTGGCATAAGACACTATTCAATCTTTATCTGAAACACTACATAAGTAAAATGCATACAGATGCCACATAACAGTACATACCCCCATTTTAGCACATCAGGAGCAAGAATTCCAAAATGGTTTACAAATTCGTCAAATGTGCGCCTTGTTGGATATCCAGCACAGCTTATTCTGATTGCCTCCATCACTCCCTGTATATTTGCAATGAACAATTAATCGCTAATATGTCTCTTCTCTGAATCTATAAAGCTGGGAAGCAAAACTGACCCCACATCTAAGCTGCTGAAGAACATTGCTATTCTCAAAAATTGCCGGTTTCAGAAGATTATTGGGTTTGACGCAGCGAATATAGTGTGGCTCAGTTGCACTTAGAGTTTCCAGCAGAGATTGCAATTGTTGCTGTATAATAACAATATTCTCTCAGTTCATTCAACCAAAAACAGGATACAATGATAACAGATGAACAAATATCTTTCGTCCCAGTGCCACAAGGCTCCCACTTACGCAGGGTCTAGGGAGGGCCGAGATGTACACAGACTTACCCCCATATATATGGGGCAGCCATTTCCATGAGATGAACAAATATATATATATATATATATATATATATATATATATATACCTTAAATAGAAAAAAGATGGCGGCTACAGGAAACCCTAGCTCTGCTAGGGCATCGACCATTCGCGTCGTGGAGGCTGCCAACCGCCCCCCGGACCGGGGGAAAGGCAAGGGGGTGGCCGGGGCGGCCGGGGGCGACCGGCCAGGGGCGGTCGGCGGCGGCGGGTCGCCGGCGAACGGCGCAGCAGCTGCTGGCCACGTCCGCGGGTGCGCGGGAGGACAGCAGGCGGACCGGGGAGGTCCGGCGACCCTCCCCGGGGGCCGGGCGGCGGCCGGCGACCCCTCCCAGGCGGGGGGGGGTGGCCGGGGCGGGCTGCGGGCGGGGATTCGCCTCCCGGGCAAGGTTTCGGCTGGGTGTTCGACGGCGGTGGCACCCGAGGGGTCCCCGATGGTGTTCACCGCCCAAAGAACATCGTCGGGATTGGAGGATGAGGAGGGAGCTTGGACTACGGTCCAGAATCGGAGGGTTAGACGCGGAGGAGGGCAAAGATCGCAGTTCCCTGAGGCTAGGAGAGGCATAACTTATACGCAGGGATCAGACAGGAGGGCGGGGATAGCCAGGAGAGCGGGTCCATCGGGGGGACAGGCACACTCGGGAGATCGGGAGGGCCAAGCCAGGATTGCGTGGCGGCCTCGTGCGAAAGGGGTGACGGGGACGGCTGTCCCAGTTATCGGAGGGAGAGTTACTGCTGCGAGCACGAGTGCCAGGCCACCTCAGACGACCCCACCTCGGAGTTCGGGCCCGCGGCCTGTATCCTGGGCGGATGCATGCAAGGTGGGGGTCGCCAAGACGCCGGCATCGATGGAGTACGTTGCTCCTATGGCGATTGGGGGCGAGCTCTGCGCTGACTTCCCAGCCGACGAAGTGGCGAAGGTGACGGCATTCTGGGAGAACACGTTAGTGCTATACGTGTTGGGGAGCAAGCCCTTCTACGGGCAGATCAGAGGATATGCGGACAGAGTCTGGCGGCCGAAGGGGAGCATGGAGTTCTTCTCCAAGGAGAACGGCTTCTACTTCGTTAAATTTGGGTTGGCGGAAGATGTGACTCGGATACTCCAGGGAGGGCCATGGACATTTGACGGCCGCCTCATCATTCTGAAGCAATGGACCCCCGACTTGCGGTGCGAGAAGGAGGTGCTTAATGCTGTGCCAGTGTGGGTTCGGTTCCCTGAGTTCCCGGTACGCTTCTGGAGTGTCCCACTTCTTATGAGACTTGCCAGCCTCATTGGCAAGCCGATTAAGGCAGATGATGCCACCACTTTCCGATCCAGACTGATGTATGCACGGGTGTTTGTGGAGATTGATGCCCGATTGGACCTGCCTGAGCAGTTGAAGTACAGGACACCTTCTGGCCAGTTTGCTATGCAGAGGGTGGAGTATGAATGGGTTCCCCCCAGATGTCCGGCATGTGCCTGCTTCGGGCACCTCCCGAGTGCGTGTAGACGTGGGGGAGCTTCTGCGGTGGTGCCGGAGGAGGCTGTGCAGGTGGCAGGTGGTGCAGATGACTCCCCCGCTGTGGACCAGGTGGGCGTGATGGAGGATGATATGGAGGCAGACTCTTCCCCCATCTCGGGGGAAGGTGAGGGGTCCCCGACGGAGGATCTTGCTGGAGCGTTGGTGGAGTATGTGGGGACGAGGACCATGACCACCAGGAGTATGGGGCAGGAGGACAGGCGACAGGGAGATAAAGACGCGCTTGCTCTTCAGGTGTACAGTCGGAAGCGCCAGGCTACGGAGGCACATGGTGAGGACAGCGGACAGGGTGGGACAGAGAGAGTGTGGCAGGTCAACCCTAAATGGGTGGCAGTACTAGCACAGCCTCCCCCACAGGGGGACCCACACGAGGCCACGGCCCCCCTCCTTTTACAGGGAGATAGAGATGAGGGTACTAGAGATATGGAGGTTGCACTCTCCCCGGGTGCCCCTCCCGAGGATGTTCAGGGGACCCCACCCGTGGTTTAGATGTCGGCCCTTGCCTGGAATGTCCGGGGGGGGTGTTCTCTGGGGAGATGGCGGGAGATTAGTGAAGTGCTGAGGAAGGAACAGTGTGAAATCTCGATATTACTTGAGACTAAGATCAGGGGGGCGAAAACTCTGTCCCGTAGAACCCCTACGGACTGGGTACAACTCCACAACCTTGGTCTCTGTGATATGGCGAGGATCTGGGTTAGATGGAATGGAGCTAGTTGGGAGGGTGAGGAGGTTTTCATGTCTGACCAGCTGGTGGCTATCTCCTTCACCAACAAGGGGGGGTTCCACTTCTTACTGGGTGCCGTCTACGGGCACAATGACAGGAGGCGTCGTGAGACCTTGTGGCAGGACATCATCAGGCTGAGTTCATTAGCGAGGCATCGACATCTCCCTCTTCTTATTATGGGAGACTTCAATGCTACGCTATACCGGGGAGAGAAGCTGGGGGGGAGGCCGGTGCCGGACCAGATTCTTTCAGACTTTCAGTCTTGCCTTCTCCAGTCAGGGCTCAGGGACCTGGAGAGGATAGGACACATATGGACTTGGCACAACAAGGCGGAGGTGAGCAGGGTGGCATGCCAGCTGGATCGGGCTTTGGGGAATAGTGATTGGTTCCGCCTATTCCCCTCTTCTGTGGCTGAGGGGCTCCCTGCGGGGACCAGTGACCACTCGCCGATCCTGGTGCGCTTCGTGGAGAGTCCCAGATGGAGAGCCCGTCCTTTCCGGTATGACAACAGTTGGTTCCTATCGGCTGGCTATGAGGAGACGGTGGCGGGAGGACTTGGCCAGGAGGCGGTCGGCACTGCCCAGTTTTGTATGGTCCACAGGCTGAAAAACGCCAAACGCGCCATCCGAGACTGGGTGAGGGCTCTTCCCCGGACCTCCCTTCAGGAGAAGGAGGCGGAGTTGAGAGACCTGCAGGCAGAGCTTCAGGGCGACATGATGAGTGGGGAGATGGCGGCTAGAGAGAAGAGTTTGGCTGCAGAGGTCAACACCTTGAGGCTTCAGCAGGAGATTAGTGCGGCCCAACGGGCCAAATGCTCCTGGCTCAAGGATGGGGACCGTTGCACCAAATTCTTCTACGATGTCATCCGGGCGCGTCAGCACCGGAACCGTATCCAGAGACTGATTGGCAGGGACGGGCACCTTGTGACTGACCAGGTTGCTATCCAGGAGGAGGCTGTCCAGTTCTACTCTGAGCTATATCATCAGACAGACTATCCCTCGGTTTTCCCGCAGCTGATTACGAAGACGTTGATTACGGAGTACGGCAATAGTCTTCTTATGGCCCCTATCCGGATGGCGGAGGTGGAGACGATTGTGATGCAGGCTGATGCTTCCAAGGCTCCTGGGCCGGATGGGTTCTCCAGTGGTTTCTACAAACGCCATTGGAATACCCTCAAGGCCCCGGTCCTTGAGGCTGTTCAGGAGTTCTTTGATACGGGCAAGCTCCTGAAGGAGCTGAACCACACCTTCCTGACACTTGTGCCCAAGAAGGAGGGGGCGACATCTCTTGCTGACTTTCGACCGATTGCTTGCTGTAATTATTTGTATAAAATAATTACTCATCTTATGTGCAGGAGGATGGAGGATGCTATGCAGGGTCTGGTGTCTCGGAATCAGGCGGCCTTCATTAAGGGGCGGTCTATTGCGGAGCATAGCCTGCTGGCTCATGAGCTGATTCGGGAGTTCCACAAGCCTGGAGGGATGAAGGCATGTGTGAAGCTCGACCTGAGGAAAGCATATGACACTGTCAACAGGGACTTTCTCTGTCATTTGATGGCTGCGATGGGCTTCTCCGAGACTTGGGTGGATAGAGTCAGAGAGTGCATCACCTCTCCTACTTTCTCGGTTCTCATCCAGGGTATCCCTTACGGGTTCTTTGGTAGCAGCAGGGGGCTTCGGCAGGGGGACCCGCTATCCCCCTACCTATTCACCCTTGTGATGGAGTATTTCACATGTTTGATGGACATCGCGGTGCATCGGGAGAGGATTGTACCGATATACAGCAGGGTCTCCCCGGTGGTCTCTCATCTCATCTATGCTGATGATCTTTTGGTCCTGTTGAGGCCTTCCATGCGTGGGATGAGGGAGCTTGCGGCAGTGATGGAGGAGTTCGGACAGCTATCGGGCCTTCGGTTAAACAGGGACAAAAGCAAAGTCTACTTCAGCAACTCTTGCACTTTGAAGGAGGAGCGGGCCTTGGAGCTTGGGGTGGAAATGGGGGACCTCCCGGTGAAATATCTGGGGGTGCCCCTTTCCGTCAACTACGCGAAGGACCGTGACTGTCAGAGTCTGGTGGATTTTGCACAGAGGAGGGTTGAGGGCTGGCAGGCGGCTGGCCTTTCGTTTGGAGGGCGTATTGAGCTGGTTCGCTCAGTCATTTCTGCTATTGCTCTGTTCTGGCTCCAATCGATTATGGTGCCTCTGGCTACTATCAGAAAGATTGAGAGCATATGTGCCAAGTTCATTTGGCATGGGGGGATACACGCCATCTCCTGGGAGCAGCTCTGTCGGCCTAGGAAAGAGGGAGGTGTGGGTCTGCGATCACTTGTTTCTGTCAGGGAGGCGGCGGGGATCAAGCTGGCATGGAGGTTCCTTCAGGGTGATTCTCTATGGTCGGCCTGGATGACTAGTCGGTATCTCAGGGGCAGAAACTTCTGGGTATGTGAAATTGACAACAACTTCTCTGTGTCTTTCAAGCATATCCTGAGGACTCGTCCTGTTCTTCGGACGGTTTTGCGGAGGAGGATGAGGGAGGGAGGGGAGACGGATCTATGGCTCGATCCGTGGATCTCAGGTCAGTCTCTCCTGGAGATTCTGGGGCCCCAGAGGGACGGCGTGGCATACAGAGGTCTGACGTGTAGGCACATCATACATGGTGGGATCTGGAGGCCTGAGGAGTATCGATTCACTGCTGCGTTAGTTGAGGAGATCAGACAGGTGCAGATCACTCCTACGGCACTGTCTGATGTCTGGATGTGGGCCCCTCCCGGCCGCTCGGAGGGTGCTGGGGAGTTCAGATTTAGCAGCTGCTACGACCTTGTCCGCCCCCACTTCGATGATATTGAGGAGTATGACTTTGTCTGGGGGAAGGGGCTCGCCAGGAAGATGCAATTGTCTGCATACAAACTGGTGCTGGGCCGGTTGCTTACTCGGGACAGATTGCTTCGGTTCGGGGTTTCTGTTCCTGAGCCTGAGTGTGTTTTGTGTGAGACAGAGCCTGAATCTATTGGGCACCTGTTCTTTCAGTGCCATGTGGCATGGAGCATCTGGGCAGAGCAGTGCCGGAGACACTTGGGAGGGGTTGGCAGGGAGCGGGACTTCAGAGAAATCCTTAAGTGGATTGGTGATTGCAGGGGCAAGGAGCAGAGCTGGACTAGGCATGCTAGATTGAGACTTGCTGCGTCAGTTTGGCATGTCTGGAGGGAGAGGAACCGGCGCATTTATGAGGGACTATCCACCCCAGTGGTGGGCATACTTCATAACATTGAGTCGGATGTACTAGTAATGTCCCCCTGAGTTGGGCTTGTATCACTATGTTGTAACCTTATTGAGATGATGAAATAAAATTTACCCTTTTTCCAAAAAAAAATATATATACCTTAAATCGTGAGCCTATTGATGAAAACTTTGAGGATTTGGATGAGTCCTCCGAAAGAGGGGGGAATAGACCAGAAACAAAAGAACATTTAGATGCGTTCAGAAGAGATTGGTGCTCAGCAACAACATAATCTTTGTTCTTGTCAATGAACAACTCTGTTTGATATGTGACCTGTAAGATGGTAAATCAATGCACTAAGTTCTACTTCCGAGTAGACAGTATCTAAAGTTTACTGTGATCCTTGGTATTATATAGGTCAGCATGGATGCAGACTTACATCACCAGCGTAGTGGCAAATGGTAAAATCAGATCGTGCAAGTTTTGGCTTGCTGAAGCGCTCATGGTCCTTAAAAGCCTGATATAGTTTCTGAGCAAATGTTTCATGTGTTGATCTTGGCAATACACTACAAAAAGAAAGGAACATATCTCAAACATTTCAGCAGGACAACAGTTCATGGATTTAATCAGTGTTTTCATTAGAATGAAAGAGCGAATAGTGCTCGCTGTCAATATAAATACATACCAAGCCTCGTCCAGGAGAGCAATGATCCCACCAGGTTTCTGGAAAGTCAATAATGAAGCATTAAAATGGGAAAACCTGATAGAGCAGTATATATCATTATCTATGCATTTACAAATCGGCACACAAGATTCATGGAATATGCATAGGAATATTGCTGAGTAGACAGTAATGGCATAAAGAGCATGTAGCCCTCTTGGGGAACTAGTTTGGTATCCAGAACCATAAGTGACTGCATATACCGTTTTTAGCTCCATGATACTTCCATTTCACAGAAACATCTAAAACTTGATACTTCCATTTCACAAGGAATTATTGCAAGACTCGTCAACTACAAGGAACTGGGTGTGTTGAACAAACTCATCATAAAGAAAATGCAATATAACTACAGTAGAAAGTAGCATTTATGGCAATTAGCAATTCAACGAATCTTCAAATGTTTCATCATTTTTCCTCTATGATGAATTTAACCCATCCTTCTAACTAGAAAAGCTATAACAACAACAAATTTAAGAACATCACTTTGATTAACACCAAATTTTGGATCTCCTACAGTCCATGAAGAACTCAAACCAGCCAAAGAAAGGAGAAATAAATCAAAGAACTCAGGATCCTTAATAATCAGTTTTCTTCGGAGAGAGGAAAAAAAAGCAGGAAAACCCAAAATGTTGAAACACGACGGTTGATAGTTTAGGGACTCATATCAAATCCCATTTCCCAATATTCTAAAAAGTTTCATGAACCCTATAAAGAACTAATACAAAACTAACCAGCTAGCTCTATATACTTTTCAGATAATCTAATGCATAAAATGCCGTAAGAAGGTACTTTACATGAAATTCTCCAGAATGAAAATAATCAGGTTGACTACTGTGAGTCTTGGTTTGTGATTGCTGCTGCTTTTCAAAAAGCCACAGCAGAAGCAGCTTTTGACAACAGGTGGGAGGCAGCTGTCAAAAGCTGCCCAAAAAATGAACTTACTTTTCAAAAGTTCGACAAGCAATTGTTGCCAAACAACCTTGGACTGCTTTCCAAGAAGGAAAAAACAGAAGCATACTCCAATAAGCAATCCCAAACCCAGACTAAGAAGGATGGTCTTACAAACTGAACAGTATAAAATTTTGGTAAGAGATTCAAGATGTGAAACAATCAGTCCTGCTTTGCCAATCAAAATTTTCTGACTTCTAATTGTGCGAATAAGGTGTGGACAAAAATAAAAATGATAGGATTCTCCACAGGAAAGAATAAAATTTATCAGGATGGTGCTCTCATGAAATATTACAAAAATTCACGATTCAGACATGAATAGAGAAGCATCCACTGAGGTGGTTGTAGAAGGTGATGAAGTTCAAATAAATTTTAGCAAAATTTGCGCATATACTACCCACATGGGTTATTCTAAAACCATCACTAAAAGAGCAGTAGAGGGGAAAGAAGAAGAAAATTAACAAAATGCGAACACCGATTATTACAGCAAAAATTTCAGAAGTAAATAAGATGCACCTTTTCAATAAGATCAAGAACATCCTGGTTATCAAAATTTTCAGAAGTAAATAAGATGCACCTTTTCAATAAGATCAAGAACATCCTGGTTATCAATGAATTCAATATAGCTCCAGTTGATCTCTTCTTTGGTATACTCCTCTTGCTCCATTTTGAAAACATGCTATAAACAAAAACAAAAAAACACAAGTCAGAAATCTGTTGAACAGGTCAGCAAGACAACAGTAAATTTATACAGTAATATATATTACATAACATCAAGCAATACAAAACCCTGAAAAGACTAAATAGTCAAACCTGATTAAAATGTTGTTGCAGTTTTTCATTTGTCAGATTGATGCAGAATTGCTCAAAGCTGCAAAGAACAAACAAGTGTGGCCAATAAACTAAGAAACAGCATGGAGAACTTCATTTTCCATGCAAAGAAAGGGACTTTTACCTCTATATGTTTAAGACTGTTTAAATGAGAAAGGAATTAGTACCAAAGTAATTGTAATTTTCTAAAGTAGTCTAGTTTCCATTTCAAAGAAAACTTGAGGACCAAGAAAAAATCAACTAAAATTGAGATAATGAACGATGATACACGACAACTTCACCCTTCTCTTACATAATTTAAGCAATTTATAGCAAGATTATGACACGCAATAACAAATACAAAAGCATACCGGTTAAGCACCTGTTTGTCTTGAAACTTTCAAATCCATATATATCCAGAACTCCAATCAAATACTTAGAATTAGGATCTTGACCAATTGAATTGTTGATTTTATTTACAAGCCTGCAAGTTATGAAAGTATAAACATAATGAACTTCAAAATGACAAACCAAAAAATCATAAATGAACAAGTTGGCTCAAAATTATAGATAATTTGACAAACTTTTCTAGATAAGTACGGGTAACATCAGGTTGAACATTTACCAATCAAACAAGCGAGAATATACAGTTTTTGCCAAGGCATCTCTACTGGTTGCTGCAGCATTGGGATCAAGACATTTTGTTATGTTCTCATCTCGTGTCACTATGATGCGCTTACATAAAGAATCTTCAAGTGCCTTTACACCACACCTGAGAGATTAATCAACAAAATTATCAAAAGTGCATCCAAATTAACATAAGAATAACTGGAGTGTAAACAAAGCATGTTTACATGAAAAGCTCAGCAGCAGTTTGTAAATGAATCCAGGATCTTTCATCTTTTGGTTCAGACGTGTCTGGTTCATTGCCCTCTGCAAATTCAACATTCCCTAAATGTAGAATAGCAGCAACAACTCGAAAAATGGCGTCCTGAATGAAGAAACAATAGGAAACAATCAATTAAGGTGGGGAAGGTGTGACGTAGCAGATGGAAGGAAATCACAGAGGGATTTTGTCCTCTCACTGCAACAATCAACTTTTACCTGTTCATCGGTGCTGATTCCAACAATATCCATAGCCCTTCTAGTTTCCAGGTATTCCTTGGAGTCATCTATTCCATCAAGCTCATAGGAGTTTGACTGGTTAAGATAATGGAATGTTCTTGGGTTTCCCAGTTTATATTTCTCAACAACCTGGCAATATTGGCATCTCGAGTTCTCATTGACTAAGTACAATATCTTGGCAGTAACAAATAATAGATCCAAAAGTTGACAGGGAAGAATTAAGAAGCGAAATCAATGCAGGAGTAACCTTTAGTTGCATTTGCATTATAGCACTCTATACCATAAAGCATGCATTACAAGATTTAAATCTTTGTAAGGTGGTTATGATGAACTAAATATGTACCAATGATGATCTTTAGGTATATCGTAGAAAATTTTAGGATTTGGTATAGTTGGCTCCATACCTCTGGTGGTGCAGAACAAAGCATATAAAAGCAGTGATAATTTCTCTCGGGATCAGATACTTGGCAAACACGAGACCTTTCAAGCAGGTATGTCCTAATGGCAGCACCAGAAATCTTCCCTCTATCGTCAAACTGGATCTCAACGAACTTGCCGAAACGACTAATGCATGTTACATGCAATACAAAATCACTATCAAATTTCTAATGCTACTATCAAATCACTTCAAATATATAACATGGGAAAGTTTAGCACCTTGAGTTGTTGTTTCTGACAGTCTTCGCATTGCCAAATGCCTCGAGAACAGGATTCGACTGAAAACAATTGAAATCATGATATTACAGGATAAAGCATTCAAATGCTAGTATACCCTAGATCTTAGTAAACAGGACAGCAATTTCGAGAATTAAATTGCTACCTACCTCCAGAACTTGCTGTTCCACAGTCCTCCCTTCAGCTTCGGCTCTCCCTCCCATGTAAGCAAGATAACGCATAAGCATTTTGGTGCTTTCCGTCTTACCTGCTCCACTTTCACCACTAACAAGAATGGATTGGCTAATTCCCTCTTTAATCATTAGCCTGCATTCAGAAAGCACATTATTGTAATGCCTTTCAACACTTCTATAGGTACCCCCACAAAACTATAGAATACCTATATGCAGCATCTGCAACAGCAAAAGGATGTGGGTTTAGTTCACCAAACGCAGCCCCATTATATTGCCCCATGATATGACTATCGTAGAGATGAGGTAGTCTTCGAAATGGGTTCATGGCAATCAATATATTTCCAGTATATGTCTGGAGTCACAATAAGATCCATTAACCATGGTTAAGGAATATATACTCAAAGATCTCATACATGAATGGAAATATGATCTGTAATCAGAGGCGCACCCCTACAATCATAACTGTGCAAGTACCGTTCATGATAGAGAACAGAATCTCAAGGGAAATGACAAGAAAACAATCACAGTACAACTTCATACTGTACTTACATAAATTTCATTCAGGTCATATCTAGACTTTAAGTTCTGTAGAACTCCGGGTTCATGCAGATAAGCCAACTTTGTCATATCATCAACACCACAAGGTGGTGCATAAGGATCCTTAGCATAGACACTGGAAGCTTTAGCAGTGACCTGCAGCGCAAGGACAAAATTATCCATCATTATTCTAATGTTATCTAGTTTACTCCTCATGATAGAATACACATAAAAATACAATTTCATCAGTTCATCGTACAGTCACAAACAACTAGGACAAGCATTTTCTTCCCTAAAAGGAATCAACTATGACCAAAACTAGCAACATCTACTTCAAAAGCTTGAGGACTCAACAATCTAGGGATAAAAACTCACTGTCTCTCCAGAAGTGGAACTGATCTTAATTTCTTCATCATTAACATCCAACACTTCCCCGTCAATCCAAGCCACCTTGGCGTCCTCAACCCAAACCTGAGACCCTACTGCAATGCTGACTGGAGCTGCCTGTTAAGAAAAGAAGAACAAAAGAAAATCAGCATGATGACAAACAAATTGGACATGGAAAGAGCATCATTCCATCTAACAGAAGCTACCATTCATGTAGTTACAAAAAAAAAAAAAAAAGACTATTCCCAAGTATCACACCAAGTACATTCTACAGTTCTACTCCATCTAATAGAAAGTAAATGTGTGACATGTTCTATCAACTACATTATTCACACACGACATGACATAAACCCAGCATCAGTCAAAGTATCAATTTTGGCATGTTCATATATATAAGTGTCCATGATGTATCCTACACTGCTAGGGCACAATTTTTCACATCCGTGGTTCCTATCACAACAATCTACAGATACACCAAGATTGTATTTTAGTAGTGACTGCAGATTAGAAGAACTTTATGATCACTTGAACAATGTAGAAAGCAAATGCTCTTTGATCTATTTACTTCGACAGAAGGATAAATGATGATCTTATCTGAAATTGAAATCCTCTGCTAAACTGTATTCCATATAAGTTATGAACTTATGATAGGTATGTGTTACTTATCAAATGTGGAAGGTTCTAAGATTCAGATTTCCGACAATATGGGAAATTTTGGTCACTTATGGCTCTCCTGTTCTCTAATACTCTGTGAAGTAATTTTAGGACAACAATCTTACAAAACAGGCAGGCTGGGAATTGAAATTGGTTCCTACATAATCTGGGTTGCATGGAAGGAAAGGACACTACAACTTTTGAGACTAAAACTTGCTATATATGATATTCTTAATCTAGTATTCCCATCATGAATCCACCTTTACAGATTATAACTACTGGAAAATTATAAATAATTAACCCTCAATTATCACCACAATTCTGGAGTTTTGGTGTAGTGGCAGTCTTTAACATGGTACAAAAACAATCCAGGTTCAAAAGTCTCGTCTAGTGCACATATAAAGTGAGTTTTATTAAAAGTTCGTCATTGTGTGAATCTAGCTAGCAGCCCAAAAAAGTGCATTCAATCTGCAGAGCCATATAAGAATGATATAATATTCAAACCTAGACCCACACCACGACTGGAGTTTTGGTGTAGTGGCAGGGTCTTTAGTACTAATTAGTAATTACATCCCAGTCAAAGTGACAATAACAAAGGTACCCTGTGAAGTGAATGACTTACTTTTGCAGCCTAATATACTATACTTAGCTTCATAGGACAACAATACAATAATTAGTGTTTCAAAAATTAGCAAATTTTAAGAAATGTGCAATCAAAAGCTAAACACCACATTACGTCTTGAATCCAACGTCTCTTTAAGGATGTATCAGAACCCTAATTCCCCATTCTAATAAAAAAAAACATAAAATCCAATACAAAAATCAGTTAAAAAAAATAAACTCAAATTTATCTAATATTTCTCCTAATATCTTCCTCGTTCACCTAATCTATCTTGCTCTACATAAACATGTCTCCCTTTCCATCCGAGATGTAATGTGTATCAAATGTGTATCAAAACCGAATACTAGTTCATCTTTTATGCCCAATATGGAAGACAAAATCAAAAATTATATATATATATATATATATATATATATATATATATATATATATATATATATATATATGGGTAAACGGGAAATGAGCCAATGCACATGTGGACCAATAAGAATTGAGTGTACTAGTACACATGGGATGTAGTGAGTCTGTTCCTATTGGTCCACATGTGCATGACTCATGTAGGAATATGAGCCTATGGCTCATATCCCGTTTACCCTACACACACACACCCCTCCAAATGAAATAATAAACTAAAAATCCAATCATCTCCAATACATAACAACCAAGCTTCATCCTCTACCACAACCCCCAAAAGAATCCAAACCTTTCTACTTTCCCCTAACCTTCCAACTAACACACTAATGTCATTCCCATCTATGTAGCACGAACATGAATACGACACAAAATAGTCAGTAACACTGACATGGCAGCATTTTTTTACTTGTCCTAGGATATTTTGGAGACTGTGTCATGTCCAATGTACGTCCGACACGACACTACATGGCAACCATTTTGGACTGTCCATGCTGCCTAAATTCTTATAGTTGATGGAAAACAGTGTAACAAGATTTGGGTTTTATACTCATTTTATGTAATCGACACCTAATTTTGAATTTCCATCGATCTTTTCATTTTTCTGTTAAAAATTAATATCAGAGAAAATGGCAATTCCTAATTTCACTTGCTGAGTACACCAAAATTAGCTCAATAAATGACTGAACAAATAAAAATGCCCAAATTAATCACAATTCAACACTTAAATGAGCATAAATTGAAGAATATCATAACCAAATCATATCGTAGCCAATCTCTTCACTAAAATAACCCTAACCCCCTAAACCCTAATATTGCAAAACAGTTTGAAACTTCTTTACTTTCCCTAAACTTTCCATCTGACATGTTAATTCGTATCATATAATAGTCAAGGAAACAAGGACACTCCAAACATTGATGATGTGTCCGTGTCGTACAATTTCACGTATGGAACACGATATAGACACTCCAAAAAATATACTAGCACAAACCAAAACCAATGTCTGTGTCTGTGTCTGTGTCTGTTTCTGTCTATCATTTCGTGTTATATTTGTGCCTGTGCAGCATAGCCTGTAGTTGATAGAAAAGAGTGTCACGTGTCACGCCATGTAGGAAAAGTATCAGTCAGGAAACAGACACTCCAAAATACCAAAATCAATGGTGTGCCCGCAACCCCGTGTATGTATCATGTCGTGTGGTACTAGTGTGCTTGCAACATAGCCTGTAGTCAATGGAAAATAATTTAGCAAGACTTGTTTTTCTATACTCTAGAAAGCATGGACGTTCCAGAAATGCAGGCCGTGTCGTGTCGGACACGTGTTGGACACAATCCAGACACTCCAAAATACACTAGGACACACCAAAATAGGTGTCTTTTCCGTGTCAGTCTGACCGTACCCGTGTCCGTTGGACAGAGTTTGTACTCGTTAAGTGTAATCAACATCAAGTTTTAAGGTTCCCACGAGAAAAATATAAACTTTTCAAAATTTCTCTTGTTCAATACACTAAAAATCAGCTCAATGGATGACAGAACAAAGACATTTACAAAATCATACCATATTGTACCGATTGCTTCAGTAGAGTAACCTCCAAAACCCTAATCTTCACCCAAAAAAAAATCCAAACTTTCCCTCTATATACTTCACTAATTCACCACAACTTTCTCTCTCGAGAGTAGTTTTTAGGGAGAGAAAATTAGGGTTTTGGAGAGAAACCCTTTCCAGATTCTTCGCCGCTCGATCGCCCAAAACCTTTCCAATTTTCCGGCGACTCTCTCTCCCCCTCTCTCTCTCTCACTACTTTCTCTCTCCTCTCTCTCTCTCTCTCTCTCTCTCTCTCTCTCTCTTTATCGGAAGTTCGATTATCTCAGGGTTACCATTAGTGCCCCTCCGCCGACCCCGGAATTGCGGTCTTGCCACTGTGTGGGGTTTAGGTGAGTGAATGGATTGGTTGGTAAACTAGTTAAGTGCACAATTAAGAGCTTTTACTTGATGTTTAGGTTGCGTGAAATTGATTATTTGGAGACTCTTTTAAGTGCATGAATTATAGTTTCATTAAAGTGTCACCTACTGGTTTTTTTTATTTTTGGGTTATTTTGTTGCATACTCCAGTGTTTTTTATTTACAAACAAACGTTAATTTTATTTTAGTGACACAAGGTTGCACTAGATAGTTATGTCACTTCTTTCTAATCAGAACAAAGAATAATCTAATGAAATGTAATTCAAAAGAGTTTTCACCAATTTTTTTATCGATATGATCATCGTATCAAAATTCGCATAGAAAATTATATTGGTTATGATGATATAATTCACTAGCCAAGGGAACGAACTACTGAGATCAAGGGATTAGGAAGGGAACAATGATCTCCAAGTCAAGCTAATGGCATACAGTGTGATCTCGGTCCAAGGCAACCAAAGTCACAACATAGGCCCAAAAGCTGTGGGAACACCAACTTTTTTTTTAAAGAATCATATTTATATTATTTATTTATTTTAGGAACATCATAAGTTTGTGGTAATGTAGGTGTGTTTTAGCAAGCGGTGTTGCTTTGGACATCTGGAAGCTTTTTGGAAGATGAAATGCATATGAAGGATGAAGATGAAGCATTTAGACACTTGAATATTTTTCATTGTAATATTTTCTGTGGGCCATGTTAACTCTTACATTTGGAGATGAAGCATGCCAACACTTGAATTCTTCATCCTAATATGTTTTTGGTAGCATACAAATTCTTATCATTGAAATAAAATTAATATATCTTCTTTACTATAAAAAAAATTATTTGTGTACAAAGAGGGCATCTTTTGGTATTTTGTTCTTTGTCTTAACTATTTTTTATAAATAGGTGGTCGTGTTCCTCCTCCACCCCCCCCCCCCCCCCCCCCCCCCCCCCCCCCCCCCCCCCACACATAATTGATCTCAATTTCAATCCTTCTTCGGTATTCATTTCTACTTTCTATAAATAAGAGTTACAACATGTCTTCTCCTTGTGAGTATGAGAATGATCTTGTGGATTATGAGTGTTAGGTTACTACGTCTAAGTTAGTGTCGCCTAGAGTAGTAGGATTCCTACGTTTTATAGTCATATGGATGGAGAGTATAAGCTTTCTAATACCAAAGAGATAATCCTTCAAATTTGACCTTACATAAGACAAGATTAGGTTGTCAATCTTGTTTACATTATTGTATTTGCATTTACTTATTTCTGTTCGAACGTATTGCGGATCCAAGGATAACTTGGGTGCAGTCGGCGTTGGCCAATTATGCGAGACTTAGTATTAGAAGACAAACCCTTATTAGAGAGATGATTCGATCTCTTATATGCCCATGACACATATATGACACGGAGAGTTTCCTGTGTGGATGCATACTCTTGTACCGGCCGATCACTGGTACAATCAAGATGCGTGATGGTGCATATAAATATTATGATCTTTACTTAGTATTAGGAGCTGGACATGACGTGGTACACGACAAATACAGCAACATGGGGTGGGGAGGATAGTCACTAGACGCATGGGCTATGTACACTTTTTTCTTGTAACCCATCGTCTCCGTCGGAGAACTGGGTATAATGACCATGGATTTATGAGCAGTATTAGTTGGCCTCTGCATCCACAATGCTATGCTATAGTAGGCCTATGTTCCCCCCAGGGAATTATGCCGATCCTATTTCGCCTACAACTCCTGCGTCGAACGTTGTTCTCATTGCATTACACTAAGTTTGGTACACCCTTATAATTATTGCAGTATTTTATATCATTAGTGGCATGTTTTCATATATCTTATTATGTCCCTCTGAGGACCTGGTTTTCTTCCAGGCTTAGCTGGGCAGGAGTACGAGCAGATTTACGAACCGGGCCCTGACGTTGTTTTCGAGGACGATGAGGTATAACCAGGAGAGTACATCTGATCTTAGATGGTACTATCTTGGATGCAGCCTTTCACTTAGAGTTTGTATCTAGTTATCTTACTTTCTGTATTTTCTTTCAACACTCTATTTCGGAAGAGTTAAGTAGTAGATTTTTCTCCACCAGCTTTGTACTCATTATGGTTCTGTATGACTTATTTTTGACTACTAGACTATTTCGTAATCATACTAGTTTTTTTTGGATGAGATTATATACCTGTGACTCTGTTATTATTTAGATACAGCGATATACGTACTTGAGGATTCCATTAAATTAAAAAAATTGAGTACGTATTTGTTGGCCATTGTTATGTAGCTTGGTCCCGCATATTTTGTGTAACCCCTTGAATTCGATTTCAAATTCACTGGAATTTATAAAATTATTTCAGAATTTTTGGAATTATTTTTAGCGCCAAATCTTTTTATTTTCAAAATCTTTGACCATGGCTTATGACTAATTATTATGGGCATTCAGTCATATGTTTAGCCATGGGTATGGTTATAGCCCATGGTTTTAGTTATGGCCCATGGCCCATAGCTATGGTGCCTAAATAATTTAAGTTAAGCCCAATTAATTGTGGTTGTTTGTCCATGGCTAGCTAAGCCATGGATATTCCTATACCCTCCCACACCCCCCCCCCCACACACACATTTCCTTTATTGTCCCTCTTCCTTTACAATTTACATTTTTGCCTCATGGCCCAAACTTGGCCTCTAAGTAGCCCAACCCTATATATTGGGACATTCTCTAATCATTTGTCACGCACAATTTTACAAACACAATTATTACACAAATTTTACATTAAAATCCCCTCGAACCACCTAACCTCTCCTTCTTCGCCACTGTCTGCCGACCTTCATGTCCCCACTCGTCGGACCAACCCAGCCTCCATGTTTCGGCCACCACCTAAATAGCAGCACCACCACACATCTTTACCTCCCTCGACCGCCAGTGCATCACCACCACCACAACACTCCCGCCAACCACCACCTGGTCGTTGCTACTACTCTGCCAGTGCCACCACAACACCCATGGCCACCACTCTCCACTACCAACAACACAAATCACGATAACTACTGCCATAATTTACAGACCTGACCCAGTCCCCGCTTAGGCTATCTGCCGCTGTGCGTCTCCCCGCTCCGATCATCCTCCAGCGCCAGTTCCCTGTCCGGCCCCACCGGAATACCATGCAAACCACCATCAACTTCACCACCTTTACACCATATCGCTGCCATCTCCTTACCGTCGCTTGTCATATTCTGATTCCGTAGAATCGATAGTCGTCCCCCGGGCGTGATGCCGTGTGAACCTAAATTGCGATCGTACAAGGCATAGTCATAAGGTTATCCGAAATACAACATCAAATAGAGTACGCAGAGAAATTGAAAAACATATTTGAAATGGAAGGAACTTTTTTTTTCATTGATAATAAAGCATCATTTACATGACTCAATTATAATTATTGCCGCGCGGGCTTACAACATGACTCGAATACAAAAATGAACGTTGATGAGATAGTCGTTCCATACATCGCATCCCCATTTATAAGCAAAATATTCAAAAGACCTGCTATCGTGGGGAGTCAAGACATCTTTTATTCTGGACTGAATGTGGAGTCTTCAAAAGGATTCAAAACAAGCCTTTAGCACACGGACGAGGTTTCAAATGACTAGTGTCACCTTGAGTTAAGTGGCACGCCCTTCTTGGTTCGAGGTATCTGTGGAGAGCGAGGATCAGTACATTACACTTTGTACTAGTGCATTGCAAATTAAGTTCCATGCTCTCATTTAGTTGAAGAGTTTATATGACTTAGTTCGTGATCTTTCTAACCATCTTAATAAATTTCAGACAAGCATATCATAGGCAAATATAATTTACGTTAAAACTTACCCATAGCAGAGCGTGCCATGCAATGTGGGACTTATCATGTTCTTTTCTGTCAATTATTATCATTTACTAGCATATGGTGTGTAATTTCATATATGAATGGTCACTGACACCACAAGCCATCCTGGACTTATAGTTTTGTTAGTCGGGGCCCTTTCAACGCAAGTAGTGAGCCCCGCTGAAAGTCCCCGCCTAACCCGTGCTAGTATCCAGTACAGTTATACCGTGTTTCCTCCTAGGCCGAAGCAGTCCCATGGCCCCGGGGTACCGTTCGAGAAAACTTTTATCTTGTGCACAAGTTGTCCATGACCATACTAGACTAATTTAGTTACTCAAACATGGTACATATTAAGACTTAACCATTTTCATCGTGTTCGCCTTGTTGTGGCATCATTTAATCAATGAGTCTATCTTTTGTTTAACACGGTTCTATATCATGAATCGCATAGCAAACTTATAGTAGTTTTATAGAAAAAGCAGATGTGTCCGTGCCTTTGTATCTAACATTTCATTCATAACGATGCTACTGATGGATTTAAGAAGGGGGTCAGGGGGGGAGAAGGGTCAGACACCCACCTTAATTTTTGCTTGAAGCGAGAGACTGGTTGGCTGCGCTAGATGGTGCCTACGCGATCACCTAAAATTGCATAAGCAACTTATTAGAACACTGTGCCATTTAAGAAGTTTGATACGAATATGAAGTTCAGAATGAAAACATGGCACGATGTAGGGATGAAACACTATAGGAGGTCTCTTCCGACTCAGCCGTAGAGTCTATCCTCGCGATGCAACTCATTGAATATGGGACTTGATTTCGAAGAAGCCTTTCCATAACGAGAAAAGGATCTTAATTCAATCGTTCTCGTTCGACCAATTCACTCGATCCCGATCTATCGGTTCTGACTGAATCGATAGCTACAGTTTTCCTTTCTCGTGCACCCCGTGGACGAAAACAGGGCACAATGTAGGGACGAGATACTACACCATAACCAACTAAGAAAAAGTTTCATCCTTGAAACTTAAGGATAGAACCTACCCCTAAGGAAATAATGAAGGAAATTTCTCCTTCATCTCTGATTCAAATTCCTACGTCGATTTTTTGATCGTATGGTTTCTCCAGAGTACGTGGATAAGAGGGATCGAGCGATTTCAAAGAAATTTAACCTTGTGCTCCAAGATCTGCATGGGTTCTTCTATGCATGATAAGTCTGCCTTCAGATCTAGTTGTTCCAAATCTACCACATGGCTCGGATCATGCACATACTTTTGTAGTTACGAGACGTAGAAAATATCGTGCACATCTGACAATGCTGGCGACAATATGATTTGATAAGCTACTGGGGTGACTCGTTTCAATATTTCGAAGGGATCGACAAATATTGGACTCAACTTCCCCTTTATTCTAAATCTGGTGACTCCTCGCATGGGCGTTACCTTCAGAAATACATGGTCGCCTTCAGGAACTCTAGGGGTCTTCGGTGGGTGTCGACGTAGCACTTTTGTCGACTCTGTACAATCTTTAGTCTCCCTCGAATGAGCTTGACCTTCTCTACGGTCTGTTCATGCTACGACTCTGCACAATTGACATAATGGTATCAGAGCACGGCTTTACATCCTTTAGCTTCTCGTCTAGAGTCTCAAACCTTTAACCTCGTGTCGATGAGATAAGTTGTTCCATATAGTGAGTTTGTAATATTTTGAGACTAATGTGTGTTGTCTGTGTATTTTAGAAGTAGCAAAACCCGCGGCCGAGCACAAACAAAGTACCTTGAGTGGTTCGAGCAACTCGCGGGCTGGACCTTTTAATTATGTCATGCCTCGATTCCGTAGAATCGATAGTCGTCCCCCTGGCGTGATACCGTACGAACCTAAGTTACGATCGCACAAGGCATAGTCATAAGGTTATCCGAAACACAATATCAAATAGAGTATGCAGAGAAATTAAAGAACACATTTGAAATAGAAGGAACTTTTCTTTTCATTGATAATAAAACTTTATTTACATGACTCCATTACAATTATTGCCGTGCGGGCTTACAACATGACTCGAATACAAAAATGAACATTGATGAGATAGTCGTTCCATACATTACATCTCCATTTACAAGCAAAATATTCAAAAGACCTGTTATCATAGAGAGTCGAGACATCTTTTCTTTTGGACTGAATGTGGAGTCTTCAAAAGGATTCAAAACAAGCCTTTAGCATACGGATGAGGCTTCAAATGACTAGCGTCGTCTTGAGTTAAGTGGCACGCTCTTCTTGGTTCGAGGTACCTGTGGAGAGTGAGGATCAGTATATTATACTTTGTACTGGTGCGTAGCAAATTAAGTTCCATGCTCTCATTTGGTTGAAGAGTTTATATGACTTAGTTCGTGATCTTTCTAAACATCTTAATGAATTTCAGACAAGCATATCATAGGCAAATATAATTTACGTTAGAACTTATCCACGACAGAGCTTGTCGTGCAATGTGATACTTATCATGTTCTTCCCTGTCAATTGTTATCATTTACTAGCATATCGTGTGCAATTTCATATGTGAATGGTTACTGACACCACAAGCCATCATGGAGTTATAGCTTTATTAGTCGGGGCCCTTTCAATGCAAGTAGCTAGTCCCGCTGAAAGTCCCCGCCTAACCCGTGCCAGTATCCAGCACAGTTATACCGTGTTTCCTCCTAGGCCAAAGCGGTCCCATGGCCCCGGAGTGCCGTTTGAAAAAACTATTACCTTGTGCACAAAGTGTCCATGAGCATGCTAGACTAATTTAGTTACTCAAGCATGGTCCATATTAAGACTTAACCATTTTCATCGTGTTCCGCCTTGTTGTGGCATCATTTAATCAATGAGTCTATATTTTGTTTAACACAGTTCTATATCATGAATCGCATAGCAAACTTATAGCAGTTTTATAGAATAAGCAAATGTGTCCGTGACTTTGCATCAAACATTTCATTCGTAACGATGCTATTGATGGATTTAAGAAGGGGGTCAAGGGGGAGAGAAGGTTCAGCCACTCACTTTGATTTTTGCTTGAGGTGAGAGATTGTTGGCTGCACTAGACGGCGCCTACGCGATCACCTGAAATCACATAAGCAAGTGATTAGAACACTGTGCCATTCAAGAAGTTCGATATGAATGCGAAGTTCAAAAATACAAGCCATGAAAACTATCGAAAATATTCACGAAAACCAAAGCCAAAGAGCAAGTACGACATGAAAAGCAGAGCAATTGGAGGTCTCTCCCGACTCAACTGCAGAGTCTATCCTCGAGGTGCAACCCAATGAATATAGGACTTGATTCTGAAGAAGTTTTTCCATAACGAGAAAAGGATCTTAATTTAATCGTTCCTGTTCGACCGATTCACTCAAACTCGATCTATCGGTTTCGACTGAATCGGTAGCGACGGTGTTCCTTTCTCGCGTACCCCATGGACAAAAATGGGGCACGATGTAGGGATGAGGCACTACACCGCTTGTGCTCCACTTCCCTAACCGTACGGCGACAAGATCCGACAGATCTCGCCATATCCGCTCTGTCAGCCACCCAGAATCCCCCTCACTTCGACCTTGCCGATCTACGTCACCCGCCTCACTGGAGCCAGCCACGACCCAGATCCGGCTACATCATCTCCAGTACTACTCTGTGCCATCCCGAACTAGCGCCAGCCGACGTGTCCAGATTGCTCCAGGCGCCGCCTTCACTCCGGTGAGCCCACCACCATAAAACCCCCTATTCCCTCTCCCTATCTCGAACTCTCCTTCCCTTTTGGTTCTCTCTTTCACTCTTTCTCAATCTCTGTCTCTATCCCTATCTTTGCCCCTGTATATACATATGTATATAAATATTACATTTATTAGTTATGTATAAGTACAATGTATGTACAAGTAGTATATATATGTATAATATTATATATATATGTATAATATTATATATATATATATATATATATATATATATATGTATATATATATATATGTATATATATATATATATATGTATATATATATATATATATATGTATATATATATATATATATATATATATATATATATATATATATATATATATATATATATATATATTTAATATATATATATATGTATATAAAATATATATATATATATATATATATATATATATATATATATATATATATATATATATATATATATATATAGAGGAGGGATCCGCATCCCCGCACTTTTTGCATCCCCAAGCATCCCCCTACTCACACCGTTGGATGGTGCTTTAAGTCATCTAATCTTAACCATTGATTTACCAACGGTTAAGATTAGATGACTTAAAGCACATCCAACGGATGTTAACATGGGGATGCTTGGGGATGCAAAAAATGAGGGGATGCGGATCCCTCCTCATATATATATATATATATATATATATATATATATATATATATATATATATATATATATATATATATACACATATACATATATGTATATGTATATGTATATATACACACACATGTATATACATATTCATACATATATACAATTTTGTATATATTACATTTATTTATTATACACATACATATATATATATATATATATATATATATATATATATATATATATATATACATATATATATATATAAAAAAATATATATATATACATATATGTGTATATATACATATACATATATATGGCATAATTGCAACTTGATACCCAAAACTTTCTTTTCAACTTGATACTCTGAAATTTTTTTAAACAATAATATCCATGCTCAAACTAAAAAATACCCCCAACCTCCTTCCACTCTCCAACGGCCCCTCCCCCCCCAGCTACCCCCTTCAGCCACCCGCCCCTCCTTCCGCCCAGCCCCTTCCTCCCACACAGCCCCCCCTCCTGCCCCGTGCTCCCTCCCTCTCGCCTCCCCCTCCTGGGGCGTGGCAGTGCCGGAGGAGGGGGCTGGGGCGGGAAGGGGGGCTGGACTGAAGGGGGGTGGCCGAGGGGGGCTGGACGGGAGGGGGGCTGGGCGGGAGGGGGGCTGGGCTGGGCTGGGGGGAGAGGGTATGAGGGGGGAAAGGAAGGACAAGGTTATTTTCAGGTTTTTAAAATTTTAGGGTATGCAGTTGAAAATGTAAAATAGTTGATGGTATTAAGTTATTGAGTAAAAAGTTTAGGGTATGAACTTGAAAAACCGAAATAGGGCTTTATTGATGTATCAGGCATAAAATGTCGAAGCCTATACAAATAAGCGCGCCAAGCGCTCAAAGAGCCCAAAAGCTGGAGCCCAAAAAGACGAAGCAAAACAGGACAAAAGGGGACTGACGGCCTATAACAGCACCTGCCAAAAACCTGTAGGGGCATGTGAGCATCTACTGCGGATGCGGAGACACTAACGGAGGACTTCCCTGAGAAGCTGTTGTAGGTTGTACTGATGACCTTCGTATCTAAATTTGTTTCTATTCTTCCAAAGCACCCAGATGCCGACGAATGCGACGATCTGCTTCCCGTGAGAGGAGCCCCAACTGGCAAGGAAATCGTTGAAGCTCCCAGTTTGGGTGGGCATGCCACATCGCTGAGAGAGGCTAGACCAAAATTGGTGAGCGGAGTTGCCATGGAGGAGGATGTGTTCTGTAGTTTCTGATTGGTGAGAGCTATAGCAGTGGCACTTGGATGCTAAGCTGTAGCCGATGGAGGTGAGGGAGTCATCGGTTGGTAACTTCCGTCTATATGCTCTCCATATAAGTATCAACCATTTGATGGGGAGGCAGGAGTGCCAGAATGGAGCGATCAACGGAGTGGGCGGTTCAATATTTCTCGCCATCAATTTGGCGGATGCTATCGTGAAGGAGCCATCAGGCGTGAGGGACCAGTGAAGGTTAACGATGATCTCGATGATGAAAGGTTCCTCAAGGAGGTGGCCATGTAGGATCTTGTGCCAGGAAGCGGAGGATCGGTTGTTGGCGAGTGCAGTCCTGGGGTGCGAATGTGGAAAATATCTGGCCTTCATAAACCTCGTCCATATGGAGTTATCTGAGCGCAGCTGCCACAACAGCTTCGTGGAACAAACATTTAGGATGTGAGCAAATTTGGAAAAGCCAAGGCCACCAGCTTCAGTGGGTTTGGCCATAGTGTCCCAGCTAGCCCAGTGATGTTTGTCCTTACCGTCGCTGTGACCCCAAAAGAAGTTGGCGAAGAGGGACTCTATCGGAGAAAGGACTTTCTTGGAGGGGAGCACACAGCGAGGGTGTATATGGGGATAGAGGCTAGGACATATTTGATGAGGATGAGCTTGCCTCCCGGGGAGAGGGTAGCGTTGTGCCAACCTTCGATTTTTCTTTTGATTTTGTTCACCAATCCCTCAAAGATTTCGGAGTTAGATTTGCCGTAAACCAGCGGGCATCCTAGGTAGGTGAAAGGTGGATATGCAGTAGTGAAAGATGTTATGTCGGTAAGGTTGGACGAGTGAATCCGGTCAGCTTTGTGGTGGGTGTAGATGACGCTTTTATCCGCGTTGATACGTTGGCCAGAGCATCTGATGTAATTCTCGAGAGTGCGGCAGATCACCTCTATCGATCCGATGTCTCCTGAAGAGAAGATAAGGATGTCATCAGCATAGGCCAAATGAGTGATGAGCGGGCAGCCCGTTGTGGTGTGGTAGTGACAAAATTTAGGGATGTTAGCCATATTGTTAAGGTTTATGCTCAGAGCTTCTGCTGTGATGATGAAGATGGTAGCAGATAAAGGGTCCCCTTGACGGATTCCACGGCTAGATCTAAAAAAGTTGTCGGTTTGTCCGTTGATAACAGTGGAGAACCAAGAGTTGTTGACTGATCGAAAGATGATGTCGATCCAAGTTTCCGAGAACCCGAAAGCTCTGAGAACCTAGATCATGAATTGCCAGTCCAGGCGGTCGTAGGCTTTCTCCATGTTAAGTTTGATGGCGACGTTCCCCCCTGGACGAGAATTTCATGCAGGTGATCAGCTCCTGAGCGAGTAAGATGTTGTCGGTGATGTTCCGGCCGGAAACGAACCCGTTCTGCTCCTCGGAAATGATCTTGGAGAGGAGGTTGGATATACGGGTCGCAATGATCTTGGAGATGATTTTGTTGGTGAAGGTGCATAGGCTGATCGGTCTGAAGTCTTTAAATGTCTCCGGGTTATCTTTTTTAGGGACCATAATAAAGTTGGCATGGGAGATGGCTTTGGGGTAGTTGGCACCAGCGAAAAATACCACCGCGATGTCATAAAGGTCTAGACCAATAATCTTCCAACAAGAGCGAAAGAAAGCTTCCGAGAAACCGTCTGGTCCGGGAGCGCTGTGCTCATCAAGAGACCAGACGGTCGATTTGACCTCCTCCTGGGAAGGGGGGTCAACAGCATGTCATTGTCTTGATCACTGATCAGGGTAGGAACCTGCGCTAGGAAGGCCCCATCCTTAATGACGGTCGATTTGGTGAAAAGTTTGGGGTAGAAGTCAGCAGTCGCCCTGTTAATGCTGTTCTGATCTTTGAGGAGATTGTCATTGTCGTCTGATATTTGGTGGAGGTTGAGTTGATTTCTGTGGCCCTTAACACAGGCGTGAAAGAATCCAGAGTTTCTATCACCCTCGGTGTAGCACCCAGTTTTCTAAAATTGGGGTATTTTTGAAATTTTATTATTTTTATTATTAATTAATAGTATTTTAGTCATGATATGATTTTTGGTGATTATTAGTGTAATTAAACCATTTTCTAAGTCATGACTTATGACTTTGTGATTTTGTTAGTATAACTTAGTGTAAACCCTAGTTTTCCTTAACTTAGAAGTTGCCATGACCATGTGAGCTTAGCCATAGGCTTAGAACATCAAATTAGTGACTTTTGGCCAAAAGGGTATTTTGGTAATTTACTAGACTTTATTTGAGATTATGTGATTTTAATATTATTTAATTCTTGTTAAGTACCATGATTAGTCCCTAACCTATCCTACCCTAATCTAGGGGTTAGCCACTAACCTAGAAGCTTTAGGATGGATTTTTGGTTAAGGGTTAAAGTGGTATAAATATCTAGGTATTACATTGTTGATATTTTCCTTAAACCACTCCAAATATCCTCACCCCTTTACACAAAAGTCCATGCCTTAACCTAGAAGAAAGGGCAAGGACACCCCCCCATGCTATGGCCGGCCAAGGGCACCCCCCTAGCAGCCCACACTTCTATTTTAATCCCATTCCATTCATTCATGAATAATTTACATGAATTTAAATCCTAGAAAATCCCATTTTCTTCAAACACCCACAACTTGATCATTCTTGATCCAAATTCACTCTAGTCTTTTGCATTGGGATCCTACAACATCAAGGGTGCTAAGGGAGGCTAGCAATCAAGAATTTGGAAGCTTTGGGCATCATCAAGTTGAAGGACACACACCCTCTTTTCATTGATTTTCCTTGGATTTGCACAAATAGGTAAATTCCCTCAAACATAGTTAAAACTCTGTTTTTTCTTCATAAATGCATTCATATAGGACTACCATAACTGTGGGTAAAATTTGGTGAAAATTAGAGTCGGTTAGGTGTCCGTATCGGACACGTATCCTAAGCTAGAAACCCTTGTTTGGTGAAATGCCACAGAGGATTCGATTTTGTTAAAATGTAAAACAAATTGCATGATCATGTAGCCCTAGACATGTAGGTCACATACCAACTTGACTGAGCACGTTTTCGTGCTGTGTCCGTGTCCAAATTGGACACGAACCCACTGCACGAGACGCTCGTGCATGTTCTGCTACCCCACCCTTCGTGCGCACTGCACAGGGCACTAGGACACGAGAAAATTTACATGGACACGGGGGCAATGTCTGTGAACATGCCCCCAAAGTTTGGTGTCGCGTCATGTCGTGTCGAGTGAGAAATCTCACTCGTACTGGACACGCGCTGTCAGCGCACACGCGCGCGGGGGCAACTTTGAGCGTGTCGTGTCGCACGGACACGACACTTGGGTGTCTCGTAGTGACACGGGCGTGTAGCCCTATACGTGGCGTACACGAGGACACGAGCACGAGGTGCGTCGTATCCTGTATCGCGAGCACGAGTCGTGCAACCCGTACACGATACTGCGGTTATGTGCGCGTATCAGAGTTTACCCGTGTGGTGTTTTCGTGTGTTTGGACACGTTAAACCGTGTCGTGGTGTCGTGTCAGGTACCTAGGACACTAGGGTATGTATGGGGCACCAGTTACCAACCTAGAGATTCGAGCCATAGCTCGGTTTCGTGTGAGTTTTTGGGTTTACCTGTTTTCGAGTGTACAGTGCACTTATTTTAGATTTTGGGTATTTCCCAGATTTTTTAAAACGAATTTCAAACCTAAATTTGATATGTTTTATACATTGTATTAGTGTATTTTAGTATGTATATACGTAGTATATATGTATATGTGAGTGTGGGTGAGTTTTGGGGATAATTGGTTGTGTGTACAGGGAGTTGTGTGTGTGTGTATATATATATATATATATATATATATATATATATATATATATATATATATATATATATATATATATATATATATATATATATATATATATATGTATATATGTTACTGTGTGTGTGTGTTTGGGGGCTGGATTTTGGTTCCAGAAAATCAGGAACCCCCATCCCCCTACTGTCCAGCATTCTCTGTCCCCCTCTCTCTCACTGTCCCTCTCTCTATTTCACTCTCTCTCTATATATATTGTATTGTATATATATGTTGTATATATATATGTTATATATATATATTGTATTAGATTATATATGGTATCTATATATGGGTACCTATATGATATATGAGTATACTTAGTCCATAGGCCTATATAGTTATGTATATATATATATATATATATATATATATATATATATATATATATATATATATATATATATATATATATATATATATATATATAAAAGATATATATATATATATATATATATATATATATATATATATATATATATATATATATATATATATATATATATATATATATATATATATATATATATATATATATATATATATATATATATATATATACTAGCATATGTGCACGTGCCTTGCACGTATTTTAACATTTTTTAATTAGTTTATGAAGACTCTTTAGGAAGACCAAAGGGTAGTTTTCCTAATTACTAAGTTGTCCTTATTAGAATTAATGAACTATTTTTAATTAGTATAAGTATGTAAGGATATTTTCGGAATTCAAAAGTTTCACCATCTAAGTTTTTCTATTATATAGTAGAATAGATATATATATATATATATATATATATATATATATATATATATATATATATATATATATATATATATATATATATATAAAATATATATATATATATATATATATTGTATAGAGGTAGATACCCATATGGCATTAGCCTATGGAACTTGGTTATTAGCCTATGGCCAATGAGTTAGGATAGACCATTAGGCCTACTAGACCTAGGTTGACCAAAATGTTGACCATTGTTGACCAAGTCAACTATTGGTCAAACCATGACCTACTTGACCTAAAAATGACTAGTTTAACTAGTCTGACCAAGATTGACCTAATTACCTTCTTGACTAGTCTTTGTTTGACCAAAACCTTAGTTAGTCTAAGTTTGACCTAGACTTGACCTAGCTTGATCATGTTGGCTAGTATTTGACTAGTTTGACCTAGTTTGACTTTTAGAGTTGACCAAGAGTTGACTTTTGACCAGATTGACCTAGAATCATGTAGTATGCATTGTATACTCTAATTTTACCATTGTGGATATATTATGACCTATTTTACTCTAAATAGGACCCTATGACAACAGTTCGAACATCTATTCATATCAGTCATACAGGGTGACAAGCGAGTACATTCTCTGATCTTTTCATACTTGTTAGGATTTATATTCTTGCTCTAGAATACCTTACATGATGCTGTCACGTCATTATCACGGATTGGTACTATATGAATCTTGTCATGCGATGTTATCTTCCTCGGGGTGCATCAGATACAGTTGTCATGTGCTTTTTACGAACATCTTGTATTTCATGTACACCGCTTTCATGTATACTCTTGTGTAATCTTGTACTCTCATGATCACGTGAGCAAACATGATAAAAACCTCTTGTATAAGGTAACGTAACTTGACTGGATCCTTGTGTATTGATTGGGAAGGGTGAGTAGAAAATAGTTATGTGATCAAAATCCCATCTTGTACAAATTCTTGTGAAATCTTGTGAAATCTTGTATATGTCCTAAACCCGTTTATATAACCATCTCATGCTCTAAATCACAGGTTACCTACAGTTCTTACTTATCGTATATATAGATATTTCCAGTTATCAAATCTCTCTCATTTTTATATATATTTCTTTATAGTCCATGTATCTTACTCTATGCATGCTTTACATTTCCCAACATGATATGAACTGCGTGAGATGTATTGTGCTCGTTCCTGTCCTGACTGGACCTGTTGAAAATATTACAGATGATGATGGTGACTGCTCCACCTTCTATGGGACACATGAGGGTGACCTTCAGGAGCCTGAGGAGCATCTAGCTCAGTAGAGGGTGCCTAGTCTAGTCTAGTGTTTACAGTTTTTATTTGTATCGGATTGTTCCGATTGTTAGTTGTGACTTAGTTATATTTCAGATCTTGTACTTATTGTGTTGGACATCTACTTTGTGTGGTGTGGTAACTCTATATATATATTTAGTTTCTTCCTTTCGTCTGATTCCATATCACGCTCTATCTTTCCTAGACTTGTGTTTGAGATATAGAGTTGAGTTGTTATGTTATACCTCCGTGCGGAGATGACAGGTTTATATATCTTGTTATTAGATGTTAGATGTTATAGATGAT
The DNA here is from genome assembly GCA_029216955.1 of Iris pallida. NCBI lineage: Eukaryota > Viridiplantae > Streptophyta > Magnoliopsida > Asparagales > Iridaceae > Iris > Iris pallida. The sequence continues at coordinate 40,399,586 of JANAVB010007399.1, forward strand.
CTATACAGCGTTCTACCGTCGACACTGCGGCGTAGGCTGGACGTACCCACGTTTTTGTGCCCCTAATCAGGGTACGGGTCGTGACACATTTTTGTGGTGGCCCATGCAGGTCTGTGTCACAATTAGTGCGATCTCGTAATGGTCCTCGACTTAGAGTACTAATTACGTGCCTGCAATTAGGACGTAGGACCTAGGACATGATAGGAGTTTCTCAATCACACCTAGGAAATTTTCGATCTTTTGATTATCATGATTACTTCCCTTGTATTAATTTAACTGTCCTTCCTTGATAAATCTACTCATGTGCCATATTGACCTCTTTGTTTCAATTCGTCTCCAGGATGACGAAGACGCACCCGCAGGCCACTGGATCGAGTAGTTTGCCTGAGAGATCTGATCAGGCAGAGGAGGAGGTTCACGAGACTGCCCCCAGTGATTCTACTATTCTGGAGACCCAGGCAGTTGCACAGGGAGGTCTACCACCTCCATCCCAGAGGGTTACGGCCGTTGTTCCGGAGATACTGCTGCCACCACCATCGGTACCGACGGATACGCACCATATGTTCCTTCTCCTTCAGCAGATGATGGAGACACAGCGGGCCCAAGCAGAGGCGTCGCAGCGCCAGTCGGAGGCGTCACACCGACAGATCGAGATGCTGAGGCAGAGTATGAAGAACTCGCATCAGCTTGCCCTAGCAGCAGTAGAGAGAGTGGCACCGGGTACGATGCAGGGCCCTACTGGCCAGTAGCCGTACCAGCAGCAGTCCAGGTCGGGGACAGTATTGGACTTCAGGAAGATGAGCTCTAGGGACTTTACAGGCACGGAGGGCATCCTCTATGCAGACGACTGGCTAGAGGATGTACAGCGGAGCATGGAGCTGGCAGAGCTTCCTAGAGCGCTTTGGGTTTCGGCCGGAGCCAGCCGATTCTTCGACATTGTGCTGACATGGTACCGCACGGATCCTTGTGCGTCGATGAGAGGGCTGACTTGGGAGAACTTCCAGAGGCTCTTCAAGGAGAAGTTCTTCCCGGATGTGGCTCTTACAGCATTTGAGGGCCAGTTCGTAGGTCTAGTGCAGGAAAACTCGTCGGTGGACGAGTATGCAGCTGAGTTCTTCCGCCTTAGCAGGTTCGCTCCCGATATGATCCAGGATGAGGGGCAGAAGGCTCGTAAGTTCCGTAGGGGACTTATTCATGCAGTGCGCACCCGCACCTCGGGACGCTGTGATGCGACGTTCGATCAGATATTGATGGACGCACAGATTACAGAGGAGGACTTCGGCCTCAAGCCGAAGAGGGGCAGTGATACCTTAGGGGCTAGTTCTAGTGCAGGGCCAGCCAAGCGCCCTCACATACAGCAGAGGCCAGTTCAGCAGCCGTTTCAGGGCCAGGGACATATACTTCACCAGCAGGCACCCAGGCAGCAACAGCACCCTATGTGTAACTTCTGCAAGAAGCAAGGCCACGGATGAGACGACTGCAGGAAGAGGCAGGGCCTGTGTTTGCTTTGTGGTTCAGCAGAGCATCAGTTGAAGGAGTGTCCCAAGAGCTTGGCACGATTGGCTCAGGCAGCAGCAGGAGCTAGGGCTCCGACAGGGCAGCAAACGGGACCACCGTTGCAGACTCAGCAGTAGAGGTTTGTCCAGCATCAGCAGCAGGCCAAGGGAGGCCAGCCGGGGCGAGCTTTCGCCATGGCAGTCGATGATGCACAGGAAGAGGGAGAGCTGATTGCAGGTTCCAACCTTTTCGATTCTATTTCCACATTCGCCTCCTTATAACTGTCTTGGAATTTCGATTCTATCTGTTCCTTATAGTTGATAAATTTTGTTCGGATATTTAATTGTAAATTATTTTCTTCTGAGACAAGTCGTATGGGCTAGGTCGTCTCGATCATGGGATCTAGAGTCTTCTATAGTCATGTTAGCTGGCATAGTGAGGACATATAGTCGGATTTTGGACGTATTTCTCGGATATGGGAATTTAAGGTTTTCGCGGCCAGGCATGCGGTAATGCGAAAATTTTAAATACCATGATTCTAGAGGTATGTACCTTAGTCGAGGACTCTGTGAATATCGTAGCCTTGCTCACTAGCATGACGAAGATTCCGAATATCATGATTTTGGACAGACGCATATGATTATCGGACTGTGTGTTTGAGACTGTGATTGTTGGGGTGTTTGACCTAGAAGGAGTATGACCATTCTAATTTCGAGGACGAAATTTTCTAAGGAGGGTAGACTTGTAGCACCCAGTTTTCTGAAATTGGGGTATTTTTGAAATTTTATTATTTTTATTATTAATTAATAGTATTTTAGTCATGATATGATTTTTGGTGATTATTAGTGTAATTAAACCATTTTCTAAGTCATGACTTATGACTTTGTGATTTTGTTAGTATAACTTAGTGTAAACCCTAGTTTTCCTTAACTTAGAAGTTGCCATGACCATGTGAGCTTAGCCATAGGCTTAGAACATCAAATTAGTGACTTTTGGCCAAAAGGGTATTTTGGTAATTTACTAGACTTTATTTGAGATTATGTGATTTTAATATTATTTAATTCTTGTTAAGTACCATGATTAGTCCCTAACCTATCCTATCCTAATCTAGGGGTTAGCCACTAACCTAGAAGCTTTAGGATGGATTTTTGGTTAAGGGTTAAAGTGGTATAAATATCTAGGTATTACATTGTTGATATTTTCCTTAAACCACTCCAAATATCTCACCCCTTTACACAAAAGTCCATGCCTTAACCTAGAAGAAAGGGCAAGGACACCCCCCATGCTATGGCCGGCCAAGGGCACCCCCCTAGCAGCCCACACTTCTATTTTAATCCCATTCCATTCATTCATAAATAATTTACATGAATTTAAATCCTAGAAAATCCTATTTTCTTCAAACACCCACAACTTGATCATTCTTGATCCAAATTCACTCTAGTCTTTTGCATTGGGACCCTACAACATCAAGGGAGCTAAAGAAGGCTAGCAATCAAGAATTTGGAAGCTTTGGGCATCATCAAGTTGAAGGACACACACCCCCTTTTCATTGATTTTCCTTGGGTTTGCACAAATAGGTAAATTCCCTCAAACATAGTTAAAACTCTGTTTTTTCTTCATAAATGCATTCATATAGGACTACCATAACTGTGGGTAAAATTTGGTAAAAATTAGAGTCGGTTAGGTGTCCGTATCGGATACGTATCCTAAGCTAGAAATCCTTGTTTGGTGAAATGCCACAGAGGATTCGATTTTGTTAAAATGTAAAATAAATTGCATGATCATGTAGCCCTAGACATGTAGGTCACATACCAACTTGACTGAGCACATTTTCGTGCTGTGTCCGTGTCTAAATTGGACACGACCCTACTGCACGAGACTCTCGTGCATGCCCTGCTACCCCACCCTTCGTGCGCACTGCACAGGGCACTAGGACACGAGAAAATTTACATGGACACGGGGGCAATGTCTGCGAACATGCCCCCAAAGTTTGGTGTCACATCGTGTCGTATCGAGTGAGAAATCTCACTCGTACTGGACACGCGCTATCAGCGCACACGCGCGCGGGGGCAACTTTGAGCGTATCGTGTCGCACGGACACGACACTTGGGTGTCTCATAGTGACACAGGCGTGTAGCCCTATACGTGGCGTACACGAGGACATGAGCACGAGGTGCGTAATGTCCTGTATCGCGAGCACGAGTCGTGCAACCCGTGCACGACACTGTGGTTGTGTGCGCGTATCAGAGTTTACCTGTGTGGTGTTTTCGTGTGTTTGGACACGTTAAACCGTGTCGTGGTGTCGTGTTAGGTACCTAGGACACTAGGGTATGTATGGGGCACCAGTTACCAACCTAGAGATTCGAGCCATAGCTCTGTTTCGTGTGAGTTTTTGGGTTTACCTGTTTTCGAGTGTACAGTGCACTTATTTTAGATTTTGGGTATTTCCCAGATTTTTGAAAATGAATTTCAAACCTAAATTTGATATGTTTTATACATTGTATTAGTGTATTTTAGTATGTATATACGTAGTATATATGTATATGTGAGTGTGGGTGAGTTTTGGGGATAATTGGTTGTGTGTACAGGGAGTTGTGTGTATATATATATATATATATATGTATATATGTTACTGTGTGTGTGTGTGTTTGGGGGCTGGATTTTGGTTCTAGAAAATCAGGAACCCCCATCCCCCACTGTCCAGCATTCTCTGTCCCCCTCTCTCTCACTGTCCCTCTCTCTATTTCACTCTCTCTCTATATATATTGTATTGTATATATATGTTGTATATATATATATATGTTATATATATATATATATATTATATTAGATTATATATGGTATCTATATATGGGTACCTATATGATATATGAGTATACTTAGTCCATAGGCCTATATAGTTATGTGTATATATATATATATATATATATATATATATATATATATATATATATATATATATATATATATATATATATATGTAAGATATATATATATATGTGAATATATATATATATATATATATATATATATATATATATATATATATATATATATATATATATATATATATATATTGTATAGAGGTAGATACCCATATGGCATTAGCCTATGGAACTTGGTTATTAGCCTATGGCCAATGAGTTAGGATAGACCATTAGGCCTACTAGACCTAGGTTGACCAAAATGTTGACCATTGTTGACCAAGTCAACTATTGGTCAAACCATGACCTACTTGACCTAAAAATGACTAGTTTAACTAGTCTGACAAAGATTGACCTAATTATCTTGTTGACTAGTCTTTGTTTAACCAAAACCTTAGTTAGTCTAAGTTTGACCTAGACTTGACCTAGCTTGATCATGTTGGCTAGTATTTGACTAGTTTGACCTAGTTTGACTTTTAGAGTTGACCAAGAGTTGACTTTTGACCAGATTGACCTAGAATCATGTAGTATACATTGTATACTCTAATTTTACCATTGTGGATATATTGTGACCTGTTTTACTCTAAATAGGACCCTGTGACACTAGTTCGGACATTTATTCATATCAGTCATACAGGGTGACAGGCGAGTACATTATCTGATCTTTTCATACTTGTTAGGATTTATATTCTTGCTCTAGAATACCTTACATGATGCTGTCACATCATTATCATGGATTGGTACTATATGGATCTTGTCATGCGATGTTATCTCCCTCGGGGTGCATCAGATACAGTTGTCATGTGCTTTTCACGAACATCTTATATTTCATGTACACCGCTTTCATGTATACTCTTGTGCAATCTTGTACTCTCATGATCACGTGAGCAAACATGATAAAAACCTCTTGTATAAGGTAACGTAACTTGACTGGATCCTTGTGTATTGATTGGGGAGGGTGAGTAGGAAATGGTTATGTGATCAAAATCCCATCTTGTACAAATTCTTGTGAAATCTTGTGAAATCTTGTATATGTCCTAAACCCGTTTATATAACCATCTCATGCTCTAAATCACAGGTTACCTACAGTTCTTACTTATCGTATATATAGATATTTTCAGTTATCAAATCTCTCTCATTTTTATATATATTTCTTTACAGTCCATGTATCTTACTCTATGCATGCTTTACATTTCCCAACATGATATGAACTGCGTGAGATGTATTGTGCTCGTTTCTGTCCTGACTGGACCTGTTGAAAATATTACAGATGATGATGGTGACTGCCCTACCTTCTATGGGACACATGAGGGTGACCTTCAGGAGCCTGAGGAGCATCTAGCTCAGTAGAGGGTGCCTAGTCTAGTCTAGTGTTTACAGTTTTCATTTTGTATCAGATTGTTCCGATTGTTAGTTGTGACTTAGTTATATTTCAGATCTTGTACTTATTGTGTTGGACATCTACTTTGTGTGGTGTGGTAACTCTATATATATATTCAGTTTCTTCCTTTCGTCTGATTCCATATCATGCTCTATCTTTCTTAGACTTGTGTTTGAGATATAGAGTTGAGTTGTTATGTTATACCTCCGTGCGGAGATGACAGATTTATATATCTTGTTGTTAGATGTTAGATGTTATAGATGACCTATACAGCGTTCTATCGCCGACACTGCGGCGTAGGCTGGACGTACCCACGTTCTCGTGCCCCTAATCAGGGTGCGGGTCGTGACACTCGGAGTCCCAAGACAGTCTGGCTTTTTGTTTCCAGAATTCTGTCTCTACCTTTAACCTGGACTTGAGGATCGCTTTGGTGAGGTTTTGGGCGGAGCGTGTTCCCGGCGTTCTGTTCACGACGAATAGGATCTTGGCTCTCGTGACATCATCTTCAGCTATCTTGATCGCTTGGAAAATATTACCAAAAGCGAGTCTGCTCCAAGCCGATAACGCACTTTTGGTAGCTTTAAGCATGGCTGCTATGCGGATGAGGGGGTCCGGGTTGTTGATAGAACTCCATACAGAGGCTACAATATTATTGAAGTTGGGGTGGTATCTCTAGAAGTTCTAGAAGCAAAAAGGTTTTTTGATTTGGGTGGAGTTGTTGCCAATCTCAATCAGGAGAGGGGAATGGTCGGAATCTGTGGTGTTGAGGTGGGATAGGTTGGTGATGAGATCTAAGTCGTTCCATCGGTTGTCAACCAGCACTCTATCCAGGTGGGAGTATTATCTGCGGGCGCCCTCTTGCATGTTGCACCAGGTGAAAGCATTGTCGGAGTACTGCAGACGGGATAAATGGGCGTTGAAGATGAAGGTGTTGAAGTCGTTCATAGCCGATTATGGGGAAGGGCGGCCTCCCGATTTTTCCTCTCTACTAGAGATTGTGTTGAAGTCTCCAAGGCAGATCCACGGAAGATTGTGGAGGATTTGGTGGGTGTCCATGAGATTTACCCATAGGTTCTTGCGTTCGGTATAGTTGCAGCTGCCGTGGACGGCAGAGAAGAGCGCTCTGGACTTAAGGGAGGGGTGCTCAACCCAGCAGGAGAGATCCCGGTCGGAGTCGTTCACGATGCTAATCTTACAATCGGTGTTGAACAAGATCCAAATGTCGTGGCATCCGGCAACCGCGGATGCAAAGTCGAGTTGGAGTTGGATGGATTTGAGTCTCCTCTTAGGGATTTTAGGTTCAATGATGATCAGAAGATCGATTCGGTGGATTTTCTTGAGGCTGATTAATCTCCTAAAAGTAGGTTTGTTGGCCAGCCCTCTAACATTCCATGATAGGATGTTAGGCATTGGGTTGTTGGTGGGTGGATAGGGTGTTGAGCTTGGTGGCTGACCGAATGGTTCTTCTCGTGGGCTCTTATTTTTTTGTTTTTGTTGATGGGGGTTTTGGAGGTTCCTTGGAGAGATCCGGCAATAACATTTGCTGAGACTGTAGCGCTACTCGTAGTGTGTCCGCCACCCTCCCTCGGGGGGGGGGGGGAGACGTCATCTTTGGCAATCTCTGCTAGGGAACAGAGGGGGTTGGCGGGATCTAGGAAGCCTGCTTCTATAGCTTGTAGAAGTCTCTCTGCTGGGACGAAACTCTGCAACTCTTCGACAATTTCTAACTCTCTCCCAAGGTTGGGAGGGGGGGTCCGACGGTAGGATCTGAGTGAATGATCAAAGCCATCTGATTGACTTCTAAGTCGCTCGATGTAGGGTCGTTTGTTGGATGAGAGTCGATGGGGTTCTGAGTCACCTCGGGGATGGACGGGCTTGATTGGGGATGATCCTATAGGGCGTCTGGTGGGATGATAGTGAGTATGTCGAATCGGTTGTTGAGGAGGACACCCGGGGGGTCTTGATTGTCGTTGTCCTTGTCCTTAGGAGGTCTGGGGCTGGGGGTGCTATCGTTCTCCGCGAAGTGAGTGTGGGAGTTGGGTAGGAGGAGAATGGAGGATGTGGAAATGTATGGGACCGGCTTCCGGGAGTGCTTTTTGTGGGGGGGTTAACTTCTGAAGCTCCGGGTGGGCTTTGAAACAAAGCCAGGTGTGGTGTCCTCTGGATTGACAGTGCTGGCAGAATATTATGTTGTTGTCGTACTCCAGTTTTTTGAGGTGTGATCGTCCTCCGAGGTTGATATATATCTGATTGGGCGGGTCCGAAGACAGATCCAGTTTTACGTAAATCTTTGCGTAGTTGCCTTTGGATAAGGTGTGAGTCTCTTCCGTAATGGCCACCAGGGTTTCGAAGGAGCTCGCGATTCTCTTGAGAGCTACTGGAGAGAAGCATACTAGGGGTAGGTTTGGTAGGGTGATCCATGCAGAGATGATCGCAGATTCAACTGAGGGGTTGAAATCTGAGGACCATTTGACGATCTTGACGTTGTGTGCTCCGAAGCGGGAGGTGCCTTTGGCCTAGACTAAGGAGTAGTCAGGGTTAGAGGAGCTGGTGCTTTGGGTCCAAAGGGGCTATCATGTAGGCAGAGGAGAGCCCCCATCCTGCAGTCGCCTCTTGGACGACGGTGATCTTGGGGCAACCAGTTGGGAACTTCAGCATGAAAGTCTTCACAAAGCTAGCGGCTAGGGAGGATATTTCAGCCGAAGTGAATGGGACGCAAATGGGTTACCCGTTTGAGGGGTTCTGGAATTCGATGTCTGTTAGAACGGTGTGAGTGTTGGATGGGGAGAATGTCAACTTACGATCACGTCTCAAGATTTTCGCAAAAGACGTCCCGACGGAGATCCCCGAGGAAGAGGTTGTGTGGGCTATTGGGAGGGGGGTGCATGTCCGGCAAGTGGGTTGGGCGCATGAACTCCCATACGCAGGGGGTGGGTGTGGGATCGCTCACCGTCGGGTTGAGCACGGGCGCATGCTCGTAAGCCGGGAGCTGAGCCTGGCCGTGCGCCGAGGGCGCATGCCCAGCCGAGGGAAGGGGAGCTGCATCGGGGGCAGGCACATGACCGTCCAGGGTGGGAGAGGGTGCATGGCATCCCTCGCTAAGTGGGCACATAGCTGATGCGACCAGGCGCATGGCCATCCTTATCGATGATGGGCGCATGGCTCCCCTCACCGAGGGAGGGCGCATAGCCTGAGCGAGGCGCATGTCCATCCGCGGACTGCGGCGCATGGCAGGCCCTGCCGCCAACTATCACAGCAGGAAAGGGGGGAGTTTTGAAATTTAAAATCAAATTTGATGGAGGATGGTGTACTGGTGCGCGGGAGAAGCTGCCTCCCACGGATGGGGAGAGCCCGACACCTCGGTAGTACTGTACGAAAAGGGGGACGGTGCTGGGGTCCTCCGGCGGAGACGTCCACCGGAGCGGAGCGGCCAGGGTTTGGCCCAAATCTCGGCGGCTGGCGTCCGGCTGACTGAGACTCGGAGGAGCGAGCGAGAGGGTGGTGGTGAATGGCGATGGAGGCTACCGCAGCTTGGGGGCTAGCCTGACCGACGTGCGGCCAGCCAAAGCCAGCTGCCCCGGCTTCCAAGCTGGCGACGATGACCGATCCTCAGCCGCTAGAACGCGCGGGGCCCCCACGGAAGACGTGGCGCAGCACCAGAGCGAGGACCTCCGAGAGCGGGAGGGGGTGGCTGGAGCCGGCCCGCCGTTGAGGCGCGGCTCCGCCGTCGGGATCGGGCGGGGGGAGGGCTCATGCGAACATGGGAAGGGAATGGAGAGGGGGAAGAAGTTATATATATATATATATATATATATATATATATATATATATATATATATATATATAACCCTACATTACGAATTCAAATTAGGCTTCTAGCCCTACATTGTTATTCAAAATGGGCTAATAGCCCTATATTATTAGTTAATTATTAAAGTGTGCTATTAGCCCTAAAGTATCTAGTTAATTATTAAAAGGGCCTTTTGGCCCTATATTGTTAATTAAGTTGGCTAAATTTCAACTTGATACCCTTAACTATTCATGTTTGGCAACTTGGTACCCTAAACTTTCAAAGTAGTCAACTGAATACCATCAAATATTGAATATTTTCAACTTCTTACCCAATTTTTTTTTAAAATACCCTGCCTCTCGACCCCCTCTCTTCAGCGATCACCCCCTCTTTCTGGCGGAAGCGACAGCGGCTGTGCGGCGCGTGCGTACAATGGCACAGCAGTACGGATGGGGCGGGGCAGGGCGGCCCACGGGCGGGATGGGGCGGCACGCGCGGGCTCTGGCACAGCAATACGGGCGGGGCGACGCTCGTGGGGGCACGTGCGGGCAGGGTTGCACAGGCATCGTGCGTGGGGTGGCTGCTCGAGGGCGGGGCGACGCGCGGGCTAGCGGCATACAAGGGGGCGAGATGGGAGGGGGGTGAACGACGGGAGGAGGGGGAGGGGATGGTGGTTGGGGCTGAAGAAGAGAAAGGGGGTATTTTAGGAAATTTATTTTTTAGGGTATCAAGTTGGTTATTTTGAAAGTTTAGGATACCAAATTGCCAAAGAGGGATGGTTGAGGGTACAAAGTTGAAATTTATCCTATTAAATTTTACTATTCAAAAGGGCTACAAGCACAACATTATTTATTAATTATTTTAATTAGGCTTTTTAGCCTATATTATTGAATTAAATCCAAAATGGGCCTTAAGCCCTACATGTCTAAACTATATTTTTAAATTGGGCCTTTAGCCCTAAAATTATAATTTATGTTGATTAATGGGCTTTCAGCCCTGAATGTGCAATTTAATGGGTCTTGACCCTAAATTAAATAGTCAAGTGGTCTAATTATTTGGCCAAAAGGCTATTAATAAATTCTTCTTTTGATTTTAGCCATGGGCTTGAAGCCCTAAATAATATTTGATCAATTTGTGGTTTAGACTTGTACCTTTATCCTTAGCTTTCTAAATAATATGTAGAAATTCTAATACTTTATAAATAGTATTTTTGGCTAAATATTACTAGCTATATAAATATTTGACTAATTCCTTAAATCAAATCTCTTTTGATCAATTCTTGATCATGACTAATTGTGAGCTTTATTTTTCTTTTTGAACGGGGATTCCTATCTCGATCTCATTAATCGTGTCGATTTTCAAATATGGACTGCCATATATGAAACTAGATATTTGGAATATTTTGGACTTCATAGAACAATCCGTTTCATCATTTGGTATCATTTATTGTGTTTTAGCTTCTAAACTATTCCGTGTCGACACGTCCATGTCATTCATGTCGACAACAACTACCCAAGACAAGTACTCTACATCTATGTCATCCATTTCTTAAATATTGTTATAAATACTTGTGTAGTTAGCGTAACATGATTTTGTGACACTTGTAGCTTACACATGTACTCTTTATTCATATGCCGTGATTTTGTTATTCAATGATCATTATGATCGTACCTTGTGATTTATGATCATGACTTGTGACTTTATGATCATTTCGTGTCAAGACTTGTTTATGAGTACTAGTTGGACGGAAGAAATACCTTAGTATACATGTGGGCTACCAAGAACTATCCTATTAGTCTTACTTGACTAATAACATGCGCACATCACACATGCGTACATCGTGCTGTATCTTACCCTCAAGCCGCCCACATGTGGAACACGATATTTCAAACACTTAGAATAAATATTTCTTTTAAATTTATGCCATGTTAGTCTTGCTTATCATGATTAGCCAATTATTGTTAGCCATTTATCAACATGGTCATTATTTCTTATCTAGTTGCATATTATTTCCTTGGCTACTTGCATGTTTCTTTACCTTGTTACATTTCATGACTATTACATGTATTCATAGTTAGTATTTGGTTTTGGCTAACATATGTGTAACAGATACTTGTTCCAATCCTGACTGGATAACTACTTTTTTTTAGGCATTACTTCTCTCTTTGGACCTTTGGACCGCATATTGAGCCGTAGGCCCTAAAGCTATCGACTATCTCTGCTATTTTCACTTTTAGATTATGTGTTCCATTTCCTAGTTTATTTCCATTTGTTACTGGATTTGTCTCCAAGAAACTCTAGCTAGTTTTGTATTAATCTGTAATTAAACACTTAAAATCTTATGTCTTTGATTTTAATAAAATTTCTTTATCTTTTTCCATGTTATCCTCATTTAGCTATTATGAATGAGTTACAATTATTAGATCATGTGATCTTGAAGTATAGACAGTGCACTACCGCCGATGCTGCGGTGTAGGCTGGACGTGCCTCGCGAACCGTGCCCCGAATTTGCGGGTGCGGGTCGTGACATGTTGGGGCTGAGGCGTGACCCCTTAGCCGATGTCGATGGCCAATATTACTCATCTTTAGTCTAAGAGCATGACATAGTTGTGAACTTGATTCTGAGCAATGTTAGGACAAAGTGCTACTTTAAAGTGATTGATCAAGAGTAACATATCAGGGGATCTCTCTCACTCCTCATGATATTAGATTCTTCACTTTTTGTTCCATTCAATAGTTTATCTTTGCCTACGTTTGTAAAGAATTATTAAATAGTGGCATTTAGGTTCCTAGTTCACCTAGACATTTATGCCATCCTCAAGACATTTATATTAGCCGATTAATTGTGGATGCTAAAATAGAAATAGAGTATTTCCTAAATTAGTTATTCACATGGAGGAGAATCCTTTGCACCTAGACATTTCTAGACTTATCTTTGATGATCACTTAGATCGCAATACTACTGGCAGTGTCAAAACTAAGTTTTATTGCTCTAAGGTTTTTAGGATCGATTTTCTAACCTTCCACCATATTACAAGGACTATATCTTCTTTGTTGGGACTAAGAAATCCTCAAGGATTCACCATCTTTACCATATGGAGGTCGATTGAAGATCTTCTAATCAAAGTCTTTGAAGATCTATCTTGGTCAGTTTTTGATCATTTCCAAGTTGTTGTTTGATGAATGAAATAAATCTTGGTCAAGAGTTGGGTTATTGAAGAAGGAAAAGACTTGAGACTTAGGGGAATTTTTTTTCCTATTGTTTACTCATATTTTAATTTTTGTTTTACTTATATAGGTGTGAAGGACATATTCAAATTGGAGAAATCCCTTCGAGTTCGAAGGTCAACCTAAATTATTGCCGATAAGAAGGGTGGTCTATAGGGCTTTGGCTCATAAAGTGGATATAAGGTGGGGTTTTTTTATAAGCATCCAATTATTAGGCATATAAAAACCTTGAAGGAAAAGTGAATAAGGTTCATAACAAAAAAGCAATCAATAAACAAAAAAAAAAAGAAATTACACAATATAATCCAAAGTAGTGTGAGTAAAAGTAATACGAGCATTCCAAATGACAACTTATATATTAATTTTGTTCAAACTTGAGCCTAATACATTGCCAAAAGCAACTAGTCAATGACTTCACTTCAAAGGAACGCACCTCCTTAGTGGCCGTCACTTTCGCTCGCACGAAGCTCATAAGTCGCCTTAAGCCGAAGTCTCCCGAATATTGAGCACCTCCTAATTTACACATCTACAACTATACAAATTTCATACAAGTCGAAAGTGGCTTCCAAGAGACCTCTGATATCTTTTAACACTAAAAGGAACTTACACCTTTAGACTGATAGCTTTCTGCTTAAGCTTTACAATATAGCATTCATTTACAAAGAACACTTAATCTCTTTTTATTGGAACACTTCTAAGAAATCACTTTATAACTTTTTCACGAATATGAAAGTGGATAAAAATAGGAAAGAATGTAATGACTTAGAGTTTCTTAATACTTTTAATAGTCATTTTTCTCTTGCAGACTTATATATATATATATATATATATATATATATATATATATATATATATATAGAGAGAGAGAGAGAGAGAGAGAGAGAGAGAGAGAGAGAGAGAGTTCTAAATCAAACTATGAAATCTTATTTCAGTTTTGAATTAACATGTACTTCTTATTGGTCAATCTCACCTCAAAGGTTGACCATGTGAGATTGGGAGTTTACTAGTTTTGTATAACTCATTCAACTTAATTGGGGCCAAACTATCTATCGTGACCAAACTAGTCTAGTCACTTAGACCGGTTAACCAGTCTGTTTAGGTGATATCACAGTTTATATTGATTTTTTCAAAAAATGTTTTGACAATTTTGGTCCAAATTTTGACATCCGTGAATATGCATGGTATATATTTGACATTCAAATTGAAAATTAATATCAACTGTACATGAAGTCAAACTAAATAATTATTACTCATGATATGATATTAATTTAAAATAATACTCAAACATATGATCCTATAGAAGAACCTACTTGTGTAAGTTTGGATGGAATGTGCCATTAATCTATTATGGTTAGAATTTAATTTTCAAATATATTTTAGACAAAATCTCATCAAATCAATTTTGTCATGATTGTCTAGAATTTATCATAATATGACTAGAATTTGAGTTCTAAAGCTAAAATGTTGTACCAAGTCATATAATGATCATACAACTAGTTAAATTGATGCATACATACAATTAGCTAAGGTGATGATGAAAACATAGCTAGTTAACTATGTTGGTTAATTTTAGAATTCTAAAGTGTGCCATCTATACTAATCCAATATATTACATCTTTGATTCACTTAATCATCTAACTTGAGGTGCCATGCTTAAACTTGATGTAGCTTTAATCTTCTTATTGCACCGAATGCATTTCTATTGACTTGATTTGTGTATATGAATCATTATTTGCTTGTTGAGTTCATGTCATAGTACAATATTGGTTGGTGAATTTTTGTAGCACTAAGTAGAATGTTATCTAGTACTCTCTCAAAATAACATGACAAGTTAAAACCCATGTAACTTGCACTATCATTTAATAACACTCAATAGATGTACAATTAGAAAGTTGACTACCCTAAATTATATCATTTTCAAAATCATACCAATTTAATGCTATCGCAACATTAACAATGATGATGAAGAGCGGGGTTGTCTCTTTCTCCATTTGTATTGAAGATTGTATATGCCACGACCCGCTCCCGCTTTTCGGAATACGAGTATGTAGTCAAGCCGAACCTACGCCATAGCATCGGCAGTAGTATGATGTCTAGGTCTCAATGTCAATCTCAAATACAATAAAATCATACCCAATTGCTCTTTCACAATAATTATTCAAACTACAAATCCAATAGTACATCAAAATGATATCCGAGAACAAACCCGTTAAACACTTAAATAAAAAAAACTATCTAAGCTATATAGAATCTAAGGTCGACCTCGAAGATCGTTATCTCCCATGTATGGTCCATAGCGCAAAAGTAGGAAGCATGCCAAGTCACCTGCAACGATCCAGTCAGGAAAGAAGTAAAGTACAACCCTATTGTAATAATGTAACTTAATACAAAATAAGCTAAACGAGTAGAGATGCAGTAAAGAATAGAGAAAATGTTGTACATATGGATGTCCCATGTCTTTTATGCTTTTGGTTGGTGTTCTGCTCCTACTTTACTATTGGTTGTTCACTAATCCATCAAATTGAGAAATTATTTTCACTTATTTGTAAATACTTACTCATAAGGTGTCACACCCCGACCCGTAATCACCCGAATCATCGTCCTTGCAGGGGGCGTGATGCCATTAAATATTGAAACGAAGTATGAAATTGAATATGAGAACTTAGAAAGTTAATGGAAGAAATACGAGATATAAAGTCTGAGTCTCGGACTCAAGACTACGTTTGGTTGTTTGAATAATAGTGCATTGCATGGTCGAATGGACTTGTGTAAATGATGAGATAATCTCCCGTGCACGGGAGCGTTCCCTTCGAACGGGCTGCACCGAGGCACCGGGACCGTTCGGCCTAGGAGGGATGTAATCTTTGAGAGGCGCACATCCGTAAGACGATTAGCGACCGCCTAGCGAGATATAAAAAGTCGTAATTGATGGTATGCAACGGAAGATCTCCGTAATTAGGATAGCAACCCACTACAAGAGGCGCCGGGCTACCCAATTTGAGAAATAAAAAAAAAAGAGAAAAGAAAGAGAGAAAAGAAAGAAAGAAATGAAAAGAGAAACCTTTAGTCCATTCTGGCGTGGATACACCAACAACCTTCATATAGTTAAGGAACGATGGGTTGAAAGTGCAGGCACGTATGTGTCCTGCACACATAGAATCCTGCATAGAGAGCACTTATAACATGACAGGGAAGGAATGGGGCATATTCACCTTGCGTCGGTGCAAGGACGAGTGCGTCTATGCTGGTAAGAAGTCGCACCATGAAATAAACACGAGATTGCTTGTCTGCTTACCTATTTAATTCGAATAACATGCTTGCCATGATAATATGCTTTACCGCTTTCGAATATGCCATGAAATCGACCCCAAGGAGAATATAGCAAGATCATAAGCTAAGTTGCATGATTCAACATAAATACTACATGTCAATTTAGAAAGTGGGTCTTTTCATCAGTACATGCGAGGACGAACGTACTGATCCCCACCAGCTTTTATACAGGGTACAAAAAATGGATTGCTCTCGACGAAGCTTCGCTTGATCGCGCATAGGAATGGAATGCCGTAGCGCTTGAAGCGTGCGATCTCATTGACGCTCGGACTTGCAACAGGATTGATGCGGCCGAGATATAGAAGTTATGATGTATGGAAGGGTGAAATCCTTTGTAAGCAAGAGAGAACTTGAGTGTTATAGCCAATCTGGCAAATTCAGTTGGGCTATTGAAAACCTTTGTAATCTCAGTTCATTATCAATAAAGAAAATTATTTCGTATACTCTGTTTTCTTTCGTTTGCTAAATCAAAGATAACCATTTTGAGAACTTGTCATCTTGCCTTGCACGAGCGCAACTCCAGGGTCGTGCGGCATCACACCACCTGCGAGGTTGATGATTCGGGTGATTCCGGGTCAGGGCATGACAAATTGGTATCAAAGCTCTAGGCTCAATTTCCTCAGGACATGTTGATTCGTTTCAATTCTAAAAGTTGTCCACCACCAATCGAATCACTCTTGAATCTACTTGATGCCTTACTAGATGTTCCATAGAATAAGTCTAATACAAAGTCGGGTAACGTTGCCGCAAGTACTTCGAATTTACATGATGTTGCAGAGAAAGTCGTGAAACGTTTCGTTGTATTGAATGCAACGAGCCGTGAAATGTTAGTTGCTGCAAGTGCAACAAATTATGAAATATGATTTAAGATATTTTTGTTATAATATAACATGTTGAATGATTAATGAAATGATGCATGAAGTACAATGGGTTGTGAATATTGGTTGCACCAATGCGAAAACTTAAATAATACGTTAAAGGAAGTGCAACGAGTTGATTGTAAATATGCGTTGCAATGAAAGTGATAAGTCAATATCGAATGTGTTGAACGAATTTGAGCTTTGACTTTAAGTGTCGGAAGTAAATTATTGCACGAGGTGCAACAGATGTGGAAAATAAGTAGTTGTACGATGTGCAATGCGTGTCGAAAGTAAATTATTGCACGTGGTGCAACGCATGTCAAAGTAATCGCTACATGGAGTGCAACGGATATTAGAAATAAATCGTTGCATGCTGTGCAATGGGTGAAACTGAAATCATAAATCGATATAAACGAATTGTTCGATAGCGTACCGAACTTGAACTTGTATTGACAAATGTACACATTAGCCGAATTGTGTCTGATTTTGATTAATTAAAGTTACGGTTGTGATCAAGCACGATCACTGTGAAAATCGTGAATCGAAAGAGATTGTTGGTTCATACCGAGTATGATGCAAGGGAAATAACTTGATTCTGAGTGGTATATGATACCACCTATGCAATAAATGACTCGATTTTGAGTGAAATATGTAAAACCACTTGTGCGATGAATTCCATCGACACATTGTGTAATTTGTGGAAGGATTGTCCGCAACGAACGAGAGAGTATCGAGACTCGATTGGAAATTTGTATGACGGTATGTTGATGCAAGTGTTCTTCGAAAATCGGTTGGAATGATAAGGCGGGACTCGTATCAATGAATGATACGTCAGACAGAAATTATAAGTCGGTCGAACGACCAAGACTAACAAAACGATTATGCTTTGAGGCAATGATCGGATCGATCCGATAGGAAATATAAAGTTATAAACGAGTCGCATGACTTGCGATCTCAATGAAAATGTTGGGCGAAACAAATTATAACCGAATCGCACGACTTGGGATCTCAATAGAAATGTTAGCCGATGCAAAGTGTAATCGAATCGCACGACTTACAATTTTGATAAAAATATTAGTTGATTCGGATAGCCGCGCCTAAGAAAGATAGTAGGTTATGTAGAGGTGAGACTCATTGTGAGCACGACGAAATCATATAAAAATTTGAAGGCACGATTGCATGACTCGAGGGCACGACTTCGAAAAATCGGTAACTTGGTTACGCGATCGAAGCATAACGAAATGCAACGAATCGAGAAACGATTCGAGACGTACGAAAATATTTGTGGAGAACTTGGATGTATGTAATACAAGTTGTTGACGTTGAAACAGAATCAAAGTTGACCCTTACGCTATCAAAATGGATACGACGTATCGAGATCGATACGTAAGGAAATGTAAGCACGATGTGAGAATACAAAATGGAGTGTGCCTCGTACTATCAAAATTTTGTAAATAACAATACGAGAATGAACAAACTGGTTGATCATGAACTTTGTGATTGATCAAGATGAGACTATAAGTCATCAATGATTGTTCGATGCGTATAGCATCTCGTGTGTCGACCGCAAATCAGATAGACTCGAACTCAATACGAGTAGATGCTTCGTGAATTTCGAAATCATCGACGGTAGTGCATGACTTTACTCGGAGGATAGTTGCACATCAGTTGCGCTGATAAAAATAGTTTTGTCCGAAATTTGGGTAGTCGCATAGAAATCGTCGGAACGTGATTTGCCTCCGAAATAAGATATAGCATGGTTCATAGTAAACTGTCCTTTGTTAATGATCCACAATTATCGAGCGTAGCTTCAGGGCAGCTGACCCTAAAAGACTTAACCGCCAATCAAATTGAATGTTGCAGACCATAAGATGACCCATGCGATATCACATATGAAATTGCATCGATAACAAATATAATATGGTGCATGTTGATAATAAGTCTAAGCGATTTTGAGAATCGTGCTATACACGAGCGCGAGTGGTAAGAGAATGACTTACAAGTTATGTCATTAGATTTGGATTCACCTTATAATTGAGCTTGTGCAAATCGAATTTATGTTCGATGTTGCGAGACGGATAAGTTAGGAATTTGGCTAGTAAATTCCTACTCGTTAAGAATCGAACGTAAGATGCATCGTATAGACTTTAAGTCAAAGCGATTGTTTCCTTGAGCACCATCGCCTCGATGTGAACTTTTGTGTCGAATAGATTGTGGCCTTTGTGCAATATCAATTTAAAATTGCGTCGGAAGAAATTAAGCACGGAGTATAGGTAAGTAACCTAGCTGGCGTAGTCCTGAATGTTGATGCATTTGCAAGTCAACAAAGGAAATCGTATCGAGATAAGTTGCATAGCTTGAATTTAAAAATAGTTGGACGGCGACTTCAAATGTAAGGCGTTGCGAAGGATCGTTGTAATCAGATGTGCGACGGCTCGATGCGACGCATAGAATTGATGGTCCATACGAAACATACGATACGAGAAATACGATTTTGAATCGCGTCGCATGTAGTGACTTTATTGAATGAATCACGTATGTATATATATGTATGCGATAAAATTTTGAGAACAGTTGCTGAAGATACGTTCGATCGAGAATGTGAGATGGCAAACATAGGATTAAAATTTACCTGTCAGCTTTGTTCCAATTTTCTACCACTGGGCTTGGCTGAAATACACATTTGGGATGCCTTGAATAGGTGTACGGATCCAAATCGAGTTGTATACAAAATTCAAATCGAGCTGCAGGAAAGACTTTGAAATGTTAATGAAAAGCTTGCAAGATAGTGTGAAACTAAATAACATTGGTGGGACGAGATCGTGAAACGATCTATAAAATGCTTAATCGGAGTGTTAGTTTTGGTTCGAGGACGAACCTTATTTTGAGTGGTATATTCTGTAATGTTCCGCTCCATACGACGCATTACGCTGAGACGTTGACTCAAAGAGTCGCGTTGACCGAATGAATGTATCGTTGCGAATTGATACGAGAGTTACGTTGTCTCGAGCAATACATCAAACTAAGTCGATGCGAAGAGTTGCATTGTCCCAAAGAAATACATCGAGTTGAATCGATGCAAAGCACTGTATTGTCCCGAAGGATAATGTAGAAGCGTGGAAAAGATAGAGTTTTTGCGGAACATCACTCCATATGGCTAAGTGGACTCGAGCCACAGAAGCAAGGCTCTCGAAGACTCTATGCGGCCAAGTGGACTCGAGCTGCAGAAGCAAAGCTCTCGAAGACCCCATGTGGCTAAAACTAAGCTGCAGATGGAATGCTCCTGGAGACCCCATGCGACTAAGAAGACTCGAGACGCAGAAGCAAGGCTCTCAAAGACCCCATGCGGTTAAGTAGACTCGAGCCGCAGAAGCAAGGCTCTCGAAGATCCCACGCGGCCAAGTGAAACCAAGCCGCAGAAGCAAGGCTCTCGAAGATCCCATGCGGCCAAATGAAACCAAGCCGCAGAAGCAAGGCTCTCGAAGATCCTATGCGGCCAAACGAAGCCGAGTCGCAGAAGCAAGGTTCGTAAGGCCACTATGCGGCCAAAATTATTCAGGCTCTACTTTGTTGGTGGGATACATGGCAATTTGACCAAGTCTCAACCACCTAAATTTGTTACAACAAAGAAATCTTAACAACCCCCACCAGCTGGCAGTCCAAGATCGAGTCTTCGTGTGCTGTTACAGACACGTAGCCACGTGACCCTTTATGCGGCCCAAAATCTGCTTTATGCAGGAATCGCTATAAATAGCAGGGTGCCACACCCATGCTAGAGGTTGGCAATCAAAGGCTGGCAAAATTTTTCAAGAGCAAATACTGTGTCTGATAGTCCAAGGAGTAAGGCAGAATTTCTACACATTCCCGAGCCTCCATCGTCACCCCCAGAATAAAAAATAATTTTACTTAGATTGTTTTCTAGGATTTCTTTCTAGGCTCTCTTTTGTACTTCCAAAGTTTACAATCAAATCGAATTTCTCTGTAATTCTTGTTTTGATATTTAATTGCAAACACGATGGCGACTCTGCTGGGGACTTCATTCTCCTCTGATGAGAAGTTGGTGACGTAATCCAACGCGTCCAAGCTCGGCTCTACGCACCAAATGCTTGTGGTTCATTTTGACCAACAAGTATTCGAAAAAATGCTCTCTGAAGGGAGTGCCAGCCCATCATAGAAGCGAGCCAACCCGAAGAGAACCCGCAGGACGTCGAAGCGCAAAACTGCTGCCCCTCGCCAGGTTCTTGAAGAAACTCCTTTTGCGGCCCAAGACGGTGATCAAATCTCTCCTACGGCCTTGCTTCAGACTGTAGAGAATCCTACTGTCCCCAAATCCAGCAGAGGAAAGCACTACGATGTTGAGCTTTTGGAGGCACAAGAAAAATCTATGCGAACGAAGAAGAGGCTGCATAAGAAAAATGGGCAGTCTGCCTATGTGGCAGCCAACTCTGGCCGCAAGCAGATGGCCCATGCGGCAGCCAATCCTGGCCACAGATAGGCTGCCCTATGCGGCCCTTTCAGAAGCTCTATTTTCGACCGTCTCTCATGCGGACCCGACCCCATGCAGTCCATTAAGAAGGTTGAATGTTCCAATCTGGACTCTTCTTACTACGCACCTTCGGGTGCTAAGTCGAAGAAGTCTAGGGCAGTGCGGGCCCAACAAGCCCAGTCAACTGTCAAAACTGCTGACCGTCAGCGGGTACCGTTAACTGTTATACGGGCTCCTGATAGAAAGTTGTACAAAACCATCTGCATCCAGCCCTCCGGGGAAAACAGACAGGGTAGGTCCCAAAAGTCTTCCAGTTATGAGCGAGAGCAAGTGCTTTTACTAGCCTCGGATCAGGGAGCAAACATGATACCTACGCACCCGTGTGCTCGAAATACTCAAGTCCACAAATTGGATGCAAAGGTAGATCAATTTGCTATCGACTTACGAGAGGTGATTACTCACAAACGCAAGGAGAGAGAGGCAACCTTGGCATGAGGTGAGCCCTCCCTAGGACATAACTGTACCCAAGTTGTCAACAACTGCTGCTACGATAAGTCGGCAGCACCTGAAGATCGGCAGTCCATTTTCCAACAACTACACCAGCCAGCACCTGACCGACGATAACTCGAGAAACAGGTGCAAATTTTGAGAAACGGAGAATTTCCTTTCACCTCCTGCAATTCAACTCAGAAGGTTCCTGCCGGCAAGGGAGGAAAGAAGACAGGCTCCTCCAGTCCGGCAATCTCAGCCAGTACTGCAAAGAATCTCATATCTGGAGGATTGTCGCCGACAACCACAGGGGGTGTCTACCTAGGCATCTGTTCCAGAAAGAAGCTTCGAACATCCGGGGGTGCATCCTCGACCTCCCTGGGGGTAGATGAAGCTGGGGTAGCAGTCCCCTCAATGTTTGCGATAACCCGGTGTTCCAAGAGGATACACATGGGGTAGCGATCTACTGGAATTATGCAACAGACTTGGACATCTCTGAGGGTGGCCGCCTTCGCCAAGACGATGCAGCTTCCTGCACAGGGAGTAGCACCCCTTCTGAGTCAGAGGAGGAGAACATTCCAACGTTCCCCGATGATTTCACTGTACGGGAATATGACACGGAGAGCACCTCTTCTACGGTCCCTTTCATGTCTACCCATGTATGGACAGTCTTTATGGCCGACGATGATCATGAAGGACCGACTGATCGACAACGTCTTGAAGTACTTGAAGCCATTCTCCTATCCTTGGTCAAGTCAGTAGACGAAATCAAAGCTGCCTTATCGACTCAACCAGCAAGGACGCCTGGACAAACAAGCTTGGGACCCGCAGTCAATGTGGACTCCAATACGACTGCTCCGCCTTTGGATGACAATCCTCTAGGAGCATCCGCTCCTTCAGCTGCAGACGAAGCCAGGGAGATAAGGAGGGAAGTCCAGGAGCTTCGAGCAATATTCAATGCCTGAGACTCCTCCTACGACCTCAAAATACGGCAGTCGTATCCCAGTGCGTGGAGAGATATTCCTTTTCTGTGACGGGAAGACCTCTGTCAGCCGGTACATGACTTATTTTGAGGTCACAATAGACCACTTGCCGTATGGTGACACCATCCTCACACAATTATTTATAGGAGCATTGGAGGAAATCGTGTTCGACTGGTACCATAATCTCCCGGACAACTGCATCCATTCCTTTGACGGCTTCAAACACATGTTCCTGGAAAGATTCTATGAGGTAGGACATGATGTAACAATATCGTCTCTCATGGACGTCGTTCAGGGAGAGGAGAAGCTAACGAGGAACTATATCGAACGGTTTCGCCAAACTGCGATGGGATTACCCCAAGGCAATCCCGAAAGCTCCTTGATTGAAATCTGCCAAAAGAAGTTGCTCCCCGCAATCAGCCTCTGGATGGGCGAAGATCAATTCAGGGACTGGACAACCTTCATCATAAGTGCTACCAATGCGGAGGCAAAGATAAAGAAGGCTTGCCAGCTAGGATTGTACATCCCAGACGGAGAGGACAAGGGCAAACGTCCTGGTACCACCTCCAAAAACAACTGTAGCGGCACCTCCAACAACTGGGACAATAAAGGCAAACAGGCCATGGTTGCTGGTATAACCAAAAAAGCCTGAACTGAAGCAAGCAGAAGCTTCGAAGCCCAAAGAGATGACATACTCCTTTGAAGATAGCCATGTCAAACCTATCTTCGACACGCTCCTAAAGGCGGGTAGGATCTGGCTCCATGATGAAGAGCGCGAGCCTCGACCAGCGAAGATTGAGGATCCGAAGTATTGTCACTTCCACCGCTATGTCCACCACCTCAGGAGCATCACATTAAAGCGGTACATCCAGAACCTTATCAACTCCAATCCTCTGTACTAGATATCGAAGAGGTTACCGTGGCTGCGAACATGGTATCAGTTTAGTTCGTGACTACCCCCAACAAAAACTCAAGACGGGATAATACCTGTCCTCCGGGCAACGATGGAGGTTACTAATCTTCCACCTGTCCGGACCAGACGACTGGCTTGGTGCCTCTCACGTCTATGTTATATATATATATGTCTATGTTATATATATATTTTTTTTTATATGTCTATGTTATATATATCTATAATGTCTATGTTATATATATATAATATATATATATATATATTTTTATTTATATATATATATATATATATATTTATATAATTTATATATATATTATATATATTTATAATATATATAATATATAAAAATTATATAAAATATATATTATATATTTATATATATATTTTTATATATAATATATATATATAT
>JANAVB010007399.1:40706660-40784034 GCA_029216955.1 Iris pallida
CGTGCTAAGTGCGCCATCAAAATGCCACATTACACCTCATGAGCCCTTGAGCCCGAGTCCGAGCCCGTGTCCGAGCCCGAGTCCGAGTCCGAGTCCGAGTCCGAGTCCGAGTCCGAGTCGCTAAGCCCCTACGGGGCTTAGCTCCTATGGAAATAAATTTCCCAAGAGCAAAAAGCATGAAAGCTTTAATTGTTAACTTTAGCCTTTTTTTCCATTAGAAAAATAACCCCATATGGTAAACCCATGTGCACCTCCACACCACATGTGCATCCCAAATAATAGCAAAGCTAATATATAGAGATACAAACTCTTTGGCCTATCCGATGTGGGACTAAAGTTTCTAAAAGAAAGGCCAAACTCCAACAATTCCCCACATATCTCTATATATGGATATAAGTGTTCCCCATAGTAACTGTCCATCATACATTAGGAGAGATGTCGCTGACGACTTGAATCTTTCCGCATGGGTCAAAAATCAGACTATAATACAAGAATGGACTAAGCCTTGAATTCTGCATCATAGCTAAAATTCTTTCCACTCACATAATGTAGTTACATGTGCTTCTGGCTACACATTAAAGGCCCTGTGCCATCCTGGTTTCAGTGTATAATTTTGGGCGTCTACAAGTTTACCCTCAAGAGACGGCCTGATATCTCTTTGTCCATACACTATAGGTGAGTTCATTATAAAGAGACATGGCATGAAGTGCTTTGCGCTTCCCTTGCGGTGACACGCCGCTATGACATGGCTTAAAGCCGAGGCCTTACCCCGTACCGGGAACCTCATCGTAGTGTCATACTACAGTAGCATGAAGCAACCGTCTCTTTGTAGTGCCAAACTACCCAGCATGAAGCCTTAGGCTCCCTTGCGGTGTTACGCCGCAACGACATGGCTTGCAAGGACGAGGCTTTATCCCTAACCGGGTACCTCATCGTGGTGTCGTGCCACTATAAAATGAGGAACTCCTCCTCTTTGTAGTGCTGACTACACCCCTCTTTATTTTAACATACAACATTAGGCTAACTGCCTATTTGCGGTGCTACGCCGCTGTGACTTGGCCTGCTAAGCCGAGGCTTTATCCTATTCCTGGGCAGCACCCCACATATAGGAACCTTATTGTGGAGTCACCCCACTGTAGCATGGAGTTTCACTCCTTGTAGTGCTGCTCTACCGTGCTTCCTGTAAAGCACACCAGGCATTTACTCTGCCTGAGAACTCATTAAGGCAATTAAGCCAACCTTTCCACAGGAACCGTTTTTCGCAGAAAACAACGGTAGACAACAGTGGTTATAGGTCCGTAACCTCTCCATGCCCAATAGAACATGTACCCACCATTCCTGATATTCTTCCGATTAGTGGTCCTCCCTTGAACCAAAAGCTAGATGCCTAGTAGATAAATCTTTGAACTAATAGCATAAAACTTTATGGTAGGAATACAATAATAAAATATCAGAATGCCTTCAAGCCCATTTTACAAGCTGTGTCATCGACCAGCTGGCGCTTGAGGCCCTTGGTGAACGGATCAGCCAGGTTCTCCTGACTCCGAACATCAATTACTGCAATTATACCTCTCTTAATAAGATCATGTACTTCCCTGTGCTTTAACCGCACAGTCCTTTTTTTTCTGTTGAAAAGGTCATTTGATGCCACCGCCGCATTCGCCTGGTTGTCGCAGTATATCGGTATCGCCGGTATTTGTGCCCCAACCATTGGAAGATCATACATGAGCTTCCGAAGCCATTCTGCTTCCTCGGTTGTGGTATCAAGTGCAAAGAACTCAGATTCCATGGATGACCGTGAGAACATAGTCTGCTTCTTTGATTTCCACGATATAGCAGCTCCATCCATTGTGAAAATATATCCACATGTGGACCTCTCGCTCTCCAAATCTGATCACCAGCTGGCATCACTGAAGCCTTCCACTACCGGCGGATCTCCGCTGTAGTACAGTGCATATGTCTGAGTCTTCTTGAAATATCTCATAACTCGTTTCACAGCTTTCCAGTGTTCAGCACCTGGGTTGCTCGTAAAACGACTCAGCATTCCCACGACGAAAGCTATGTCAGGCCTTGTGGCAGTAGTAGCATACATCAAACTTTCGATTACGCTTGCATACTCCAGCTGCCTGACGCTTTCCCCTGAATTAGGCTTCAGCTTCAGATCACACCTGTACGGCGTATCGATCCCTGGAAGATCCCGATACCCATAACGAGTGATCATTTTCTCAATATAATGAGACTGTGACAGCTCTAGTCCAGTGTCTATCCGGATGATCTTGATCCCTAAGATCACATTAGCTTCCCCCAAGTCCTTCATACTGAACTTGCTTGAGATGAATTTCTTTGTCTAGGTGACACAGCTAATATCCGTACCTAGGATAAGCATGTCGTCCACGTACAGACAAACGATCACACCTCTTCCATCAGCGAACTTCGTATAAACACACTTGTCCGTATCGCTGACCATGTAGCCATTTGACCTTATAACTTTGTCAAATTTCTCATGCCACATCTTGGGAGCCTGTTTAAGATCATACAAGGAATTCACCAACTTGCAGACTTTGTCTTCAAGACCCCTGATGACAAATCTCTCTGGCTGTTGCATGTAAATCTCTTCGGTCAGCTCGCCATTTAGGAAAGCCGTATTCACATCCATCTGATGTATCACCATCTTATGTATTGCTGCGAGAGAAATCAACATTCTGATGGTGGTCATCCGGACAACTGGAGCATACGTGTCAAAATAGTCAATCCCCTGCTTCTGAGAAAACCCCTTAGCTACCAACCTAGCCTTGAACTTGTCAATAGTTCCATCTGCTTTCATCTTCTTCTTGAAGATCCATTTGCATCCGATGGATTTCGCTCCTTCAGGAAGATCAACCAACACCCAAGTGTTATTTGAGGTGATGGAATCAATTTTATTGTCAATCGCCTCCTTCCAGAAAATTGTGTCTCTGGTCTTCATCGCCTCATCATAGGTAAGCGGATCTGCTTCCACATGATAGGTGACAAAGTCACTTCCGAAGTCCTTCGGCCTCCTCACACGCTTAGCTGACGGCTCAGCTTGTTCTGGTTCAATTGTTGTTTCAACAACATCTTCTTGGACTACATCTTCATTGAAGACTTCAGTTTGTTGCGCACCCTCATTGTTCTCCGGTACATCCGCAAGAACAATATTCTTGTGCCTTGCAAATTTGTCTTCAAAATATTCTGCATCGCGAGATTCAATGATATGATTTGACTCAATATCAAGAAATCTCCGAGCATCACTCTTCTCGGCATACCCTAAGAAGATCGTCTTAGTAGTCCTTGTCCCAAGCTTCTGAATCTTCAGATCTGGAAGCTTGACATATGCCAGACACCCCCACACTCGAATGACATTCAAGTTAGGTCTGACCTTGAACCAGAGTTCATGAGGAGTAACGTCTGAAGTTGCATGAGGCACTCTATTTAGAATAAAAGTGGCCGTCAATGCAGCTTCATCCCAGTAGCACTTAGGAAGGCCAGCAGTCAACAACATTGAGTTAATCATTTCTGTTAACGTTCTGTTCTTCCTCTCTGCTACTCCATTTGATTGAGGAGAGTACGGAGCCGTAGTCTCATTGACAATTCCATATTCTTTGCAGAACGATGCGAATTCATGAGACCTGTACTCTCCACCTCGATCACTTCTTATTCTTTTGAGTTGTTGTCCAGTCTGCCGCTCTGCTTTGGCTCTGAACTCCTTGAACTTCTCGAATGCTTCATCTTTAGCCTTCAGCAAATAGACAAACGCATACTTTGAGAAGTCATCGATAAAGGTTATAAAATACTTCATCCCGGCCTTTGTAGAGAACTGTTTGAAGTTACAGATATCTGAGTGTACTAACTCCAGAAGATCTGTACTTCGATTAACCCGAGGAAAGGGTTTCCTTGTGATCTTAGTTTGAGCACAAACTTCACATTTCTCTACCTTACCCCCACACTTGGAGATAAGCCCTAGACTAGACATTCTATTAATTCGTTTAGAATGAACATGTCCTAGCCTATTATGCCACTAACTCATAAGTATAAGCAGAATGAGTGATTGTATTAACAATATTGAACTGATTTACAAGCTGAATCTTGAACATTCTTTCGGTATAAAAAGCTTTCCCGAAATATGTTCCCTTGATAGACATCACCATCTGGCCAGCATTGATGTCCATCCTGAGGCCTGCGTTGCAGAGTAGGCCTCCAGAGATCAGGTTCTTGGCGATAGCAGGTACGTGCTTCACGCCTTGAAGCTTCAGAGACTTCCCCGAAGTCAGCTTCAACACCACCGTCCCGATCCCGAGCACTTCAGCTTGTGCCTGGTTCGCCACCATAACCACATCAGAAGTAGGGGTGTAGGTGGTGAACCACTCCTTGCTGGAGCAAACATGGCAGGTGGCTCCAGTGTCTACCCACCAGTCAGTATCAGTTCTTACCGCATCAACCTGCGCAATCATAGCAACAACATCAGTGATCATAGATACCTTACTAGGTTCTCCCTGCTCCGATTGCTTGGTTTTTGCTTTGCACTCATTCTTAAAGTGGCCTTTCTTGCCACACTTGAAGCACGGCATCTGTGACTTTGGCTTATTTTTCTTGATAGAAGTTCCCTTGACTTTTAAATTGTCAGGGTCCTTCTTCTTGCTGTGGGAAGCCGCCTGCTTTCCCCTTGGTTCCTTGGTATGAACCATATTGGCGTTAGCC
This sequence comes from Iris pallida, assembly GCA_029216955.1. Lineage (NCBI taxonomy): Eukaryota > Viridiplantae > Streptophyta > Magnoliopsida > Asparagales > Iridaceae > Iris > Iris pallida. The sequence continues at coordinate 40,711,377 of JANAVB010007399.1, forward strand.
AATTGCTTGGACAGTGCGTCCACCTTCAGTTGAGCCCGCATCTGGTCCTCAACATAGATTTCCTGCAGGAGATCTTCAAGGGTGATCTCTAGCTTCTTCTTATGCATGTTTGCATAGAACTTGCTCCATCCAACGGGGAGCTTTGAGACAATCCCTCCAACAACAAACTTGTCGGGGAGGGGCATTGCCTCGTCTTCCAACTTCTGTCACAGTTTCAGGAACTCCTTCACCTGCGGTAGCATAGACTTTTCGTCCTCAAAGAACCACTTGTGATATTTTTCAACCACAAAGATTTTACTGTGGTTCTTGTCTTCTTCGTAGAGTTTTTCCAGAGACTCCCATATGTCTCTAGCAATATTCTTCTTAGAATAGGATTCTGCAAGGGAATCTTCCATAGCATTCGGGATAAGCAGCCTGCAAATACTATTTTCCTTGCTCCATTTTGCTTGCAGTTTAGTAGCCGCGATAATTGCGGCAGCAGACCCAACATCTGGAACAGTAGGTTCTTCCTCCAGAAGCACGTGATCTACGTCTTTGAGTTGAAGGGTTAGATATACCTTCCTCTTCCAGACTTGGTAATGTTCTCCATCAAACTTTTCTAACTTGCAAAAGTCAGAATTGAAGAGTGAAACATTAACGTTTTCCATCGTAACAATAAAGCTTTGAGATTGTTAGAGCCGGAGCACAATTTTTCGATGGAAAACTGAAATATCGTAACAATTGTACAAACAATCGTTATTACGAAACACTTCACAGAAGGTACGTAAGAGAAATTTCAACTAGTGCTACATTTCACAGAAGGTGCACAGAACGTAACACTTCACAGAAGGTACGTAAGAGAAATTCCACAAGTGCTACACTTCACAGAAGGTGCACAGAACGTAACACTTCACAGAAGGTACGTAAGAGAAATTCCACAAGTGCTACACTTAACAAAAGGTGCACAAATAAAATTCTGATAATATCAACGCAAACACTTCACCGAAGGTGTGCTAATAGAATCCTGATAATACCAACAAAGAAGGTGACAGGCGAAAGATGAAAAAACTCCTGCTGGGGTGAATGATCACCGTTGCTCAAAGCTTTATTCGCCCCACACGAATAGCTTCCAGGAACCAGCAAGTTCGTCGGAGAACTTGGAACACTGTTGCTCTTCTGACTCCTCGGATGAACACGAACTCCGGTGCAAAAACTCAACGCTGGTACAAAACCTCTCTTCTCTCTGACAGCCTCTAAACACTTGTAAACTTTCTGTCTACTACTTGTGTATCAGTTCTAACCTGTGAGAGAGAAGGAGGAGGCCTTATATAAGCCCCAGCAACAACTGCCCGGTTAGCACAATGTTAGGGACGTGGTAGTAACCACCCCAAACATGGAGCAACCACTCAGAACATGTAAAGACACGTTCTGCTGTAAGTTGTGCCACTCACGTAACCAGCGTAATTTGTACTTTACGCACACAGCCCCTTTACGCACCCTACGCACTGGGCCACGTAACTGCCTAGCGACGATGCTGACGTGCAAAGTGCGCCAACAAAACGCCAACAAAATGCCACATTACGTCTCATGAGCCCGAGCCCGAGCCCGAGCCCGAGCCCGAGTCCGAGTCCGAGTCGCTAAGCCCCTACGGGGCTTAGCTCCTATGGAAATAAATTTTCCAAGAGTAAAAAGCATGAATGCTTTAATTGTTAATTTTAGCCTTTTTCTCATTAGAAAAATAACCCCACATGGCAAACCCATGTGCACCTCCACACCACATGTGCATCCCAAATAATAGCAAAGCTAATATATAGAGATACAAACTCTTTGGCCTATCCGATGTGGGACTAAAGTTTCTAAAGGAAATGCCAAAACTCCAACATTTTTAAGTCTTCAGGAAAAAAAAAAACTCAACCTTCATTTCCTTAAAAAGAACCCAAATATCATGTATATTTTCGAACATGGAGAAAGAAATCCAAAGTAACCCTCCTTTTATCTTCTAATATATAATGTGGCTTGGAAACGGCTCAAAAATGAACCGTTCAAGCCGTATGTATATCATCAACCATATAAATAAATAAATAAATTATAAAAAAATAACTAAAAAACCATCTAAATATGCCATTAATTATTTTAAAAAAACTTAACTAAGTATTTAATTATCTAATATGATTTATTTATAACTAAATAATTTTAACTCAAGTAGTTAAGGTAGGAGGCATGTTTATTGGTTGCCTGAGTTCAATTCCTAAAAATGAATTTTTTTACAATAAATTTATGTTTAATTTTTTTAATATTTTTTTGCACGTGCACATTATTAATTTTCTTTAAAAAAAAATATCATGATTAGCCAAAACAATTGGACGAAAATAAGGGTGTATTCGGAGGATGAAATTTTTAGCGGAAAAATTATTATCAGGCGAGAATTGGTCTCACTCAGCCAAATCTGACATAAATCACCAAAAACCAACGAGAAATTTGCAGATCTACAGAACCATTATTTTCTCTCTCAAAAAATCTCATAAAAATGGTTACTTATAGTCCGGAAGGCGGGAAGGAGAGTAGTGACAGTAGAGATTCCTTAGAAAATACTTACTTCGACAAAGATTCTCCCGCGAGCCGCAATAAATGTATCAACAAAATTTTATAAATTTTAATTTGAAAAGGAAACCCCAATTTATAACATTAATGAATTATAAAACAGAGAAAGAAATGATAATGTTGTGTTTCAAGAATACTAGGAGGATGTTCCTAAGCCTGTAACTGAGTAACCATAAACCAAGACTCACACCTAAGAGCATCATTAGTAAGGCCCATCCCATTTTCTAGATTCTAGATTTAGAATGTAGGAGCTCATTTTGTAGAATAATAAGTCTCATTCCTAGTCCCAATTTCTACAATTTCGGTTCCAACCCATCCATGGGTGCTAAGGATTGGGCCTCCCAATTTCTAGATTCTAGATTGTAGAAACTCGTTTTGTAGAATAGTAAGTTCCAATTTGGAGCCCAACTTTCTAGATTCTAAACTTTATATTATTATTTTCCTACATTAATTTTTGACCACACAATTTTTGTGACCGGAGCTCACTTTAACATTTCCTACTATTCTCATACAAACCCAATCCATTCTACATTTACCTTTTTTTAAAAAATTTTGGCTCCAAATTGCATTGGAGAGTCCCAACTACTAATGATGCTCTAACACACTAGGACCCTAGAGTAAACTTCTCTTAGTGGTTTATAGGTAGGGTTGGGCACGGGTCGGATCAGGTCGGACCCAAAATTTGTAGACCCGAACCTGACCCATGCTTTAACGGGGCGGGACGGGACAGGTCAATTTATTTTTGGAACTCCTGACCCGACCCGTTGAAAACGAATCTAATCCGCAACAGCCCGTGGGTTCATACGGGTCTAAAATTTGGCATATACAAAAATATTATATACAAAAGTAACATAACTATCCCTATACAAAAGTAACAAAACTGTACAAAAAATCACATGTAATCAAACATTAAAAATCACTTTATTTAAAAAAAAAACACCTGCGAGTCTATCCCTATACAAAACTATACAAAAATTTAAATTTACTATACTACCCTTACAAACGGGCCGGGCCGGGACCCCGTGTGTTTCCAAAGTATGACCCGTCCCGAACCATTCATATCACAGGACCCGTCCCGCCCCACCCCACCCCATTTCAGTTTTGAAATTTCAGACCCAGCTTGTTTGGGTGTTTTACGGTTCGGTTCAGGTTGGAACCGCGGGTCCTAGACCCGTATGCCCAGACCTATTTATAGGTAGCCTAAGACTCATAAAATAATTATAGATCTATTAAAAAAATTACTAGTGAAAATGGTAAAATTGGCGAACCGTAGAAATTACTATAGACAACCATAACACTAGCTTCACCCCAAACTTTAGAAAATGGTTCATTAGACCTAGACTAGATCCTATAATTTTTTGGAATTAATTTGTTAATTTTTAGGCTAAGAAAAGAATAATAATTATTTAGAAATTAAAAATTATATGTGTCACGTCCCAGAACCAGAATACTGGAGAGCGGGGGAATGACTCAGCCAGCTACGTATTACGAGTAGATGAATACCGTATAATACGATCAATGCTGTCTAACCAGACGAGGGGGTGCTTACTACATAAAGGTCTTACTATGGTCATTTCACATCTATTGTCTCAATCATTCAAACAAGGAAACAGTAATAGAGAACATGTAAGATAAAGCAGTAAGGCGTCCCAAACGCTCAGTCAAAATGTTCTTGAGATCTGGCTTTACAAAATATAGCCAGATGATATAGCAAGTATACACAATTGTTATCAGCTGCAGTCTGACTTAATTACAATCATGTAAAAGTAAGTACAAGACAATCCGACTAACATGTCGGTGCCAAACGGCTAAGTATAAAGGTAAATAACAAACGAGCGGTGAAGTAAGGAACCCACTCGAGTCCTCCTGCAATCATGCCTCTAGTATTGACCATCTTGGAGGTAGAAGTACGCTGGATCCTCGGGAACCGGCTCTAAATCTGGCCATGCAAAACTAGAGAGGTTAGACCTCTAATAGCAAGTACCACAAGGAAGGACGATATAAAGGACATAAACCAGTAAGTAAAAGAATATAATAATAGATCTCTGCTTGCTACTAGGATTTACATCACATCACGACACTTCGAACCAACCTCCCAACCAAACAAGGACAGAAGTTGGCCCGTCATGTCCTGACATTCTGATCATCCCAGTTAGGTAACAGAGTAGTACAGTACACAAACAAATAATCTTGAACGGCCAATCAAATTCTACGGCTTGCTATTATGAGTCCCAAGTTATCCTGGAATTATGCAATTAGGGATTCCTCAGTTCTTACTATGTGCAAGCAAGGCTAGTCTATCCAATCAATCAATTGCGCCAATCATGTAGTTAGACGAGTCCCAGCGGGACGCCCGCCGTTATAGCATGTACAATAAGATAATCAGATATCGTTCCCTGCCCGTGTGACAGATCTACAGTATCTGTGGGAACCAGCCGGCCCGTCGGGCACTTAATAGTCCCAAGGGGCTGCCATGTAAGAACTCGGGAATCCATTCTCTCCATGCCATCATTATTTTATTTAACTTAATGGTCTCTACGTTGAGTAAAGTTCCATGCCGTAGATCATGGTCATTCGAATGAGTACTTTCGTACGGGGTACGATATGCGCAACTCTACAACGATACCCGTGCGGCTAGGTTGTAGGTTTTACATAGCGTGATGCAACAATCAATTTAACCACGGAATAATCATGCCTTGACCATAAAGTACACATGCAGTCTTTGTAAGATAAATAGAAAATTAAATAATAAATAATTACTTTGAAGCCTGCATGTGCCTGTATGCCAATATTCGGGATCGGCTAATCGAGTATAATAGTTCATTACATGAACGTGTCTCATTCATTTCATTCAATAAGACGACTAGCCAGTCTCTTAGTTCCAACTAGGAACGCATGATCAATTATTTAGTCCATGTCATAATCATTATCAATGGTGACAAGGCATGAAAGTCATCAATATTACATGGGGTCGGGTCCATAACTCCTCAGAATTAAGTTCTAGTCATACTGGATATCCATAGATTAATCAAGACACATGACACATTCTACACAACAATCCATATTTACAATATTAACATGTCATGATTTATCAAGTTCATGCAAAAAGGCGTAAGGATATAATAGAAGAATTATCATGCCATCATTAAATGAATAATTATAAGACAATTAAAACACCCAGGTCAAGAAGTCACGCCAACAAATCTATGCTAAGGCCAAAAGTCACGCAAGAAGTCTATGCTTAAGACCAACAAGTCACGCTAAGTCTAGCTGGGGTGAGCGTGAAAAATGGGCGTGAATAGTGAGCATGAAAAGTGATACACGCTGGCAAGCGTGAGCGTGAAAAGTCACGCAAGCAAGCACAGCGTGAGCGTGAAGGGAAATTCACGCAGACTCTAGTGAGCGTGAAACGGTGACAAGAAATCTACGCACGCAAGGATGTGCGTGACTAAAATACACGCACGCTCATGGATGTGTGCGTGACTGAAAATACACGCACGCTCATGAGAACGTTAGCGTGACAAAAAAATACACGCACGCTCATGAGAACGTGAGCGTGACTAAAAATACACGCAGACACGTACAGACGTGTGCGTGACTGAAAATACACGCAAACACGTAAAGACGCGTGCGTGACTGAAATTACACGCAAACACGTAAAGACGCGTGCGTGACTGAAAATACACGCAAACACGTAAAGACGTGTGCGTGACTGGGCTGATGTTTTACGCGAGCACGTAAGAACGTGTGCGTACAACATTTCCCGAACTCCAAGTACTATGGAGCCTTCGCTCCAGTGCCAGAGAAATACACCCATGAACTAAGAACCCATGAACAGCCAAAATACTACAACTTAGATCTAGAGGAAACCAGCCGGAGAAATCAAAAATGCTAAGAACTAATCTCTCTTGGAATCACGAGAAGAAGGCAAATGAACCATAAAAATGGGTGATTGAGAAGCAAGTTTGCACTTGCCTTCTCCTGCTGCTGGTAGGTGGTGGGGAGTAATGAGAGGAAGAAGAAGTAATGGTGAGAATGAAGTAATGAGGAGAGAGAAAGAGATGGAAGCTTTAAATAGGAAGATGGTGGTAGGTGGGGTGTTGGGCCGGGTTTAAGGGGATTCAGCAAACCGAAACCCAATAAGACTAAAGCAGCAAATCAAATGCAGGAAATAAAATTGCAGAAATATAATTGCAGAAATAAAATTGCAGGAAATTAATTAACATAAAAATTTTAAAGAGCAGATAATTAATTAACATGAAACTAAAGGAATTTAAATACAGAATAATACATGTTAAATACTAAATAAATACACATGAGTTGTTCATATATAAAAATACGCATTCCGGAAACGGGAAGTGACAATATGACTTCTAGAATTTTTTTTAGGAAATTCCTATTTGTTTAGCTATAAGAAACTCCTAATACCTAAACTAATTATTGACGATGTTTGGTGAATTTTTGAATTAAAATAGATTTAATATGATTTATCTAAATTAAAATCAATTAATAAAAAAGAAAAATAGACAAAAAATTAAAAAGAAAAGAAGTCATAATCCTAACCTAACTATTGTCACGTCCAGTTTCAGTCGAATCGATAAGTTACTACCGGAAATGATGTCGTACAAACCTTAGTTGCGTTTGTATAAGGCGTGCTCGTGTACATTTGTAAAATAGTTATTTTTATCGAAGTTTTAGCAGATAAAACACAGAGAAATTGAATAACAACATAAACAGAAGAAATAATTCTTTACTAATAATTTACAACTGAAACATAGGCTGTCAAATAGCCAAATATATATAAATGCAAACTTGGCTTACAACTTTGAAATAATAAAATGAGATACATCATTCCATACATCATATACCTTTACTAAAAATAAAATAAAAACAACTTCAACGGAGGTTTTCAAAACAAGATTTTGAAGCTTCAAAATATGAACAAAGATTCTACACAGTTGGACGAGCTTTCAGTGCCTTTATACATCTCTTTGATTTTCAACACAGGTGGAGACGTGAATTAGACAACTTAAAAATACATTGGTGAGCGACGAATTAACCAACCTCACCAAAATTAATGTGATAATCATGTGAAAAGCATGCATGATTACTATTGATCTTTCTATCTTTCTTTATGTCAATTAACGATTTATAAGACTAGAATATAAAAACGTATTAGCAAACAGTGATTCTTTCTCACGTTCGTTTGTCCTTTTCTGCAAACAAGGCTTACCATATTCTTTTCTGCAAAAGACATCATTAACTATACAACTGGTCTATTTGAAGGTCACTGGTGCGCACAATCTTGGACTATTTAGGGGATTACGTCCCCCACAGTGCAGGTAGCTAGCCTCACTAGACATCCCGCAATCCATGTGCCTATACCGTGGTACTGATTATCCATGTTCGTCCTAGTTCGAATCAGTTCCGTGGCTCTAGATACCATTTGAAAAATAAAATATTGTGCACAAGTTATCCGTTATCATGCATGAAAATAAAACATGCAATATAACAGAAGCTTGCAACATATTATCATTTGTATTCTACATTACTCGAGCCATTGCAATCTTATACTATAGGATACAAGCATTTTCCACAATTCCATTTTAATCTAACAACAATTCCACAATCCATGATTCTATATAACAATTGAACAACTTCATGATTACTCTCTTTTCTCTTGATTCTTTTATTAAGGTATCAGTGATCGGACACAACAAAGACAAGCATAGATTCTTTTATTAGAGTATGGAGATATAGGAAAGAATGATCAAATTAAGATACTCACTGTTGGAGAATTGCTAAGAGAAATAGAACTTCGATCAAGCCTTGACTACGTGTTCACCTACATTTATACCATCAGAGGATCAATACTCTTCTGATCTTTTTCTCCCAAAATTTGATATGAATGTAGAAATTGAAGAAGGTAAGCAATAAAATTCATAAAAAATATCCACATAAATGCATTCATAAAACTAATATTGAAAGCATCAGCAAAAATGAACAGAGATAATGTTTGAGGAAGAGACTCTTATAGAGAGTTCTTCTCCACGACACGATTCACAACATTTAGAACTCAATTCTAAAGAAGCCAATCAACGGATAGGAAGGCTCTCAATTCAATTTTTTCTCGACCAATCGATATACCAATATGATTTTTCGCATACTGCCCCCGACTATGAGCGGGGCACTACAACTACCCATCTACCAACTAGGACCTACCTCTAGTCAAACACCCAGTTTAACCCGAATTGGACATCATATATATATATATATATATATATATATATATATATATATATATATATATATATATATATTAGAAAACCATATTTCTATATTCTTTTTTCTCTTGCGATTTCTGGCAAATCTTAGGAGACTTCGGCCTATGATATACCATAGTTCACGAAGGATTTTTGATCTCAAATTTTATAGGTACCACCCTTAACATGTCTACTATTTGATTTCATTTTTTTGTCGAATTTAGAGGCTTTCCAAGTATCAATTATGAACCCTCTACCTAGATCTGTCTGAAATAGGAACACCATGTAGTATTTTGAGCGTAACTCTTTCCCAGACATTGTTATTCACTTCTACAAGATTTTTTTGATTCCTAACACACATAGGGGTGGGACTTCTAGCTCACTTCCGGCTACTAGCAGCCTTCAAAACGGTTAATTGGGAGTGGAAAGGCTAGCAGCTGGTGACAAGCTGATAGAAGTACCTTCAGTAGTGGCTGCAGTGAGACTCCCGGCAGCACCGACTCACAAACAAGGAAATGAGATTGGGCAATATAGGATCGACAAAGAAGCGGATACAGATATGGAAGAAGGAGAAGTTACCCCCTCGAAAAGCCCCGTGCACTACTGATGGACAGGCAGTTGACGATCCCCTTTCCGCTTCTCCGGACTGAAATCCTTTGGGCGGCAAAGCGAAGGACTCAAAGGAGAAAAACAAGAAGGGCTCAGGTAGCAAAGCAAGAAGAAGGTACCGGGACCCTATAACATACTAAAATTTGGTGAAATATTAATATGATGGTCTTTAGGGCTCATAAACTCCTAACCCTAGTGCTAGATTCGTAACAAGAATTTAGGCATATTAAAACTAATATATCTCTAGGTCAGGAATTATTTATTCTAAAACGTCTTTCAAATCAAATTTCAGGATATTTGGAGTTGTATGCGATTTGTAATGATTATTACAGTAAAACTAGTCCAAAATTTACCCTAGTTAAAACATTGGCAAATAAACCCTACTAAGCTAACCTTCATTTCCACTTTAGGATTTTTCTTAGGAAGTACTATACATATGCTTGTTTTTCACAAATTTCCAATTTTTTTTGGAGATGGTTTGGTAATTAAAGAAGTTTCTAGAACTAAATAAACTATCATGCCGATACGGTTGTTTCCAACCAAAACGACCATTACTTGAGCAAACGAATTCAAACTAAAAATCAGAGGATATCGATGTGTCCATATTCTCAAAACACACAATAATATCACTTTCCAAGTAAATGCTAAAGATATTTAGTTTTGACCCACTTTTAGGGTACCGAATTGCGTACCGTAGACGATAAACCCTATAGGACTGGTAACTAGGTTTATAGTTTACCAACTAATTATGTTCTTATATTTGTTATTGCCATGTTTACTTTGGGTAGTGTTTGGATTGTCGTATAGGCACTCTACAATCGTCAATTCATAATCTATTGAAAGGTTCAAGCAAGTACAATAGTGCTTTATAGTTGCCATTATTTTATACGATGCTTAATTACTATCTCATTTACTTCTTAGATCTTGATTCATGTTTACATGTTATTGTGCACTAGAGATAGAGTTGTCTTGAAAATGTTTCATGCATGTTCAATATTGATCACTACTGGTCACTATTGTTTGCTCAAATTTTTTTTGTTCAAGAATGTTAATATTTTCCAATGTTATCATGATCATGCTTGATAGTAGAACCTAAGGCACCTCTCAAGCTAGGAAACGTCGAATGAAAAAAGACTGCAACACGTTCGACGAAACCGACTTCTAGTAGTCCTTCTTCTTCATCTTCTTCTTCCTCCTCTGATGATGACGTACCTATTGTCTGAAATGGGCCAAATGATGGTTTTGGACCTTCCCATCAGCCGAATAGTCCAGCGAAGACTCGTCTAAAAAGTTGCTCTCTGTTGAAGTCGAGGGATAACTACATTGCATACCAAATATGAACTATCCGACAAGTACTTACGTTATGATAAATTCACTTTTGTTTTAAATAATTATATTTTATAGTTCTTGTTTCATCCAAATGTTTTTTTTTAGGAGATCTCTCGTATGTTAACGGTCATAAACTATGAAAAGAAGTGCAATATCTGGGGGTTCGATGAATTATTGGAAGCTGTTAAGGCCAAAATCAATCCCACTGGCTTGTAAAATTTGGCTAAATATGCGTATAAGATGGTGGACAACACACTCTTATCCGCATTCGTGGAGCGGTGTCATCCAGAAACATGCACTTTTCATCTCCCAAGAGGGGAGATGACGAGTACCATGGATGACGCACATCACTTTTGGGCCTTAGAGTTAATGGTCGTGTCATTATGAACGATATTTTTTCTTAGAAGGACTTTTGAGTAGTACGATGAGATCTTGGAACATGTCTCAAATTCTCTTGGAGTTGATGTTAAGACTTTTACAACCTACGAAGTCGTATGGACTTCCTTTGAGATATTTGGAGAATACATTCTATGTCACGGAGGTCATAGGTGATAATGTCGATAAGGTGGCCCGTGGATACATGCAGTTCACCTTAGGGGTTGTTGGCATTTCGGATAAGTCTGGAACGTCAATACATACCAAATATCTCTTGAAGTTTGTGGACATATTCACGTTGGGAGAAATATCTTAGGGAAGCGGTATACTAGTATACCTTTACTGCGATCTTGGTGCAGCATCTTTCGTTGGTTCTAAGACAATATCAGGATGCCAAACTCTATTGCATGTAAAAAAATCTTTGTAACCTTCTATACATAATATAAAATTTTGTCGTTTAATGTGATACTATTCTATGTACATGTATAGATATACAAGCATTTTTCGATGCTGAAGCAGGCTACACATAATAGAGAGAATGACGAGCACCTGCTTAGAGTGTGCAGATGGAAGACGACTAAGGAAGATGCCAAACGCTCACATACATTGGCCGCCCTACGAAGTGCATTGAATATATGCAGGGAGAAGAGGTGAAATGAGACATTATTTTTGTTTGGATCCTTTTGTTTCCTAATAATTTACTAAATTACGTTATAAGACGTTATTTGTGTTACAAATAGTTTGGCATCTATATCGAGATTTGTGGAATAGTAGTCATCTATTGTGACCAGTTGCTTTATTCCATTGTCTGATAAGTTGCCATGATATCGAGTAGCCTTATATGCCTAATTAAATTGCTTCATCAGTTTGGTTACGTACAAATGGTTCTGAAGTGCACATTAAAAATGGTGAGTGCTCCAAGAGGGACAAAACCCTTAAACTATGTCTCGACGCTATACAACTAGGTTTGAACTTCTGCATTGAGTGACAAAGTCATGTTATCGGATAATCTGAACGACAAATTATGGTTGAGATGTCGGGTTATAGCGACGACTACATTGCATACTATACAGATGTTGGATATCCTATGTTGTTGAACCATGATAATTGAAAAGGCAATATTGTGCCTGTAGCATCCCCTCATCCCACCAAATGAGTATTGTATATTGTATTGGTGAAGATGATGATGAATAAATTGTTGACTTCTAGGATTTCTATATGTTTATAACCTAGCAAATGTTTTGTCTGCTCTCATACAGGCTCACAAAGTTAAGTCAAAGTTGGGGAAAAGTATCGTTAGTTGCAAAAGCGAGAATGATATTGAAATCAATGAGCAGTTTCAGAACATCAACAACACTAATGATTTCCCTTTCTTTGAAAATAGGGAGCATGGTGCAAAGAGGTGAAATGATAATTAGGTAGTGTTGCTAGTTGAAGCTTTGATGTTGGTTTTCTGACATTCCTTTGATGTTGGTTGTATTATGCTATATTTTGTGAAACTTTAAATTTTGTGTTGTAAATGTTGGTTGTGAGATTTGTGTTTAATCTAATGTGAAATTACTATATTTTGAGTATCCTAGGACTAGCAAAGAGTTTGGGCAAAATTTGAGTATCATAGGACTCACAAATTTGAGCATCCTAGGACAAGAAAATATTTTGAGTATCTTAGGACTGCTAAATTTTTTGACAGTCCTAACTGCAGCCAAGACTATCAATTTTTTGGACAGTCATAGGTTACAACAACTTTTTATTAGGATTGTCAAAAATTTTGATAGTCCTAGGATAATCAAAAAATTTAATTCCTAGGATACTCAAACTAGGACTGTAAATTTTTTTTGATAGTCCTAACTGTTGCCATGGCTGTCAAAATTTTAAAAGTCATAGGTTCAACAACTTTTCTTTAGAACTATCAATTTTTTTTAACAATCCTAGGATATTCAAAAAATTTGACAGTCTTAGGTGACATCAACTTTTCAATTGGTCTGTCAATTTTTTTGATAGTCCTAACTATTGTCAGGACTGTTAAATTTTTTGGCACTCCTAGGTTATATAACCTTTTCTTTAGGAATGTCAAAGATACTCAAAATTTTCAATTCCTAGGATACTCAAATTTTGCTGTATCCTAGGACTGTCAAAAAATTTGACAGTCTTAGGATACTAAAATTTTTCAATTCCTAGGATACTGAACTTTTCTTTATGATTGTCAAAATGATACAAAAGTGCTATATGTTACAAAACCATATAATTTGGTTTACATCAGTCGGTTACAATATCATAGTAGTCCTTATACATGATTCTGGGTCCTCGATCTTCATCAACTTCTTATAGACAATTATTGCATCCGTATAAGGTGTCGTCCATGTTATCGCTTCGTCGGGTGCATGTTTATACCAAATCGTAGCAGTTGGAGGAATAGGAGAATGACCGATCAACCTAGGGATGACAAAGTGTTATCTGATGAATCCTATTGTACATAGATTGGATAGTCTATGGTCGGCCGATAGAGTGCACACTGGAAAGAAATTATTGTTAATGTTCTTCAAAATAATTACACCTGGTATCTTATACCTATTAACGAATAAATATGCAGCGGAAGGGACGAACACGTAATGGACTTCTCCAGTCATAGTATTAGTGTAAGTAATGCTTGTCAACAAGGCTCCAACAGTTTCTTTGCAGAGTATCTTAGTATAGAAGGAAATACGAGACTCCAACTCCTTGTACAACTATTTCCTAACCTGCCTTCATCCTTCTTCACCGGAATAGCCAAGATGTCTTGCATGCGCATAAAATACACAATGGTCATTCATAGGAATGTCAACAATAGACCAAATGTAATCCTTATCTCAGGCAGAAATGATCAATATATACACCCAGTTTACAAGATCATTAATCTAAACCATCGACCTTGTCTGCAACGCTCATTTTCTATTTTTTTCTTTAAAAAATTAGCTTACTCTTTCTCTTTGAACCAACCACCCTTTCGACAACCGAATTAGACTCAGCTTGCTCTAAACTGCGTTTAATATGCTCAAACAAGAATGGAACTCTATTAGTTGACTCCAACTTTTTTTGTGCTGTACTGATTCATGTTTGTGGTCTATCCTTAGGAGTTCTAACAACGGATGACTCTTACAATCGACTAGTTGCCAGGTTAGCAAGTTCTTGGATTTTAAGCTCAATGGACTTCCTCTCTGGTTCTAGTACGGCATAAAAAAAATCATCATCACGATTCACCATCGACATGATTGACAACTATCTCCAACGTTGATCAACAACATATATTGGAATAGGTCTAATGATGTCGACATTCGTTAATCTCATGTGCATAATAGAGATCGAGCGAATGTCGATATAAACAATCGCAAACCTCGGGATCGAAACCCATGAATTTTTGCCTACCTATCTTCTCAAATAGTAAGGCCAATGCCTTGTGAGAAATTACATGGATAAAATCATCCAAGATGTGTTCATTCTTGTGTTCATGCTTTTCAATATTGAGTCTCATCTTAAATGATGCCTTAATCTCGTTCACTGCCAAATTTATCATTAAATTTATCGCTTGCTAAACGAAGAAAAAATTATCGATCGATGACCGTAGCTATTTTTTTTTCAAATTTGTGTGTGATCCTTCGACCCAGTTGGTAGTGATTGTACCATAATACTTCACCATATTCATCCATACTAAGATGAAATGTTCTTTATGTTGTCCTAGACAATTATCTTTGACATAAGAAATTCATGCCGAGCCACTCGTCTTCCACTTTTCTTTGAACATGTACCATGCTATGTCATAACTGTCTTTGGTACTTGCTCGCCATACAAGATTCCAATCACTGTTAAAATTTTTGAAGCGGACCTTGTCAATTTGATCATCCACCTTTTCAAACTCACCCTTGCATTATGCTTGGATATTCGAATTTATATGCCAAGTGCATAATAGCCTATGCATGTGAGAAAATACGATAGCTATAGTATTTATTAGGATATTCTTTGTTGGTAACAAAAACAAAAGGCTCTTTGTGTGTCACGCCCCAGAACCAGAAAACTGGAGAGCGGGGGCAGACACAGCCAGCTATGTATATAGAAGTGTAATCCACCTCGATATACGGTTACAGCTGTCTATATGCATGAGGGTTTATCTACAAGCCATAAGTCTCTTATGATCAAGAACAAGCCTAGTGTCTCAATCTCAAGCAAGTAATAATAGTCACAAGATGTTAGACCATCAGATATTTAATAGTAAGGTGTCCCATACATTTCATATACAGATGATCATGAAGCTAGTCGTATATGCAAGGACTAGCAAGAGTTTCAGTCATACATGACCAATCCTAGGATTTGTTAATAATGTTACAGCTCGTAGGCAGACAAGAAATATAAGTATTCAACATGAACTAACACTTGCTCGGCGGCTAAACGTCCCAAAAGAATAATTTTACAATAGAACGGGAGAGCAAAATTAAACCCATTCGTTGCCAGGGTTTCTTCTAGTATTCACCATCTGGCTGGAAGGCAGAAAAACCCTCGGAAGCTACGCCAAAATCTGGCAATACAAAGCCAACTGGGTCAGACCCCAGAAAGAGCAAGTAGCACAAGGGAGACTTCACTTAAGAACTAAAACCAGCATATTAGCACATAAGACATAAAGGGTAATGAAAGACATGAGTTATAGAAAACAAGGTGATAAACGATAAGACGACTAAAGGACTATTCCGGTAGCCAAGTTACAACCCGTAAACTAAATAAGGATCGGGATTGTAATCCTTCACCTGAACAGAACTTAGTCTCTAACCAATTATCGATAAGGTAAAGTATAACAGTAATGTGCTGAAATAACCATGTACTGGTCTTGCCTAGGCAAGACTAGACGGGACTCCATCCATCAATCACGGCCAAGCAATGAGTACGGCTTGATACTTTAACTAACTAGGGTTATCACAAGCTTAGTTACTAACAAGATGCATCGAGATGTTCCAACAGCCACAAGTCCTGCAGTCTTAATCCAGGTTATCCGGTCACAAGTTGAGAGAGTTGGATAAGGTGACTTGGGGGTGCAACACATGACAGTGTGCTGGAAATGTGCCCTACTCGACGGCAGGCTACAAGTCCAATTAGAGCGCCCAGATAACGGGACTACCTGTAGCTGGGAAATTTTTTCATGAACTACTTGATCAATCTAGTCATTATCCTAGTCAGATTCAGTATGAATCCCTGACCGTGGTAACCAGGAATTCATGTCCTAGACATGATGCAAGACAAGACATGTAGCACAAACACCCACGGTGTCAAGACAAGAGTTACTTAGCAAGTTAAGATAGCCGTCACAACAGCATATCAAGATTATCATATTAGGTTTACTTATCAAGAGTGCGCCACGACGGGCCACTATCAAGCCATGTTACTTGGTAAGAGTGCGCCTTAACATGCCACTATTGTGTTCTATCCTTATATTATCATGAGTAAGAGAAACTTGTATAAAATAGCTAGTAACATATTCTTGAAGCCAAGGAAAACATCTACAACTTTCATGTTGGGAGTTGGAAGAAATTTTGGCAACAATTCAACCAAATAGGATATAAAACAGCCAAAATAGGCAATATACGGCATTCTGCGGCACTATGCAGCCTCCTGCGGCACAATGCACCTTTTACGGCACTATGCAGCATTCTGCAGCACTATACGGTACTATGCAGCCATGCGGACTACTACTATATGGCACTATGCAGCCATACAGACATGCACTATGCGACGCTATACAGCCATGTGGACTGGCACTATGCGGTACTGTGCAGCCAGACAGACTGGCACTATGCGGCAGTATGCAGCCATGCGGACAGGCACTATGCGGTACTATGCAGCCATGCGGACAGGCACTATGCGGCACTGTACAGCCATGTAGACAGGCACTATGCGGCACTATGCATCCATACGGACTGGCACTATGCGGCACTATACAGCCATGCAGACTGGCACTATGCGGCATTTTGCAGCCATACGGACTGGCACTATTCATCGTCCCTGCCAGATTCTGGACAGACGAACTAAGAAATGTCCAAATCTTATTTTGGCCATAACTTTCTCAAAACAAGTCGAAAGCTAACTTTTCAAAGGTCTACTTTGGGTAAAATTGAGTTCTCTACAACATAGAACAATCAAAACTTAAAAATAATGAAATTTGTTAGATCAAAATCGAAGAAAACCGAAAAGGATACAAACTTAGATCTATAAAAATTCTTTCATCAAACCCAAAAATGCCAAGTTCTAAAGAGGCTTAAAATCAAGTAAAGAAGAGAATAGAACTATAAAACTTGAGATCCTTCATGAAGCAAGTTGCACTTGCCTAGGACTTGGTAGGTGGGAGGAGAAAATGAAGAAGATGAAGAAGTAAATGAATAAGTGAATGAGGAGAGAGAGAGAGAGAGAAGGAGTTGGGTTATATATCAACACTCTCCATCTCAAACCAAGCCAAGCCAAGCCAAACCAAGTCAAATTTAACCGAACCAATCAAATAAACCAAGTCAAGATTAAACCAAGACTAGGCTAAGCAAAACAAGTCTAACTATGGTCCACCTGATAAATGCTAGAAATCTCGTATACGCAGATGAAAGTACATATAACGGGAACGTGAGTGACAACTCTACCCACCTTAAAAGAATTTTATCCTCAAAATTTAATCAAGAGGCTAGAAGTGTCGGGACAAGCTATATTAATCATAAGCAATCTATGACTAGCAACCAATCAAGCAATCATTCATGCAAGCAAGGAATTAAAAGGCATAAGGAATAAGGAAGACACTCTGCTGGAAACCTCTTTGCCGGTTCTGTATCTGAGCTTGGATTGGGGCATACTGCTGGGGTCTCTGCTGCTGGAAGGCTTGTGCCTGAGGCGGCAATGGCCTCGGAGGCTGGTACTGCTGCTGTACTGGTGCTGGGGCTGGTCCTCTAACCGACAGACTAGTTAGGTTCGACGATGATGCGCTGGCTCTATTCGGACATGACCCTATCTTGTGATCCGGTTCCCCACAAGCCAAGCACAATCCCTGTGCTCTGTGATATTCTGATACTATATGCCCTGGCTTCCCACAATGAGTGCAGTCCATTGCGGAAGACTGCTTCTGCTTCTGTTGCTGAGGGGACGTCGATATCGAGTGCTGAACCGACGAAACCGAATTCGCCCTTCGGAGAACTCCAATAGTCAAAGCCCTAGCTGCCGGGGCTGGTGCTGAGGACTGGGACATCTACCCATGAGACCTCTTCTATCCTTCGCTTCTATCTACAATCCTCTACGAGGTATACTCATGCCTCTTTGTTGCTCGCAAGACGGCATCAAACGTCTGGTGCTCAAACTGCTTTACTGATATGATAATCTCTAGGTGAAGCCCCTACTGGAATCGCTGGGCTCGATCCAATTCAGTTGCCACCAAGGTAGGAGCAAACCGACTGAGTCTAAAAAACTCGGTCGCATATCCATCGACCGTCCTGCCTATCTGCTTAAGATTAGTAAATCTCGTCTGCAGATCATAGCGAGCTACTGCGTCTAAGTACTTGGTCTGGAACTTGTTGCTGAATACCGCCCATGAGACAGGCGTCGGTAATCCAACTGCTAGCATCGCCCACCAGCTGCGGGATAAGTCCAAAAACTGCAGGCACACAACGGCCACCTTCTCTTCCTCAGGAATCCTAGCTACCTCTAGGATAACTTCTATGTCCTGAAGCCATGCATCAGCAGCGATAGCATCTTTACTGCTATTAAAGAAAGGAGGGTTCAGACGCTTGAAGCTGTTGGCCGCATTGTTTCCTTGGTAACCAACTCTGCCCATGGCATCTTGTACTGTCTGGTGCAGGGCATCACCCCGACGATCTTGAGATGTAAGTAATTCCTTGATGAGACCCACCAGAGTTCCATTATCAGGCTCTACAGGCTGGACGGGTTGAACTGGGGGCTCTGGATCTCCAGAATACATGACTCGGAAGGCTGCTCCAGAGTGCTGGACTTGGTCTCCAGGTTGCTGTTGGTTCACTGGAGGTGCTCCGCCTTGCTGATCGGTAGGGCCAGGAATAATACCGCTGAAGAAACGATATGGAAAATAATAAGGAAGGACCAAGATAGATCAAAGATATAAGCATGTGATCAGGTCAAGATTTCAGAAAGATTAGGAGACACGACTAGAGATCAAGGGCGAGTACTGATTGAGACATCTATTCGATAAAACCCCTATACATCTTGATTTACAAGACCTGCATGGGCCACCACTTAAACCGTGTCACGCTCCAGAACCAGAATACTGGAGAACGGGGGCAGACATAGCCAGCTACGTATATAGAAGTGTAATCCACCTCGATATATACGGTCACGACTGTCTAGATGCATGAGGGTTTATCTACAAGTCATCAGTCTCTTATGGTCAAGAACAAGCCTAGTGTCTCAATCTCAAGCAAGTATTAATAGTCATAAGATGTTAGACTATCATATATTCAGTAGTAGGGCGTCCCATACATTTCATATACAGATGATCATGAAGCTAGTCGTACAAAATACGAGAACTAGCAAGAGTTTCAGTCATACATGATCAATCCTAGGATTTGTTAATCATGTTACAGCCCGTAGGCAGACAAGAAATATAAGTATTCAACACGAGCTAACACTTGCTTGGCGGCTAAACGCCTCAAAAGAATAATTTTATAATAGAGCGGGAGAGCAAAATTAAATCCACTCGTTGCTAGGGTTACTTCTAGTGTTCACCATCTGGCTGGAAGGCAGAAAAACCCTCGGGAGCTACTCCAAAATCTGGCCATACAAAACCAGCTGGATCAGACCCCAGAAAGAGCAAGTGCCACAAGGAAGGCTTCACTTAAGAACTAAAACCAGCATATTAGCACATGAGACATAAAGGGTAATGAAAGACATGAGTTAGAGAAAACAAGGTAATAAACGATAAGACGACTAAGGAACTATTCTGGTAGCCAAATTACAACCCATAAACCAAATAAGGACCGGGGTTGTAACCCTTCACATGAACAGAACTTAGTCTCTAACAAATTATCGATAAGGTAAAGTATAACAGTAATGTGCTGAAATAACCATATACTGGTCTTGCCTAGGCAAGACTAGACGGGACTCCATCCATCAATCACGGCCAAGCAATGAGTACGGCTTGATACTTTAACTAACTAGGGTTATCACAAGCTTAGTTACTAACAAGATGTATCGAGATGTTCCAATAGCCACAAGCCCTGCAGTCTTAATCCAGGTTATCCGATCACAAGTTGAGAGAGTTGGATTAGGTGACTTGGGGGTGCAATACATGACAGTGTACTGGAAATGTGCCCTACTCGACGGCAGGCTACAAGTCCAATTAGAGCGCCCAGATAACGGGACTGCCTGTAGCTGAAAAACCTCTTCATGAACTACTTAATCAATCTAGTCATTATCCTAGTCAGATTCAGTATGAATTCCTGACCGTAGTAACCAGGAATTCATGTCCTAGATATGATGCAAGACGAGACATGTAGCACAAACACCTACGGTGACAAGACAAGAGTTACTTAGCAAGTCAAGATAGCCGTTACAACAGCATATCAAGATTATCATGTTAGGTTTACTTATCAAGAGTGCGCCACAACGGGCCACTATCAAGTCATGTTACTTGTTACTTGGTAAGAGTGCGCCTTAACAGGACACTATCGTATTCTATCCTTATATTATCATGAGTGAGAGAAACTTGCATAAAATAGCTAGTAACATATTCTTGAAGCCAAAGAAAAGATCTACAACTTTCATGATGGGAGTTGAAAGAAATTCTGGCCACAATTCAGCCAAATAGGACATAAAACAGCCAAAATAGGCACTATGCGGCATTCTGCGGCACTATGCAGCCTCCTGCGGCACTATGCAGCATTCTGCGGCACTATGCAGCCTTACGGACTAGCACTATACGGTACTATACAGCCATGCGGACAGGCACTATACGGCACTATACAGCCATGCGGACATGCACTATACGGTACTATGCAGCCATGCAGACTGGCACTATACGGTACTATGCAGCCATGCGGACTGGCACTATTCATCGTCCCTGCCAGATTCAGGACAGATGAACTAAGAAATGTCCAAATCTAATTTTGGCTGTAACTTCCTCAAAATAAGTCAGAATCTAACTTTTCAAAGGTCCATTTTGGGTAAAATCGAATTCTCTACAACATAGAACAATCAAAACTTAAAAATAATAAAGTTTGGTAGGTCAAAACCCAAAAAAAGATAAGCCTACAAACTTAGATCTATAAAAATCCATCTATCAAACCCAAAAATGCTAAGTTCTAAAGAGGCTTAAAATCAAGTAAGGAAGAGAATGGAACTATAAAACTTGAGATCCATCATGAATCAAGTTGCACTTGCCTAGGACTTGGTAGGTGGGAGGAGTAAATGAAGAAGATGAAGAAGTAAATGAAGAAGTGAATGAGGAGAGAGAGAGAGAAGGAGTTGGGTTATATATCAACCCTCTCCATCTCAAACCAAACTAAGCCAAGCCAAACCAAGTCAAATTGAACCAAACCAATCAAATAAACCAAGTCAAGATTAAACCAAGATTAGGCTAAGCAAAATAAGTCTAACTTTGGTCCACCTGATAAATGCCAGAAATCTCGTATACGCATACGAAAATATGTATAACGGGAAACGGGCGTGACATTGTGTCCAGTGTAAAGTGATTCAGTTTACTCAATGACTATTTGTAGTCCTCAACTATCTCACTTCACGAAACAAAAAAGCGACTGAAAATATTTTCCCCATAGACCTAAAGCCAATAATGTGAAACAGGTGCATATTGAATTTATTAATATTATATGTACAATCAATGCCAATATGTCAAGGACCTGCCAAGTGTGCACAATCAGAATGAGCCCAAAACATTGAAAGAACTTTATTATTTTGTGGATGTCTTCTATGGTGCTTCACATAGTGTTTCTCAACAAGCAACTTCAACACATGATGCATAAAGTGTTACTATATTATTCTCATTGTTGACTTATTCTTATCGTCTTTTTATCGCTCAACAAAATAAATTAGTCTGGATGCAACTCCGAAAATGAACAATTCTTCAACTAGATTTCTCTCATCATTCTTCAGCCATCTGACATACGGATGTCCGGTAAGTATCTCGACAATAAGATGATTGTGCATTTCATTCTTGACTTAGACTATCAACTTCTCATCGTCTACGCATACAATCAACATCTTGAATGAACAACCATATTTCTTTGTACCAAGTATTTTCTCCGGAACTTTTCTTTCGGGTTCTGTATCTTTTCTACGATGATACTTAAACACACCATCTCTTTCACATCCAAGCTCTAAATATTTTTGGCTCGGCCGGGATCTGATCGATATTAAAATGACAATGACTATGTTATGTTGAGGTCCAACTTGTCTGCACCAATCTAACGCTTCTTTATGAGACATAAACCAAATATTCGTCAAAAATAAATTGCCTACACCAATGGCAATATCAAGATGCACGACAACAATTATAGACGGTATGCCCTATAACCAACAGGAAATAAAGTTAAAAATGCAAAATCAAGGAGGATATCTACTAGTATTTATAAGACTGTCAAAAAATTTGACGATCCAAAATATATAAGATCAATTGACAAAAATTTTGACACTCCTAAATGAACAACATGTTATCTTTAGAAATGATAATTTTTTGGGCAGTCATACCTATTGGAAGAACTGTCAATTTTTTGGCACCTCTAAAGAAAACATGATGTCCATTGAACATCACATTTTTTAGGACTAACAATTTTTTTGACAGTTCAGTATATTGGTAGGACTGTAAAAACTTCTGATAATCCTAAAGAAAATATGTTGTTCTTTTAGGACTATCAAAATTTTTGATAGTCTATTATGTATTTTGGACTGACAATTTTTTTGACAGTCCTAATACGAACGAATTGGGGTATCTGGCTGCTTACTGAGGGTTCTTCGAAAGGACCAGAATGTTCTTCAGATGGAGCAGAATAAGAGTTTAATTGATTCGATGACCCTATTTCTGTATCGAAGAGAGTTTCGTGCATATCTCATACATTTGTCGGATAAAATTCAATAGTTTGGGTAGGACCAAATGCTTAGGAAACTTTATCATCACTTTTTGTCGAGGACATACCGAATAAAGGTCGAATATTTGTTGAAGAATCACTGAGTTGGGTTGGAGTGGGACTTGGGACCATAACTTCTATTGAATATTGGGTTTAGGATTTGGGGATTTGGGAGAGAAAACGGGAAGAAGAAGACAAAGGAAAAACAAAAAACAAAGAAAAGTTGGCTTATATACTATACATTAGGCATCTTTAAGTAAATCTTTTTGAGTGAAAAACTAATAAATAAAAAAAACTTGGCAGCATTGAGTAACTTTTGTAATGCCTTTATAAAACTGTTTCTTTTTTGGAATCATATGGACTTTAATTAATGTCTCACTTATCATTTTTTTATCATCATGTCTTAGTTATAAATTTAAATGAGTTAGATGTATAAACAGTATTATAATTATGATTCATACTGATAGAGGATATTATATTACGTATATAAGGATTGACATCAAGGTATAGACAACATACTAAGTCAATACTACGATGTATGTTGGAGTTGGCTACTACTCTTACCTAATTATTAGGGAGTGGGTCGTAACACAACCTCCCCAAAAATCAGACCCATACATACATGAAATCTCAATTTTTCACTCGGTCATATGACTGTTCATCTTCCAAAATGAACTATTCGAACAAAAATAATTTCTTGTAGTCGACAATTATTTGAAAATTTTCATATCTAACAGAAAATGTGTTGTAACCCATACTTCATCATACGAAATGGTATATCTACAATAAAATTAGAAGGAAAAAAAAACATTAACATAGATAGGAAACTGTAGATCTACAATAATATCATCCTTCTTTGCCTCAAAATTAAAAAAATCTCAAGAAATCCCAAAAAAATCCACAAAAAATAGGAGATTTAGCTTTTTAAAGCCATGACTTACAGTAGGAGGATGGAGGGAGAGAACTAACAGTAAGGAGACCGAATGAACAAGTCACTTCCTTATAAATATGCCCAGAACCTTCAAAACTTTCTTTCTCTCTAGATCCGCCAACAAAGTTTTTTCAAGCAGAAGTGAAAACGAAAAAAAAAATATGGGGAGACAAGAAATCCTGTATAGCAGTAAATTGACATGACTTTACACTTCCATGCAAGGGAGAACCAAACATCGGATTTGGATTTGGAAGAGTACATATGCACCAAAATCCCACTTCGACGCTGCACTTCAGGGATCCAAATTACAACCCTTAGGGGCTGTTTGGTTGTTCGAAAGTGTATGAAAGTGGAAAAATGGAATTTGCGTACGCGATGTGTACGCATAAATTGCGACTTTCCAAAAGTTGTTTTGTTAGTGGAATGAAAAAAATGAGCTTTGTTGTTTGGATGATTGTTGAAAGTGGAGAAAAAATAAGTTTGATTGTTTGGAACATTGTTGAAAGTGGAAAAAATAATAATTTTAGAGTGTGCAACCAAATAATCACTTGCTTTCTCTTTTCCATTTTTTTTACTTGTACCTTCTCTCTTCCCATACCACTTTCATCTAAAAAATGGGTGTGGTGAAACTGGACTTGTGAAAAAGGAGACAAAAACTGCCCACCATCACATCATCATTTCCTTCACAGTTCCAACTTTTGAACCAAACACTCGGAAAGGGGAAGAGTTTCATACGCTTTCTAATTTAAGCCCACTTTCAACCACTTGTTTGCAACCAAACAGCCTGTGAAACACATATTATGAAATGTCATGGGAATTTGAGAAATGCCTAAGTGGTGAGTTACACCACATTGCCCACCTATCATATACTAAAAGCATGCATCGCCTCCAAAAAGTATTACTCGAAAAAGTGTTTGGCTTGTTTGATATTTCATAGAAATTTGTTACAACTAGGGTTAGGTAACTTGTTTATAACAATAACAACAACGAAGTCTTCTATCTTTAACTTATTGGGATCGACATGACAAGATTTTATTGTGGTTGTCAGTTATCGAGTGCAATTCTTCTTTATCAGCACTTGAGATCAACAAGACTTTATATACAAAATACAAGAAATTGAAGGTAAGTTAACAAACGTTAAAGTCTCTGTTATTGCACCACAACTTTAGAGATATAGTGAGAAGTTCCATTTTGGAACACAAAGAGTTGAATTCATGCAGTGGTATTTTTTTAATATGCTTAAAATACGAGCTAATTTTTTTTTAAAATCTTGGTTGTTCAATTTCACGTTAAAGTCTTTGTCAGTACACCTAAGACGTATTTTGTTAGAAACATGTTCAATGTTCTTTGATGATGAATAAAAATGTGAACATGTCACATTTCATATAATTTATACATATAGTCATACATACATATAAAGAGAAGGAAATTATAGTATTTGAGATTTAGTTTGTTGAAACAATTAATAATATTTTTCGTGGTTTGTTGAGTTAATTTTTCTTTCTCCTAAGATGTCACAAGCATCTTTAACTTTAACTCAAAATATAACAAGAAAACTAATGAACAAATCTATATCATAGTCATAAGAAAACCAATGAACAATTCTATATCATAACCATTGGTATACCAAAATTAGATAGGAAAATTAGGTAAGAAGAAAAAAAAACTCAGCAAGAAAATGAGCACCGTAAAGTGAGAAAGAAAAGAAATTAAGTCATACTTCCCACCAAGAATTAGGGTTTATAAATTGAGCCCTATCATTCATATTATAGAGAACTCGCAAAGAGAATGAATTTGTCACGCATTCAGAAAGTATTGCTCAAAAAAGTTTTAGCTTGCTCATCATTTAAAAGAAATTTGTTACAACTAGGGCTAGGTAGCTCGTCCGTAACAATAAAGACCAATTTAGATTGCAATTATGTTTCATGCAACTTAGATTGCAATCATGTTTCATCCTTGACACTGTTTGATGTCAACTGCAATGGAGGAACCAAACGGCTTACATACGGGCTGACATTTGCCCAAACATATGCCATTCATTTGGAGGCTGAAATGAGCCTATACAAAACGCTAGCCTAAGAATCGTTAGAAAATGGATGTTCAAGCAAATGTCCATCCCCAAAAATATAATTGAAACTACGGTAAAGTCTTTATTCTTAAATTTTGGGGGTGGATACGATAAAATGTTACCTACCGAATGCACTTCTTGTTTATTAGAAACTGAGATATCTAATAAATAAAAATAAAAGACTTACATATAAGTACACACTGAGATTTATGGTTAGTTAACTCAAACCAGTGATTTCTGTAGGTATGTGACTACTTTTAGCGTGTTCTTTGATGATCTTTAAAATCTTTAACATTTCATTAGATATTCTTGGAGATTCTAGTAAAAGAAAAATCCCACATAATATTGAGATAAAGTATGGTCGTGAATAGTTTCAAAACAAAGGTACCTAAAGATAAACACATGTATTAGGCCAAGGAAACTAAAGTTTAAACTCAAATGTTCTGTTTGAAGAAAATTGATACACTTTGTTATAGTTATAATTAAAATGTATTTGTACAAAATTGGTATTATTTTAAAATAATGTATTACTTGCATTAATACTAGAAATTTTTGTACCTCCGACACTTTTTGATAAATCATCTCGTGTCTTCCACACTTCTTCATAAATCGGTTCTTTAAATTACTTACCATGATCATATCATGTATAATGATATCTTTAAAATTATTGACAACCATCACACTTTTTCAAATGACATGTATACATGTCGGAAAAGATCACTTCATTCTAATTTATGTTGTAATACTCCTATCATTTTAATCTCCACCATCCTAAATCATCTCGCATTTTGTCGCAAAAAACAACCATATTTTGTTATAGATGCTTCGTCTGAAAGACAATTCTGTTCTATTATATATATAGATGGGTGAGTGTTCCTTTCTTGACCCTGGACCAATCCCATATTTAAAAAAAAAAAAAAATTATATTTACAAGATAATTATTATTTAGTCTGATCCAAATCTTAGCCATGACCCACCCAACACATTCCTAATTTCCAATTCTTTTCTTTTCCTCTTGTGTAACTGATTCTAAGGCCCAAAGCTTGACTTTCCTTTTCTTTTTCATTCATCCCTTCGGCCCAGCCAAAATTTCCTTCATTTTCCTTCACTCCTTTTTTTTTTTTCTTTAAAGCAAGCCCAGCCCAGGTGTGGATATTTATAAGGACCTGGTGGAGCCTTGCCTATAAGTGCTATGAAGAATTCTGGGAGCTGGCCCCTTTAGGTATGTATAAGCAAGCTTGGCCCCACAAATTTTCTAACTAAGTTAAAATTGGCTAATTATAAGGGCGCTTCACTTCTTACTCAAGATTAGGACTAGTCCAGATTTGAGAAAAAATTACTTAGGACAGCCTTTTAACTTAGCCCCCCCCCCCCCCCCCCCCCCCCCCCAAACCCAATTTTCTTCCTTCATTTCAACCTTTCATTCTTCCTAAAACCTAAAAAAAAATTTGGTAGAAATTATTCCTAATCATAGGATTGAAAAAATAGATCGGAAAAAAATTATTGTATGGAGAAGATGGAGTTTAGGGTTGCCATGGAATTATTGTATATAAAAATTTACCTAGTGGTTATGTATATAGATATTATTCCCGCTGCCAACAATTTTCTTAGGACTGCCAAATTTTTTGGCAGTACTGCATACTGTTAGGACTGCCAAAATTTTCGTCAGTCCTAAAATGGACTTGCTGTACAGTTGGACTGTCAAAATTTTTGACAGTCCTGCAAACTAGTAGGACTGCCAAAATTTTTGCAGTCCTAAAATGGAGCAGAAATCATCATTATGCAATTGCAGTTGGCTTCTGTTTTCTTTATGTTTTCGCTTGGAACAAAGATCCACTATTATGGCATAACATTACTGCATGGTGGTGCATAATATGAGCTTTGCTATGCCTACAACCAAATGCTTACAATCTTCTTACAACTGACACGTGTCGGATTTCGATTAGAGGAGGAGGATAAGTGGTGTGGTCGGGTGGAGTCCATATAGCAGGAGGGGTGAGAGGAGAAGTGGGATCCGTTAGGACGCATGTGTAAGAGATAAAAGAGAGATTGTAAGAAGGTTGTAAGCATGTAGCCATAGACTGGTCGTGGGTTTGTGACTTTCATGTTAAGTTTGCAGACAACTATATCTCGCAGCCACTTTGTAAAGGGGGAACAAATTGTTGATTTTGCTTCTTGTTTATGAAATATTTGGCCAATCATACAGGTCTCTGGTTGCATACATTTTTATCACTGCTTCAATGTCGTTTATGGTGGGTACTTGGTTATTAGGGGTGAGCGTCGGTATAATCGGTCGGTATTTGGTCAATTTTTTTGGTATTTTTTAAAATCGGTATTTGAAAAATCAATACCAATATCGTACCATTTAGAATCGGTTTTTTTCGGTTTCGGTTAAATCGATATTCGATCGGTTTTTGTTCGGTATCCATATTTTACAAATTAATATTTGATCAATTAACACACTTAATATTGTAGAACCACTTAACCTATAATATATATTTTTTACTTTTTTGGAAACATTAATTTTAAAGCCAAGCCTCTACCAATCAAACAATTAATCAAAATTATTAGAACAATATGTAACAAGTCGCAAACACCTAAAAATGAGCTTAAAATATCAAACGCGGTCACGAAGTTTAATTTTTAGTATAAGTTTAAGTAACCAAAATTCACTTCAAAATTCTATGAGAACACAAAAACATAAGCTCAAAAGATCAAGAACTCAATTCTTAGCATTCTTAACATAAATTCAAATCCACTAAAATATATTTCAAGTTCTAGGAAACCAACCAAAACAAAGATAAAAATGAAAATGAGTAGTGTAAAATTTATCATGAACAACATTAAAAAATGTGTGCGTGCGTGTGTGTGTGTGTGTGTGTGTGTGTGTGTGTGTGTGTGTGTGTGTGTGTGTGTGTGTGCGCGTGTGTGAATCGGTTCGGTTCGGTATTTTCGGTATGGTATTACACTCAAACCGTTACCATTACCATTATACCGTAATTTAGTCGGTTCGGCAATTCAGTATCGGTACATAATTTCGGTTCGGTTTTTCGGAATATTTTTAATCGGTATTCGGTCGGTATTTGTTCACCCCTATTGGCTATTTGCGCCTTTTCTATTTAATCCTTCGGGGTTCGAGTGACAGAAAATAGTCGATGACTGGGCGGATTGTAATAATTTCATTCTAGAACTGCCAAAATTACTACTAGTCTTGCATATAGTTTGGATTGCCAAAAATTTTAACAGTCCTAAAATAGATTTTCTGTACGGTAGAATTGTTAAAAAATTTGACAGTCATGCAAACTGCTAGGACTGTCAAATTTTTTAACAACCCTTCCAATTGGTAGGACTGCCAAATTTTATGACAGTCCATCATTGTCTCTGTCGTGACTGACAGTCATCATCGTCTCCGTTGCGACTGTAGACGAATTTTTGAATTTCGTAACCCTAAATGGGTTCAAAACTTCAAAAACTCGTCTAGAATGAATACTAAATCAAAATTTAGTTACTACAAGATAAAATTTAGGTATGAACATGGATTGAGAGAGATTTGGAAGAGAAAATATTTTGTATTTTGGGAGGAAGAAGGAAAGAAGAAGAGAAAAGAAAAATAAAATAAAAGTGAATTATATACCAACATTTGGACTAATCCTAAATAATTATTAAAGTGAAAACTCGTAATATGCAAAAAAAAAAATTGGACTAGTCCTGAATAAAGATTGAAGTACCTTTATAATTTGCCTAAAAATTCTGTTAGCCAACCCTTCTCAAGGGATCTGGTTTCCTATATATGGAACACATACAACATTGTTCTATCATTTTTTTTCTGGATATAATATTTGACCCGATATAAATGATAAAATAAATGTTGCATCAATCTTCCAATATCGCAACAAATGTTGCAGGCTTGCAGCTAGAAAAGTGGCAGCAACATTTATTAAGGCAACATTTGCAACACCCATATACATTATTTTCTCAAATTCTCTCATTATTCGATGTCACAAAGATATAATGAAACATTGGATTTACATTCAACCATAAATGTCAATTACATTATTATAAACAATAGATCTATAAATTCCAGACATTATTTAAATACAACAAAACAATGAATTTGGACCACCACGTCTTACTATGTATAAATGATGGGTGTAGGTCTTCTTTGGACCGTCTTCCTCCTACAGCTATTACTATTGAGTACTACTTTAAGGGGGTTTATTGGTAAGTAATATTGGACCCCGTCCCCTTACTTAGAAATAGCTATACCTAAAAGCAGCCAGCTAGTGAAGATTCTTCCATGTTAATTAATAAACACAAGCAGACTCCCCAGTTGATTTGCAATCATTTGCAAAACATAACAAAATGAGCCCCAATGCTAGGAGTGACTAAATATAAAACTTTCGGTAGTGCCACATGCTACAGAACAAACAAGATGAGCCTATAGTTAATAAAGCATACTCATCCCCAATTCTTAATCCAGATATTACTTCATTACAATCCAAGATTAGGTGAAATACTGTTGATTATTAAGGATATTTGAGCCGAGAAGATGATATGATAATTGAAGATACCAATCTCTTTATGTGCATGTTCCATTTGGTCTATATCAACTATCAAAGTCTGGTCGTCCATAGATTATGAAGCAGGTACAGTAAGCAGGTATCGATGATCACCGATCAATACAGGAGCAGATCCAGCTATATGCTGGGGCAGACCGCAGTCCACCCTAAAAAAATATTTTTATTCATTTTTTATTTATTTATATGGATTAGTCTATCTCTAGTCCATTCTAATTTACCTTACTCTATCTAGTTTTAATTTCTGGATCCGTCCATGGATCACTAACTCACAAATCACCATAATTGGACAATTTAATCACGCCACAAGACAGCACGTCGTGCCTAGGCTAGTGATCACTCTCGACGGAACCTCGCCAACATTCTCTTATTTTTACGAAAAGTAAAAACATATTTGTCACAGACACAACACAACCATCCTCGAAAATGATTATGCCCATCATGAATTGTTTGCAACCAAACTGAGCTTGTTAGCTAACTCGACACTATATATATATATATATATATATATATATATATATATATATATATATATATATGGCTATGTCGTTGATCTGATGTAGGTAGAACAACCATTTTGTGTTGGAGTCCAGTCTGGATTTGATAATAACATATTTGTCCAGTCTAAATTTGGTTAAATATTTGATTTGATTAGATTTGGTTGTCCATAATTGGTACTGTGCTATTTAAGATGTAATATGATACTTATTTGAGGGTTTTATATTTAGGTAATTATATTATGATCTAAAATAGAATGTTGATGGGCTATTTTAGAATTTTTCTGTTTATGATATCCTATTATGACCTAAAATAGGATTTTCTTATCCTATATATATATTGGTTGAGGGTGGAGACACAAAGAATAGAGCACAAAGTTGAGATTCAGGGTGTTCGTCCCAGGGAGATCTAAGAGAAAATTAGCACTTTGCTCTTAGGACTTCGCCATACAAGATAAAAGGAATTAAGAGATCTGATCGAGGAGTCCTCAACTTCGATTATGGAGATTGCTACGGGTTGGTGAGTGACTTCATTGTAATCTCTGTCGTTTCTTCTTGAGTGTGGTGAGTGTTGGCCCATTGGTCATGGTCAAACCTAATTTTAATAATTGATCTAACCCTGTCTCGATATAAGGGCTACTTGGACAACTGCTGAGAACTGCTACAACTACCGTTCAAGACTTGAAGCCGTTTTGCCATTGAGTCTGTATTTCCTTTATCAATGTAATTTTCACAATTTATTGAGTTTAGGAATACGATATACACCGAGTCATACTGACAAATAGGCTACCCCAAAATATTTTCAAAATATCATTGTTTTGAAAATAAAGCTATTTACAAAAGCT
This sequence comes from Iris pallida, assembly GCA_029216955.1. Taxonomy (NCBI): domain Eukaryota; kingdom Viridiplantae; phylum Streptophyta; class Magnoliopsida; order Asparagales; family Iridaceae; genus Iris; species Iris pallida. Next base: position 40,743,549 of record JANAVB010007399.1, read on the forward strand.
TATGACTGCTTGACTTTTCAAAAAGTCAAAAACCAATTTGCAAAAATTCTAACAGAACATCAAGAGAATTCGGCCCGAGTTCGGTCCGAATTTACCCCAAGTTCGATTGGTGGCCCGTTGGATTTTGAACTTGGTCTCCCCGCAGTTACGGATGCAACGACTATTTGTCCAGATTCTCTTAAAGAATTCTGTTCGAATTCTTCATTTGGAAAACCTATAAATAGACAAGAATTTCCATCATTTCAACACACCTCTCTCTTCTCTTCTCTCTAATGTTAATATGTTCTTTCAAAGTGTTCTAAGTCTTTCATTTTCAAATCCCAAGCCAGTTACAATCTTCTAGTCGATTTATCAGTACGGTACGGTCTGGAAGTTTTAGAATGATTGTAATCAGAGGCTTGATTGAAAAAAGATACTTCTCAATTGAAGTTGGTCGAGTACTTCGGATCAAAGCTCGCGTTGTAGAAGTTGCAAGCACTTCTCATGAAAACTTGCAACATTTTTCCATAGTGGATTTCAACTGGAAGCTAGAGTTCTTTCGACTGGACTAATCCTCACAAGAGGAAAACCAGTATACATCCTTGTATTTGCATTTGCTCTCTACTCTCTATTTTTCATTTACATATCTGTGATATATATTCTGTGATCTTGTTGCTAACGATTTTTAAATAGCTAATTTTTTGCTGCCTACTTTATTCACCCTCTAGAGTATAGCGCTTTACATTTCGTTACTACAATTGGTATCCGAGCGGTTTATACAGGTAAAGCGAGGTAACACTGTTATTATATTTTTCTTTATACTGCTGTTACATAGATCACTATATCACACATGGCAACTGTAAAATTCACAAGTGAAGGCCAAGCCACAAACAGACCCCCACTGTTTGATGGTACAAATTACACATACTAAAAAACACAAATGAGCTTCTACTTGAAGTCTCTAGATTTTGACCTCTGGTCAATTGTTATCAATGGCTACAAAAAGCCCATTATCACCTCTATTCTTACTTCCTCTTTTATTAACAAGCCTTATTATAGTTATACGGAGGAAGAAAAGAAGTTAGCTAGCCTTGATGCAAAAGCAATACATGCTTTCTATTGTGATGTAGACATAAATATATTTAATCGTATTTCTACTTGCACTACATCTCATAAAATCTGGAAACTGCTTGATGCTACTCATGAGAACATGTATGAAAGTGAAGCTAGCAACTCCAAAGAAGAATAAAATCCTTGCATGATGTCATTGGGATTTGAAGTACAACACAACCCCTTATTTGAAGAAGAGCTTGTATGCCACAACTACATAAGATCAGGTCACATGATGAAAGATTATTGTACTACTAAAAAGAAGAATCATTGCGAATGATCAAACAAAGAAAGATTATTTTCTCACAAATATGCTACCACGAGCATATGATATGAAAGTGAAACAAACAATTTCGAAGAAGAAGAGAGACCTCGTCTAGCTGCAAATATGTGCACAATGGCATTATCTAACAAGAAACAAAATAATTCTCTTTATAGTAAATTCTCTTATGATGAGTTATCTGATGCTTTCAGTGATCTATTAGAATAACACAAGAAAGTATTAGATAAGTATAAGCAGTCTCGAAAAAAGATTAAGGCTTATAAGCTTGAGAATGAAAGGTTATCCTCTCATTTTAATGAGATTAGAGATACTGCAACTGCTAGTGACACAGATGAGCTATCCACGATTAAGCTGAGTTTTCATAATGCTCAAGAATGCATTAATGAGATAACATAAGAGCATGCAAAACTCAATGAAGATTATGAAGCAGAGAAGAAGAAGAAGTATAGCATTGCTACACAGAGAACAGACTCATTAACTGCTAAGTATAATGAGGCTTTCACGATCTCTAAAAAGTTGGAGATAAAATTGGGTAAACAAGTTGTTCAACCCAAGACACAGTCATACACAAGGCATGTGACACAACCCAAGATTCAAAAAGGATCTGGCACAGCTAAGGTTAAACATAACCATACTTCCTATTACAAATATCCACGCACATCATATCACACTACTACACAGTCTCATACTGCTGCACCGAGCACTAATCTTGCTTGTCATTATTGTGGTATGAATGGACACATTTTTAGTCATTGTCAGATTAGAATGATGGTTGATATAAATATGTTTACCTAGGTTCCCAAAGCTAACCAATGTGGATTCAAGTTTACTTGGATACTAAAGTCTTCGCCTAATACTGTAGGTGAGCATCCTGTGCTAAGCCATAGAACCATGGAACATGTTGGTGATTGCAAAGCTTCAAAGATCATCTTTCAAGCAATTGCACCAATACAAGTGTGGTCACTAGAACCACTTCGTTAACATGCTAAACGATTCTTTCTAAATGGCTAGAACTATAGAATCTTGCATGTCTTTAATGAATTTTTACTATTTCTCACTAGAAGTGCTTATTTTTGTTATGTTATATAAACTAGTGTGATACATGTTCTAGCATGATGTTCTTGAAATACAGTTGTATGGCTAGTTACTATCTCAAATGTTATGTCACACTAAGTAGCCTTTCTATTTGTCTAACATTTTTTTATCCATGCATATCTTTTGTCCTTATTTATAAAGTATGCATATCATTTGATTATCTTGTGTTTTATTTTTCTAATTTATTAGTGCACATTTTTAGTATTTTTTTTTATATATTTACCTCTATAGTGCACTATGAAAGCTTCTTGAAAGATAGTTTTAGTATCTTAATCGTGATGATCATTTCTTGTTCATTCTTTGGGTATTTACTTCTCTTATAGTTACGGATTCTGGATTTTGATGATGTTTGATAATACTGCATATATTCATTTAAATCTAAGTTCTTAAAAGTAGAGATCATTTTGGGCACAAGCCAACAAAGGGTCTGTCTGTCCCCACGGCTACGGCTAAAGCGAAGCGGTACTTAAGCGTCCCCCGGTGGACCTCCGTTAGCTGGGATAGTACCCCTACAAGCTAACCCAAAGTAATAAATACTTTATAGACTTAAGATTTATTAAGGTTTACTTGCAACTATTGTCTAAATCTGGATCCAAGGCACTGAACCCACCATGTCACGCCCCAGAACCAGAATACTGGAGAGCGGGGGCAGACATAGCAAGCTACATATATTGAAATGAATTTCATCTCGCTATACGGTCACGGCTGTCTAGATACATGAGGGTTTATCTACAAGCCAACAGTCTCTTAAGGTCATGAACAAGCCTAGTGTCTCAATCACAAGCAAGTAAGTAAATGTTACAAGATGTAAGATCACCAAATATACAATAGTAAGGCGTCCCAAACATTACATATTCAGCTGATCATGAAGCTAGTTGTACAAAATGTGAGGACTAACAAGAGTTTTGGTCATACATGATCAACCCTAGGTTGCCAATCATGTTATAGCCCGTAGGCAGACAGTAAGTAAAAATATACACGAGCTAACACTTGCTCGGCGGCTAAATGCCTCAAAAGAATAATTTTACAATAGAGTGGGAGAGCCAAAAAATAACCCACTCGTTGTCAGGATTCCGTCTAGTGGTCACCATGTGGCTGGAAGACAGGTGGATCCTCTGGAGCTGCTCTGGTATCTGGCCATACAAAACCAGCTGGGTCAGACCCAGAAAGAGCAAGTGTCACAAAGGAGGCTTCACTTAGGAACTAAAACCAGCAATTAGCACAAGAGTAAAAATATATAAAAGACAGTAATTAAGAAAAAATATGACAGGTGATATACGATGAGATAACCATGGGACTATTCCGATAACCAGGTTACAACCCGTAAACCAAACAAGGACCGGGGTTGTAACCCTTCGTCTGAACCGAACTTGGTTTCTCCCACCATTTATCGGTAAGATAAAATAAGGAAACAGGTCATGTAAAAATCTTGTACAGAATCAAGACAAGAATAGACTGGTAAACTTCATCCAACATTCACGGCCAAGCAATAAGTACGGCTTGATACTTTAACTAACTAGGGTTACCACAGGCCTAGTTACTAACAAGATGCAGTGAGATTATCCCACAGCCATAAGCCCTGCAGACCATCCAGGCTATCCGAACGCAATTAGAGTTAAATTCAAGTGGGTACATCGTCCAGGAAACGCATGTACCCTTAGGTGACTTAGAGGGTGCAACACATGACAGTGTGCTAGAAATGTGCCCTACTCGACGGCAGGCTACAAATCCCAAGTGGGGCGCCCAGATAACGGGATTGCCTATAGCTGGGAAATCTCTTCATGACTACTGGATTATTCTAGTGACTAGCCTTAGTCAATTTCAGTGGATGCCCCTGTCCGTGGTACTCAGGGATCCCCGTCCTAGATACGATGTAAGACAAGACGGGTTCATTCGTACAAGTATAATCGTCCACGGTGTCCAAGTTATTCAATCTTGTCATGTCGTGTTAGCCGTCGCAACAGCATTCAAGAAATATCATGCAAGGTTTATCATGTCAAGAGTGCGTCATAGCGGGCCACTATCATGTCAGGTATATCATGTCAAGTTCATTGTCAAGGGTGCACCACTACGGGTCACTGTCAAGTCATTCTAATTTATCAAGGAGGGAAGAAACGGGCACAATTAAATAATAATAAATATATAATATATATATTCTTGAAGCCAAGGAGAAACTCTACAACTTTCATGTTGGGAGTCGAAAGAAATTCTGACCACAATTTAAATAAAATATTTAAACAATCAAAGTGGGACCCATGAGGTCCAAAAGTGGGAGAACAAACATACGGTCAAAGAGAGTGGAAGGCCATCCATGCGGCCAGCCAAAGCTTATGCGGCCAGAAAACAACTGAATGGGGCCATGCGGCCAAGAGTAAATGCCTACAAGATATATTCACGCACCCAGAAAAGATCGAGAGTGGGAAGGCAATAAATGCGAGTTTCCACTCAAACAAAGAAAAGGGGCACGTGGCCACTCAAGTATAGTGGCCATGTGGGACCCAACAATAATCAATACATTAAACCCACGTGGCCAGCACACAATGGCAATTTGCCATGCGGCCCAGGAATAACCAAGGTCATGCTGCTCACCCTCACATTTACTTGCATAAAATACAACAAATAAATAAATAAATAACTAATGATCATGCAGTTGATGGCAAGTATGCTTGGCTAGTGTATGCGGCTCCTTGCAAGCATATAAGTATGCATTGGCAAGCATATGCGGCTCCTTTTTCTTTCCCTGCAAGATAATATATAAAAATATCACAGTACAAGTGAGCCATGCGGCTCTCAATTGCTCCCATATGCGGCTGAAATGCATTAGAGAATGCATAAATTATATTCTATTACTCTCTTTTGAGAATGCATTTAATAATGCATTGAATGCATGCATTTGGAGAATGCATCAAAATCTTGTATTACATGCATGCGTTGGAGAATGCATTTAATATGCATTATATGAATCATACTGAATGTGTTTTTGAAGAATGCCATTTGGAATAATGCATTAAGTGCATGCATTAAGAGAAATGCAATAAAATATTGCATTATATGTGGCTCGTTTATTTTGTTCCATGCGGCTAACACTATCAGCATGCTCTTTTGTATGCAAAAGTAGGCAAAAGCAAGCTAAGGCCATAAACCCATAATATTAGCTAATTAAGCAAATGCTTTAATAAAAGCATTAAAGTATGAAATGACAATATATTAAGTTAAGGCATTGAGAATGAGACAACAACCAAGCCTTATGCGGCTCTGTTACTCCAAAATGCTTTAATCAAAGCTTAAAGCATTAAATCCTTAAGACATTTAATTGAATAAATACTAAAGCACTAAAACATTTAAAAGCTATGCGGCTCTCATGGGTGCATTAGAAAAAATGCATTGGAATAATGCATTAAATATACATGCTTGTCCTGATGCTTATGCGGCTACTTTGGTGCATTTGAAGAATGCATTGGAACAATGCATTAAATGCATGCATTTTAAAATAGACAATAAAATATTGTATGCATTTGGTGCACGTTGGAATATTGCATACAAAATATTGTATGCTTATGCGGCTCACATGGGTGCTGATGCATTCCATTCTTAATGCATTAAATAATGACGCCTATGCGGCTGGCTATTCTCATTGCATTAAATAATGCATGCAAAAATAAATGCTGGCTATTGCATTTATAGGCCATGCGGTTGAGTGCAAAAATGTCCATGCGGCTCAGCAAAATTTCATAGGTCAAATTTGGACCAAACAATATTCTCTGCACATGGGATCATCAACTTAGCAAAATATGCAAGTTTGATAGATCAAAAGTCCTGAAAACTGGAAATACCACAAAACTAGATCTACAAAAATTTAACTATGAAAATGAAAAATGCCAAGTACTAAAGTGGGTTAGAAACACATGAGAAAGACAATAAAATAATAAAAATGAGGTTCCTCCATGAAGCAAGATGCACTTGCCTAAGCTCTCCACTCTCTCCTGGTAGGTGAAGAGTAAAGATGGAGAAGAAGAAATGAGTAATGAGTAATAATGGAAGAGAGAGAGAGTGGGAAGATATTTATGGTGGGAGTGGTAGTAGGTGGGAGTGGTCCTCACATAAAACCAAACCAAGTCAAACCCACCAAATCGAACCAAACCAAGCCAATGCAATCCCATGATGAACCATGCTAATGCAACATGCAAAAAAATAAAACCCAAGGCTAACTAATTATGACAAACGAAAAATATGCACCCAAAATACGTACACGTATTCCTAATACGTAATACGAGATATGAGCATTACAACTCTACCCACCTTAAAAGAATTCCGTCCTCAGAATTCAATCAAGAGGCTAGAGTGGCAAGGACAAGCTATACTAAGCAATCAATCATGCAATCATGTATGTAAGCAAGAAAATTGAAGGCACGAGAAAGAGGGAAGATATCCTGCTAGGAACCTCTCTGCCGGTTCTGGATCTGAGCTTGGACCTGGGCATACTGCTAGGGTCTTTGTAGCTGGAAGGCTAGGGCCTGAGGCGGCAATGGCCTCGGAGGCTGGTACTGCTGCTGAAACACTTGGGCCTGAGGTGGCAATAGCCTCGGCAATGGATACTGCTGCTGCTGCTGGACTGGGGCTGGTCCCCTTACCGAGGGACTAGTCTGGGCCGATGAGGAGGAACCTGCTCTATTCGGACATGACCCTATCTTGTGGTCCGGTGCTCCACAAGCCAAACATAATTCCTGCGCTCTACGACACTCCGAAATAACGTGTCCTGGCTTTCCACAATGTGTGCAGCCCATTGCGGAAGACTGCTTCTGCTTTTGCTGCTGAGGGGACGTGACCGACGTCACTGAGGCCGCCTGCCTCGGAGTTCCAATTGTCAAAGCCCTGACTGCCGGGTCTGGTGCTGTCGATTGGGTCATCTGGCCGTGAGATCGCTTCCGACCCCCGGTCCTGTCCACGATCCTGTGGGAGGTATACTCGTGCCTCCTGGCTGCCCTTAACACTGTATCAAAAGTCTGATGCTCAAACTGTTCCATTGCCAACAAAATCTCGAAGTGGAGCTCCTGCAGGAACCGCTGGGCTCTGTCAAACTCGGTTGCCACTAAGGTGGGAGCAAACCGACTGAGCCTCGAAAACTCGGTCGCATATCCGTCGACCGTTCTGCCTCCTTGCTTCAGATTGGTGAACTTGGTCTGTAGATCGTACCGAGCTACAACATCGAAGTACTTAGTCTGGAATCTCTTTCTGGATAGTACCCATGGAATAGGGGCCACTAATCCTACGGCCTGTGCTGCCCACCAGCTGCGGGCAAGATCCAATAACTGTAAACGTACCACGGCCACCTTCTCGTCCTCCGGGGTTCTGGCTGCCTCTAGAATGACTTCAGTATCCTGGAGCCATGCATCAGTAGCAATAGCATCTTCGATGCCGTTAAAAAATGGAGGGTTCAGACGCTTAAAACTATTTGCTGCACGGTTCCCATGATCTCCACCTCTGTTCAGAGCATCTGCCACTGCCTGTTGCAAGGCATCTCCTCGGCGATCTTGGAAAGCCAACAATGATCTGATAAGACCCACCAAAGTGCCATCATCAGGCTCTGCATGCTGGGCTGGCTGAACTGGCGGCTCTCCTCCAGTAGGTACGACTCGGGAGGCTGCTCCTGAGTGCTGGGCCTGATCTTCTGGTTGCTGCTGGTCCATGGGAGGTAATCCGCCTTGCTGATCGGCAAGTCCAGGTTCAATGTCGCTGAAGAAGACGACATGGGAACAATAAGGAAGGACCAGGACAGATCAATGATTACAAGCATGTGATCAGGACAAGAATTTTCAGGAATCAAGAGGATACGAGCAGAGATCAAAGGCGAGTACTGATTGAGACATCTATTCGGTAAACCCTCACATATCTTAATTTACAAGACCTGCATGGGCCACCACTTAAACCATGTCACGCCCCAGAACCAGAATACTGGAGAGCGGGGGCAGACATAGCCAGCTACGTATATTGAAATGGATTCCATCTCGCTATACGGTCACGGCTGTCTAGATACATGAGGGTTTATCTACAAGCCAACAGTCTCTTAAGGTCATGAACAAGCCTAGTGTCTCAATCACAAGCAAGTAAGTAGATGTTACAAGATGTAAGATCACCAAATATACAATAGTAAGGCGTCCCAAACATTACATATTCAGCTGATCATGTAGCTAGTCGTACAAAATATGAGGACTAGCAAGAGTTTTGGTCATACATGATTAACCCTAGGTTGCCAATCATGTTACAGCCCGCAGGCAGATAGTAAGTAAAAATATACACGAACTAACACTTGCTCGGCGGCTAAACGCCTCAAAAGAATAATTTTACAATAGAGTGGGAGAGCCAAAAATAACCCACTCGTTGCCAGGATTCCGTCTAGTGGTCACCATGTGGCTGGAAGACAGGTGGATCCTCTGGAGCTGCTCTGGTATCTGGCCATACAAAACCAGCTGGATCAGACCCAGAAAGAGCAAGTGCCACAAAGGAGGCTTCACTTAGGAACTAAAACCAGCAATTAGCACAAGAGTAAAAATATATAAAAGACAGTAATTAAGAAAAAATATGACAGGTGATATACGATGAGATAACCATGGGACTATTCAGATAACCAGGTTATAACCCATAAACCAAACAAGGACAAGGGTTGTAACCCTTCGTCTGAACCGAACTTGGTTTCTCCCACCATTTATCGGCAAGATAAAATAAGGAAACAGGTCATGTGAAAATCTTATACAGAATCAAGACAAGAATAGACTGGTAAACTTCATCCAACATTCACGGCCAAGCAATAAGTACGGCTTGATACTTTAACTAACTAGGGTTACCACAGGCCTAGTTACTAACAAAATACAGCGAGATTATCCCACAGCCACAAGCCCTGCAGACCATCCAGGCTATCCGAACATAATTAGAGTTAAATTCAAGTAGGTACATCGTCCAGGAAATGCATGTACCCTTAGGTGACTTAGAAGGTGCAACACATGACAGTGTGCTGGAAATGTGTCCTACTCGAAGGTAGGCTACAGATCCCAAGTGGGGCGCCCAGATAACGGGATTGCCTGTAGATAGGAAATCTCTTCATGACTACTGAATTATTTTAATGATTAGCCTTAGTCGATTTTAGTGGGTGCCCCTGACCGTGGTAATCAGGGATCCCCGTCCTAGACATGATGTAAGACAAGACGGGTCCATTCGTACAAGCACAATCGTCCACGGTGTCCAAATTATTTTATCTTGTCATGTCGTGTTAGCCGTCGCAACAGCATTCAAGAAATATCATGCCAGTTTTATCATGTCAAGAGTGCGTCATGGCGGGCCACAATCATGTCAGGTATATCATGTCAAGTTCATTGTCAAGGGTGCACCACTACGGGTCACTGTCAAGTCATTCTAATTTATCAAGGAGGGGAGAAACGGGCACAATTAAATAATAATAAATATATAATATATATATTTTTGAAGCCAAGAAGAAACTCTACAACTTTAATGTTGGGAGTGGAAAGAAGTTCTGACCACAATTTAAATAAAACATTTAAACAATCAAAGTGGGACCCATGCGGTCCAAAAGTGGAAGAACAAACATGCGGTCAAAGAGAGTGGGAGGCCACCCATGCGGCCAGCCAAAGCTTATGCGGCCAGAAAACAACTGAATGGGGCCATGCGGCCAAGAGTAAATGCCTACAAGAAATATTCACCCACCCAGAAAAGACCGAGAGTGGGAAGGCAATAAATACGAGCTTCCACTCAAACAAAGAAAAGGGGCACGTGGCCACTCAAGTATAGTGGCCATGTGGGACCCAACAATAATCAATACATTAAACCCACGTGGCCAGCACACAATGGCAATTTGCCATGCGGCCCAGGAATAACCAAGGCCATGCTGCTCACCCTCACATTTACTTGCATAAAATACAACAAATAAATAAATAAATAACTAATGATCATGCAGTTGATGGCAAGTATGCTTGGCAAGTGTATGCGGCTCCTTGCAAGCATATAAGTATGCATTGGCAAGCATATACGGCTCCTTTTTCTTTCCCTGCAAGATAATATATAAAAATATCACAGTACAAGTGAGCCATGCGGCTCTAAATTGCTCCCATATGCGGCTGAAATGCATTAGAGAATGCATAAATTATATTCTATTGCTCTTTTTTGAGAATGCATTTAATAATGCATTGAATGCATGCATTTGGAGAATGCATCAAAATCTTGTATTACATGTATGCGTTGGAGAATGCATTTAATATGCATTATATGAATCCTGCTGAATGTGTTTTTGAAGAATGCCATTTGGAATAATGCATTAAGTCCATGCATTAAGAGAAATGTAATAAAATATTGCATTATATGCGGCTCGTTTATTTTGTTCCATGCGGCTAACACTATCAGCATGCTCTTTTGCATGCAAAAGTAGGCAAAAGCAAGCTAAGGCCATAAACCCATAATATTAGCTAATTAAGCAAATGCTTTAATAAAAGTATTAAAGTATGAAATGACAATATATTAAGTTAAGGCATTGAGAATGAGACAACAACCAAGCCTTATGCGGCTCTGTTACTCCAAAATACTTTAATCAAAGCTTAAAGCATTAAATCCTTAAGACATTTAATTAAATAAATACTAAAGCACTAAAACATTTAAAAGCTATGCGGCTCTCATGGGTGCATTAGAAAAAATGCATTGGAACAATGAATTAAATATACATGCTTGTCCTGATGCTTATGCGGCTACTTTGGTGCATTTGAAGAATGCATTGGAACAATGCATTAAATGCATGCATTTTAAAATAGGCAATAAAATATTGTATGCATTTGGTGTACGTTGGAATATTGCATGCAAAATATTGCATGCTTATGCAGCTCACATGGGTGCTGATGCATTCCATTCTTAATGCATTAAATAATGACGCCTATGCGGCTGGCTGTTCTCATTGCATTAAATAATGCGTGCAAAAATAAATGCTGGCTATTGCATTTATAGGCCATGCGGCTGAGTGCAAAAATGTCCATGCGGCTCAGCAAAATTTTATAGGTCAAATTTGGACCAAACTATATTCTCTGCACATGGGATCATCAACTTAGCAAAATATGCAAGTTTGATAGATCAAAAGTCTTGGAAACTGGAAATACCACAAAACTAGATCTACAAAAATTTATCCATGGAAATAAAAAATGCCAAGTACTAAAGTGGGTTAGAAACACATGAGAAAGACAATAAAACAATAAAAATGGGGTTCCTCCATGAAGCAAGATGCACTTGTCTAAGCTCTCCACTCTCTCCTGGTAGGTGAAGAGTAAAGATGGAGAAGAAGAAATGAGTAATGAGTAATAATGGAAGAGAGAGAGAGAGTGGGAAGATATTTATGGTGGGAGTGGTGGTAGGTGGGAGTGGTCCTCACATAAAACCAAACCAAGTCAAATCTACCAAACCGAACCAAACCAAGCCAATGCAATCCCATGATGAACCATGCTAATGCAACATGCAAAAAAATAAAACCCAAGGCTAACTAATTATGACAAACCAAAATTATGCGCCTGAAATACGTACACGTATTCCCAATACGTACACGTATTCCCAATACGTAATACGAGATATGAGCATTACAACCCGATCCCCTAGATTCCAGAACACATCAGCATATCTAGGCCCTATATTTGATTTATAAATATTTTTTATATTTTATTGTTACCCATTGATTTTGTAGCACATATAAAGATACATATAATTGATACATCTTATGCTTATAGCTACAAATGATTTAAATTTTTTTGGTATTGTTTGAGATCTTTCGATTCCAGTGGATTCTTATATTTTGTATTCTCTAAATCGATCTATAATCTTGGATTGATCTCATTTTTAAGAAAATATATAGATTTTATATTTTGATGGATAATATTATTTTATGGTAATATATATTGATCTTATATAGGTTAGTGTTTGTCATTATTTGAAATATTCATTTTTTGTCACTCTATTTTTGATTTGATCTTGTGACTACTCATTGAATATTATGGTTTTCTGATATGTTCTTTAGCGTTTGCGTAATATTCATGATATTTGAAGCTTTTATTATCTTCTTATTCAAGTTAATAACTGTCTATAGCAGTAATTCTTTATAGGAAAGAAATTTATCTCTCTCTCAAAGCGTTTCTTTTCTTTAACCCTACGGTTATCAATTGGATACCGTGCTAAGGTTTTAAAAGGGAAGAAATAAACTTTGATAAGAAGATCTAATGAATTAATTTCCTTCTTCTGGAAATATTTTTTTTTGGAGATATATTTGACTGGTCATCCTTAAGCATTTGTTGATTGGATATTTATTTTGCTTGCCTAAAGATGATATTTGTTTTAAGTTTGGAACTTTATATGCATTGATCAAAGGGATGAATCTCGGATATCCCTTAGATCTTGTGATTATTTTATCTATTTTATGCATATAATTACTTTTTGAACTATATACACATATTTTAAGGGAAAGCAAATTAATTGTTTCAATTCATGTACACCCTTAATATGTAGTATACCTAGTTCGTCATGGATATATATATATATTTTTACTTAAAATATCTTATTACATTGGTCATGGTATTTTGTTTTATAGTGGATTTATGAGAGAATATGATTCTTCTTGTTCTCTCATTTTCATAGGTTTACTTGATTTCCCTATCTTGATAATTATTGTGCTATTATTATTTTATTTTATACAACATCTCAAACAGTCACGGTACTTGATCTGTTTGCTGAGTTAATATTTTTTTTCAAACTCTTATTAGTATGCATTTACTATTTCATTGTGAACTATTCTCTCTTCTATTCTATGCGTAGCATTATCTTAGTTTATGCTTCATTCATTGAACTGCCTGTGAAATATATGTTATTCTTTTAAATATCTTCTATATTTCTTCAATGTTCGTTACTTAAGCATAAATTACGGGAGAGCTTCTCTCTTTGCAATTATTTTACAAAGTGACAACGGGGGAGAAAATGGATCTAACATCTTTTGTAGGATACAATTTTTTTTAAAGAAACAGTACCATACGAGAGTACAGTACAATACCTTACAAATTTTTGATTCTTTTCAATTCAAGATCGAGATGTTATATCGGTCAAGGTATGTCAATTATCAAAATAGGAGATATTGTTGGCCCATTGGTCATGATCAAACCTAATTTTAATAATTGATCTAACCATGTCTCGATATAAGGGCTACTTGGATAACTGCTGAGAATTGCTACTGCTATCGTTCAAGACTTGAAGTCGTTTTGCCATTGAGTCTGTATTTCCTTTATCAATGTAATTTTTTAATTTATTAAGTCTAGGAATATGATATACATCGAGTCGTACTGGTAAATAGGCTACCCCAAAATATTTTCAAAAAATTATTGTTTTAAAAATAAACCTATTTACAAAAGCTCCTGACTGCTTGACTTTTCAAAAAGCTAAAAAGCAATTTGTAAAAACCCTAACAGAACACCAAGAGAATTCGGCCCGAGTTCGGTCCGAATTTACCCCGAGTTCGGTTGGTGGCCCGTTGGATTTTGAACTTGGTCTCCCCGTAATTATGGATGCAACGGCTATTTGTCGAGATTCTCTCAAAAAATTCTACCCGAATTCTGTCCGAATTCTTTCTTTAAAAAACCTATAAATAGAGAAGAATTTCCATCATTTCAACACACCTCTCTCTTCGCTTCTCTCTATGCTTAATACGTTCTTCCAAAGTGTTCTAAGACTTTCATTTTTAAATTCCAAGTCAGTTACAATTTTCTAGTCGATTTGCCAGTGCGGTACGGTCAAGAAGTTTCAGAGTTATTGTAATCAGAGGCTTGATTGAAGAAAGACACTTCACAATTGAAGTTGGTAGAGTACTTTGGTTCAAAGCTCGCGTTGTAGAAGTTGTAATAACTTCGCATGAAAACTTGCAGCATTTTTCTATAGTGGATTTTAACTGGAAGCTAGAGTTATTTCGACTGGACTAGTCCTCACAAGAGGGAAACTAGTATACATACTTGTGTTTGCATTTGCTTTCTGCTCTCTACTTTTTATTTACATATTTGTAATATAAATATTCTGTGATCTTGTTGCTAACAATTTTTAAATAGCTAATTGTCCGCTGCCTACTCTATTCACCCCCTAGAGTATAGCGCTTTACTTTTCGTTCCTACAGTGAGGGGTTGAACTTATTATGACAAAGGGCTCAACATTATTTTTTTGTCAATCTTGTAATTTCATCTGAGTTATAGATTAAAATTTGTTTAGGTCACAAAGTTATAGTCATATACTTGTCTTTATCTGTGATTGATGTTCGTTAGACGGGGGTTAGTTATTTCAGGTGGGCTGGCCTAAGTTTTTGCTGTAGCAACATCTCAGACACGGTATTGGAGCGCTTGTAGGGGGTGTTTGATTTCCAACATTACGAGGTATGTTTGTTCTGGTCTGATACAAACATATAGTATCAGAGCTTTTAGGCTTCTGGCAACCATATCTACGGAGCAGATGAACATTCTATGATCATCCTTATAGAGGAGAACTGGCCGATTTGGAAGCCAAAGATGAAGGATCTACTCTGGTACAAGGACTTGCATGGTCCGTTAGTGACAGAGCAAAGCCATCAAACAAAGTTACTAAAGACTGGAAACGACTGGATCCGAAGGCTATTGGATTCATCCACAAATGGTTGGACGAAATTGCATTATGGAAGAAATTGCATTCGCTGTACGAAAGAAAGACGACTGGCAACAAGGCATTTTTTATTCGCCAACTCGAAGTACACGGAGGATGCCCCAATGACACAAAATCTGAAAGAAGTTCAGGGTATAATCAATCAGCTGTCTGCGATGAAGATGGTGATTGATGATGAGCTTCAGGCCCTACTATTTTTGAGTTCTCTAGCAAAAGGTTGAAAGACGTTGGTGGTGTCGGTGAACAACTTTGTACTGGATGGAGTTATCACGATGGAGGCAGTCAAAAGTAGCTTATTGAATGAGGAGGTCCGGTGCAAACAAGTTGAATCGTCACAGGAGCCGCTCTGGTGGCTTCCTATAGGAAGAAAAAATTCAAGTCACAGGCAAGGACACAGAAGGGTTTTCGAGATCTTACGACTATGGACCGCAAGTATGAATGCTATCACAGTAACAAAAGAGGTCAAAAGGAACTGCATGAAGCTCAGAGTTGAGAAGGCAAAAGACAAGTATGGTTAGAGGGATCTTACAGCAATGAGAGATATCATCACCACAGCAACCGACTCAAGGAAACCTTATGGTATGTGTAATAACGGTGAATGGGTCATGGACATGGGGACATCGTATTATGCCACTTTACAGAAGAGGATCTTCACATCATACCACGATGACAAGTTTGGACGTATGAAGATGGATGACAAGGGGATGACTCTAGTTGTAGGCATAAGTGATGTGCACTTAATGACAGAGTTTCGTAAGAAGCTCATCTTTAGGGGTGTGCGACATATACCGAGTTTGTACTACAACTTAGTTTCGGTAGGAAGACTGACAGATGATGGTTGTTGCAGTTTGTTTGGAGACAAAGATTGGATGCTTGCGAAGGGTTCCTAACGTCTAGCTTAAGAAAATTTGTGTTGTGTCATGTACAGGCTCAAGCCGCTGAATTGTATAGAAAAACTACATACACCGGATAGAGGCTCAAGGGGTGTTCGACATGAGTTGGATCGTCGAAAACTTGCTAAGGAGGGTCTTCAAGATGTTTTGAGAGATATAGAGGATTCGATTGGTCGAGATAAAGCGAAGAATGGTGATGAGTCAAAGATTAAGGGTTAGTCTGTCGGTCCCATGATAGCTTGTCAGTCTCTAGGTGGGGTTGCTCTATGGATCTAGTTTTGGCGACAGTTGGTTTATCAAATATTCACAAGCGACATTGGTTTTGGTAGTTCAAAGCCAAGGAGGATATCAATGTTTGGATCAAACTTAATCAGAGGCGGGTGCATCACCATTCACATAGTTTAGGAGGAGCTGTGGGTCATCGACGACGTACACAATATATGATATTCTGCTCGAGGATGCATGTACACGAGGAAGCTTCAATATCGGATACGAAGGTAGGCAGGTTCGGGAGTTCGAATCTCAGGAGGACCACACTGTTCGCTTGGTTGGGCCAGCCAAAGGTTAAAAATCTCGACAGAATGGTAGCACATTCTAATGGAAAATGAAAGTCGGGGACATGCAGCCGAGACTTGCGGTGAGACTAATTTTCAGAGACTTCGATTATGGCCGTATTATTGATGTTGATATGATTCCAGTGGTACAGAATGTGCTACGCATAGCAGCTAACGTCGACATGATGATCGAGAAGTTAAAGACAAATGAAGATGTAAAGCAACTCAGAAGATCGGAGACCAGTGGTATGGGGGAGCAGGAACTCTGTCATAGGGCAACAGGCATGGAGTCTAGTTGAGGAGCCATGGGGTCAACACCCTTTCATAAGACTAGAGGGAAAGATTGTTGGAATGTAGGTTGGATTTGGTAACAATATATTTATGGTATCCAAATCTGGTTAAATATTTGATTTGATTAGATTTGGATGTCCATAATTAGTGCTGGCTAATTTAGATGTAATATGATTCTTATTTGAAGGTTTCCTATTTAGTAAATCATATTATGATCTAAAATAGGATGTCAATGGGTTATTTTAAGTATAATAGGATTCTTATCTTAGGGTTTCCTATTTAGGAAATCTTATTATGACATAGAATAAGATTTTCTCATCATATATATATGGGTTGAGGGTGGAGGCACAAAGAATAGAGCATAAAGTTGAGATTTGTAGTACTCATCCACAAGAGATCTAAGAAAAAGTCCACACTTTGCTTTTAGGGCTTCACTATACAAGATAGAGGTAATGAGAAGATCTGATCGAGGAGTCCTCAACTTTGATTAGAGAGATTGCTACGGATTGGTGAGTGATTTTATTGTAATCTCTGTCATTTCTTCTTGAGTGTGGTGGGGGGGGGAAGGTGAACCTATTAGGGAAAATGGTTCAACATTTTATTATTATTAATATTTTAATTTCATCTGAGTTATATAGATTGGGATTTTTCCAAGGGACGAAGTCACCGTTATATACTTGTCTTTATTTGTGCTTGGTGTTCGTTAGACGGGGGTTGGTTATTTCAGGTGGGTTGGCCTAAGTTTTTGCTGCGACGACGTCTCAGGCACGATATCAGAGCGCTTGTAGGGCGTGTTCGATTCCTAACGTCTCGCTCATCCACATCAGATTGCAGCTGGGCACGATGAGACATTTGGCAACAGAACAAACTATCGCCTACATCTTTCCATCTCTCTTGTATTAATATTTATAAGCTCCTTCTCATCCAAGAAATGACCATAGTGTTTGCCATAAAATATTTAGACAAATGATCACATAAAGATAATAGGAATAAAACAAAAAGAAAACATGAATACAAACTCTGATAAAACTAATGGTGCGAATACTTTATAGCCAGAGTTCTATATTTTTGAAAATTAATATATAAATATTTCTGAAACTATAAAGTTCATACCAAAATAATATAATATTTTTGATTGACGGTTAAATATATTTAATAGTCGTTATTCTTCGTTTGTGACTTTTTACATCGTACTTGATTAACGTGATATGTTAATATTCAAGAGAACGTACGTGTTCAAATCCTATTAATATCACAATTAATTCTTTTACTTTAAAATTAATTTTTACGATGTAATCTATATTGTACCTAACCCAAACTTAGACGAAACAAAAAGAAATAATTTTTGTCTAAAAAAGAAAAAAATGGATTTTTTTTTAAAATGAAAAAAATAAAAACAAAAAAGCAAAAACATTTTAAAAAAATGAAAACTATAAAAGAACAAAAAAAATGAAACAAAAAAACCACATGGCTTGAACCCAGACTTGACCGAGCTATCCGAACTTGAGCTAGACTACATTTATTCTCACAGGAAATTAATATACCCAATTGTGGGGAAATAGGTTTCCTATGAGCCATGGAAATTTGTTTTTCGTTTCTGACATTCAAACTTTTCGAAGGTAAATCTGATAGCGTAGACAAAAGATGGTAATATGTTTTACACCTTAAACTTATCCAGAAATAAAAATATAATCTGCGTAACAAACACACCCTAAGTGACGACTCTGCATGCAACTTATAAGTTTTCATCAACTACAATTCATAGTTGCAGACCTAGTCGCATGTCAATATCTTCGAATATGCTCATAATATGTGAAAAATGAGTGAAAGAGTTAAACCTAGCGGGAAAGGTATTGGCCAATCGTCAAAAAAAGTATCTAACCCAACCATCGCCCTGGCCAGATATGGAAGTGGTCGGGTCGGACTCAACTGTTGTCACTTATTTTTGATAGAAATCCAACCATATTTGAGTCAGATGATAGTCTCGAGCGTCAATGAGGACAACAGATCGATTGAGGAAAACATAGCTTACTTAGAGCCATGACAACAACACCGACATACCGATAGTATACCAGATATGGTTAAAAATTTCCAACAATTTATGGCCCAAAATTGGTGTACATTAAACATACTGCGGGAATACTAATGCTATGTCGGTCAAATGTATATTTCTGTGCAATATAGATATTTTAGCATATTTTTGTACTATTTGATATATGTATGGACAGTCCAAATTGTTGTTGGCTAGCTTAGGGGATAAGCTAGGATTTCTTAGCTCTATTAAAGGGTTAATGTGGCTCTTTCTTCGGTGTGTTCACTGATGAGGTTCATGGAGAGTCCACCACTTCTAAGAGAGGATCCGTGCTCGTTTGTAGGTTCTTACTCTTTGAGATGGAATGTCACATCCCTAATTTTTAAAAATAGCTATATGACTTTTTTGCGTTTTTCGAAGATTTTTGAATTTTGCGTATTCTTAATTTTTTATTAATATTTTATGGATATGGGTTGGCCTATTATTATTATTATTATTATTATTATTATTTCTAATAAACCCTAACCCTAATTCTCACACTCTCTCATCACTTACCTCTTCCAGCCGCCCCTCCCCACTTTCTCTTCCTCCACTCTCTCCCCCTACTGGAGAGCGGCTCCCCTTCTCTACTGAGCTCACACCCTCTCTCTTCCCTCACTCTCTCTGTCTCGCTCACTCCCCCTCTCTCTCGAGCTCACACACTCTCTCTCCCCTCACTCTTTCTGTCTCGCTCACTCCCCCTCTCCCTCAGTTCTCCCCCTCCCCTCTCTGTCTCCCTCCACTCCACTCTCTCCCAGCCCGACCATCGCCTCACCACCACCATCTTCCATCGCCACCCCCATCGACACCAATGCCACCGCCACCACCATGGCTGCCACCAACACCCCCGCCATGGTCGCTTCCACTACTCCAGCCGTGGCTGCCACCACCATCTCCTCT
Source organism: Iris pallida (assembly GCA_029216955.1). Taxonomy (NCBI): domain Eukaryota; kingdom Viridiplantae; phylum Streptophyta; class Magnoliopsida; order Asparagales; family Iridaceae; genus Iris; species Iris pallida. Next base: position 40,763,424 of record JANAVB010007399.1, read on the forward strand.
CCCTCTTCTCTTCTTCGGTACTGCCCCTGTTGCTGCTGTCCTCCCTCTGTTGGGAGCCCGACCTGGCTGACGGCTTCCCCCATCTCCTCTGCCTCCTTCTTCCTCTTCTTTTCCCTCCCGCGACCGACGCCACCTCCGCGTCTTGAGCACCGTGCCAGCCTTGAACGGCGGAACGTCCTTGGGCCCCATGCTACTCGAGCAGCATGCAGCCTCAAGCTCCGTACCATCCTTGGGCTATATGTCTCGATGGACGTGCAGCCTCGAGCAGTGCTGCTCGGTATGTGTGCCGCCTCGATCTATATTCCCTCGTTCTTTGTCAACCTCAGTGCATGTGCCAGCCTCGGTGCACGTGCTACCTCGGTCCACGTACTGACTTAGGCAGCAGGATGCCTCGAGCTTCGTACTACCTCTGACATCGTGCCATCTTAGTTTGCCTACCACCTCGATTTTCGTGTCTTGGCCTTTGTGCCTACATCATGTTCCTTGTCGTATTGATTTACGTATACACATCGATTTGCATAACATTTGGATGTGTACGACACATTATATTTTGTGTCATCTCGATCTTCCTGTATCAGCCTTTGTACCTATCTTGTGATTCGTATCGCATCGATTTGCGTGCATGCATCGATTTGTGTGTCGTATTGATTTACTTGATGCCTTTAGTCTTACATCGTCTCGATCTACGTACATGCCTCGATTTGCATGCCATATTGGTTCGCTTGCCATCTTAATATTCGTGATTTCTTGGACCTCGTGGACATCTCGATTTATGTGTATATTCTATTCCCATTCATCTCAAAATTCGTATCATCTCGAATCTCGTAAGCATCTTGATTTACGTGCACGTCTCAGTTTGTGTGTCTGTATCGATCTGTATGCCTCGATTTCTGTGCTAGATCCTTGCACTACTAGAGGGACCTACACGATATAGCCTTCTTCCATTCTTGTGCTTTATGTTATTGTTTATTATTTAATTCTAATGTTTGTTTATTGTATTTTTTGAGGACCCTGATGGACGTGATACCTTGGATCCCGGATGTCGAACACTTGCTTACCTCGCCGAGCCATCTAGGAAAGTATTCCTTATCCATTGACGGTTCATGCCCTTCTGCTGGATTTTTATTGCATTTAATTAATTTGTAATTATAAATATAAATATATTACTGTGGGTAGTGTAGCATAGTAGTAGAATTGCCATGATGAAAACTTAGGATATCTTAGTTCTATACTGGGACAAGCTGTATTGGACAACTCGGATAGGCCATCCACACCTCTGAGGACACGAGCATGACTCATTTGTATGGATTGTCCTTATATGCCCCGTATCCGATTCGCTGTCGGGTAATGACTTAGGCTAATTATTCATGTGACTATGCTTGTGTTTTGGTTAGAAAAATGGACTAATGTTGTGATGTGCTCTGTATGTCGATTCTTGTTGTATGTATTAGCTTGTGTCCAGTATACTTCTTAGTGCTACTGGAGGCTGAGACTTAGTGTTCTTGGCTAGGATTTGGTGCCCAGTACGCATTATAGTACTGCTGGAGGTCGAGACTTAGTGTTCTCAGTTTGGGATTCTGCGGTGGTTGTGTCGAGTCGATATAGCCCCATCTCGCAGAAGCTCCGTTCAAAAAATACAGAGGAGAGTCTGCCAAATTTTCTAGAATTTCTGATTGGGAATTTGGTACGAAGATTTGGACAGAACCGTTCCTTTGGTTTGCTGAACCAGACTCATACATGTTTAGTGTAATATGGATACATAATCCCACTACCTAATATGTAGACTCCTGTTATTAGATTAGTCTCTTAGCTTTTGACCTGGCTTGTCCGTCAGATAGTGTAAGGAGCACGACTTTACTTGGAAGACGGTCTTCTATCCCGGTCCTTGTTTGGTTTAAGGGTCGTGGATCTGCTCTAGAGTGGTTCATGCAATCCTTGTCATTTTTCGGTGACATTAATTATTAGATTCATGTTCCCTGACTATCCCATCTAGAAAATATCCTAGTTTAGCGAAATATGACTAACAGTCATCATATATGTATCAGGGTTTTTATATTTAGATATATTCGAGGATTGAGTATAATTTAGAAGTATGATTTTGGGATACTGATTTGGTAGACTCATGTGAATTCCTGGATTTTGATGATTGTGCGGATGTTTTACGGAACAAAGAAAATATCGACGATATCAATATATAGTTTTTACCTGATTTTCCAAATGCCCAAAACCTAGTACCATTGTTATATCCCGGTAGTGGGGAGATTTATTTACTGATAATTTATGATCATTGATTCATTGGATTCTTGTGAGCCAGAGGGCCTAACATTATCTATGGTGATTAGCATAATATCTAGTGATCGTCTTTCTTGACCTGATATTCATATTCCATTGTAGATGGAAGGACTATTGAAAGATTGATCCGGTGGATAAATTGACTTGATGATTAGAGCTGTAGGCTCTCCTGTGCACTTGAGATGCTATTATAGTAGAGATCTTGACAGTGAACCTGTCCTGATACCCATGCCATGATGTGGGTAGAGGACTTCATGTGGTTGACTAATTAACCATGTTCCTGACTAGACTACTTGGACCCGTGCTAGTACTATTCTATATGTGCACTGAGGTGCTATTCTATATGTGCACTAAGGTGCTATATGACTCTACGTATTATATAGCAGTGCATTCATCTTCCAGCATGGACATAGTAGTTGGCCTGTAGTCTTAGCATGGTTAGGATTGAGTGATTGATTGTTGCATTACACTAAGAATGAATCACCATCTGGGAATATGTGAGCCGATGTGGATTCACACTTAGCGTACTCGTGCTGAGGTATGACATCTACGGGGTTGAGTGACACGACCCGCTCCCGCTTTTCGGGATACGAGTACGTTGCCAAGTCCAGCTTATGCCGCAGCATCGGTGGTAATATGCTGTCTAGACCTCAATTTCAATCTCAAATATAACAAAATTTTATATATTTGCTCATTCACAATAAATTTTCAAATTACAATCAATAATACATCGAAATAATATTCGGGAACAAACCCGCTAAATATTTAAATGCAAAAAATATCTAATCTATCTAGAATCTAAGGTCGACCTCCAAGATCTCTATCTTCACATGTATGGTCCATAGCACATAAGATAGCAAGTTACCTAAAATGTCAATGATCCTGTCACGACCCGCACCCTAGAATTAGGGCACGAGAACGTAGCAACGCCCAGCCTACGCCGCAGTGTCGGCGGTAGAACGCTGTCCTAGGTCTCAATGCATCTAATAGTATAAGACTAACAGTTTATACTCCCCGAATGGGGGTGGCATAGCAGATACATACTCAATCACATCTAGGGTAGAGCATAAATGAAGATAGATAAAATATGAAATCCAAAAGAGGTACAACAGAGAGAAATCTAAGTGTCTAAGATACAAACTCAGAATACATCTCAAAGCTCAAATACAGTAATCCACAAAATAAATACAACTCCAGACAACTAAGAAAAACTAACTAAACAACCTCTAATGTGTCTCCTCTAGGCTAGCAGGCACCTCCAAACTATCTGTAAAATTTGTCAACGTATCCTGTCAGAAAAATGAGCAAGTACAAAACACCAACAGCAGTTCCATGTGAATTGACAAATACTATAAGAGACAGTAATAATGAAATACAAGACAAAGAATATAGGCAACTTAGGAACCATTCAAAAGCCGAGTTACAACCCTTAAACCAAACAAGGATCGGGGTTGTAACCCTTCTTCCGAACAGAACCTAGTCCCATCATCATGGTACAGTATAACAGGCAGGTAGAGCATATGAGAAATGAATCATAACATGGTAAAAGTACAGTAAGTAAAGGTAAACTGGAATGTAAGATATGACAACAATAAATAAAAAGTGATTTGAATTATTAGAGCGATATGTGATCGGCTAGGGAATCATGGTAGGATTATCCACTTGGCCCGACAATCACATAAAAATCTGGAAAGGGTCATGCCGGCCAACCTGGATAACATGGACATGGAGTATCTGCTACACCCTACGTGAGGTGAGGGTGGCGCTAGCAAAATAGTGACATGGGGCTTTGATCACATAACCCCTAATAATTCCCCCAATATATCCCCCGAATAGTATCACGGATCCGGACATGGCACGTCATGACACGGGGTTCGAGAGCAGGTGATCAGCCTACTCCCAATATGTGTCTATATAAGTACAGGAACACGGAAATATCTCATACCCATATACCAAGAAAGTCCAGGAATAACATCTCATGCCAGGATCCCGTATACTAGTCCGTGAACCGTCGTGTCAGGAATCAAGTATAACACTACGACTGAATCGGATATAGTAGATATCAAGACAATGAAAACTATCAGTGAATGTACTCGCCTGTGGTCCTGAGCTGATAAGTATAGAGGGTCCAACTGAAGCCGCAGAGTCCTATTTAAAGCAACACAGGTTACAAGGTGTTCAAGTTATAATAAAGAGTCTCTACAAGCAATCTATATTATTCTAGGTTCTTCTAAGTCAAATTAACTCTAGGTCAACTCCGGTCAATGATTTAGTCAAACTAGGTCAAGTGTTGACTCACAGTTGACTTTGGATCAACTGGTCAACTTTGGTCAAACAGGGTCAACCTAGTCTAATTATTGAAAATATAAAGTGTACTTCGTTATTCGTACGTCGAAACTTACGACACGTAAATCGAGATAAAAATATCAATGGTAAGGTTGATAATCTTATTACAGTGATCCACGTGCCCATCTTGTCAATTTCAGCGATGTGAGATCACTGGAATTGACTGAGCTCAGTTTCGTTGTACTAATCTCGAAATACGAACATTATAAGAATTAATTATTAATTAATTATTAAAAAGGTTAAACTCAGAGAAACTATCAACAAACATTGTCGGACGATGAAATGAACATCGCCAACGTGTCCAGAATGGTCAAATTAGCTAGGATAGCCTACCCAACGGTCCAATTTGGATACAAGGGCAAAAAGGTAATTTCGGGTCAAAACGGTGTCCGTGTCGGGGCTGTTTTGCACCGAAATACGTGCAAGAAAATAAGTTAATAAAATATAACAAATTATGTGCCCACGAAACCAAAATGACGATACGAACCCAACGGTATCTCCAGAATTGGATTCCGTTGACCCGATCTCAATTTGGCCCGTTGACCAGAACTTGGAATTCCGGTTTGCACGGAAATGCGTGCCGGAGCCAAATTCCTCAAAACTCAGCAAACTACCTGTCAACGAGTCTAGAATGACGATACGAACTCAACGGTATATCCGGAATTGGATTCCGATGAGCCGATCTCAAAATGACCCGTTGGCCCGGACATTGGTGTCTGACTTGCACCGAAATGCGTGTCCGATCCAATGTCCACCAAAACCTAGCAAATTATATGTCAACGAGTCCAGAATGACGATACGAACTCAACGGTATCTCCGGAATTGGATTTCGATGAGCCGACGTCAAAAAGTCCCATTGACCCAGAAAGTGGGACCCGCTTTGCACCGAAATGCGTACCCGGGCCCACGTTCTCCAAATCTAACAAATTTTATATGAAAACATGCCAGAACGATGCCACGAATCTAATGGTGGTGTCAGAAATGAAATCTGGAGTCCCGTGTTCAAAAATAGAATTTTACAAGTTGGAAATTACGAATTCGGACGACCAACTTTGGCGTCGAATTCAACCAATCAAACAAGCTCACAATGAAACGAAACTAGAGGGGTAGTAAGAGGGTTATACCAGCTTCGCACAGGAACTGGTAGCACGCCAAACGGAGCTGCGGTGGAGGAGATACAAGCTGACGAAGTTGGCCCCACGAAACTGTCCAAATTTAATACAATTTAAACGGTCAACTTGGTGGCCGGTTTTCATGTATCAAACGATAAAATTAATGGACGAAAATTGACAGAGATAAAGGTGGATATACCGAGATTGCGACGGAGCTAAGAAATCGCTGATCCAACGGTCAGATTTCTCGAAAATCGTGCGCAAAGTTGCTGCGACGGGGTGACGTCTCAGCTACGTTTTCGGGCTCGTCACGAGGGAACCCGTGCCAAACGCACGGATCGCCTCTGATACGCGTCAAGGAAGAGAGTGGCGCGTTCGGGGAGGATCGCTGGAGGCTCGCGCGCATGGCCAGGGGCCCACGGCGGCCCGTACGGCGGCACGACGGCGCACGACGGCGGCCCACGCGCGCGCGTGCGTGCGCGCCTGTGCGCCATGAACTGCTGTCGCGCGAAGTGGAGGCTGCTGTGCTCGCGTTGGTGAACGAGGCCGTGCTCGGCCAGGCCGACGACGGCAGCGGGCTGCGCGACCTCGACAACGGTCGGGCAGCGGCACACAGCCATGCACGGCCACGACGAGATGGGGTGGTGGTTCGAGTGGGAGAGATGGAATGGAGGAGGAGGAATAGGAGGAGAGAAGAGGAAGGTGGTGATGGGAGGTTGAGCTCGGCCGACCACGACGGAGGAGGGTGGTCCGGCCATGAAGAGGGGGTTGGGCCAGGGAAGAGTGGGAGCATGCTGCTGTTGTGTAGGTGATGTTGTTTTTGTTGTGGTGTTTGAAAATAAAGGATAGGGAGGAGAAAGAATAGAATTGGATAAGGGAGAGAGAGAAAAGTAGCTTTCCCACATGAAATTTAGGGCCGGCCACTATAGTGGGGGCTGTGAGTGTTATGAGTGGAAACAAAGGTTGGGATTTATTTGGAGGATTTAATGGTTAGATTGCACATAGGGAAAAAAAAGTAATTCTAATGGATTTAAAATCAACGGAAATTTTCCATTAATATTAAAATAGGTAAAATGAGAAATTGATATTTTTGGACAATAAATATGAGGGTGTCCCGATGGAGAAAATCATGGAGCTGGACTGGGCTCGGTGGAGCCGGATTGGACGAAAATCGGACATTATGCAAAAATCCAATTAAAATTAGGAATCGATGATCATGGGTGAATAAGTAGCACATGGGAATTCCAATAAATGGGACTTAAGTGGCAGACAGATAGTAGGCTCAAAGTGGGCCATGTCCATAGTTGGGGCTGACAGGTTTTGGTCGACAGGGGACCCACAAATCAAGTTGGAAGATAAATGTGACACCGTGGAGCGAAATAAAATCGGGTCACGTGTCGGGAAAGTTGTGCGAAGCAAATGGAGCACAAAATGACGTGTCTGAGTGGGACACGAAGGTCATGGATGACGAGCGTCTCGAGTAGATCATCAATGAGGAGTTGGTTTCAAGAAACTGACTGGTCTTGCGCTCCCAAATTAAAAGTCATGATAACGCGCTGAAAATGATCAAGGAAAAGAGTGGGAAAAATAATTAATGATCAAACGGTCTAATTCGACCAGAAGTTCAACGAAGCAAAAAGAGCACAAGGGAACAAGTTTGAGTGGGACACCATATATCGTCATGAAGGTAATCATGTCCACTCTAAAACTCGTGAAGTAGATTTCCAGAATTGAACATCCCTGATACTCCAAATATCAATGGCACGGAAAAGCACACTTAAGAAAAATAACAAAATAAATTATTCATCAAAACCAATCAATCAGAAAATAAAATAAAATGAAAAAAATTATCCCGAAATTCAGGGTGCTCACAGATCCAGTCAGGAAAGGAGCAAAGTATATCCCTATTACAATAATATAACTCAACACAAAATAAAGCTAGATAGAGATACAATTTAACAACAAAGGAAACATGTATATGAACTAGAAATAGTAACACGTACAGGAGGACCCCTTGCAAGAACATGTATAAACAAGACAACTGGACAATGAACATGAACAAGTAAAGACTAACAGACAATGTGTGTGAAATATCTTTCGACATGTGAACGACTTGGCTAATACGACACATCATCTCGATGGCTATCCATATAAGGTACGGCTAACCCATACGTGAGTTGTACGACTTATCTATCCACATTAACATTCATTGGGGTTTGTCCCCATACCTACTTAGCATTTTTCCTTCCGACTCACTACACAATAATAACGGGCAATGATACAACAAGTCCTATCATGTCATAATCTTGTCTCAACGGGATAGTAAATAAAAACACAATAAAAAATAATATTATAATATACTAAGAACATAAAGCAATAGTGTACTTACCTCGATTATTTTGGAGTTGACATGTGCGACACAATCTCGATTTGGTTAAAAAAAGTTGTAATTATGGCTAACCGCTACTAGGTCGGTGAATCATCGGTCATCTATGGGTTCTACAAATTAAAAATATATTAAACTAGTTTATTAATTTCTAAAAAATTAGTATGCTATAGATCTATGTGTCAGCTTTCCAAAACATCAAACGGTTCGCAAAACAGAGTTCAGAATCTCCCAAAATCTCAAAAATAGTACGACATGTCGATATTTTGGACAACTGGCGCTCAAACAATTTATCAGAAATTCACATTCATAGTTACATAACGTAAATTGTAGATTTGGAAAGTTAACCTCGATACGGTTCTAAAAAATAGAGGTAAAATGGAGCCTAGAGTTGGTCGCAATGGCTTCAATATATTTGTATAAAATCCAAATCTTATAAAAATAATTTAGCAGATCTTTTTATTGGTCGAAGATAATAATCAACAATTCCAAAACTAAATCAATCAAATCTAAATCCAATATTTGATTAAATAATAATTTAGATTAATATTTTTATAAACCCAAAATCTAATTTTGAAAATATAATTTGGCAAAACTTTTTGTATCACTCAAAAATATTCATGATTTTCTTTATAGAAATTCATATAAAAAATTTCTAACTCAAAATATTTTAAATAATATAAATTAAATTAAAAAAATTGGGAACAGTGGTTAAAAATCTATCCACCTTAGAAAAATTGTCCTCAAAATTTCAGAGGATACGATTAGGCACGATTAAGAAATGATACGATTAACGATCAATTAGGTCAAATATAATCGCAAATATAATCAAACGCAAAAAAAGATACGATTAATTTGGCACAATCGAAATATAATCAAAATAGTCTAATCGCGATGAAAAATCATTTAAGAGTGATCAAATCGAAATCGTTTCGGCACGATCCACTACTTAACCAAAATTATTTAGGCACGATCATAGAATCAAAATCTAGGTACGATTAGGAATCTAGTGGAAGGGAATCAAAATAGTTTTAAAGGATTACTAGTAAGACAAATGACAAGTCGAGAATAGAAAGATAAGAAATAAAGAAGAGTAGTGCAGGAATTTGTAATCCATGAAAATTAATAGTCATATGCCAAAAAGATATTGTCTCTATAGTATCCAAAAATCGTACGTATATCTGAAATCATTTTACCGAGAATCTATACCCCGCTAGTGTACATCTGGCTCCAGTAAACTCTCAGTTTCATGACTCAAATAATGAAAGGTATCGGATATTCTATCAACTTATCTAATATTGACATAACAATTCATGGATCAAAATTGGGCAACTAGGACATAGTTTTAATAATATTCGAAAACCTACGCGTACTTGGAATTACTTTAACTTAGGGGTTATGCCTCGCTAGTGCGCTGCTGGCTGTAGTGAAGTTACAGTCTCCATATTCCAGATAAATGGCTACAGTACGCATCTGTCTTGCCATTGTAAGTTACCGAATATTCTTTCAACTATATCCATAAAATTTTAAAGGAGCTTCCAAAAATTTAAACAAATTGATCATGGTAGAAAAAGTGTAAGTATCTGTCATTGAAGTGAAAGTATCAAATTTTGAAAATCAAACAATCGATTAGATATCGATTTTGAAAATCAAACGATCGATTATAAGTAAAAAATTTCAATTTCTATTTCTCTAATCCTCAAGGATCGAGGGCAAACATATATACCTTAAATTTCAACAAAAACTGACTCAGAATTAATATATGGATAATTGAATCAGATTAGGCTCAAAACTCGATGGATGGAAATAAAATATTGACTCTTAAGAAAAATAATTATTTATGGCCAATGAGAAATAAGCAATATGAACTTTACGATATGATGATGTTTTGAGTGGGCAGGAAATAAAATTTGAACAAATAAGACTTGAATTCTAGGAAGGCCTAACTTACCAAGTGAATAGTCTACCCGCCTTGGATCCTACTATCTTATCAAAACCAAATAACCCATCCTCCTAGGAAAATTCCTCAAATGCATATGAAAATTCAAGGTTTATTATATTAACCACATAGCCTATGTAGTAACCTTAACTACCCAAGCAGTCAAATTGAATAAGGGCTTCCCTATGGTATACCTAGTTCTAGCCATTCTCCTAAAATCTAATCAATCCTAGTCGCAGGCCCGCAGTAATATGACTAATATAGGTACTACCGCGAGTTCGCACAATTTTGCAAAAATAGACCTACATGGGCTACCATAAAAACTTGTCACGACCCACTCTAGCTTTTCGGGATTCAAGTACGTGGCCAAGTCCAGTCTACGCCGCAATATCGACAGTAGTACACTGTCTAAACCTCAATGTCAATCTCAAATATAACAAAATTATATATATTTGCTCATTCATAATAATTATTCAAATTACAATCCAATATTACATCGAAATAATAGTCGGGAACAAACCCGCTAAATATTCAAATGCAAAAAATATTTAATCTTCATCAGAAATACAAAAGAGAATAAGAGAGTACGAAATCCAGGGCTCACGTCTTCCTCCGACTGGATCTAAAATCTAAGTTCGGCCTCTAAGATCTCTATCTCCACATGTATGGTCCATAGCGCATAAGATAGCAAGTTACCTAAAATATCAATGATCCAGTCAGGAAAGAAGCAAAGTGCAATCCTATTCTAATAATGTAACTCAACACAAAATAAAGCTAGATAGAGATATAATTTAACAACAAAAGAAACATGTATATGAACTAAAAATAATACACGTACATGAGGACCACTGTCAAAAACATGTATAAACAAGACAACTAGAGAATAAACATGAACAAGTAAAGACTAACAAATAGTGTGCGTGAAATACCTTTCGACATATGAATGGCTTGGCTAATACGACACATTATCTCGATAACTATCCATATTTATAAGGTATGACTAACCCATACGTGAGTTGTATGACTCAGCTATCCACATTAAAATTTATTGGGGTTTGTTCACATACCTACTTAGCATTTCTCCCTTCTGACTCACTAACACAACAATAACGAGCAATGATACAACAAGTCCTATCATGTCACAATAGTGTCTCAACGGAATAGTAAATGAAAACATAATAAAAAATAACATTATAATATACTAAGAACATAAAGCAATAGTGTGCGACACAATCTTGATTTGGTTGAAAGTTGTTGTAATTATGGCTAACCGCTACTAATTCGGTGAATCATGGTCATCTGTGGGTTCTACAAATTAAAAAAATATTACACTTTTATTAATTTCCAAAAAATTAGTATTTTATAGATCTATGTGTCAGATTTCTAAACTATCAAACGGTTCACAAAATAGAGTTTGGAATCTCCCAAAATCTCAAAACCGTACGACATGTCGATATTTTGGACAACTAGTACTCAAACAATTTTTTAGAAATTCATGTTCATAGTTATAGAACATAATTTATAGATTTAGAAAGATAACCTCGATACAGTTCTAACAAAAAAATTAGAGGTGAAACGGAGCCCCGAGTTGTTCACAACGACTTTGCGAATTTGCTACAACTTCTAAAAAATGAGGCTGAATTTATGATAAATTTTGGGCTATTTTGGACTAGAAAGAGAATTTTGAGAAAAAAAGATGAAAGATGTTCATGAGTTCAATGTGTATATATAATGGTAGCAATTACTTAATTAGGATTAGGTTGGAAGAGTTTTGGTGTTGGGAGAGAAATAAGGAAAAAATGACCTTCGTAAATGTATGGGCATTGACATGTAGTTTTCTAAATTGGTAAAGGATAGAAACCAATGCATAAATCTTTCCATGAATTTAAATCAAATAAATCTCTAAACTAGATTAACCAAATCTCAATCTAATAACTCATCAAATAATAATTTAAAATCATATCCAATATTATCAAATAATATTTAAAATATATTTGCATAAATCTAAATCTTACAAAGTAATTCAACAAATCTTTTTATTGGTCGAAGTTAATAATCAATAATTCCAAAACTAAATCAATCAAAACTAAATCCAATATTTGATTAAATAATAATTTAGATTAATATTTAATATCATCAAAATAATTTAAATAATATTTTTATAAACCCAAAATCTAATTTTGAAAATATAATTTGGCAAAACTTTTTGTATCACTCAAAAATATTTATGATTTTCTTTATAGGAATTCATATTAAAGTTTTCTTACTCAAAATATTTAAAATAATATAAATAAAATTTAAAATAAATTTGGGAATAGGGTTAAAATGAGCCTGTGACCACGACATAGGATTCCAGATAAATGTCGGGCTAATCTAGGTAACAAAAATTGGTAGTAGCCTTGTGAGGTAACCAAATCCCAAGATCGTGTAGTACTAACCACCTCCCAAACATTAGGCATGGCGTACATGCTAGCCGCCGCGGATATTGTATACCATCTGCATTAATGGATGGCAGTTTTCGAATACTATATGTTATATCTATTATATGATCGATCTGTTTCACAGTGGCCTTACAAGGGATCGGTGCTTACCCATGTGCTATGCATTATGGCCCCGCTAGCCCTGCTGGATCGACACGGTCTGAGGATTCCTATATATTGCATTATTGGGTAACCCAACCTCTTTGAGTGGCCGCTTATTCACCTAAATTGTATGGCTTGCTGCTTGCTAAGCTGGCTGGTACATAACGCTATCTCGGTACGGTTATTCATTTCCTTGCCCTTATTTGGTGTAAGGGTGGGTTACTGTACTGATGATAGACTACGGGATCCATTTGGTGATGTATGTATTTGTGGATGTTAGAATAACTATGATGATTGTTCGTTACTTACCTGCATTAGTTGTTGGATTGTTATTGTACGTTGGTACCGCACTATCCCTTACTTTGATTACTTCTGCTTCTATATATTTTTCTGATATATATTTTATTCTTCTAGTTTTCTTTGCTCGTCCTTGATCCTTCCTTTTTTGTAGTTGCTGCTGTTGGCCTGATCTACCCTGGATTGTTCCCAGATTGCTAGTGACCGATCCTTGGGATCTTCCAGACTTGACTTAGAGGACGTACATCAATTCCAGGCCATGCTAAGAACCGTAGGAAGGAATTCTTGTCAACATCATTTTGTATTGTAGACTTTCTGAGTATTATGTGTATTTTTTGTTTTCCATATGATTATCACTCTTACTATTATTTGTATTGCATGTGGATATGTGATCAGATATTAGGCCATAGATTGATTTGGATGCTAGGATACCCAACAAGATTGACAACCATGATCGTCGTTTGACGTCTTTGTACCTAGTTGGCCTACGTCCATCACCGTATTCTGGTACTAGGGCGTGACATAGAAGAAGTTTTTGATTGGAGTTCCATCAACTTTGTTAGGAAGATCATCATCGGAGTTGTTCGATAGCCAACATTGTTAGGCTCTAGTTCTAGTTCAGGTTGGGAGTTTTGGGATATCGTTTGTATTCCTTCGTGAGAAATAGTAATGGGTCGTGTCTTGGGACAAATGAGACGGTGTGTACGTTGCAATCACTTATTTTATCGTATAAAGATTTGCGATTTGCCACGGTGGTAGAGTCATCATACATACACTTATATGATCTGTGCTAGCAGATTGTGATTTATTATCTTCTTTGTTGCAAAAATCCTAACAATTTTGGACTGAGTATGGAAATTGTAATCCCCTATTTCTCATATTAATCTAGGAGTATATATATATATATATATATATATATATATATATATATATATATATATATATATATATATATATATATTTCTTTTGTATATATTTATATATAGGAGTACATGGATATTATTTTGTGTGCCATGGCAAGTAATTCTTGTCTACATCATTTTGTATTGTAGACTTTCTGAGTATTATATGTGTATTTTTTTGTTTTTCATATGATTATCACTCTAACTGTTATTTGTATTGCATGTGGATATGGGATCAGATATTAGGCCATAGATTGATTTGGATGCCAGGATACCCAACAAGATTGACAACCGTGATCGTTGTTTGACATCTTCGTACCTTATACGGTGCAGTTGGCCTATGTCCATCACCATATTCCGGTACTAGGGCATGACATAGAAGAAGGTTATGATTGGAGTTCCATCAATTTCGTTAGGAAGATCATCATCGGAGTTGTTCGGTGGCCAACGTTGTTAGGCTCTAGATCTAGTTCAGGTTGGGAGTTTTGGGATATCGTTTGTATTCCTTCGTGAGAAGTAGTAATGGGTTATGTCTTGGGACAAATGAGACGATGTGTACATTTTAATCAATTATTTTATCGTATAAAGAGTTGCGATTTGCCATGGTGGTAGAGTCATCATAATACACTTATATGATCTGTGCTAGCAGATTGTGATTTATTATCTTCTTTGTTGCGAAAATCCTAACAATTTTTGGATTGAGTATGGAAATTGTAATCCCCTATTTCTCATATTAATCTAGGAATATATATATTTTTTCTTTTGTATATATTTATATATAGGAGTATATGGATATTATTTTGTGTGTGTTTCTGTAGATATATGTGTGTGTGTATGTGTATGTGTGTGTGTGTGTGTGTGTGTGTCTGTGTATATATACACATACACACACACACACACACACACTGTACCAAAATAAGACACTTTAGCGACGCATAAAAACGTCGCTAAAGTGTACAAATACGTCGCTAATCAAGATTAGTGACATTTTTAGCGACAAAAATCTTTGTGTATTTCGTGGTCGCTAACACAAAAGACGTCGCTATTCGTCGCTATTGAGACGAACAGTAGCAACGTCAACACGTCGCGAATATTATAGTAGATAGCGACGTTTACGACAAGAAGTAGCCAATCAACGATGTCATATTTCTCTAAACGTTGCCGATTTTTCAGTAGTTAGTGACTTCCTTTGAGACGTTTAGCTACGATATTGCTGACATGGCAATTGCTGACATAGGCAAAATTTGCCTTGTCATACACTTAGCGATGTATAGAGACTGTTTGCGATGTCTACGATACAAGCTAGTGACGTTCTGATACACGATTAGCGACATCTTCCTTCGTCGCTAGGCGTCGCTAAACGTAACTAAACTACAAAATATTCTAAAATCTACCTGTAGTTTAAATTATAATTTACCAGTAGTAGACCAGGAGCAACCCTCCATAGAATTCCCTAGGTTCGTCGACCCTTCGGTAAAAAACTCACCACCGATAAAAAAAATAAAGTTATAATATGTCATCTACACAGATAAATGATAAAAATGTTCCAATAATCAAATAAAAAGAATCAGGCGATAAGAAAGCCATAAGATAGCCGGGCGAAGACATATCAACTACCAAAAAGCTATAAAAAGAGTTTATGTCCAATAAAGACCCAAGAATGGGTCAACACAACTCATATTGTCACTAAATATATAAAATAAATACATAAAGACCCAAGAATGGGTCAGCAAAGCACAACACAACACAATATGTCCAAAGAAGGACTACGGCTGGTCAGGAGGAGGAGGAGGAGAAGTACGACCCTGCATCTAGGATAACATGAACCTATACTGCTCCAGTGTAAGCGTCATCGGTGACAGCTCATGTCACTACCCACACTCTTATGAGGGGCACGAGCACGTGGGTACGTCCAGCCTACGCCGCAGAATTGACGGTAGAACGCTGTATATAACGTCTGTAAATACCTACGACTAACAGTTAAAATGTACCTGTACAGTATATACTCTCCGAATGGAGGTGACATATCAATACAGTCTCAATCACAGAATAAAACTAAGGTAGATAGCTCAGAAGGAAAGACATATGATAGATGAAGAGTAAATAAGTGCAGAGTCCAATACAAGCCCAGATATATACATCACAGGGTATCAAAATATAATATAGAAACTACAGTCTGATAAGCTAGCTGGATCGCAGTCCAGTCAAACCTAGCTAACCTACACTACTCTGGAAGTACAAAATCTAGTGGCTCTACTATAAGACCACGATTCAAAGCTACTCCATCTAACTCGAGCCCATAATAGGTCGAGCAGTCCGCCTCAGAGTCATCTGTAATATATCATAACGGTATCCTGTCAGAAAAATAAGCAAGTACAAACACTAACAGCAGTTCCATGTGAATTGACAAATTCTATAAGAGACAGTATAATAAACTACAAGACAAAGATATATGAAGACTTGGAAACCGTTCGAAAGCCGAGTTACAATCCTTAAATCAAACAAGGACCGGGGTTGTAACTCTTCTTCCGAACAGAACTTAGTCTCCAATCAAGGTACAATGTAAAGGCAAGTAGAGCATGTAAGTAACTGTATATCATGGCATGGTGAGAGAATACTGAATCTAGAACAGAGCAGGATATACGATAAGATAAAATAAATATAAAATTTGATTTGAATTATTAGAGCGATATGTGATCGGCTTGGGATAAGTGATAGGACAGGCTATCCACTTGGCCCGACAATCCGCGGTGACCTCAACGGAGAGTCATGCCGGCCAACCTGGATAACGAGCACAAGGCAAAGGATCTCGCTACAACCCTTCGTGAGGGAAGAGTGGCGCGAGCACATAAATAGTGACAGGGTGGCTTGGATCACATAGCCCCTAATAATTTCCCATCCCCGAATAGTACAATGGATCTGAACATGACACGTCATGGCACGTAATTTCGTAAGAGGGTAGCAAATCCTCTTTAGAAATCGGTATCTATACAAGTACAGGGAACAAGACAGAGAGTGTACCCATATACACAGAAATCTAGGAACAACATCTCATGTCATAATCCAATGTGTACTAGTCCGTGAACTATCGTGACTAAGAATCATGTAAGACACTACGACTGAATCGGATATAGCAGATATCAAGACAATAAAAACTATCAGTGAATGTACTCACCTGCTGTCCTGAGCTGTATGGTATATCAATGCTCAGAGCGGTATTAGAAGACCTAAATATGAGATACTGTAAGTTAATTTAGGTTTAAACAAGTTTATGAATGATTTACAATAAATGATATACAATCTAGGTCAAACTAGGTTTCACTGAGTCACACTAAGTCCTGTCAAGTCAATCTAGGTCAAATCAAGTTATATCAAGTCAATCTAAGCCAAACCAAGTTAATCCTAGGTCATACCAGTCATCGCAGGTCAAAACAAGTCGAAGGAAGTCAAACGGGGTCAAGAGTTGGCATACAGTTGACTTTTGGTCAACTGGTCAACCCTGGTCAACACTGGTCAACTCTATGTCAACCCTGGTCAACCCTAGGTCAATGGTGACTAATAGTTGACTTTTGGTCAACTACACAAGTCTAAAGGAAATTGGGACTAATTTGGGTAAAGCGTTGACCCATAGTTGACTTTTGGTCCAAAAAGTCAACCATGGTCAACCGGGGTGAAGACTAGGTCTACGCGACTATTTCTAACTATTACCAACCTCTACAACCCATATCCAAGTCCATCTTGGACTTCGAAACTCATATCTTGGCCGTAGTCCAATATCCTATTTTATCCTTAAAATGGGTAAAATTCTAGCTTAGGCAACTATCAAGTTAGCCTACCTACGCTTGGTATTTTGACCCGAGCTCCCTAGGGTAGTAAGGTACTAGCCTATACATATACTACCTACCAAGATACCTAAGTAAAATGGACATCTAGTCCATGTTACGGCCCATTGCCGGTATCTTGAATATTTTAAGATACGGAATGGTACAGCGCGATACCGGCGCCATACAACCCCGAATTCCACCCGGAAGCCTACCCGTAAAATCTAAATCACGTATTCTTGCCCCACGCCAAGTTTCAACTCATTTCGATACTCCGGACTCCGTTTCACCCTCTAACTCGATTTCCCCTATTTCCTATTCTAGCCTTCTTCCTATTCTTCTAACTTCTTCCAATCATTTCTTCTAACTTCTAATTCTTTTCTAACTTCTAATTCCATAAACTTCTTCTACTCTTCTCTACGTTCCATAGATATATAATACATATATATATATATATATATATATATATATATATATATATATATATATATATATATATATATATATATATAAATATATATATAGGTAAGGGGGGGGGGGGGTTAATAGGCTTAAAGGCCATGGGGGGGAGGGGGGGTACTTCCTGGCAGCAGCCAGGGTGCTGCTGCTGCTGCTGTTACTGCAGCATGCTACTGCTGTGGCTGGTCTTATTCTTCTTCATCTCTTCCTCTCTTCTATATATATATATATATATATATATATATATTTTTTTTTTTTCTATATATATATATATATATATATATATATATATATATATATATATATATATATATACTTCATATATATATATATATATATATATATATATATATATATATATATATATATATGAAGTATATATATATATATATATATATATATATATATATATATATATATATATATATATATATATATATAGATATCTAGATATATATCTATCTAGATATATATCTATCTAGATTAAAAAAAAAAAAAAAAAAATATAACACACACACACACATCCCTATACACACATCCATATACACACATTCATATATATATATATATATATATATATATATATATATATATATATATATATATATATATATATATATATATATATATATATATATATATATATAGTTATGAGAGTTATTTATATATATATATATATATATATATATATATATATATATATATATATATATATATATATATATATATATATAAAATATATATATATATATATATATTTTATATATATATATATATATATATATATATATATATATATATATATATATATATATATATATATCTATATATATATATATATAAATAACTCTCATAACTATATATATATATATATATATATATATATATATATATATATATATATATATATATATATATATATAAACACACACACATTCTCACACAACACAAACACACACACATTCTCACCAGTCTCATCCTCATGACACCAATCCTCAACAACACAAACACATCAAAATATATACACACACATAAATATACATGTATATATATATATATATATATATATATATATATATATATATATATATATATATATATATATATATATATATATATATATATATATATACACCACTCTCTAAGGATTAAATCCTAATAAATCATCAACCTATTTTTCTAGGGAAAACCTACAAATTTGTGGGCAAATGGTGGAGAATCTTCTCCCCTCCATTTATTGTGAATGAACTATTTGCAAAAGAGAAATAAATGAATAAATTAAAGCTTACCTAGGTTAGGGTTGGTTGGAGGAAGAAGCTTGGAAAGAAAATGAATTTGAAAGAGAGAGAGAGAGAGAGTTGCTTAGTGGAGAAGGAAGAGAGGGGGGGAAGGGGGGGAGGGGGGGCTTGTCATGGCCGGCCAAGGCATGGCATGGTGAGGGGCACTTGTAATTACAAGTTTGCCCCTCCCTAAGCCTAATATTAATTAAAATCTAAATTAGGTTTAGGAAGTTGCTAAAAATAAATAAAAATCATAATTAAACTAAATTACTCATGGGGGTCTAGTCCAAACTCTTAAACCCTAAAGTTTAGTATGGTGGGCTATGGTTAGCTAACAGGCTAATTACAGCTCAAGTCGAAATTTACCGGGGTCCCGAATTAACTCGGAATGCGATGAAATTCGAACCCGACTCCTATAATAATTAAATAATAATATTAATGAAATAAAATTCCCAAAAATATTATAAAATGGAAAATTATCATTTTACCCCTAACTGGGAAAAGTGAGGGTGACAAGTCTATCCACCTTAAAAAAATTCGTCCTCGAAATTGAAGACAACAAGCGCAGGAAATCACAAACAGAATTAAAGGAAATAAATTTATACCTCAGGGCGTGAAAAGATAAGGGAAACGCTCTCGCATGTCGTCCTCCCTCTCCCAGGTAGACTCACCTGGAGAGTGATGTCTCCACGCAACCCGAACCAAGGGTATGACCTGGTCCGGAGCACCTTCTTCCCTGCGATCCAGAATCTCCACCACTGTTCTGGATAGCTGAGAGTAGGTCCCACCCTGTATCACTGAATGGTCCAATACGTGGCTAGGATCTGCCACGTATCGCATCAGCTGAGATACATGAAACACGTTGTGCACTCCCTCGAGCCTGGTAGGCAAGTCCAGTCGGTAGGCTACTGCACCGATCCTCTCTAAGATGGTGAAAGGTCCGATGTAGCCCGGACTGAGCTTCCAACCGCCGCCAAAGCGAATAGTGCCACGTGTCGGGGATATCCTCAGAAATACCATGTCACCAACCTAGACACAAGATAAAAACTCAACACACAACTAACAACAATCACAATAAACACGACAAGAACTGAAACTAACCTCGAACTAACGGTCTCTCTGGTGACTATCGGCCCAATCGCTGCCTATCCTGAGCCACCCAGAGTCCTGTCTCTAATCAATCTGACCTTCTCCG
>JANAVB010007399.1:40784047-40789047 GCA_029216955.1 Iris pallida
TTGTGGGCAAATGGTGGAGATCTTCTCCCTCCATTTATTGTGAATGAACTATTTGCAAGAGAAATAATGAATAAATTAAAGCTTACCTAGGTTAGGGTTGGTTGGAGGAAGAACTGGAAGAAAATGAATTTGAAAGAGAGAAGAGAGAGAGTTGCTTAGTGAGAAGAAGAGGGGGGGGGGGGGGGAGGGGGCTTGTCATGGCCGGCCAAGGCATGGCATGGTGAGGGGCACTTGTAATTACAAGTTTGCCCCTCCCTAAGCCTAATATTAATAAAATCCAAATTAGGTTTAGGAAGTTGCTAAAAAATAAAAAATAATTAAACTAAATTACTCATGGGGGCTAGTCCAAACTCTTAAACCCTAAAGTTTAGTGTGGTGGGCCATGGTTAGCTAACAGGCTAATTACAGCTCAAGTCGAAATTACCGGGGTCCCGATTAACTCAACGAATGCGATAAATTCGAACCCGACTCCTATAATAATTAAATAATAATATTCATGAAATAAAATTCCCAAAAATATTAAAAATGGAAAATTACATTTTACCCCTAACTGGGAAAAGTGAGGGTGACAAGTCTATCCACCTTAAAAAAATTCGTCCTCGAAATTGAAGACAACAAGCACAGGAAATCACAAACAGAATTAAAGAAATAAATTTATACCTCAGGGCGAAAAGATAAGGGAAACGCTCCCGCATGTCGTCCTCCCTCTCCCAGGTAGACTCACCTGGAGAGTGATGTCTCCACGCAACCCGAACCAAGGGTATGACCTGGTTCCGGAGCACCTTCTCCCTGCGATCCAGAATCTCCACCGGCTGTTCTGGATAGCTGAGAGTAGGTCCCACCTGTATCGCTGAATGGTCCAATACGGGCTAGGATCTGCCACGTACCGCCTCAGCTGAGATACATGAAACACGTTGTGCACTCCCTCGAGCCTGGTAGGCAAGTCCAGTCGGTAGGCTACTGCACCGATCCTCTCTAAGATGGTGAAAGGTCCGATGTAGCACGGACTGAGCTTCCACCGCCGCCAAAGCGAATAGTGCCACGTGTCGGGGATATCCTCAGAAATACCATGTCACCAACCTAGACACAAGACAAACTCAACACAACAACTAACAACACACAAAAACACCAAGAACTGAAACTAACCTCGAACTCTAACGGTCTCCGGTGACTATCGGCCCAATGCCGCTGCCTATCCTGAGCCACCCGAGTCTGTCTCTAATCAATCTGACCTTCTCGGCCGCATCCACAACCATCTCCGGCCCAAGAAGCGCCCGCTCGCCAACATCGTCCCAAGACAAGGGAGTACGGCATCTCCGTCCATATAGAGCCTCAAATGGTGACATCTCTATACTGGCCTGGTAGCTGTTGTTGTAAGCAAACTCTACCAGGTGAAGATGGTCCTCCCAAAACCCCGAGATCTAGCACATGTGCGAAGTATCCTCCAAGTCTGGATGGTCCTCTCCGACTGCCCGTCTGTCTGAGGATGATAAGCATACTAAACTTGAGCGAGGTGCCCAAGCTAGCCTGCAAACTCCTCCAGAAGTGGGAAGTGAATCGGCTATCCCGATCTGAAACTATGCTCACCGGAACTCCGTGCAATCTCACGATCTGACGAACATACAGCTCAGCCAGCCTCTCCGTAGACAAACCCACTTTGAAAGGCAAAAAGTGGGCCGATTTGGTCAATCTATCAACTATGACCCAAACCGCGTCCTTCCCTCCTGGCGACCGTGGAAGTCCAGATACAAAGTCCATGGTGATGTGCTCCCACTTCCACTCGGGAATGGGTAGCGGCTGTAGCAATCCACCTGGTCTCTGCTCTCTCCTCACCTGCTGACACAAACAACGAGATACAAACTGAGCTACCTCGCGCTTCATGCCATACCACCATACGTGCTCTCTCAGGTCCCTATACATCTTGTTGGCTCCAGGATGCATAGAATACTGAGAGCGATGCGCCTCCTGAAGAACCTCCTCCCGAAGCTCTCCACGCGGAACGCACAGCCTAGTACCGTGCCGCAACGACCCGTTTCGGCTACAGAGAAATCGTCAAGCAAGCCCATCCTCACCTGCTCCCTGATGCTCCTCAGGGCAACATCATCATACTGCTGACCTGACTCTATCCATCAGCTCAGACTGAATCTGCAAACCCCACATCTGGATCTCCATGCCCGGAATGATGACCTCGATACCCAAACTATCCAGGTCGGCCAACAAGTAACGATCTGTCGTCAAGAACATAGCAACTGGATACCTGCTCAAGGCATCTGCAACTACGTTGGCCTCCCCCGGATGGTACTGCAAGGATATATCGAAGTCCTTCATCAGCTCTAACCACCGCCTCTGCGCATGTTCAACTCCTTCTGAGTGAACACGTACTTCAAGCTCTTGTGATCTGTGAAGATCTCAACTCGCTCTCCGTACAGGTAATGCTTCCATAACTTCAAAGCAAAATAACCGCGGCCAACTCCAGATCATGAGTAGGATAGTTCTTCTCATGAGGACGCAACTGCCTGGATGCATAGGCAATCACCTTCCCGTGCTGCTGAAGAACACACCCTAAACCCTTCCCGGAAGCATCGCTGAAGATCGAGAACCCTCCTGACCCAGATGGCAAAGTCAGGATCGGAGCTGAAGTCAACCTCCTCTTCAGCTCATCGAATGCAGCCTGACACTCATCAGTCCAGACGAACTCCACGTCCTTCCTGGTGAGTCTAGTCATCGGCTCTGCAATCCGCGAGAAGTCCTGGACGAACTTCCGGTAATAGCCAGCCAAACCCAGAAAGCTCCGAACCTCGGCAACTGAACTGGGCGTAGACCAAGACTCCACTGCCGAAATCTTCCTCTGGTCTACTGAAATCCCGTGCTCGGTCACAACATGACCTAGGAACTCCACCTGGTCTAAGAAGAACTCACACTTCGAAAGCTTCCCGTAGAGTTGCTCCCTCCTCAGAGTCTCTAACACAACTCTCAAGTGCTCCTCATGCTCCTCCTGCGTCTTCGAATAGATCAAGATATCGTCTATGAAGACCACCACGAACTTGTCAAGGTACTGATGGAATACCTTGTTCATCAAGTTCATGAACACCGCGGAGCATTGGTCAACCCAAATGGCATCACTGTAAACTCGTACTGGCCGTACCGAGTCCGAAATGCCGTCTTGGGAATGTCATCCGCCTCACCTTCAGCTGGTGATACCCGGACCTCAAATCTATCTTCGAAAAGACCTTTGCCCCACTCAGCTGATCGAACAAGTCGTCGATCCTCGGCAAAGGGTACCTATTCTTGATAGTGAGGTTGTTGAGCGCCCGGTAATCAATGCACATATGGGACGTACCGTCCTTCTTCGGCACGAACAGGACTGGCGCTCCCCAGACGAAGAACTGGATCTGATGAACCCCTTGTCCTGCAGCTCGTCGACTTGCTTCTTCAGCTCTATCAACTCGCTGTTGTTCACCCTATAGACATGCTGCGAGATGGGCTCGGCGCCCGCACCAAGTCTATGGAGAACTCAATGTCCCTGTCTGGCGGCATCCTCAACAACTCCTCGAGAAAGACATCCGAGAACTCAGCAATCAATGGATGTGGCAAATCCTGCCCCGCCAACAAAGCTCCACAGAATCCAGCCTCCAGCTCCGCTGCTCCTCGAGCAAACTCGATCTCTGGCTCACCCGGCGTCCTAAAAAGAACTCTGCCTTCTCTACAATCAATGCTAGCATGGTGCATGCTCAACCAATCCATACCGAGTACCATATCGTACCTCGGTAGGGGCATTACGAGCAGACACGCACTCAAGTCCCGGCCTCTCAGAGTGACTCTCCGCCCCTTGCAAATATTATTAACCAGGATAATACCTCCCCTGGTCATAATCTTGCAAGTCCTACCCATATATTCAGCAATGATATTATGTCTCAGAGCAAAAAAAACAGACACAAAACTATGGGTCGCCCCAGAATCAAATAAGGCGAAAGCAGGGAAAGAATCTAGGAGAACATGACCTGCAACAACATCTCCCACGGGCTCTGCCTCCTCCTCTGCTGCCAAAGAGAACACCCTGCCCGAAGGTGCTCCCCTCTGGTGCTGGACAAAATGCTGCTGCTGGGTCTGGAGTGGAGGATCCCTCTGCTGAACCGCTGGTCCTCTAGTCGGCTGCGCTCTATCCTGGCCTCCTTTGACTCCACGAAAGCGGCAATCCCTCAGCTGATGATCGGGCACCCCACAGTAGAGACAGACGCCCAACCTCTTCCTGCAAGCCTCCCTGGTGTGCCCCGGCTTCCCGTAGAAGCCGTACGGTGTAGCCGATCTTTGGCCCTGTCCCTGGTGCTGCTGGGCACGCGCCGGTACCTGCTAGATCTGCAACAGAGGCTGCTGCTGAAACGTCCTCTGCTGCTGCTGCTACTGAAAGTGGGGGCACTTGGCCGGTCCCGCACTGGAACTCGCCCCAATAGTATCTCCGCTCCTCTTCGGCTTGAGGCCGAAGTCCTCCTCTGCGATCTACGCGTCCATCAATATCTGATCGAACGTCGCGTCACGACGACCCGAGGTGCGGGTGCGCACTGCATGAAGAAGTCCCCTGTAGAACTTATGAGCCTTCTGCCCCTCATCTTGGATCATATCGGGAGCAAACCTGCTAAAGCGGAAGAACTCAGCTACATACTCGTCCACCGACGAGTTCCCCTGCACTAGACCCACGAACTGGCCCTCCAATGCTGTAAGAGCCACGTTCGGGAAGAACTTCTCCTTGAAGAGCCTCCGGAAGCTCTCCCAAGTCAGCCCTCTCACCGACGCACGAGGATCCGTGCGGTACCATGTCAGCGTAATGTCGAAGAATCGGCTGGCTGCGGCCGAAACCTAAAGTGCTCTAGGAAGCTCTGCTAGCTCCATGCTCCGCTGTACATCCTCTAGCCAGTCGTCTGCATAAAGGATGCCCTTCGTGCCTGTGAAGTCCCTAGAGCTCATCTTCCTAAAGTCTAACATTGTCCCCGACCTGGATTGCT
>JANAVB010007399.1:40794047-41126547 GCA_029216955.1 Iris pallida
ATCATAAGTCACAAATATCCAATCATAAGTCACAAACATCCAATACACACTAACATCCAATACAAACATCCAATCATAAGTCACAAACATAAGATGATACAAACACAAATAAAAGTCCTAACTAGGACTACTAGTGATCTGGTGCAGGAGGGGCACCGCCGCGACGAAGGCGTAAAAACTCCTCATACTCCGCAAGTGAAATCGATACAGATGGAGCGCCAGGCTGTGACGTCGGTGGAGTCGGTGTCGAAGAAGAAGGCGGTGGAGGCGGCGGAGTCGACGACGATGAAGGCGCACCCAGAGTACCAGCATGCTCCAACGCTGTAAGTCGCTGGTTGTATGAATCCATGATAGATAACATTCTACCAGTGCTCTGGACCATCGAATCCTGCGCCTTTCTCACCGTCTCGGCCATGGTCACCTGTCCTGTCTGCAACTCCGTCACCGTGCGCTCTAACCCTCCAACGGCGCGCTCTGTCCTCTCAGTCGTCTCCCTGAGGTCTATAATGCCGCGGTCGAGCGCATCCAATCGTGCTAGCAGCGCAGGATCGTCCGTAGGATGCTGAGACTGCTGCTCGATCCGTCGTAGCAGGTCATCACGGAGAGACTCCATCATCTGGTGGACTCGGGCAGACTCCTGGGACGGCTGTGGACCATGCACACTAGCAGGAGATGTCCTAGAGGACTGGGTCGCAACTAGGGCGCCATAGGATCCCGTACCGTAGTACGTACCCCTACGGAGGCCACCAGCGGCGGTCATCCACAGCCGTCCTCCGACGGAGCTTGAGTGGGCTGCGAGGAAGTACCGGCCTCTCCTGCATCAGGTGCACTAGCAGCCGCCCGTTCCCGCAGCCTCTTATACTCGGCCTAGAAAGTATGGATAGTACTCTATGATTTCTAATTTATAATTAATGTACTTATTTTTACTAACTTCATGAATATTTATTTGCATCATATTTACTAAGTTATATTAAAATGGACACGAAGTATTAAATTAAGATAACGTATTGTAATACTTACATAGGTCTGCTCGGCCCTCTCGTCAATAAGGACTCCGCCCTTCCGATGGGTGGCCAGGAAGACGGTCACCATGTCGGCGTTACCGACCTTCCTTACCTGTAATTAAATATATTATCTTAGTAATAATTTATCGGATTTGCATTAAAATAATATTTCTAAAAGAGAAAGACATACCAGACGACGGAAATGTTCCGTCATCGGAATCGATCCACCGCACCACTTCGAGGCATGTTGCCTAGCCGCCTTGGCCTTCTCCGACTTCTCCTTGTACTTTGGCTCCTCGAATCGAGCCTTCATCGCATTCCATTGATCAGGGGTGATCCAACCTTGGATCGGCTTTCCGGCACGATCACGATCCTTCTGATCGTTGATAGAGTCGCGGATCAGCTTGGCAGCGACGGAAGGAAACATCCCCTCGATCTGCTCGGCCCGGTGCGGCGGATAGTAAAACATATCCTAGAACAGTACGAAACCAAATATTTATTAGTTATATATAATATGCATAAATTAAATGATTCATGTTAAAAACAAATCTATTTTAACCTTGAAGCGCGTAAACCAGAAGTTCTTCCTTTCGTCTGGAGCATCAGAGTAGTTAATCCAGGGACCACCATAATTATGCCTCAGCATATCGCCTAGGCGTCTCTGTACCCCTGAAGGACGATATCTATACATACATATTATATTCATGAAAAAAGTTAATTTATGATAAAAACAGAAAAAAAATAATAATAAACCAAAATACCTACTTTGTACCGTCGGCCCAGATCTCCGTCCTCCCCTCCTCCGGAGGTGCGCACGCATCTCTTCATGATGCTGGTCGGCCGTCGGCGCATCCTCCTCGGCCATCTGCTCATCCGTCTCCATCGTCGTATCAACATCAGGAACGCTAGACGGGGGAGCCCTCTCAACAGGTCTGGAACTACTCGTCCCAGGAGATATGCCACGTGACGTCGTCCCAACCGGCCCAGCTACTGTCCGATATGGAGGAGTAATCGGCGACGAGGATCCAGAGCCGGTACCAATAGGAGGTACCGAAGGCAAACTCCGTCCCCTAGCAGTACCTGTAGGAAGTACCGGATGATCCCGACCTCCTCGTGGCCCTCGCAAATGTCCGCGACGACCTGCCATACCTGATAACAGCATATGATAGTACAAGATATAATAGAGACTAGAAATATGACAGTACAACAAATAATAGAGACTAGAAATATGACAGTACAACAAATAATAGAGACTAGAAATATGACAGTACAACAAAGATAATAACCAAGGTAACATATGATGATACATTCTACAATAAACATCTAAGTCCAGATAATATCTCTCTCAATCATCTTCAGAATAATCATCTTGTTCGTCTTCCTCGACCTCATCTTCCTCTTCCTCCTCATCTTCACTTTCGTCTTCACCTTCGTCGGCTTCGCCTTCCTCTTCGGATAATTCTACATCTTCTACATTATGTGTCGTGTAATGCGTAACTTCCGTGGAGTCCACATCGACAATATTGGTTACAGGAGGTAGCTCGTCCTCCTGGTAAGCTTTTTCATCAACATCAAAAGTATCTCTAGCTTTAGTCTTGCATACTGCCCACCAGTCAGACTTCGTTGCTCCCCGTCTCGGATAAGCTGTAAAATACACGAGCTGAGCCTGAGTTGCTAGGACAAACGGTTCGTAGCCTTGATATCTACGCTTGTAGTTTATATCCACAAGACCATGCTTGTCAATTTTCCAGCCTTGATTTTCAATCGGATCGAACCATTCACACTTGAACAACACGATATTTGCAGGTTCTCTGCCATAATTATATGACAACTCCACAATCTCTCGCAAGATGCCAAAGAAATCATTTCCTGGATCGACGTCTTTGTAGTTCGAAGACTTGATACACAAACAACTGTTCTTCGTGGAATCAAGATCCAGGAAGCTGTCTCTGATCGGAGCATTTGTCGACTTGAACCGAAAGCCATTGACACAATAACTTGGCCATGTTTTAACAAAAGTAATTGGTCCCTTGGCAAGAGTTCTAATTAATTCAATCTCGGGTGAAATTAGACGATCGACCTGAATATCAAAGAAGAGATAATAAGTTATTTATTGCGCAGTTGCATTAGAAGAGGCCAGTAAATATTACCGAACTGCTTACATATTCGCTCAACCAAGAAGGAAAATGACGTCTCATTTCTTGTTCTAATGCTTCGTCTGTTAGGTAGGGTCTAACCAGCCTCAACTCATCATTATATGTGCTGGAAAACAACGAAGCATTAGAACGATTAGTACAATAATATTAGCTTATACTATTACATTGAGATGACGTAAACTCATCATTCCTTACTTACCCTTCTAGCTTCTCCACTTCATCCTCGTCGCAATTGAGTAATACATACAACTGAGCAGCCCTTAGCTCTTCGTCATTCAAATATCTCTTCTTCATTTTTTCCCGAAGGCTTTCCGGACGCATTGAATACTTTCAGTATTCCATCATTAAATTCTTGATATCCGTCGTCGTTTCTCGGAGCCCTCGTTCTATTCGTAGCAACATGAGGTTTGAAATAGGAGGAGCAGAAATTTGTAATCTCCTCGAGAATATAGGCTTCACAAATAGAACCCTCGACCCGAGCCTTATTTTTTACCTTTCTTTTTAGGTGATTCAAATGTCGCTCGAACGGGTACATCCATCGATATTCGACGGGTCCACCAACACGTGCCTCGTAGGAAAGATGAATCGGCAAATGCTCCATAGAGTCGAAGAATCCAGGAGGAAACACCCTCTCTAGCTTGCACAGTGTTACCGCAATGTCCTTCTCTTGCTTTTCTAGACGATCAACGAGCAATTTCTTAGAACAAAGGTCCCTGAAGAATATGCTAAGCTCCGTCAATGGATCCCAAACTGCCTGCGGTAAGAATTCCCGAAATGCAATCGGAATTAACCGCTCCATGAATACGTGACAATCATGGCTCTTCATACCTGTCAGTTTGTTCTCCTTGAGGTCGACGCATCTTCTCAAGTTTGAAACATACCCATCTGGAAATTTCAGACCTTGAATCCACCTACAAAGCCTCACTTTATCCTCCTTCTCCAGTGAGAAAATTGCCTTAGGCTGCTTCAACTTTCCATTCCCGTCCTCTATCAAATGCAATGCAGGACGTCTACATATTTCTTTCAAGTCCAATCTAGCCTTAGGATTGTCTTTCGTCTTCCCCTTTACGTCCATTACAGTATTAATTATGTTGTCAAACACATTCTTCTCAATATGCATGACATCAAGGTTATGTCTAATCAGATTGGTGCTCCAGTATGGCAGATCCCAGAATATACTCCTCTTCGTCCAGTTATGAGTGCGACCAAATCCGTCACACTTGTAGCCCGTAGCAGGCTGCTCAATAGCACTTGGTAAATCTCTAACCTCCTCCCATATCGTGGCTCCGCACCACCTTGTCGGTGGATCACCCTTCTCCACAACGCCAGCACGAAAAGCATTCTTGTTCCTCCGGTACGGATGATCCTTCGGCAGGAATCGTCGATGACAATCGAAGAAGCACGGTTTGCCTCCGTGTTTCAAACGGAAAGCCTTAGTGTCGTCCATGCAACACGGACATGAAAGACGACCATGCGTGCTCCATCCAGATAACATTCCATAGGCCGGAAAGTCGTTGATGGTCCACATAAGTGCTGCCCGCATCTGGAAATTTTGTTTTCTAGATACATCGTACGTGTTGGAACCTACTTCCCACAGCTGATTCAACTCATCAATCAATGGTTGTAAATAAACATCAATGTTCCTTTTCGGATTGTTCGGACCTGGGATAATAACGGTGAGGAACATATATGGAGTCTTCATGCACATCCAAGGCGGTAGATTATACGGGGTGACGATCACAGGCCAACACGAATACTGGGATCCTGAAAGTCCGAATGGGGTAAAACCGTCAGAGCAGAGACCCAATCTAACATTACGCGGATCAGAAGCAAAATCTGGATACTCTCGATCAAAGTGCTTCCATGCTTCTCCATCAGATGGGTGATCCAACACTCCTTCGGTATGTTCCCGCTTATGCCAACTCATGTTTTCTGCAGTTTCCTTCACCATAAACAACCGCTGCAAACGCGGCGTCAACGGCAAGTAGTGCATCGAAGAGGTAGGCTTCCTGGTACCGACAGACTTTCCTCTACCACAGGCCTTGTAGCGATCGACACCACAAAATCTGCAGGCGTCTTCATCCTTGTCGTCTTTGTAGTACAACATGCACCCGTTGCGACAGGCATCGATTTTTTCATATCCCATCCAGAGCGATCTAACCATCCTCTTAGACCGGTAAAAGTCTTTAGGCAACTTCGCACCCTCAGGCAATATTTCTATAAGCAACTCCATAATACGGTTGTAGCAATCTTGCGACATGTTAAAATCGGACTTGATGCTCAACAATCTTGTAACCACCTCCAACGGTGAATGATCCTCACAACCAGGATATAATGGAGTCCTTGCATTCTCCAGCAACTCCATGAACTGTGCAGCATCGGGGTTCGGTGCCTCCTCAGGTGCATCATGATCATCCGGATCGAAACTAGGCCCGGCCGCGTCAAAAACCATGTTCACCAATCCATCGTCGTAAGGAGCGTTGTTGTGGACATCAACATAAGGCTCGTACTCCGATGCTAAAGACACAAGTTCTCCGTGCTCGCTCCACTGATAGTAATTCGGCGTGAAACCCTTCGAGTACAAATGATACGTGACATCCACTTCTGGATGATATTTAAAGTTACGACATCTCACACACGGACACTTAATTTTGGTACCGTCCATGTACTGAGGGAACGCCTTGGCAAACTGCAGGAACTGGTGTACACCCTCTATGAATTCATCCCGCACACCGCACATGTCATCAGGATGACGGTTGTACATCCAAGTACGATTCCGCAGATAGTAATTCAGCTCCATAATTCTGTAAGATAGATACATCAAGGTAGTGAATGATATGCAAGTGTCAAAGCTTTTCCGATGGATTGCATTTATCTTTTCATCCATTCATTCATGCATTGCATTTATCTTTTCAGTTTTGCATATCATTACCTACTATTATACATGCATACTTTATATATACATCAAGGTAGTAATACTAGTTGATGTTCTGAAAAGGAGAGTGCGATATCTAGTAGAGGATTCTTTTTTTTGAGGAGCTGTCATATCATGGAAGTCAATATAAAATAAAAGAAGTATACATGCAATTCTATATGATTCCTAGGCCAATCAAGGTCAAAGTCAACTATTGGTCAACTCGATCAACAATCTAGTAAAATGAATGAATATTAAGGCAGTTTATTTCGTAAGTAGTAATTCATATCCATATCCAATTGAGGATAATTCTGTAAGATAGATAGATGCACATTGCAGTCAGTGAATGAATATTAAGGCAGTTTAGATATGGGTGCGCAATTTAGATAGAGGTCAGTAGAGAGCGACAGTTTAGAGAAAACTGAGATTATTGGTGAGGTATAATTGTACTTGTAGGAGTACACGACACCAACTGTCCAATATCGACCCTTTGGGTCTACAAGAGTTACTTAACTCAGTTTGTCAAGACAAGTAAAACTTTTTAAATTAATACCCAATATCGACCCTTTGGCCTGTGCTTGAGCAGTATCCTAACTCAAACTATCTATCCTAACTAATAAATTAATATCCTACTTTAACATCTACTAACTCTCATATTCCTTCTAACATAAACTAATATCCTAATCTTAACTAACCCTTTAACTGAAACTAATATCTAAATAATGCTAATCATGAACTAACACCCTAACCTGGAAGTCCACACTGCTTAAGCACAGGCCATAGGCCAAGTTATAAGGCAAAATGCAGGCAACTGCCTGTAGCTACAAGGCAAAACCAAATGTTGACGGTATATATACCGTCAACATTTAAAAAGTTTACTTGTCTTGACAAACTGAGTGAAGTAACTCTTATAGGCCCAAAAGGTACTCTATACACTCTTACTTATACAAGCCTTTTGAGGCAATCAGCGTTATACTAGATTTCCGAAAAAAATCTATAACTCTGATAGGCCCAAAAGGCTTGGCATAAGTAAATTTAATTTCTAAAGAATGGCTCAAAACACTGTACCAATCATACCTATATTTCTAAGATACTCTATATACTCTAGGTACTAGGACTGAACTAACTCTCTAACACTCTAATGATACTCACTCACATATACCCACTCTTACTTAGGAATACTAAGATCTGACACATACTGATAATCACGTCCCTAATGTGGAGTCGCAAAATGTCGCTGAGTTAAACAAAACAGCGACGTTTTGTGACTAGACCGCGACATCAGCTTTCCCGGTAATTCATGGCTTCTGTGAAATAACCACATCTTGGCTATTTGTTAAATAGATCGACCATGAGCTCCCATGTTCAGTCGTGCCTTCAACATCATGTTCAAATGAAGGTGACAAGCAGCTGACTATAGAAAAATATGCCGTATTGAGCTTCATAAAGAAATGCAAGATTACTACATAGGAGAAAAGGTTTGGTAGGATTACGTCAAAGCACACGGCTTAGAAAATTATGACATATTTGTCTTCCGACACCGTAGTAACATGGTTGGTACATTAAGGGTCTTTGACAAGGTGACATGTTGTGAAAAAATATATCCTTATAGTTCTTCTACGGATTTACTTTAACATTACGTAGGAGAACTAAGGATATATTTGTTCACAACATGCCACCTCCTCAAAGGCCCTTAATGTGACAACCATGTTACCACGGTGTCGGAAGACAAATATGTCATAATTTTCTAAGCCGTGTGCTTTGACGTAATCCTACCAAACCTTTCCTCCTATGTAGTAATCTTGCATTTCTTTATGAAGCTCAATACGACATATTTTTTATAGTCATCTGCTTGTCACCTTCATTTGAACATGATGTTGAAGGCACGACTGAACATGGGAGCTCAGGGTCGATCTATTTAACAAATAGCCAAGATGTGGTTAATTCAAACGATAGGAGTCGCTATATTCCTTAGAATAGACTTGGAATATTCTCTAGAATATTCTTGGAATATGCCTTGTAGCCAAGTGCTAATTAGATCTAGATCTAATTACTCCTATAATTACCTCTCCTGCCCCCATTAGTGCTAATCACTACAAGTGGGGGGCCATGGGGGTGCTACTGCTGATGTAAACTGCTGCTACAACAGCTGTTCTTGCTGCTGCTGTTGCTGGAATGGGGGCAGCAGCTCACCTTCTACTCCCCATCCATCTATCCACCTATCCATCCAACTATCTATCTAATATATATCTACACATACCAATAGCTAACTAGTATCCTATTTCTAACCCCAACTTGGTATCCCAAACCAAGGCTCTAAGACGGATAAATATCAGGTGTCTGAATCTGAGCCACAAAGTCCTAAATAGAGCAATACAGGTCATGATATGCAAAATACAAGAGAAATGAAGGATACAATGCAATCTATATGATTTCTAGGTCAATCTAGGTCAAAGTCAAACTTGGTCAACTCTAGTCAACTCTAACAGTCAAACTAGGTCAACCTTAGTCTAGTTTGGTCAAACAAGGTCAAACTAGTCTAGGTTAGCCTCATCTAGACTAAAGTCAACTATTGGTCAAACATAGCCTATTAGGTTCAATACCAAGGCATTCTAGGTCTTGGGCTAGTCAACTAAAGTCTAATTAGGCCTAACCAACATAGCCTTATATGTTACCCTAGAAACAATCCTAATTGGGTAAACTATATATACAAGAGCCTATATACAAGCTATAAACCAAAATCCTATAATAACTTGGACTACCAATCACATGTATTCAAAACATCATATATATATATATAATTCATACCTTACATATAAACTTATCCCTCACATTCACTCCTAACTCCATACTCCAACCTCTCAACTCTCAACCCATGACTTCAAGGCTAACTCAGCCCCAATTCAACCTCTAACCTATAACTCACATCCTCATGTAACCATAATAGCCTATATATATCCAATAACATATAGATAACATATTATGCAATATAACTCTCACATCTATGTAGTCTGAAAACTCTTAGTCCTAAATATCTACCCATACATTAGCTCAAGAACAACAACCCAATACATATGTATACTATAGATTATAGGGTCACCCATGGAGTATTACCTTAACTTTAACCCTCAACTCATAGACCACAGTATATTTCTAATGCAGACCACATAGGCACCCAACATATTACACACTGCTGCAGTTGGACCAAGGGAGGTACTAGGACCAAGGTGGGGGTATTCAAGGCTGGCTGAGATACACTGGGCAGAAGAAAATGTATGCAGTGAAGGAATTCATGGGCAAATAAAGTGCAGGACAGTACATAATGATGTGGGCTGATACATGGGTAAAATGGACTGATGGAGGATATGAACCCAACCTTTGAAATGGTCATGCCTACTGCTACTGGTTGCTGCTACTCTTCTGCTGCCTGCTTGCTGCTGCAAGGGGGGTTGTAGATGCTAAGCAAAGCCCAAGCCAAGGCAAAGCAGCACAAAATAGAGAGTGCAACACAAAATGGGGATGTATGTATGCAGCTGCACACAGGGGAAGTGGTCATCTATGAAGGTTTACATGAATGATCAAGGAGGAACTAAACAAATGCATTAAAAAGGCTTAAAGACTGAACAAAACTCAGATCTATCTAACAAAACCATGTGTCTGTGTGTGTACGTGTGTCTGTGTGTGTACGTGTGTCCGTGTGTGTGTTCGTGTGTGTGTCCGTGTGTGTGTGTGTCCGTGGGAGAGGAGGAGGAGGAGGAGGAGGAGGGGGAGCTTAGGGTTTACCTGAGCTCGAGGAGGAGGAGCTCGACGGGAGGGGGGGTCGTCGGGGAGAGGGATTCGCCGGTGGAGAAGGGGGGAAGTCGTCGGGGAGAGGGATTCGCCGGTGGAGAAGGGGGGAAGTCGTCGGGGAGAGGAGGGGACTCGTCGGGGGGGAGGGGGGACGGTGGAGTCGTCGGGGGGGGGGGGGGGGGGGGAGGGATTCGCCGGAGGAGGAAATCGGGTCGAGGGGGGAAAAAAATTTTCGTTCGAAAATTTTCGTTCGACTGAACTCTCTGCCCTAATTATAAAAGAGTTAGCGACGTCCTTATTAGCCGTCGCTAAACGTCGCCAAAATGGCGACGTTAAGTAAGTTACGTCACAAAACGTCGCTATTCAGCGACGTTTTTAGTCTTCTGTCGCAGAACGTCGCTAGTCAGCGACGTTTTACGACGTTTCCTTCGTGGCGTCGCTATATTCAATGTTTGGCGACGCCACAAGCATCCGTCGCTAATATACGTCGCTATATGAGCAGATTTTAGTAGTGAATATATACACACACACACACACACACACACACACATATATATATATATATATATATATATATATATATATATATATATATATATATATATATATACACTCTTATAACTATATATATATATATATATATATATATATATATATATATATATATATATATACACACACACACACACACACACACATATATATATATATATATATATATATATATATATATATATATATATATATATATATATATATATATATATATATATATATATATATATATATATACCACTCTCTAAGGATTAAATCCTAATATATCATCAACCTATTTTTCTAGGGAAAACCTACAAATT
This sequence comes from Iris pallida, assembly GCA_029216955.1. Classification (NCBI taxonomy): domain Eukaryota; kingdom Viridiplantae; phylum Streptophyta; class Magnoliopsida; order Asparagales; family Iridaceae; genus Iris; species Iris pallida. The sequence goes on from JANAVB010007399.1 coordinate 40,804,768, forward strand.
TGTTGGCAAATGGTAGAGAATCTTCTCCCCTCCATTTATTGTGAATGAACTATATGCAAAAGAGAAATAAATGAAGAAATTAAAGCTTACAGGTTAGGGTTGGTTGGAGGAAGAAGCTTGGAAAGAAAATGAATTTGAAAGAGAGAGAGAGATAGAGAGAGTTGCTTAGTGGAGAAGGAAGAGGGGGGGAGGGCTTGTCATGGCCGGCCAAGGCATGGCATGGTGAGGGGCACTTGTAATTACAAGTTTGCCCCTCCCTAAGCCTAATATTAATTAAAATCCAAATTAGGTTTAGGAAGTTGCTAAAAATAAATAAAAATTATAATTAAAATAAATTACTCATGGAGGACTAGTCCAAACTCTTAAAACCTAAAGTTTAGTGTGGTGGGCCATGGTTAGCTAACAGGCTAATTACAGCTCAAGTCGAAATTCACCGGGGTCCCGAATTAACTCGGAATGCGATAAAATTCGAACCCGACTCCTATAATAATTAAATAATAATATTCATGAAATAAAATTCCCAAAAATATTATAAAATTAAAAATTACCATTTTACCCCTAACTGGGAAAAGTGAGGGTGACAGCTCATCAAGAGGAGGAGGAGGTGGCAGTGGAACCAATACAGTCGGTGTTGATGCCAACGCACGATCAGAAAGCATCTCCTCTATGGCTAACAGTCTAGAATTGCATGAATCTATAACAGCCGTCAGCCTAAAAAGCTGATTGCCTATGGCCAGGTGCGTCCCCTGCACCGCCTGAACGGTATGATCCGTCCTCTCGCTTATCTCGCTCATGGTCCCCTGCGTCTCCCTTATGGTACGATCGAGCATATCAAATCGTACGGTGAGCGCCGCATCGTCCGTCTGTGGCTGAGATAGGCCTGCTCCGCTATCCTCTGTAGCATCTTGTCATGCAGCTTAGCAACCTGCAGACACAAGCTCTTGTCGACTCGGGTCAACTTTTGTGAGGGCTGTAGGAAATGTATACTGCTAGAGGGGGCCCTGAATGACTGCGTTACCACAAAGGCGTCGTAGGATCCCATACCATAGTACGTACCCCTCTAAAGACCACCAATGGCGGTTATCCAGAGCTCGTCTGCCGACTGAGGTGGAGGGGGCTACGAGGAAGTACCAGTCCCTCCCTCTGCAGGTGCACTAGTACTAGCATGCTCACATAGCCTAAGAAACTCATCCTAGAAAGGTACGCATCTTGATAAGCATAATATTTACTATACAATCATCGTAGTTGCTAATCATCGTAGTTGCTAATGTCTATGAAACTCAACTAAGTTATACTAAAGTTTACCAAACATAAGGTAATACTTACATAGCTATGCATAGCCTCTCATCGATGAGCTTTTTGTCCTTTCGATGGGTGGCCAGAAACACAGTCACCATGTTGGCGTCCTCACCCCTCTGTATCCGTTAACATTAATTTGTTTGTTATTAAAATTAAATATTTTGTTCCTACTTTTATTAAAATAATATATATTTAATAAAATACATACAAGATGATAGAAATATTGTATCATGAGAATCGAGCCACCACACCACTTTCCTGTCCTCGTCCTAGCCGCCTTCGCCTTCTCCGACCTTTTTTTGTACCTAGGATCGTTGAATCTAGCCCTCATCGCAGTCCACTTCTCGGGCATGATCCAACCTTGGATCGCTCATCCGAAGCGCTCTCGAGCCTTCTGGTCGTCGATCGCATGACAGATCAACTTGGCGGCAACGACCAAAATTGCTTTTCGATCATCTCAGCCCAGTGTAGTGGATAAAAATATATATTTTACAAGAATTAAAATGGTAAGTTATATAATATGCGTAAAAGATGATTGATATTAAAAGTAATATACTTTAGTTACCTTGAAGAGGGCAAACCAGAATACCTTTCATTCTTCCAAGGCATCCGAGTCGTTGATCCAAGGGCCACCATAGTTGGACCTCAGAAATAGCCCTTGCCCTTTGTACTGACGGGGGATGATATCTATACAACGATAATTATATTCATGAATATATAGATATATGTATAAATTAATGTTAACTAATTAACTTACTTTGTAGGTCTATCTGACCAAATCTTCATCCTCGTCTCGTCCGAAGGCACGCATGGGAGATCTCTCTGATACGGAGACAGAGTAGGTTCGACCTCTTCGTCTGCTCCTCCGTCTCCATAGTGCCGTCAGCAGGAGGAATGTTGGACTTGATAGTAGTTTTATGCCTGGAACTGTCCGTCCCCGGAGTACTGCCATGTACCGTTGACGTAGTCGAAGATGCGACTGGTCGGTACACTGGAGTACTCGGAGCTGAGGGTCCGAAACCGTCATTCGATAATGGAGGAGCACTCCGTCCACTGGTAGAACCTCTAACTAGACGGGGTGCTCCACTACTTCGGGACTATCCGAGGTATGATCCTCTCCGTCTTGTCATACCTGATAATAATATATGATAAAAAAATATTCTAAACCAAATCTGCTTACATTTAACAAAACACAGTTTATAAAAATAGACCGGAGCAACCCTACGTTAAATTTCTAGATAATAACCAAATCTAGATAATAATATCAAGAAACATCCAAGTCTAGATAGTAATCATAAATAGATGTTACATGACATATTTTATATTTTATTGTCAATCATCTTCCAAAAATTTATCTTCTTCGTTTAATTTCCTCGTCCTCATTTTCCTCTTCCTCCACATCTTCTCTTTTATCTACTTCGTTTTCCTCTTCGGATACTTCTACTTCGTCTACATGATTAGACATGTAACTACCATTGTGTCCACATTAACTGTATTTGTTACGAGAGTTAGCTCGTCCTCCGGATAAGCTATTCGTCAATATCGTAGATGTTTCTGGCTTTAGTCTTGTATACTACCCACCAGTCCAACCTCGTTGTTCCCTGTCTAGGATAAGTCGTGAAGTAAATGAGTTGAGCCTAACTTGCTAGGACAAATGGTTCGTATCCTTGATATCAACTCCGATAGTTAATATTCACAAGACCATGCTTGTCAATTTTTTAACCTTAATCTTGGATTGGATCGAACCAATCACACTTGAATAATACGATCTTAGCCGACTCTATGCCATAGTTATATGTCAACTCCACAATCTCCCGTAAGATGCCATAGAAATCATTGCATGGATCGACATCTTTGTAGTTTATAGATTTGATACACAAACAACTATTTTTTGTCGAATCAAGATCCGGAAAGCTCTCTCCGATCGAAAAATTTATTGACTTGAACCTAAACCCATTCACACAATAGCTTGGCCAGATTTTGATGACATAAATTGGCCCATTGGCTAGAGTTCTAATAGATTCATTCTCGAGTGTTGCATCTGAATAATCAAACTAAATACCACAAGATAAGAAATTAAATTTAATATTTCGTTAATTACTTTGTGAAGTTCATATACACAAAGTAATTATCGAGCTCCTTGCGTTTGCACTCAACCAGGAAGGAAAATGACGTTTCATATCCTGTCCTAGTTCTTCATCTGTTATGTATTGTCTACTCAACCTCATATCATCATTAAATGTGCTAAAAATAATAACACATCGACCAATTAATGTAATAATAATATTGGATACTATTACATAGATGGCGTAAATGCGGACATATTAGTTACTTTCCTCTCGAGGTTCTCCACTTCTTCCTCGTCGCAGTTGAGTAATATAGACAACTAAGTAGCTCTTAGTTCCTCGTCATTCAGATATCTCTTCTTCATTTTCCCTAAAGGCTTTTCGAAAGCATTGAAGACTTTCAGTATTGTATCATTAGATTCACAATATCCATCGACATTCTCAGAGCTCTTATTCTATTAGTAGCAACATGTGGCTTGAAATACATCAAGCAAAAGTTTGTAATCTCTTCGAGAACATAGGCTTCACAAATGGAACCCTCGACTCGAGCCTTATTTTCACCTTTCCCTTTAGGTGGTTCAAATGCCGCTCAAATGGGTACATCCACCGATAATCGACGGATCCACCAATACGTGCCTCATAGGAAAGATGAATTGAAAAATGCTTTATGGAGTCGAAGAACCTAGGAGGGAATACCCTCTCAAGCTTCTACATTGTTACTGCAATATCCTTCTCTTACTTTTCTAGATGATCGATGAGCAACTTAGTAGAACAAAGATCTCTGAAGAATATGCTAAGCTCTGTCAACGGATCCCAAATGACCTGCGAAAATAATTTCCAAAATGTAATCAGAATTAATCTCTTCATAAATACGCGACACTCGTGGCTCTTCATACTCGTCAGTTTGTTCTCCTTCGGGTTGATGCATCTTCTCAAATTTGACACGTACCTGTCAAAAAATTTAGGCCCTAAATCCATTTATAAAGTATCCCTTTATCCTCCCTATTCAGTAAGAAAATTGCCTTAGGCTTCTTATACTTCCCATTGTATTCCTCTATCAAATGCAACGCAGGACGTCTGCATATATCTTCCAAGTCCAACCCAGCCTTGGGATTGTCTTTCGTCTTTCTCTTTACGTCTATCACAATATTAATTATGTTGTCAAACACATTCTTCTCGATATGTATGACATCAAGTTTATGTCTGATCAGATTGGTGCTCCAATATGGCAGGTCCCAGAATATACTCTTTTTTGTTCAATTATGAGTGCGACCAAATCCATCACACTTTTACCCCTTTATAGGCTCTTCGATAGCACTTGGAAAATCTTTGACCTCATCCCATATCTGTTTGCCATTGATTATAAAAGAACAGAACAATTATATCGGAGGACTGGACTTTTACTTCAAAATACAAACTCGCTCGTACAAAGAAAGCCTAAGGACGAAAATCTAGGTACAATAATCTAAGTACAATTATTTATTTTTGATTATGGGGGTGACGATAGAGGCTCGGGAAAGCGACGACAGCTCTGCCTTACTCCTTGGACGATCGGATGTAGCCTTGGCTCTGGTGAAGAAATGCTCTTGGACGTGTGGGAAGACTCCTTTGCGCCTTCGGTTGCTGTATCTCTGGATGTCTCTGTAGTGCTCTCTCTCTCTTTTCTCTGCTCTCCTCTCCTGAATTCTTCTCCTGAATTCTCCAGGATTTGCAAGGGAATATCACCTTGCTATTTATAGAGGTGGGGGGTGTGATCATTAGGGTTTGTAAATGATTACCTCCTTGAGAAGTCGGCGGTTAAGGATCAATTAATCTGGGCCATTCATTCTGATTGTAGCAAATCTAGGTAATTAATGTGGATTGCATCAAATCTCTGTGGGCAATAAATGTTGATTGCCATGAATTTTCGTGATTTGTGGTAGCCTGTCACGTGTCCAATTTGCTTGATTTGATTTGATCAGGGCAATTATGACGATTGCAACAAATCTAATTTTGTTAGGATTTGTTAACACCCATAATTCCAGGAAAGATAAGACTGTCACATGTCTCAATTATAGCAAAGAGCGCCACGTGTCTCAACTGGACCGTCCTGGCCGAGCCGCATATGGGGGGGTCCTCTCAGCCGCATGAAACCTGCAGCCGCACGTGGATGTGCAGCCACATGAGGATAGGCAGCCGCATGCAGAGGGGCAGCCGCATGAGGATAGGCAGCCGCATGCAGAGGGACAGCCGCATGGGGATAGGCAGTCGTATGCAGATGTGCAGCCGCATGGGGATAGGCAGCCGCATGCAGATGGACAGCCGCATGGGGATAGGAAGCCGCATGGAGTGGTCTCGGGATTTGTTGGATTTTGCCAGCTGTAAGGAGATTTTCTCCTCTTTTCCATGAATACGCCATCATGTCAGTCATTATTGCGTCTTTATGTCAGAGCTGTCATGGCTGTTTTTTGTCAGAGCAGCCGTTAGTGAATTAAATGCAGCCGAATGTAGAGAAGAACAGCTTAAGGCCACGTGGCTTCTTTCTGAGCCGCATGGAAGTATCCGAGCCGCATGGACCCCTGAGCCGCATAGACTTCTGAGCCGCATGGGGATCCTTCTGTCGGAGCCGCATAGGTCTTTCTTTATTCTTTTCCATGCTTCTACAAGACCCCCTTCAAAGTTTTCAATTTGTAAAATTGAAATACTTTGAATAAGAAGCATGGCCATGTAAAGACTCTTCGGGCCACATAGGATGTTCTGGCCGCATGGATGTCTTCAGACGCATGGCCTCCTCAGCCGCAAGGCCATCAGAGCCGCATAGGCTGTCTGGCCACATAGGCTCCTTGCCACGTCTTCATGCCATGTGTGCAAATCTTTGCATTGATTGCCTTTGATTTAAGCCATCTTTTGGGGGGAGTCCCAAGAGTCGGCTCTTTAAATTTTAGATTTTCTTTGGATGAATCTCCTTTATGAGAGGGGGCAAAATCCTAGGAGTCGATTTTGCCTGCAGCACACGACCCGAAGCGCTCCATCGGTCCACGTGCTTCCTTCCCCCTTTTGTCCTCCTATAAATAAGAGTAATTAAGAGAAGAAATCTCTTTACTCTCTCCTTCAACTCAAGCCTTTCCTGCCCTATCTGTCATCCTCTTCTCTGATCACCGATGGCTCCCAAGAAGACTGTTGCGGCGAAGGGTAAAAAGGCGGCATCTTCGTCGGCTGTGGCGGCGAAGGGTAAGAAAGCTGCTTCTACTTCGACTACGGCGACGAATGATAATGTGGCAGCTCCTCCGTCAGCCGTCGTTTTCGTAGTTCACCCCAACGTCCACCCCACCATTCCTGGTAAGGATGTTGCGTGAACTTGAAACCCTAACTGTTGTCGCTACGTCGCATGTTCTGTGCGCGAGCCTTCATCTTCATGTGTGCCACATGTATGTTTCATGTCCGAGCCGCATGGGGTATGCTCCATATCCGAGCCGCATGAGAATTATTACTGTGGCTGCATAAAAACTTCGCCAACGGGGCCGCATAAGCTGTGCTGGACTGCATAGGCTCGTACGAATTTGTTTGTCGCATGAGCCGTATAAACTTATCCAAACTCTGTCGCATGAGACTTCATTTGAACAGAGCCATATGAAAACACTATCGCATGAACCTTCGCTGGACGGAGCCACATAAGTATTTTCTGAGTTGGGCCGCATGAGACTCCATTAAGTTGGAGCCGCATAAGCTCGAAAACACCAATCAGTTCTCCTTGTCCATCTTTTTTAACTTATTTCTTTTGTCCTCTTTTCAGTAAATTTCCCAGTTAATGCTGCGGGGGAACCTCTGGTAGGTCAGGCCCAATTTGCTACAGGAGTCTGGCTTGACCAACTAGTTCGGCAGGTGGTAGAACAACTGCCCAAGAACAAGCCTGAGGAGAGGCTGACTCTTATCAAGAACCAGCCCTTTCGCTTTCTCTGTGCCATGCTAAACTCAGGGCGATTGGAGAGAAAGTACCTGAAGCCGGTGTTCTTCTTCGGGGACGCCCTGACTGTGAAGAACTCTCGGGTATTGGATATATCCGAGAATTAGAATTTTATTTCTGCCGGAAGGACGATCCACATCCCCCAGGTGGAGCGTCATTTCCCATTGGTGTGGTTCAATATGTTGCCGGTGGACAGGATGATGCAGGAATCCTTGACGCCGAGCCGGTCAAGAATGATCGTGGGTAACATCCACTACAATAAGCATGTTAGATCAGCGTACGCGGGCAGGGAACCAGTCAGCTGCTCCATGATGGGGCTAGCCCCGGGTACCTTCTTAAATGCGCAAGGTCCCAATTTCTCATTCTCTCAAGACGACACTTTCCTGAATTGACTTGCTAGGAAAGGGTCTTATCCCATTGGCTGGCTCTCACTTTTGAACTAGATATGCCCCATCCCTTCGTGGGCCAATTTGACCGGGTGGATTTTACGAGAACATGGGACTTTCCAGCGTGAGGTTGGTCTCTACCATGCCATTCGGGGTACATGTCACGGACTGCCTATCAATAAGGAGTTGTTCATGGCTCTCTTAGAGATGTACAACCAGCGGACAAGGACCTTCTTTACGCTAGGAGGGGAGATGGGTCTCGCTCTTCATGAGATGCACACCGTCTCTAGGCTGCCTTGGGGCAATAAAGTATTTGAAGTATATACTCGGACGAACGAAGAGTTCGAAGATTTGGAGCAACGACATCCGAGTTTCGTTGCTGTCTATCAGGAGTTGCTGTGTCATTACAGTTACTGTCAGCAGATGACCAAGAAGGATAGTAACTCGGAAGGGAACCTTCCGCATACTAGGGCTTGCCTCTTTCACCTTTTTCAGCAAGGTGCCTCAGGCCGGGTTACTCCTCGGAATCCTCTGACCCGAGAGCAAATACAGGATCTGGTGTTAACTGCCAAGAAGTCGAAGGACTTGAGCGACACGTTTGGGAGTCAAACTGATTCCTTTGATTATTTTTATCAGGATATCCAGTCGCTGTCGGAGAGGGCAATCCTGGCAGGGTTCTTGATGGTATGGCTACGAAATTGCGTGGTCTCAGGCGGAGCTGGTTCTATTGAGAGGATCAGCCAAAATTTTATCCTTCCTGCCGTGAAGCTGGCCTTCGGGGTCAGGCTAGCTCTTCTTCCGGCCATGGTGTGCAGTATACACCGTGGCCTCCGTACTTTTTCATCCAAAGTTATTGCACGTGACACAGCGATGAACTTTGAGCGAATCGAGTTGCCTTATCACTATCTGCTGGGGTAGCTATTAATGCACTGCCGGTCTTTGATGAGACCTGGCCCAGAAGACGACTCCATATTAGGCTTCGGCTTCGATACTAACAAGTTCTCCGTATGAGGTCCACTGCTAGTAATTCGACATGAAATCCCTCGATACAAATGACATGCCACGTCCACTTCCGGATGATATTTTAAGTTGCGACATCTCACATATGGACACTTAATTTTAGTACGGTCCATATACTGAGGGAATGCTTTATCGAACTGTAGGAACTGTTCTACCCCCTGTATAAATTCATCTCGCATACCGCACATGTCATCAGGATGACGATTGTAAATCCATGAACGATTTTGTAGATAGTAATTCATATTCATTTGAAGATAATTCTGCAGAGATGGATACACATTATTCGAGTATATTGTACAAATAAATGAATACAAGGATACATGTTCCTCAAAGTACAATACTTGACACGTGGTACCAATATACTTGACACTTGGGTTTTGTCACGTGTTCTTCGTGAGCCATTCTCTGAAAATAAAATTTACTTCTGCAAGCCTTTGGAGGCTACTAGAGTTATACTAGATTTTTGTTTTTTTTATAAAAGACTTATAAGTTCTTCGTATTTTTTGGTATAACTCTAGTAGACTCAAAAGGCTTGCCTATGTAAATTTATTTTTCAGAGAAAGGTTCACATGGACACTTAATTTTAGGCTAACACGGATACTTAACATAAGAGATAATGATATCTCTGTTGTAATGTGTTCCATATGAGCCCACAAGGAAAAGTTGACCTCAGAGTGTCCAAGCTAGCACTTACAATGAAATACTTAGCGATACCTAGCTAGCACTTACCTACATACCTAGTATCTTGACTCATGTATTGACACTATACCAATCATACTTACTTTTATAACTGTATATTTCTATACCCTTATATATGCATCTATCTATATAGATTATTAACCCTCACTAGCTCACTCATCCCTTACTCAAACATATACACATAAACACCTCTCACTTGGACACTCGCATACACTTAACTGTATTTTGATCCCCTTTTAAAATCTTTCAATTAGTGGTCTAATGATTTCTAGTCCAAAAGCTATGATACTTGGTTATTAATAGGGTAATTTCTAGGAAATTTCTAATGATACAAGGAATCTAGACTTAATATGGTTCATAGGATTTAGTTTCCATCTAAAATCCGTGAAAATGTCAATTCTAAATTCCCTAAAGACGAATTCATATTCCTAATTATAATTCTAAATTTTCCAATCAAAGAATTCACACACACACATTACATAACGCGTGTGCCGGGTCACATATATACACATAATACACGACATGTCTGTCCGTGTCAGTGTCTATGTCAGCGTGTGTGTGTTGTGTCAGTATATCTGTGTCAGTGTGTCTATGTCGTGTCAGCAAAAGGGAGATAGGGTTAAGATTACCTGACCAAGGGGTCGGGGTCGCTGGGGTAGGGGGCGAGGAAGGTCGACAGTAGGGGCCTGGAGCAGCGGTGGCGAGGATGTCGACGGTGGAGGACTGGAACATCGACGGCGAGGAGGTCGACGGTAGAAGACTTGAGCATCTGTGGCGAGGAGGAGGGCGATCGTCGGAGGGGAGGGTGGTCGTCGGAGGGAGGGCGATCGCCGGAGTGGAGGAGCAACGACACTAGTTGGAGGGGTAGGAGGTGTCACGCCCCAGAACCAGAATACTGGAGAGCGTGAGATAGACACGTCCAGCTATGTACATTGAAGTGCAACCCACATCGCAATACGGTCACGGCTATCTAGATGCATGAGGGTTAAACTACAATTCATCAGTCTCTGTGGTCTAGAACAAGCCTAGTGTCTCAATCTCAAGCAAGCAAATAAATGTACAAGATTGTTAGATCATCAGACATACAAAGTAAGGCATCCCAAATATTACATATTCAGATGATCATGAAGCTAGTCATACAAAATATGAGACTAGCAATAGTTAAGTCGTACATGATCAACCCTCGGATTTGTCAATCATATTACTGTCCTTAGGCAAACAGAAATTAAGTTTCAATACGAGCTAACACTTGCTCGCGGCTAAACGCCTCAAAAGAATAATTTACAATAGAGTGGGAGAGCAAAATAAGAAACCCACTCGTTGCCAGGATTACGTCTGGTGTTCACCATCTGGCTGGAAGGCAGGAAGATCCTCGGGTGCTACTCCAAAATTTGGCCATACAAAACCAGCTGGATCAGAACCCAAAAGAGCAAATATCACAAGGGAGGCTCCACTTAGGAACTAAAACTAGCATATAATAAAAAAAGAACTGATAAAAGAGCATATTTAAATAACATGAAAGACCGAGTTAACATAAAGCATAAGCTTGCAATAGGAGGAACAAGAGGTGGAATATAATTCCCATGTTAATCATGAGACAATTCATGCAAGAGTTACAAGAGTTATCAAGATTATTGGTGTACTTTAGTGCTTATGATTCAATAAGTGCAACACATGACAGTGTGCTGAAAATGTGCCCTACTTGTCGGCAGGCTACAAGTCCACAGGTGTGGCCTGGATAACAGGATCGCCTATAACTGGAAAATCTCTCTATATAAACTACTTGATCAATCTAGTCATTAACCTAGTCAGATTCATTATGAATGCCTAACCATGGTAACCAGGAATCCATGTCCTAGACATGATGCAAGATGAGACATGTAGCTTGTACAGGCACAATCAACCACGGGATCAAGGTAAGAGTTACACTAGCAAGACAGAAATAGTCGTCACATTAGCAATTAAGATTGTACATGTCATGTCAGGTTTACTTATCATGTCAAGAGTACATGTCTGGAGTACGCCTCGATGGGCCACTATCAAGAGTTATCAAGACGGGATCGTATTATCATGTTCAAGTCAAGTTCAATTCCAGTCAAATCTTATCAAGCTCAAGCTCTGTCATGCTTGACAAGTTGTTAAGTCGGGTCGTCACAAGGCAAGTCAAGTACAGGGTACAAGCTAGGATCACAACATTACACTAAGAACCATGAGAACAAGCATGGTTATAGGCAACAAGAATTATCATGGCAAGAAATGGCACAAGGGTCAAAAGGGGTGCTGAGGACAGCATGTGCCGGAGACAGCATGCGCCGAGGACAGCATGCGCTTGGGCCAAAAGGCACCAGAGCAAGGATGCGCCTGGGCTAAAAGGTGCCAGGGCCAGGATGCGCCTGGGATAAAAGGCGCTAGGGCCAACGACAGCATGCACCAGCACCAGCATGCGCCAGTGCCAGCATGCGCCAGCGCCAGCATACACCTGCATGTGTCAGCGCCAGTGCCAGCATATGCCAGTATGCGCCAGCACCATCATACACTGCTTTTCTTCTTCAACCAGCCTCTAATTGTTCATGGGAACCCATGAACTCCAAATGGCATAAATCCCTCAAATCAAGTCAGAATCTAACTTTTTGAAGGTCAAAATTGGGTAGAACGAGATTTTCTACAACATGAAGAAACTAGTTTTTCAAAAATACCAAGTTTTAATAGATCAAAACCAAGAAAAAAGAGAAAAGATCAAAACTTAGATCTACAAAAAACCTTCCAACAAAACCAAAATTGTCAAGTTCTGAAGAGGCTTAGAATCAAGCAATGAGACAGTAGAACAAAAAAAAATTTGTGATCTATCATGAAGCAAGTTGCACTTGCCTAGGGTTTCTTGGATGTAGGTGGAGAGGAGTAAATGAAGAAGATGAGACAAAATAAATAAAATTTATGGAGGAGAGAGAGAGATAAGTTGACTTAAATACCAAACCTCTAAGCAAGACAAGTCTAAATACGGTCTACCTGACAATTACTAAAAATTTGTACACGTATACAGAAAATACATATAACGGGAAACTGGAGTGACAACTCTACCCATATTAGAAGAATTCTATCCTCAGAATTTAATCAAGAGGCTAGAGGTGTCGGGACAAGTTATACTAATGCTGGCAATCTATGACTAACAGTCAATCAAGCAATCATTCATGCAAGCAAAGAATTAAAAGCATAAGGCATAAGAAAGACATTGTACCTTATGAGTCAAACAGGTATAGATATCGTGATCGGATATCATCCTCACATTTTCAAGTTGACTCACCCAAAGAGTGATAACCCCAAGCAATACGGACTAAACTAATAGTCTTGTTCTTGAGTACCTCCTCTCTTCGGTCCAATATGGATACGAGTCTTTCCTCATACGAAAGGTTGGTACAAACAACCAATTTCGAATGATCAAGGATGTGGCTCAGATCTGAAATATACCATCGCAATTGGATACATGAAATACGTCATGTACCTCAAGTAATGACGATGGAAAAGTGAGACAATAGGACACATCACCTATTCGCTCGAGAATATCAAACGGCTATATATACCTAGGACTAAGCTTTCCTCGTACGCCGAATCGAATGACGCCATGGGTAGACGAGATCCTAAGGAATACGTGGCCGCCAATAGAAAACTCAAGAGTACGCCGATGAGAATCGGTCCAATGGCGCTGACGATCTTGCGCAACTCGAAGATGATCTCTGACTTGTCTGACCACCTGGATAGTCTATATAACCATCTATGGACCAAGCATCTGCCTCTCGCCTATATCATCCCAGGCTAAAGGTAATCTGTACTTCTTGCCATACAGTACCTCAAACGGTACCATCTGGATACTGGCCTAAAAACTGTTATTGTAGGAGTACTCCACTAGATGCAGGTGATCTTCCCACGAACCACCAAAGTCAAGTGTACATGATCGCAACATATCTTCAAGAGTTTGAATCGTTCGCTCTGACTGACCATCTGTCTGCGGATGATAAGCTGAACTAAACTTGAGACGAGTTCACAAACTCTCTTTAAGACTCCGTCAAAAGTACGATGTAAATCTAGAATCTTTGTCTGATACGATACTGACTAGCACTCCATACAATCTGACTATCTGCCTGAGGTACATCTCTGCTAGCTGATCCGTCGACTGACCAATCCTAAAAAGGAGAAAATGAGGTACCTTGGTGAGTCAGTCAACTATAACCCATATAGCATCTCTTCCAGCTGGGGATTTAGGTAATCCAGTTATAAAATCAATGGTAATATGCTTCCATTTTCGTTCTGGAATCAGTAAAGGTTGAAAAAGTCTAGCTGGTCTATGATGTTCAGCTTTGACTTGTTGGCAAACTAAATAACGAGAGACAAATCGAGCTATCTCCCTCTTCATGCCATTCCACCAAAAATGCTGACGGATATCACGATACATCTTCGTACTACCAGGATGAATTGAATACTGTAAACTGTGAGCTTCTGCCATGATATCTTGCCTGATGTTATTACTAGGTACATAAAGATGCTTTCCATGTCGGAGCATGCCATCTTCGTGAATGCATAACTCTGCTCTTCTTCTCGTTTCATATTCTGCCCTAAGTTGCTGAAGCTTAGAATCCGTTGATTGAGCTATCTTAATTCTTTCAACTATGCTGGACTGAACTTGCATACTGGCCATCAATGCCACATTGGTAGGAAGAACAATCTCTATACCCATCTTCTGAAGATCCTCTAATAACTTTGGCTGTGCTGTTAGAAAATAAGCTCATGCTCTTCTACTCAACGCATCTGCGACTACGTTGGCCTTTCCAGGATGATATTGCAGGTTGATGTCGTAATCCACTAGTAACTCTATCCATATTCTCTGATGCATGTTAAGATCCGTCTAGGTAAACACATACTTAAGACTCTTGTGATCGGTAAAAATCTCTACCCGATCTCCATACAAGTAATACCTCTAAAGCTTAAGTGCAAAAACTACTGCTGCTAACTCCAAGTCATGGGTTGGATAATCTGTCTCATGATCACGAAGTTGACATGATACATAAACTATACCTTACTATGCTGCATCAAGACGCATCCTAATCCTCTGTCTGAAGCGTCACAATAAACTAAAAATCCTCTAGTTCCATCAGGAAGCGTGAAAATGGGTTCCGTCATCAATCCTTGCTTTAACTTATCGAATGAACACTGTACTCTACTGTCCAAGCAAACTGTACATCATTGCGGGTCAACTGCGTCAATGGTGCTAAAATCCGAGCAAAATCTGATACAAATCATCGATAATAGTCGGCCAATCCTAGGAAACTGTGAACTTCTGCGACGGTACTGGGTACTAGCCATGTCTCTATAGCCACTTTGTTTTGGGGTTCCACCTCCACTCTACCTCTGGTGATTATATGACCTAATTTCAAAATGCGATCAAGCCAAAATTCGTACTTACTGAACTTCGCGTACAATTGGTGCTCTCTGAGAATCTGAAGGACTATTCGGAGATGCTGCTCATGCTCTGCTTCATTTTTGCTATAGACTAAGATGTCATCTATAAACACTATCACGAACTGATCCAAATAAGGCATAAATATGCGATTCATGAGATCCATGAATACTGCTGGCACATTGGTCGTCCCGAATGGCATAACGAGAAACTTCCAATGCCCATATCTAGATCTGAATGCTGTCTTCGAGATGTCTTGCTCTCTAACTCTGATCTGATGGTACCTCGACCGCAAGTCAATCTTCGAGAATACTGCTGCTCTACTGAGTTGATCGAACAGGTCATCTATCATTGGTAGGGCATGTTTGTTCTTAATTGTTACATAATTCAGGATACGATAATCAACACATAATCTTGATGTATCATCCTTTTTTTCATAAGAATCATCGGGGCACCCCAAGTTGATCCGCTAGCACGAATGAATCCCTTAGTTTTGAGTTCTTCAATCATCTTGTACAGGATCTCCAACTCTGGTGGTACCATTCTGTAGACTCTCTCTGATACTGGTGCTGTCCCTGGAATCAAATTAATAGTGAACTTTATCTCTCTCTGGCGGCATGCCTGGAAGCTATTCGAGGAATACGTCAGGAAATTCTTCTATTACTCTGGAAAACTGAACTGATGCTGCTACCACCAACCAAAAGACTGTTGGAGAAGGTTCTACTTCGCCTCTAAAAAATAAAAACTCTTCTTCGTCGGGAATACCAAAAATAATCCTATCAACATGGCAGTATATTATTACATATTGATCCTTCAATCAATCCATTCCTAGGATCACATCATAGTCGGCCATCAAAAATTCTATCAATCTAGCAGAAAAATCTCTACCGCTAACTACGATTCGACACGAGGAAAAGACTCTATCTTCTCCAACAAGACCGTTAACAGTAAGTATATTGAGCCTTACTAATAATGACTCGGGCTCTAGTCCTATCCGTATTATGAATCGTACAGACATAAATAAATATGATGCACCAGAATCAAATAATACTGATGCTGGAAAAGAGTTGACGAGAATGGTACCTGCCACCATCTTACCTGATGCCAATTCTTCTGTTGTGGTCAGAGCCATAGCTTAACCCTGTACCCTTGGTGCTAGTCCCCTCTGCTGGTGACCTCTCTGTCTGTTCTGAATCTGAGCTTGGGCCTGAGCATACTATTGTGGCCTCTGCTGCTGGAAGGCTTGAGCCTGAGGCGGCAATGGCCTCGAAAGCTGGTGCTGCTGCTGCTGTACTGGTGCTGGACCCCTAACCGATGGACTAATTAGGGTTGATGAAGATGAACTGGCTCTATGCGGACATGACCCTATCATGTGATCCGGTACTCCATAAGCCAAGCACAATCCCTGTGCTATGTGACACTCTGAAACCACGTGTCCAGGCTTCCTCAATGAGTACAGCCCATTGCAGAAGACTGCTTCTGCCTTTGTTGTTGAGGGTACGTCAGAGTCGAGTGCTGAACCGACGAAACTATGATCGCCCTCGTAGGAGTTCCAATAGTCAAAGCCCTAGCCGCTGGGGCTGGTGCTGATGACTGAGACAACTAACCAGGAGGCCTCTTCCGTCCTCTAGTTCGATCTACTATCCTCTAGAAGGTATAGTCATGCCTCCTAGCTGCTCTTAAAATAGCATCAAAGGTCTGGTGCTCAAACTGCTCCACTGCTAGAATGATCTTTAGGTGGATTCCCTGCTGGAATCGCTGTGTTCGGTCCAATTCGGTCGCCACCAAGGTGGGAGCAAGCCGACTAAGCCTGAAAACTCGGCCGCATATCCATCGACCGTCCTTTCCATCTGCTTGAGATTGCTAAATCTGGTCTGCAGATCTTACCGAGCTACTCTATCAAAGTACTTCGTTTGGAACTTGTCGCTGAATACCGCCAATAAGATAGGCATCGCCAATCCAACTGCTTGTATCGTCCACCAACTACGGGCTAAGTCCAATAACTGTAAGTGCATGACGGCCACCTTCTCTTCCTCTGAAATCCGAGCTGCCTCCAGAATATCCTCTATATCCTGAAGCCAATCATCGAAAACAATAGCATCTTTCACTGCCGTCAAAGAAAGGAGGGTTCAGGTGCTTGAAGCTGTTAGCCACATTGTTCCCTTGATAGCCAACTTTGCCCATAGCATCTTTTACTGTCTGCTGCAGGACATCGCCCCGACGGTCTTGTGATGTAAGCAAGTCCCGGATGAGTCCCATCTGGGTTCTATTGTCAGGATCTACAGGCTGGGCTGGCTGAACTGGCGGCTCTGGATTCCCGAAAGATATGACTCGGGATGCTACTCCTGAGTGCTGGGTTTGGTCCCCAGATTGCTGCTGGTTCACTTGTTGCTAGTTCTCTGGGGGTGCTCCACCCGGCTGATCGGTAGGACTAGAAACAATGCCGCTGAAGAAAATGATATGGAAAACAATAAGAAAGGACCAAGATAGATCAAGGATAAAGCACCTTATCAGGCCAAGATTCAGGAAGATTAGAAATTACGAGTAGAGATCAAAGACGAATACCGGTAAAACTCTCACATATCTTGATTTACAAGACCTGCATAGGCCACCACTTAAATTGTGTCACGCCCCAGAACCAAAATACTGGAGAGTGGATGACAGACACAGCCAGCTACGTATATTGAAGTGCAACCCACCTCATAATATGGTCACGAATGTCTAGATGCATGAGAGTTAAACTACAATCCATCAGTCTCTGTAGTCAAGAACAAGCCTAGTGTCTCAATCTCAAGCAAACAAATAAATGTACAAGATTGTTAGATCATCAGACATACAAAGTAAGGCATCCCAAACATTACATATTTAGATGATCATGAAGCTAGTCATACAAAATACGGGACTAGCAAGAGTTAAGTCATACATGATCAACCCTAGAATTTGTCAATTATGTTATAGTTCTTAGACAAACAGAAATTAAGTTTCAACACGAGCTAACACTTGCTCGGCGGCTAAACGCCTCAAAAGAATAATTTACCATAGAGTGAAAGAGCAAAATAAGAAACCCACTCGTTGCCAGAATTACGTCTGGTGTTCACCAACTGGCTGGAAGGCAGAAAGATCCTCGGGTGCTACTCCAAAATCTGGCCATACAAAACTAGCTGGGTCAGAACCCAGAAGAGCAAGTGCCACAAGGGTGGCTCCACTTAGGAACTAAAACCAGCATATAATAAAAGAAGAACAGTTAAAAGAGCATATTTAAATAACATGATAGACTGAGTTAACATAAAGCATAAGCTTGCAGTAGGAGGAATAAGAGGTGGAATATAATTCCCATGTTAATTATGAGACAATTCATTCAAGCATGGCCAATCAAGTCCTACGGCTTGCTATTGTTAGCTAACTAGGGTTATCACAAGTTTAGTTACTAACTAGACGCAATAAGATGTTCTCACAGTCACAAGCCCTGCAGACTATCCAAGTTATCTAGGCGAGGGTTACAAGTGTTACAAGAGTTATTAAGATTAGTGGTATACTTTAGTGCTTATGATTCAAGAAGTGCAACACATGACAGTATGCTGGAAATGTGTCATACTCGTCGACAGGCTACAAGTCCACAGGTGTGGCCAGGATAACGGGATTGCCTATAAGTGGGAAATCTCTTTATATGAACTACTTGATCAATCTAGTCATTAACATAGTCAGATTCATTATGAATCCCTGACCGTGGTAACCTAGAATCTATGTCCTAGACATGATACAAGACGAGACATGTAGCTTGTACAGGCACAATCAACTACGGGATAAAAGTAAGAGTTACACTAGCAAGACAGGAATAGCCGTCGCAACAACAATTAAGATTATACATGTCATGTCAGGTTTACTTGTCATGTCAAAAGTACTTGTTTGGAGTGCACCTCGACGGGCCACTATCAAGAGTTATCAAGACGGGTTCATATTATCATGTTCAAGTCAAGTTCAACTCCAGTCAAATCTTATCAAGCTCAAGCTCTGTCATGCTCGACAAGTTAGTAAGTTGGGTCGTCACAAGGTATGTCAAGTACAAGGTACAAGCCAGGATCAAACCACTACACTACGAACCATGAGAACAAGCATAGATATAAGCAATAAGAATTATCATGGCAAGAAATGGCACAAGGGCCAAAAGGTGTACCAGGGACAGCATAAGCCGAGGACAGCATGCGTCGGGTACAGCATGCACCGAGGACAACATGCGCCAGGGCCAGCATGTGCCTGGGCCAAAAGGCGCCTAGGCCAATAGGCGCCAGGGCCAGCATGCGCAAGCACCAGCATGCGCCTGCATGTGCCAGCGCCAGCATGCACTAGCACCAGCATGCACTGCTCTTCTTCTCCAACCAGCCTCTAAATGTTCATGGGAACCCATGAACTCCAAAT
Source organism: Iris pallida (assembly GCA_029216955.1). Lineage (NCBI taxonomy): Eukaryota > Viridiplantae > Streptophyta > Magnoliopsida > Asparagales > Iridaceae > Iris > Iris pallida. The sequence goes on from JANAVB010007399.1 coordinate 40,824,046, forward strand.
GGCATAAATCTCTCAAATCAAGTCGGAATCTAACTTTTCAAAGGTCAAAATTAGGTCGAACGAGATTTTCTACAATATGAAGCAACTAGTTTTCAAAAATACCAACTTTTAATAGATGAAAACCAAGAAAAAAGAGAGAAAAAAATCAAAACTTAGATCTACAAAAATCTATCCATCAAAACCAAAAATGTTAAGTTCTAAAGAGGCTTAGAATCAAGCAAAGAAGACAATGGAAGAAAAAAATTTGAGATCCATCATGAAGCAAGTTGTACTTGCCTAGGGTTTCTTGGGTGTAGGTGGAGAGGAGTAAATGAAGAAGATGAGAAGAAATAAATTAAAGTTATGGAGGAGAGAGAGAGAGAAGTTGAGTTAAATACCAAACCTCTCCATCTCGAACCAAACCAAGCCAAGCCAAGTCATGTTGAACCAAACCAAATAAACCAAGGCAAGTTTAAACCAAGATCAAGCTAAGCAAGTCAAGTTTAACTACGGTCCACCTAACAATTGCTAGAAATTCGTACACGTATACAAAAAATATGTAAAACGGAAAACGAGAGTGACAGGAGGAAAAGTTTGGAATTTGGAAAATTTAGAATGGAGGAAAGTGAATCCCGATGGACGTATATTAAAAACTTAGTAACGTTTATGTTATACGTCGCTACCTTATTAATATATTCCGACATACACGTTGCCAAACGTCGCCAATGACAAAAACATAGCGATGTTCGGCGACTCCAAGGCGACGTCATTTTTATAATACCAACGGTAGTCGGTAGGTGTCACAGAACGTCGCAACCAGTAACGTATGACGAAGTCTGTTTAATACGTCGCTAATTTCAGCAATATTAGCGACGTCATTTGCCGGAGTCGCTAAAAACGTCGCTAATATGACTTATTTTGGTAGTGTTATATATATATATATATATATATATATATATATATATATATATATATATATATTTTTATATATATATACATATATATATATATATATATATATATATATATATATATATATATATATATATATATAGACATATATATACATATATATATATATGTATATATATACACATATATATATATATATATATATATATATATATATATATATATATATATATATATATATATATATAATATAATATCACAAAAAATATATATAAAATAAAAAAATAAATAAAATAGTAGTTAGGTGTGGGTTGGTGGTTGTGGTGACTGGGAGGAGTAGTAGTGGCGTTAGGTGGTTTTGGTGAGTCGGGGAGAGGCGAGGTCGTGTGGATCTGGGTTTGGGCGGTGAGGCGCTGGCTGGTGTAAGGCCAGGGGGTCGGTCGGTGGTACTAGTGGTAGAGTTGGGTTAGGAGATTCGAGATAGGGTGACCAGAGTGGTAGTGCAGTGGAAATAGATTTAGGTAAAAAAGATTGTGCTTTGGTGGCGTGAGGTTGTGCAGGGAGGTTGTGGTGATCTTGACGGTGGTTATGGTCATTGGTGATGGTCGACGGTGGTGGTAAGTTCACTGGAGATGGTCTGGTTGTGGTGAACGGAGTAGGGAGGAGCAGAGTAGAGGCAGGGAGGAGAAATTGAGAAGGAGAGATCAGCGATTCAGAGAAGATCGTCGGAGTACGGCCGGACACGGCGGCCCGCGACGATCGGAGCAGAGATTGGTGGCAGGAGAGTGAGAAAGAGTGAATGTTCTATAATAAAATATTTTAGAGTACCCAATAATTAAATTGTAGAATAGTAGTGCGTTCTCCAAGCCTTAGTGACATGAGTGTAAATTGTAATAGATCTAGGGACATATAGTGAGGACTACTAAAAGATCTAACTAAACACTAAATAAACACTAACTAATCCTTAATTAGTAACTAATTAGTAATTAAGACTAACTAATCAAATAGTTATTTCCTAGCCCAAAACTCTTAGGCCCACAGTCCAATCCCAAGGCTTGGTAGATAATTAGAATAGCTAGCCCACAATCCAAGTCCAAGGCTTGGTAGGCTTCACAAATAATTAATAAATAATAAAATAATTCTGAAAATAAGATTATCAAATTGTTAAATAATAATAATTAAAATTAGGAATAAATTCATAATAAATTTGAAAAATAATTTTATAAATTCCCAAATAATGACGTTGATTTCCAAAATAGAAATTCAAATTTAAGTTGTTACAAGTGTACACCCCTTAAAAAAATTTTGTCTTGAAATTTAAAATATTACGATCAATAGAATTAAAATCTAAATACAATCAAGGATAGTATTAAAATCTAAGTACAAATATCAATATAAGCAAATTCACTCGGCATGGCCAAATACATGAAAGATGTGATTTGGCATGAATAAGATTAAGAAATTTAGAAATAGTATGGTTTGGTAAGATCGAAATCTAACCATGATTATGGCATGACCAAGAATAAAAATCAAATCGTGTATGCACGATTAAATAAAAAATTTAATTTGACACGACTAAGGATAATCAATTCTGGTTAAACATAATCATTCACACACGATTAAACTAATTTGGCACGATAAAGATTATTATCGAAGTATGGTCAAAACCATTTAGGCATGATCAAAAATAAATTAGAAACAAAATCTTAAAAGCATGATGAAGAATTAAATCCATTCTCTTAGGCATAATATAGAATTAAAACCGTTTAGATCAAAATTATTATTTATGATCTGTAGAAGCATAAAAAAAATTCAGCAAATGAAGCCCCATACGCCCAAGCTAGTGAAGCTCCTTGCTCCCAAGCCAGTGAGGCTCCATGCGTCCAGTCAATAAAGCTCCATGCGTCCAGCCAGTGAAGTTTCATGAGCCCAAGACTAGCTCCTCCAAAAGGAGGGTGCATAGCCTGAGACATGGCTATGCGCCCAAGCCTGACTCAGTCAAAGCCATGATCAAAATATGCACCAAAGCACATGGCCACGTCAGTCTCCATGAGCAGTCGTACGTCGAAGCATGCGACCACGTCAACACCACGACCAACCCACGATCTCGCGGCCTGTATGCGTATACATCCTATGCGCCCAAAGCAGAACTATACACCCATATATAAACCAGCGTGTTTTCTCATGTGGGCGCATAACATCATTCTAGCTCAAGAACGACTATAAAAGGGGGGCCTCATCCCTCTTCAAAATACAGAATGGAGAGCATTTTCAAGAGCTAAATTGTCGCACTTCTTGCCAGTGAGCCGAGAGTTAGCAATTTTCTTAGGTTTTCTCTCACTTTTGTAATCGGAGTGTCAACGGAGTAAAGGAGCAACTGCTGCTCGATCTCCATCGTTCCATTCTCCAGAATTCTTTTTTGTACTCGGGGATCCTCAACGTAGGATCTCTCAGGCATACTCGATTTGTGGTGCCTTGCGCCAATAAAAAAGACAGCATTTTCTTCTTCTTTTTTGTGTGTGTCCGTAAAAATGGTGACTCTATTGGAGACTACCTTTTCTTCTGATGAGAAAGTGGTGACACAATCAGATACCGACAAAGTAGGGAGCACTCAGAAGATGCTGATCGTAAAGTTCGATGAGCAGGCGTTCGAAGAGACGCTTTCGAGGGATGGCTCTACTCCCTTAAAATCAGTGAAGCCAAACAAGTCTCGCAAGACTTGGCTTTTGAAGGCTCGCTGTGCATATCCTGCTAGTGTCATAGCAGGTATGCAACTGGAGGACTCTGTCACATGGGCGCATAACTCTGCTACATAAGTTTCCCAAATGGAGAAGGCTCACTCCGTTCCGGGCTCTACTAGCCCAGTGACTTCTTTTCTGCACAGCCAACAACAGGATGTTCAACACCCGAGACTTGGCAAAAAAAAACACTACGATGCCAAGAATTGGGGTGTGCGACACTCTGGCCAAACCCGACGAGGCTCACAAACGAAGGAGACAAAACTGGAAGAAAACAACGTTGCTCCACCAAGCATATGTCCAAAGCCATGCGCCCAATGGAGTGTTTGGGCACATAGCCCCAACCAGAACACTTCTGTCTTCAGCAGGCTGGGCATCCAAAGCCATGCGCCCAAGGCTATGCGCCCAGGCTCTCTGGATCTATACTATGCACCCACATCAAGGAGGCTCAGACATGCTGTCAAGGAGTATACGTCCAAGGCTAGTCTCTAAGTCCTATGCGCCCACAACAAAAAGGCAGGCCCCAACACGTATAGCACGTGACTGTCTTCAAGGACATCAGAGAACTTAGGTGTGGGGGTTGCCTCTGCACGTAAACTAAGTCTGGATGCGCCTACTCTCCTTACAAACCCGCATGCAAAGCTCGGTGATACATGCAACATGGGTTGTAAGGCAAAACTCCCTTCCGCTGACTTGCGCGACATAATAAATCATAAGCATAAAGCGAGAAAGGACATAACAAATTATAGTGGCCATCCGTGCACCAGTATTGTTATCAACTGTTGTTGCTCCAAACAATAATAGTGCTCCAGAGAAAGTCCGTGTTTCGACGGCTGTACTTCTCTGATGATGAGAAGCCAGAAGCCACTATGTGTTTCATCCAATATGGCTTCATGGGGTCCTCCTTACGGAAGCCCCAATCAAAGACGGTGGACTACGAATCCAACATTCTCTCTCAGTTCCGCAAGAAGAAGAAGTCTACCAATAGATGGCCAGCAGGTTGTCACTTCCGAAGGAGTCTATATGGGTACTCGGTCAAAGGCAAGGTTTCGTACAGACGACGAAAAATCCCAAGCTGGGGGTAGTATTCCCTCAGAGTCTGAAGCGGATGACCTCCACACTGGGGGTAGCCTTCCAGGGGACGATGATTTCTCCGAATCCGATGGCAACTGTCTACCTCCTCTACCTGAAGATGAAAGACTTGTCCACTCGAAGACAGATAGTAACAGCACCAGTTGTACTATTTCTTTTATTCATCCTCGTATATTATCTACATACATGGCAGACAGAAAAAGACCTGGAGAAGCCAGTGATCAGACCAGCAAACGGTTAGCGGGTCTGGAAACAGCAGTCGCCAAGATCACTGATATGCTTACCAGTATAATGGCAGTTCAAGCTGCTGGGGCTGTTCCTCCACCTCAATAAAATGTCTCGGTCGACGTTAGTCCAGCTCACAGCAACAACCCTCCTTCACTATAAAAGGAGTATCATTCTGTTGCGCCTCCTCCAAATCTTGTAAATGCTGGAGGTGGTCCTTCGCCAACGACGCCTGATAACCGTTCAGCAGCTGTTTCCCAATACCTGCTCAATCAACAGGATGCAATTGATTCCCTGGTCGCTCGTCTCGACACCATCTCACACAAAGGCGAGCTTTAGAAGATAGGGATATCTCAACCGTATCCTCCTGAGTAGGAGAATGCTACCTATCCTCCTAACTACAAGCCGCTGACGCTGAATTCATTTGACGGATTGACTTCTCCTCGTCAGCACATGACGTACTTCAACACGCAGACTCTGTACTTGCCCAGAGATGATCCGTTCTTGTCGAAGATGTTTATTAGCACCTTGTAAGAGGTAGCTTTCGAATGGTTTTGCAGTCTGCCTGACGGATGTATCAATTCATTCAAAGACTTGGAGAGATTGTTCCTCAACAGGTTTTACGAGAGCGTCCTGCATGTTAGTATGTCCACCCTCATTAAGACCAAGCAAAGGAGGACTGAGTCTGTCATCGCCTTCATCGAACGCTTCAGGCGGCTAGTACTGAAGATGCCCTTCGGCATACCGGATTCAGAACTTATGGATACTTGTCGACATAACTTCCTTCCTACAATAAAGTTTTGTCTGGATATACATAAGTATGATATATGGCCCGCTTTCATTGGGGCCGATGATGCTGCTGAAAATGATGTTCCTAACTTGGAACTATGGGGGTTGAAAACACCCAAATCCGAAGATCAGGGCAAGCATCCTCAAACTATCCCTATTCGTGGGGGTAAAAGGAAAGAAGTCTCGAAGATCGACACATCCAAATGAGCTTCCAATTCTCAGGGTACCTCCGACAAGCCCAAGGAGACCTTCTCCTTTGACGAAGATGATGTCATTACCATCTTTTATACATTAACGAAAGGTAATAAACTGACATTGCCTCCACCACGACGTCCTACAGAGGCGAGCCAACTCAACGATCCCAAGTACTGTCTCTATTATCAGTACATGCATCACTCCACCAAGGACAGCATCGTTCTGAAGAAGAAGATACAACAGCTTATCGACAGCCAAGTGATCAACCTCGAAGCTGAAGATAAGGTCGTATCTTCTAACATGATCTCTCTTCAGTTTGGTGACTTTCTTTCCATAGAATTCCCAGACGGCGTGGTCCTGATTCCCAAGGCAATAATGGAAGTCGTAAACCTACCGCCAGCTTGCTACTCAACATTGGTCCCGCTCACGACTGAATGTGGTGAGATCATGTAGGTCCATCCAGACCTTGTGTAAGAAGTGACACGGGGGGTAGTACCTTCCAAAGCAAAAAGGGGCAAGAAGTACAAGTTATGCCATATGGTATCCTCTTCCATCTACGAGGTTCTATCTGGCGAGACGCGTTCGGGGAAGACTTATCTTCGGACGTACGATCCCGAACAAGAAGTAGTACCTTCTCAAGCTTCTGCTGCCCCTACAAGCTCAGAAGTCGTCCCGTCTAAACCTTCAACTACGGACAAAGCCAAGCAGAAGGAGACGCGGTTTGACAAATCTCTGAAGGCGCCAGCTCCCGAAGGCATGGATCGGCCCTACAACTTTAACATACTAGCACATCTAGCCAATACACCTGCCAGGTTGTCTCTGTTCGATCTATTACGCCTCTGCAAAGAAATGCGAAAGGCTTTAAGTGAGGCATTACTACATGCCGACTCTTACCTCGCTGAAGTCAAAGCCCCTACTGAAGACCCTGTCTCCTGTCCCCACTACCACAGTACTATGGAAGTGGTGCCCAACATCACCTTCTCACAATAGGACATGTTACTCAAAAATAATCGTCATGATAGACCCCTATACTATACAGGAGTAGATTGGGGTGATCAAGGTGGACCGCTTGCACATCGATCCAGGATCCTCCCTCAGCATCATTCCTAAAAGTCTGCTTCAAATTCTGGGAATCTCTCTGTACAAGCTATCTGCAACCAACACAACTATCATGGCTTTCAATGCTGGTCGAAGCCATCCGCTGGGCAAGATCCGTCTCAAATGTCAGATCGATGATCTCCGAACGGAGGTTTCCTGCTATGTGATCGATGCCAACATATCCTACAATATTTTATTGGAACGTCCATAGATACACGAGAATATGATCGTTCCTTCCACACTTCACTAGTGCTTCAAGTATGTCAACAATGACGGTGTCGTGAAGACGGAGTTTGCTGATGTCGATCCTTTTAAGGGCATCGAAGCTTACTATAGAGATTCGGTACTTTACCAATCTCATCCCCCCAAGGATGATGGCAACGAAGCTGACAATGAAGTTGAAGCAAGTCCATCCTCCAATGATGGTCCCCTGATTATCTGAGTCAAAGGACGTACTACTCCAAAAAGTACTCCGAAGCCTCTCACAATCTGGATGAAAAAGAAAAACCCTGACAAGGTCAAGCCACTGACCATCACTCTTAGCAAGACACCCCGGAAGGAACTTACTGATGCCCGTCCTCCCAATCCTGAAGAATTACCCTACGTGGTGAACTCTGCCAAGACTGTGGCTCCTCTTCCAGATGATGATCCTCTCAATGAGTATATTAATACTCATAATAATGTACCTTCAGCGGATAATGTTATCCCTGAAGAAGAACTTGCATATTTCCTTAGTAAAGGTTTATCTTTGAATTACTCCGATGTCTATCAATCTGTAAACCACTACATGGATACGATATACGCCCTAGAAAATGGCATAGGACCACGCCTTTGCATGCCGGTCACGACGCCTCACCTGCGAGAAAAAGTTTACCCTGAAGATATCCTCTACTTCATCATTCCAGCCAAAAAGAAGGATGAAGAACTAATCATCTTCGATCGTATAATTGGCGAAAGAAAGTTCGTACCAGACTCTACTTCTCCCAAGCACAACACAGAAGCTGACTATGTCTCTGGAAAAATACAACTTTTTTGGTATAGTTGGCAGGCCAAGAACATCGTCCAGAACATGGAATATGACATCAAAAGTGACAAAGGGCTAAATTATGACCGATGACGACAGTTGCCAATATAACACTTTGCTCCTCTAGGTAAACCCGAGAACTACTATCAACGAAGAGGTGTTGGTTTGGGCTATGTCACTCCTCCAACAACTCCTGAAAGATCAGATGATGAAGCAGATCGTTGTTCTCATTCCTCTGATTCCTCCCTCTGGGACTTAGACTCCAGCATCGGCGACATGTTCAAAGCAACTCTGTCGGTCAACATGGTTTCTGCCGACCAAATTACAGACGATGTCCAATCAATTGAGCTTGAACAATAGGCTCAAAAGATGGATACTAGGTGGGAGCTGTGCTTCAAACAACGGGAACCACCTACCGAAGACGAAGTCATCCAAGTCAATCTAGGAGGCGAAGCATCTTTCAAACCAATCTTCATCAACAAAAGTCTATCTGGCGATGAACGCCAATCTCTTATACAGCTTATAAGAGAATACATTAATGTCTTCGCATGGAGCTACGAAGACATGGCAGGTTTGGACCCTAAAGTCGCCATGCACCGCCTGAATATTTCGTCTAAAGCTAAGCTAGTGAAGCAGCAACAACGACGATTCCGATCAGACATCATGGAAGCCATCGAAAATAAAGTCAGGAAGCTCATTGCCAGTGGATTCATTCGCGAAGAATATCACCCAGATTGGGTTGTCAACATCGTTCCAGTCATAAAAAAGAACGATAAAGTTCGAATCTGTATCGACTACCGTAATTTGAACTCTGTATGCTCGAAGGACGAGTTCCCTCTACCAATCATCGACATAATAATCGATAATACTTGCGGCTTCGAATGGTTGTCCTTCATGGATGGGTTCTTAGGCTACAACCAGATCAAGATGTTCTCCGATGATGAGAAGCACACATCTTTTCGAACACCGTTGGGGGTATACTGCTATACGGTGATGTCCTTCGGATTGAAGAATGCAGGGGCGACATACCAGCGAGCTATGAACACAATTTTTTACGATAATTTGTACAAAACTGTGGAGTGCTACGTAGACGATATCGTAGTCAAAAGTCGTCTCAAGGGCAACCACCTCCAAGACTTAAGAACGGTGTTCGAACTAATGCATGCACACCAACTCAAGATGAGTCCAACCAAGTCTTTTCTGGGAGTCTCCAGCGGCAAGTTCCTTGGTTTCGTCATCACTTCAAAGGGTATACATCTAGACCCAGAGAAAGTGAAGGCTATCCTCGACATGCATCCTCCAAGAAATCTCAAAGAGCTACGCGGACTACAAGGAAGGCTAGCTTACATCAGACGATTCATTTCGAACCTTTCTGGAAGGTGTCAACCATTTACTCAGCTCATAAAGAAAGGCATTTCTTTTGTCTGGACTGAACAATGTCAACGCGCATTCGACGACATCAAGGCATACCTAACAAGTCCTCCAGTAGTGGTATCTCCAATAATAGGGAAGCTCTTCTTACTATATGTCCGCGCTATATGTAGCATCCAGTTTTTCATAGAAAGGGTATTTTAGTCATTTTAGCCATTTTGGCCATTTTGTGATTTTCTAGATATTTTGACTTGTGTTGTGCTAGCAACTGGTTTAACCTTAGTGGATATTATATAGGAGTCTAACCATGTCTTAGAAATTATTTTTCACCTATTAGAATTTATTTAGGGCTTGGGTTCAATTTAGAAGACTTTTGGATAATTTTTAAGCCTTTTTGCATGTAGCCTTTTGAGCCTTTTGACTTGGGCCTTATTTCAACTTGAGAGGGAGTTGGCCCAAGTGAAACTCTAACCCTAGAAACCCCAATACTGGATGGCCACAGTAGTACCCCCTCTCTCATTCATTTATGAAGTATAGCCTCCACAAGTGAAAACCCTAATAGATCTTCTCCAAAAATTTCTAGTTTCTTCATCCGGAGTCCGTTTCTCCCCAAATGAACTCTGTTGCACTCATATAGAAGAGGAGGATTTGCTGGAGTATTACATTCGAGGAGGCAGAGGCATTTACTTGAGGGGAAACGACCGACACGTCGTTCGAGGAGTTCCGTTTATTGGATTCTCGATACTCAATACGTAAACCCTTTTCTACCATGGTTATTCTGAATTTTCTTTCATATTTGCATCCATATAGGTACCCTAGACATGCCCTAAATTTTGGTTATGTTTTGAGTTCGTTTAGTAGCGGTATCAGACATATGTCGACCCGTCAAGGCACGTGTTCGACGAAATGCCGCTAAGAAATGAAACTTGCTATTTTTTGATTCTATCTTCACAAAATTTTAGATAATATTATTTTAAGAAACTTTTGTGAAGACGGATCAGAAATCGACACGATTTTGGCATCCGAACGGACACGGACACGCGTGCACGAGATCCCGTGCACGGTCTCGTGCATGCCCTGCTGTCTGTGCGTCATAACTCGATGCACAGAGCTCCATCTAGCGTGAAATTTTACAAGCACGTAGGAGACACCTTTGCCCACTCGCCCGTAAAATTTCATGATGTTTTGTTGAGCAAGCACGGAGTTATTCGTCGTGCACTGTTCAGCCATTCTGTGCACCCGACTGAAATTTGGGACTGAAACGCTCTTCATACGCGCACACAACGCGACGAGGGACCGTTCCAGTAGTTTGAATACGTATCCCTATACCTAGACTACACAAGGGCTCGACCCCGAGTCGCAAAGTGGCCCCACGCGCGAGCCACGAGCAGCGAACCACCCAAAGACCTTAGTTTAGTCGAGTTGACCGACAAGTTGACCAAGTTGACAAAAGTCAACTTTGGGTCAAACTTGATCCAATGCAACTCAAATGAACTTAGAATGACCTAGAAAGTTGTGTGTGACCTAAAAATTAGTAAATGGACTAGTTGGCCAATGTTTGACCAGGTTTGACCAGAGTTGACCAAGGGTTGACTTTGACCAAAAGGGACCTAGAAGCATGTAGTCTTGCATTGTAGCTATTTTCTTTGATATTGTAGACTTGGTTGTGACATGTGGATACTTTAAATAGGTTTACATCACTCCAGTTCAGTTATACATTCTCATCAGCAGCTCGGATTGTCAGGCGGGTACATTCTCTAATAGTTCTTTCATTTACTTGTCGAATTCTATATTTCAGTTTTAGTCAGTTCTATTTGATTCTCGGTTACAAACACGAATTAATATTTTTATGGAATTCATGTATACGACACACATACCTTACTTGTCTAGCCTCTATTACAAGAACCATTACAAGAATCACCTACAAGCACTTTCATGTTCTAGCTAGATTTATTCTCGATTTACGTGTCGTGTTATGGATTCATTCATATTTATCGGGCAAAAAAATACTTGAGTAGACATGTAAATATTCCTAAATACTCGAACCACCTCCCTATGAATTATACAAGAACGATAGTCGTCCCACAGTTGGCCAGTGTGTGATATACCGGATTACCCCTAGCCGTTTACATGTCGATCTCAGTATTTTAAAACACACTGTGAGTATTATCTAGAATCTTTACTAGAATCATCACAAGAACCATTAAAAGAATCACCCTACTTGGATCATTGAATGGAATCATACTTGACATATATTGTACCACTGGAGTCTTCATTGACATGATATTCTGTTTCACATCTTTTACTTTCTTTGTTCTTTTACTATAGTTTTACATCTTAAACTGTCTCGAATTCCCATGCTTCATCAATAAAATTGTCTATAATTGTTTTTATAGTTTTTGTCATTTACTTGGATTTACTTGATGAGATGTATTCGTTCCAGTCCTGATTAGACCCGTTGATAAAATTTTACAGGAAACTTGGAGTTCACAGCTAGCCTAGAGGATACTAGTAGGGCTTGGAGTAGTTGTATAGAGTTTGTGTTTCTTCCTTTCTTGTTTATCATGGAGTTGTATTGAGACCTTGAGTTAATTAATGAAATTGTTTTACTTCACTTTTAGTTGCCTCTTTCTTGTAGATTTTCTTATCTATTTTATCGTGATATTTATCTATCCCTAGATTTGTGATTGAGTTTGTATCCTTATGAGATTGTCCTCCGTTTGGAGGGTATATCACATTGTGTTAGATAGATTGTGACCTAGAACAACGTTCTACCGCCGACACTGCGGTGTAGGCTGGACGTACCCATGTTCTCGTGCCCGTAAACTGAGTGCGGGTCGTGACACTATGGACCATTCTCTTGGTGCCCTATTAGCTCAGAAGAACGAAGGAGGCCATGAACAAGCAATCTACTACCTCAACCGCACAATGGTGGGTGCCGAGCACAGATACACACCGGTGGAGAAAGAATGTCTTGCATTAGTGTTTGCCATCCAGAAGACATGCCACTATGTGTCTGGACAGACTATCCACATTATATCTAAAGTCAACCCTCTCAGAATACTGATGACAAAATTGGGCTCTCTCAATTCCCGTTTAGCCACATCGGCAATGTTGTTGACTCCATACGATATGATCTTCGTTCCTCAGAAGGCAGAAAAATGCCAAGCATTAGCTTATTTTCTAGCAGCTTATCCGGTGCTGGAATCGTCCAAACTCTACGATAAAATCTCAGACGAAGTAGTGGAATCTAACACTGCAACTAAAAAAATACCTATTTAGCGAATGTTCTTTGACGGCGCATCAAAAACAGGACCTAAAGGAAATATTGTGGCTGGAGTAGGTGTCGTACTCGTATCACCTGATCATCTGGTTATACGTCGCGCATATTCTCTCATGGAACCATGCACCAACAACGTGGCCGAATATAATGCTCTATTAATCGGCTTACAACTGGCGAAGCAACTGGAAGTTGACTATCTAGAAGCTTACGGCGATTCCAAGCTAATAGTTAGTCAGGTCCGAAGGGATTATGAAGTTCGCCACGAAGATCTCATCCCCTACCACAGAGCAATAATCAATTTGGAGTCTACTTTCGTTGGATTCTTCATCGAGCACGTGCCTCGACTACAGAATATAGAAGCAGATGCTCTAGCCGGTCTCCCTGCTTCCTTGACCGTTCCTACCAATACTCAGAAGTCGATCACAGTGTCTAGTCGAGAACTATTCTGTGTGAAAGATGCCTTGCATATTCATCACAGTTACGCAACGAAAACAAGCATTGATGCTAAAGATTAGAGATTTCACTTCATAGACTATGCCGTCTATGGAATCCTCCCCGAGGACCCGAAGGAAGCAGTATCCATCCAAAGGCGATCCCTCAGATTTTACTATGACACAGCTACCAAGATGTTATACCGACGCTCTTACGACGGGCTACTGTTACGATGCTTATCAGACACAGAAGCCCAATATGCACTCCGGGAGGCTCACGATAGAGTTTATGGTGCACATCAAGCAGGCCCCAAATTACAAGATCGCCTCAAACGAATGGGTTATTACTGGCCCACAATGATAGCAGATGTTGTTGAATATGCAAAGAAGTATAGAGCTTGCCAGTTCTATGCTGATTCAACCTTCGAAGTTTTTACACCCAATGGCAGCATCTTGGCCTTTTGAAGCCTGGGGCATGGACGTTATAGGACCAATCAGCCCGCCATCCTCCAAAGGACATTGGCTCATCCTAGCCATAACTGATTACTTTTTTAAATGGGCAGAAGCTATACCTCTCACCGAAGTTAAGATGTCAAACGTGATTAGTTTCATCAAACATCATGTCATCTACCGCTTCGGCCTACCTCGTAGGATCATCCGTGATAATGGTCCACAGTTCACAAGCCATGTATTCTATCGGTTCTGTGACAAGAATCGAATCCAGAATGTAGCCTCTACTGCGTATAATCTAGCGGCTAATGGGCTAGCAGAAGCCTTCCATAAAACTATCATAAAACTTTTCAAGAAGTTCGTGTCTTCAAACAAGCGCGATTGGAACGAGAAGCTCGATGAATGTCTATGGGCCTATCGTACAACGGTCCGGACTCCAACAAGCAGTACACCATTCTCTCTGACTTATGGGAGCGAAGCAGTTCTTCCCCTAGAAATCCAGATTTCTTCTCTTCGAGTAGCCCTATCCAGCGAGCTGACTACCAAAGAAAGCTACCGTCTGCGACTCCAGGAGCTCGAAGCGCTAGACGAAAAACTCTTGTTAGCTCAGCAGCGCATTAAGCTATACCAAGCACGCCTTTCCAGAGCCTTCAATAAAAAAGTGAAGGAAAGGATCTTCCAAGTTGGCGATCTGGTCTTAGCAGTGAGAAGACCAATGGTCATGACGCATAAAACAAAAGAAAATTTTCAGCCTAAATAGGAAGGTCCTTTCATCATAGAATCAGTGTATTCTAACGGTGCGTACCGGCTAACCAAACCTGATGGTGACTTGCTCATGATACCTATCAACGACAAGTTTCTGAAAAAATACTATATGTAACCTCTTTTACATGATGTTCACATGTGGTCAGTCATGTAAATGTACAGTGCGATATTTAAATGATTCAAAAAAACACTATCTAACTATTATTCGTATTTCAAGAGTCTTAAATATGCCCTGGATAATAGGTCCTCTAAAATATTTCTCCAGTGAAATCATTTCCATTTTTGACTCCGTCCAAACTCGGTTTGACGAAAACAAGTCACGTCCCTATTACCTCTGAATTATTTTCTGATAATTATTTCCCCAGTGGAATGATTAAATGTTTTGCCACGTCCACATAACCTCTGAGCAAAGCATTCATCAAGGATAATCACGTTCCTATTACCTCTGAATTATCCACTCCCCCCTAATGTTATTTATCTTTCCATGTCTATATTACCTCTGGTCAGATATAGAACATCCTCTGCTATTACGTCCATATTACCTCTACGAGCAGCTTCATTCAACTTATTATCTATATTCAAATAACTTGAATATAAAATGGATAATAGGTCCACATCACAATTCTCCAGCGGAATACACACCAAAAATATCCTTGCTACGTCCATATTATCTCTAGCATCGATATTTCGGAAAACACATTCACTTTTGAAAGGATCCTTTATTTTGTACTTGAACGTCTATCAAGAGACAGAAAAAAGGTACAAGAGCCGTGACGGCAACAAAAAAGAAAGAGGGGGGGTCCACCAGCGGGATACCCTTTACACAGATGCTGTATTAGACCCCCAAATACAAGCACCACAGATACCACAAACAGAGAATGGAACGAATGTATTCTATTTATTCAAGATCAGTTATATTAACAGGACTACATCTCATAAGCAAAACAAAAAGTTCCTTATCTCTTCATCCGGGCAAGAAGTAGAGGATTACATCGGATGTCCAAAAGAAGTGAAACATAAAGCAAAAGACAGACAGAAATACCGAGACAGGATACGAACATTTATGGAAACCCACGAATCCTAGTTGTGGTGAGGCATATACCATTCCCTCAACCATTTCGCATATGAAGGATCCATTTGATCAAGGTCATCGGCTGAGGCAGGAAGTTCAGAACTCCCAGTACTACTACTCTCAGGCTTGTGATCCTCCTTTACAACAACTTCAATCTTGGGAGATTCCCTCCCCTATGGGTTCCAGCTCTTCTTTTTTCTCAATTTTTGGTACCACCTCCTCCTTGACGAATGATGACTCTTGTTTAATAAAAGGAGGCAGCATCTCCTCCTTCACAAAGGTCTTAGCCTTCGGCATGGATATTGCAAGAGTCAAAGGCAGAAAAGAAAGTCAGACTCAGAAATCTGCAGGAAAAACTAAGTTCTGAAAGGCTTTTATGCGCCCAAGGGTCTATGCGCCCAAAGGGATATGCGCCCAAAACAAACATGTGGACGCATAACACACGAACAGTACGTGGGCGCATAACATGCCACAGTTAAAGGGCACATAACATGGCAACACGTGGGCGCATAGCACACCACAGTGTTAGCGCATGACTTCTGTGGATGCATAATGATGCTCACAGAAAAGTCCGAGCGTCGCAAATTAACGCTCGAGACTTTATTTTTGAAGCATGCCCTCACCCAGAATCGGGTCCTGGACTGTCGAGAACGCTGTCCCGGAAGAAGAGTCACTCGGTGCAGCCCCCTTGCCCTTCGCGGATCTCTTGGCGACCTTGGGAGACATGGTTCGCAAAGAAAGAAGATGAAGGTTTTCTGAAAAAATTCTAAGTGAAGGGAATAATGAGCTTTCTCTCTTTTTTAGGGCCTATTTATAGGCACGGGCTACTTCCTATACGCCCACTTGCTTTATACGCCCATGCGTCCGTTGCATTATATGCGCCCACAACGGTCTATGCGCCCACGTGTAGAATTAACTTCCTGCACACTATACGACTGTCACTTGCTGACGTGGACGACTTATGAAGGATGGACCGCTTCAAATTCTAATCCGATGAATCTGACAGTTCGGATTTTGAGGAAGATCTCAACAGTCGTATCTCTCTGACAGGCTGGCCAAACACTATATGCCCAAGGAGAGAGCCATGCTATGCGCCCATTGCATCACGAGAAGACGATCCATGCTTCTTTCAAAGTATTTCGAACTTGTTCAAGTATCGAAAACTTTGAACGGGGTCTTGTAGAAGCATTAAAAATTTTAGCAAATGAAGCCCATGCGCCCAAGCCAGTGAAGATCCGTGCGTCCAAGCCAGTGAAGCTCCGTGCGCCCAGTCAATAAAGCTCCATGTGCCCCGCCAATAAAGTTTCATGCGCCTAAGACTAGCTCCTCCAAAAGGAGGGCGCATAGCCTGAGACATGGCTATGCGCCCAAGCCTGACTCAGTTAAAGCCATGATCAAAATATGCATCAAAGCACACGGCCACGTCAGTCTCCACGAGCAGTCGTGCACTGAAGCATGCGACGACGTCAACACCACGACCAATCCACGATCTCGCAGCCTGTATGCACCTACATCCTATGCACCCAAAGCAGGACTATGCGCCCACATAAAAACTAGCGTGTTTCCTCATGTGGGCGCATAACATCATTCCAGCTCAAGAATGACTATAAAAGGGGGGCCTCATCCCTCTTCAAAACACAGAATAGAGAGCATTTTTAAGAGCCAAATTGCTGTACTTCTTGCCAGTGAGCCGAGAGTTGGCAATTTTCTTAGGTTTTCTCCCACTTTTGTAATCGGAGTGTCAACGGAGTAAAGGAGCAACTGTCGCTCGATCTCCATCGTCCTATTCTCCAGAATTCTTTTTTTTACTTGGGGATCCTCAGCACATGATCTCTCAGGCATACTCGATTTATGGTGCCTTGCGCCAATATAGAAAAGATAGTATTTTTTTCTTCTTTTTTGTGTGTGTCCGCATGATCAAATTGGAATCTAAGCATAGAATGGCTAAGGCACGATCAACTCAAGGTCAAAGTCATACGGGCGTGTTTAGAGATTCAGAATTTAAGTACGATTGAAGGATAAAATCAATGTATATAACCAAGGTCACCTAGTCATGCAAGGTCATACGGGCATGACTAGTAATTTGACATGTTTGAGAATATAGTCATGTCTAAGGTAGAATCTAGTCCGATAAAACTGAGATATGATTGTATAGAATCGAGATTTAGGCACGATTAGGATTAAATCATATTGGCGTGATCGAAGAATAGAATTTGGGCACGATTAAGAGTGAAACCATAGTGTAGTTACAATCAAAATAGAATAAAAATTTAGGTACGATCAGTAGAATCTAAATCACAAGATCATGTCTAAAATTACAATTTGGGCACGATTTGAAATGAATCTAGTAAAAAAATTAGATGTGATTAAGAATATAATCAAAAGCGTAAAGTCACGATCAGAATGGAATTGATTTTACTAACAATGAATTCAAATAATAATTACAAGAATAGGAAGATCAGATCTCTATTATAGGAAAAAGTCAAGTAATGATTACAAGCTACAATATCCATGAAAATTACTAATAAAATGCAGCAATTTGGCGACGGATGATTAGCGACGGAAAGTATCCGTCGGCCACAGCGACGGCCCTCGCGACTACCTTGTGACGGGCTACCGTCAGAAAGCAATGGATAATTTTTTTTAGTTTTTTTGCGTCAAAATCAGTCGCACATCCGTCGCTCATTTGACGAAACTTTAGCGACAAATTCATGTCCGTCGCTAATATGTCGAACAATGTGGCAGCAAAATCTGTAAAAAATGGTGCGCTAAATTAGCGTCTATCTAGCGACGGACATTTACGTCGGTAATCTAGTGGGTATTTAGCGATTATCTACCGACGGATATATCCGTCGGTATTCCGTCGCTAAATACTGTAACCTAACTTAAATTGAACTGACAGGGAGAAATTTTTCATTCCCCCCAAAAAACTCTCTCTTACCCCCTCTCTCTCTCTCTCTCCGACGAGCTCTCTCCGACGGGTCACATTCTCCGACGAAGCTCTCTCCGACGGGATATCTCTCTCTCTCAGGTATGCTCTCGCTCTCTCTCTCTCTCTCTCTCTCCCTCTCTCTTTCTCTCTCTGTTTAGCATAACATATAGGGTTTTGGGTTGGTGGGGGAGTCGGCTGTCGTTGGGGTCGACGGGGTAGAAAGAGGGAGTAGGGCGGGAGGGGGAGGTTATTGAGGGCGGGGGGCAGGGTAGGGTTTAGGGATTCAGGGCAGGGGTAGGGTTTCGGGTCATGGGGGGTGGGCCGGCTGTCGCAGGGCTGGCGGTGATGGGTGGAGGGAGGGGGGACGGGGGGTGGATGGTGTTGGGTGCGGGGCGGAGGGCAGGGGCAGGGTTTAGGGTTTGCTGTTGGGGGTAAGGGGGAGGGGGTGGGTGTTTGCTGTCGGGGGGGAGGGGAGGGGGAGGGGTGGGGGTTTGCTGTCTGGAGGGGGGTGTGGGAGGGTGGGGAGGTTTGCTGTCCGGCGGGGTAGGGGAGGGGGTGGAGGGTATCGGTGGTTTCGGATCGGACCATTCCTATGAGTTTCGGTGGTTTCGAATCGGAGTATCGGATCGGGGGAGGGGTATAGGTGGTTTCGGATCGGACCAATCCTATGAGTATCGGATCGGGGGAGGGGGTATCGGAATCGGTATCGGAATCAGAATCGGTATCGGACCGATACTGACCGATACCGGTACAATTTGGCATATCCCGCTCCGATACTGACCGATACCCGATACTGACCGATACCGATTCGATACTGTTCGATACTGATACTGTCACACTCACTTTTCAATTTCAAGGGTATTTTAGTAATTGTGATTTATTTAAATTTTTATAATTTTTATTTGAATTTTTATCTATTTATTAATTAGATTGATTGCAGAGTGATTTGATTGATTGTAGACTGGTGACTTGGTAGTTGACCTTAGCCAACCATGACCTAGAACCTTAATGCTATATTAGAAATTAGATTTATTATCATTAGAATTAATTTAAATTTTATTAGTAAAATTTTTAGAGTGATTAATTGATTTTTAGCCATTTTTGCCTTTATGTGATTCTCTGAATATGTTGACTCTTGTTTGTGCTAGCAACTGGTTTAACCTTAGTGGACTTGTATAGGAGCCTAACCATGCATTAGAATTGTTATTTTCATTTTTAGAATTTATTTTATGCATTAGATTATTTCTAAGACTTTTATTTATTTATTTAGCCTTTTTGCATGTAGGCCTTTGAGCTTTTTGACTTGGGCCCATTTCTAATTGAGTAAGAGATGGCCCAAGTGAAACCCTAACCCCTAGACACCCCCTTGGCCGCCTAACACAGCAGCACCCCCTCCTCTTTTCATTATTTGTGAAAATTGTGAGCCTCCACCAAGAAACCCTAAAAGATCTATCTCTCCAAAACACCTATTTTCTTCATCCGGAGTTCATTTCTTTCCAAACGAACTCTGTTGCGCTCATCGAGGAGATAAGGATCTGCTGGAGCATTTCTGGAGTGGAGACGGAGGGTTTTGCTGGAGGGAAATCGGCCGACACGACAACAGATGAGCCACGTTCATTGAGTTTTGACACTCAATAGGTAAAATCCTAATCTACCATTGCAAATCTGGTTTTTTCTTCACTTTTGCATCCATATAGGTGCCCTAGCCTTGCCCACGAAATTTGGTGGGATTTCGACTCCGTTTGATGGAGGTATCGAGCCCGTGTTCGACGAAATGCCGCTTAGGATAGAAAGTTATTGTTTTTCATTTCTGTCTTCATGGATGTTTAGATAGTATAATTTTGATAAACTTTCTTGAAGACAGTTTTGGGTTTGACATCGTTTCAGCGGCGTTTCGGGCAACGGACGCACGTGCACGGATCCCGTGCACGAGGCTGTGCGTGCCCAGCTGTCCGCGTGTGATTGTGCGATGCACAGAGTGTATTTTGCATAAAAATTTGTGAGCACATAGGGGCAACCGCTGCCCTCATACTCGTAAAATTTCATGACTTTTTGTTGAGCGAGCGCAGAGATATCGCGCGTGCACCACTCAGCCACTGTGCTTTCAGCCTGTTATTTTTATCGCGGAGACGGACTTCGTGCGCGCACACGACGCAGCGAAGACCCGTTCCAGGACCCGGGACATGTTGACCTAGACCTAGACGACCCATAGGACGAACCCCAAGTCAGGGCATGGCCCGACGAGGGATCAGCGAGGCTGGCACCATGCGCACGAGGGCGCACGGGCGCGCGCGCGCGCGCAGCAGGCCGCACGGGTGTGGGGGCTGCGTGCACCGCTTTGGCACATCGTGTCACTGTGTCATCGTGTCCTAGACCTACCCCAGGACCCCCCAGCTATGTGCACAAGCACATGGCATTTCGTTGCGTGTGCGGCGCTCAAACGAGCGAGAACGCACGCGTACCACACGGTATCGGGAAATTCCGATACGCATTCTGTGGACACAACACTGACACGATTTTGAACCCGAGAGTATACGAACATATCACGTGGGTCGAGGCCAACGTGTATGCCAAGTTTCGCGGTTTCGTTTGGTGTATTTTGGATTTTGGGTCGTTGTGTGAATTGGGTTGTTTTTCTTTAGTTTTCGATTTTTGAATTACTATGATATTCTGATTTTTTTTCAGCTTCTTAGCTTCTAAATCTGAGTTTACAGGACTTATATGAGATTTTGAATTCATGGGAACCAACCTTTGGCTTTGTTTCATAATTTTTCCATCATTTATGAATATATGTGTTTCTATATAGCTTTATGCATATATTTAACTATATATATATACAATTGCGTTGAAACCCATTCCTAATGTATATATATTGCGAATGGGTCGAGGGAGATATATTTCCAGATTTTAGACTCTTTATTTATCTCGCATCATTGCGTATCTTCCATTTAAACGTTTGTGTATATATATATATATATATATATATATATATATATATATATATATATATATATATATATATATATATATATATATATATATATATATATATATATATATATATATATATAGTTTCTTACTTTGTATATATGTATATAAATAGTATATTATTTTGAGTAATTTCATGGTTGCGTTTTACTGTTTTTAATCTCAGATTTTACCCTATTTCAGTAAGCACCAGTACACACACACACACATCATCTTTTGTTAGAAATAAGGTTGGTTGTATTGTATATACACATGTGTGTATATACCTATATGTATGTATATATATATATATATATATATATATTTTTTTAATATATATATATATATATATATATATATATTAAAATATATATATATATATATATATATATATATATATATATATATATATATATATATATATATATATATATATATATATATATATTTATGCTTGTTAATTCTCTTAGATTAGATTGTAATGGTGTATATGACTATAGGAGCCCTAGGACAGATTTGGTTTGTCATTTCGAGCTTAGTTTAGTTGAATTGGCCGACAAGTTGACCAAATTGACAAAAGCAACTTTGGGTCAAACTTGATCCAATTCAACTCAAACGAACTCCAAATGACCTAGAATTTTGTGTATGACCTAGAAATTAGTAGACGGACTAGTTGACCCAAGTTTGACCAGCATTGACCAGGTTTGACCAGAGTTGACCGAGGGTTGACTTTGACCAAAATGGACCTAGAAGCATGTAGTCTTGCATTGTAGCTATTTCTCTTGATATTGTAGACTTGGTTGTGACATGTGTGTATTTTAAATAGGTTTACATTGCCCCAGTTTAGTTACACCTCATCATCAGCAGTTTGATTTGCCAGGCGAGTACATTCTCTGATCTTTTTATACTTCTTTGGATATGTTCTCTTGTTATAGACTAGTATACTTGATGCTGACACGATGTTCACACGGATTAGTACCCTCTGGATCTTTTCATGCGATGTTATCCCCTCGGGTACATCGAGTATATAATGTTCATGTACTTTATCATGGCCATCATGTACTCCATGTATTCATATTTATCCATGTGCACTCATATGTTATTCATGTACACTCATGACCATATGAGCTCCATGTATACAGTAGTTGTTATCCATGTGCAATAACATAACATGCGTTGATCCTTGTGTATTGATTGGGGGCAGGGAGAGTGTAGTTGGTTATGTGATCATTATCCCCAGTAGTTGTATCCATGTGCACTCCATAGCTGTATCCATGTGCAACCCAGACCGTTTACATAACCAATTCATGCTCTGATTCACGTAGAAGGTTATATTTCTCTATTTTCATATTATATCTCATTTTATAGTCTCTCTCTCTTGTTGATTTCCTTTACAATGATTTATGTATAGTTTTCTATAGCTTGCTTTATATGTCCATTCCTGCTATGAACTGTTGTGAGGGATATGTGCTCGTTCCGTCCTGACTGGGCATGTTGAAAATTTTACAGGTATTGATGAGGAGTACTGCCCTACTTATTATGGAATTATCTTAGATGACACTGGCGACGTGGACCCTCAGGAGGATCCCACAGTCGCTGAGGACTTGCCTATAGTCTAGCTGAGACTTAGTACTTTATTTGTATTTCTATTTGAGACTTTATGAGTTGTACTTGAGATTTATTCTGGTGGTTTACATCTAGACTTTTTATCTATGACTCTCTTGAGATTCATTATTCTATTCCATCTTAGTATTGTGATTGAGTTACTTATTATTCTACTCTCCATTCGGAGTTTATTTTAGACTGTATTAGATACCGTGACTCAGGACAGCGTTCTACCGCCGACACTGTGACATAGGCTGGGCGTTCGTCACTTCTCGTGCCCTTGCACTGGGAGCGGGTCGTGACAGATACAGTTTGGCATGTCCTGGTATCGGTATCGGACTATC
The DNA here is from genome assembly GCA_029216955.1 of Iris pallida. Taxonomy (NCBI): domain Eukaryota; kingdom Viridiplantae; phylum Streptophyta; class Magnoliopsida; order Asparagales; family Iridaceae; genus Iris; species Iris pallida. The sequence goes on from JANAVB010007399.1 coordinate 40,847,318, forward strand.
CCTATGAGTATCGGCATCGGGGGTATCGGTAATATCGGTGGTTTCGGATCAGAGTATCGGACTTTTTGGTATCGAAAAACAAATAGGTATTAATAAATTATTAATATTAATAATTTATTAAAGTATCGACCGATACCGATACCGATCGGCGTATCGGACTATTCTTATGAGGATGGTTTAAAGTATCGGGCTATTCTTATGTTTATTTTGTCTTACGATACAGATTTTTACATCCAAATCGAGGATGAATCGTTACTTTGTTGATCGTACATGGATGTACAAACGGCAACACGATCGCAGAATTGGTGTTAGTGACAATTTTCAGGCAGGCGTGGAAGTATTTCTTAAGTATGCCATGAGCAAAGCTCAGTACATGGACGGTAACAAAATCAAGTGTCCATGTGTTAATTATCACAATAGACGTTACGAAGAAGTGGTGACTGTGAGAGATCATTTGACCCGTAAGGGTTTCGTACGTGATTACGGCTTGTGGTTATCACAAGGTGAATTATATTCGGAAAGACAGGCGACGGAAGCTGGTACTTATGTTTTTGATGATAATGCTGCAATGGATGTCCTCGAAGACGACAGATGCTCTGTTGATTATGGAGACGTACAGAACCTTGCACGAGATATGGTGTATGATGCTGCAGGGCCTAATTTTGATCCGGAGGATCCTAATCCCGAGGCGAAGGAGTTCTATAATATGTTTCAGGACGCATATACTCCTCTATATCCTGGTTGTGAGACTCATTCTGTACTGTCAGTGACGATGCGGTTGCTGAACATAAAGTCTGATTTTAACTTGCCACAATCTTGCTATGATCGGATCACACAACTAATCAATGAGGTGTTACCGAAGGAATCAAAAAAGCTCCCAAAAAACTTCTATAACTCAAAGATGATGGTCCGACAACTGGGACTGGGGTACAAGAAGATAGACTGTTGTCGCAACGGATGAATGTTGTACTACAAAGATAATTGCGTATCAGAAAGTTGCAGCTTCTGTAATGCGGATCGTTACAAGCCAGTGCAGGAAAAAGAAAAGTCAACTAGAAAATGACGTCCTTACAAGTATATGCATTACTTATCGATCACGAAGCGCTTGCAGAGGATGTATATGTCTCTGAATACAGCGGAACACATGACGTGGCACAGCGAAAAATGCATAAAAGATGAAGGATAATTATCACATCCTTCGGATGGAGAGGCGTAGAAACATTTTAATTTGTGTCATCCAGATTTTGCTGCAAAGCCTAGAAATGTACGCCTTGCGCTATGTTCTGATGGCTTTCCCCCTTTCAGACAGTCGGGATCTCAATACTCATGCTGGCCGGTCATTCTTACCCCTTACAATCTGCCACCATGGATGTGTATGAAGACTCCTTATATGTTCTTGACAGCTATCATACCCGGTCCCAAAAATCCGACGAAGAACATTGATATATATTTACAGCCGTTGGTGGATGAGCTGAAACAGCTGTGGGAGATCGGCGTCACGACGTATGATATTTCCAGGAAACAGAACTTTCAGATGAGAGCTTCACTCATGTGGACAATCAATAATTTTCTAGCATACGGTATGCTGTCGGGATGGAGTACGTACAGCAGCATGTCTTGTCCGATATGCATGGAAAATAGTAAGGCGTTCCGCCTTAGGCATGGAGGAAAAACTTCTTTCTTTGACTGTCACTGTCAATTTCTGCCGGTGAGCCATCCTTGGCGAAAGAACAAGGATGCGTTCAGATCTGAAAAACAAGAATTTCTTGATCCTCCTGCCAGATTGTCGGGATACGATATTTGGGAAGTTGTAAAAGAATTCCCACCGCAATGGAAGATCCATCGAACAATCGTGTCGAGGGGTTCGGTCAATGCCATAACTGGACCAAACGGAGTATTTTCTGGGACTTGCCTTATTGGAAAGATAATCTTATAAGGCATAATCTTGATGTCATGCATATTGAAAAGAATGTGTTCGATAATGTCTTCAATACCGTCATGGATATTAAAGGAAAGACGAAGGACAATCCAAAAGCAAGACAAGACATGGCCGAGATATACAAACGTCATGATCTAAACTTGATAGAAAAGGGAGCTGGTGGACAATTAAGTAAGCCTATAGCGCCATATACATTGAGCAAAGAAGATAGATTAATAATCTGCAAGTGGATATCTACTTTAAGATTTTTCGACGGCTATGTGTCGAATTTGTCTAGATGCGTTGATCTCAATGAACGCAAGCTAACAGGAATGAAAAGTTACGACTGCCACGTGTTTATGGAAAGATTACTGCACATTGCTTTGAAAGAGTTGTTGCTTTCTACTGTATGGGTTCCGTTGGCCGAGCTGTCTACATTCTTCAGGGATATCTGTTCAACTAAGCTGACGGTGCAACATATGGTACAACTTGAGGAGAAGATTGCCTTAACAATTTGCAAGTTAGAGAAAATATTTCCACCGGGCTTTTTCGACAGCATAGAGCATCTACCGATTCATCTACTATACGAAGCCCGTGTCAGTGCATCTGTTCATTATCGATGGATGTACCCCTTTGAAAGGTAAATGAAAATCGATATAATTTAAGTGGAATTTTATAATTCATTGTCAATTCTCAAGATAATTTGTCTTTCTAGGTACCTACACCATCTAAAGAAGAAAGTTTGCAACAAGACTCATATAGAGGCTTCAATATGCGAAGCATATCTTATCGAGGAGGTGTCAAACTTCTGCTCCATTTATCTCGATACTCATGTCGAGACAAATCGAAATAGACCTCAAAGGAATGACGAAGACGTTGAGGATGGAGGTATATTCAATTTAAGGGGCAAACCTATTGGGGCTAGTAAGAATCGGTGGTTGACTGACGATGAGTATGATGCCGCGTACCGATATGTATTGTTAAATTATGACATACAAGAAGTGAGAGATTTGGAGAAGTAAGCGACTATATCTCGTTATAATCTCTAATTTGGTGAAGTAAGTGACTACACTTATTTTTATTCTCCCTAACAGTGTATTTAGAGATGAAGTCAAAATAAGGACACCCGATATTACAGATGAGGGACTTCAAAGAGAGGTTGATTGTGCCTTTCCGACCTGGTTTCAAAAATACGTAAGTAATTGAGATAATATGTTATGCGGCTACCATTAAAATATATGCAAGTAAAATATTTAAATTATTATTATTTGTTTACAGGTTTTATTGCCTGAAATAACACTCACAAATGAGAGCATTCGTTATTTGGCATTGGGACCGAAGAAGCATACGAAAACTTGGCCAGGCTATGTCATTAATGGCTTCAAGTTTAGAAAACTCAGCATGCTATAAATGCCAAATTTGTCAATGAAAACTTCAATACTAAGGATTCTGGTGTTTGCATAAGAGGCACCATCTATGACGACGAGCCGAACTTTGACTATTATGGAGTGCTTCGGGATATTATAGATTTACAATATAGTGCCCCATATGATATGCATATTGTGATGTTCAAATGTGAGTGGTTCGATACGACACCAAATATCGGTTGGAGAATCGATAAACATTTTGGATTCGTCGATATAAATCATCGCAGGAGGTGTAGAGGATCGGACACGTTTGCGATAGCAAGTCAGGCTGTTCAAGTCTACTATACAAGCAACCCAATGCGTCGTAGAGATCGATTTGACTGGTGGGCAGTATGCAAGATTAAATCTAGAAATACATTCAATGTTGGAGACCCAGCATACCAAGAGGACGAGATCAAAAAGCCCCAAAACTTGGGACAATAGTCGGATACTATGGATGTTGAATTAGAGATTGATATACCTTCTGTTGAGGAAAATAGAGGGGAGAAAGAGGTTGATATACAAGACTTAGATGTCAACCAGGGGAGAAAGAGGCGTCTTGTCCCAAGTATTGAGACTGAAGAAGAAGAAGAAGAAGAAGAAGAAGAAGAAGAAGAAGAAGAAGAAGAAAAAGAAGAAGACTTGGTGAGAATGAGGATACAGATGAAGTCGACGATGAGTATGAGGATGAGGATGATGATGAGAATGAAGACGAGGACGAGGACGAGGACGATGACGATGATTAAATATCGATATATTTTAGTTCATATTTTTGTCGAGGCCGAGGCCGCTGACGAGGACGATTCAGTTTAAATTAAACTTTTGTGTTCTTCTTTCAGTTCATGTTTTTGTCGTTCGATCATCTACTTATTGTATGATTTTCTTTTTGCAGATGGCACTCCTAGTCCTATTCCTCTGGCCGGCACTCGTCGCCCTACTGTTGGTATATATATTTTAGTTTAGTTTTATATTTATTTATACTTTTGTATTATTAATTATGTTTATGTGTTCTATTTACAGGGCATGGTTGCGAGCACTCGTGCTGGTCGTGCTGGCCGTGGTGGTGGTGGTGGTCATGGGCGTGGGCGTGGTGGTAGCAGTCGTGGTCGCTAGACGTCTTCCTCGGATGTGACCTCCGATCCCGACCTGGAGAGCCCGGGCACAGACTCTTCCCGCCGTCAATCTATCTCGGTGCCACCGTCATCTTCGTCGAGGCTTGCGACTCCATCCGCTAGCGGATCCGTTCCGCCACCGGATGCACCAGCGGATGCATCAGCAGATGCAGCAGCAGACCCAGCAGTTACTGCACGGTGGGCCCCGGAGTACCCCCGGATTCAGTTTTATCCTGTTACCGAAGAGTACATGCACGGACCCTCGGATCCTCCGACGCCACCAGAGAGGCCGACGGGCGAGTTCCGACGAGAGATATTGCCCGCGGGTGAATTGTAAATAAATTTAAGTTAATTTATTAAATTTGTTTCATTTATTCAAGTCAATAATCCATTCATTGCTTTTTTATAGATTTTTTCCGTAGGATGTTGCCCGAAGTCTAGGGTGCATTATCCGAGTAAAGTACCATGGCCCCTACCTCAATTTTTCTGAGGTACCTCAGGACAGGCAGTACGTCTGGCTCGACGAGATGAGGGTATATATCTTTTGGTTAATAATTAATTATTCTTTAATTGATTAATTTTTTAATTATGTGATATTTGAATTTGTGTGTCAGAGGACGTTCTGGTGGCCCCTCCATCGCGAGGAGGCGATCCGCAGGACCTACAAAGCCGCCGTCGGGTAGAAGACACGGGATGCTGTGTACTACCTTCGGTACGGCGCATACGAAGAAGGATTAGATCCGGGCGGAGTACTATGAGCAGATGTTGGAGAAGATAGATACTCCTCAATACAAGGAAAAATCAGAGAAAGCCAAGGCGAATAGACAGGCCTCGGGTCTGCATACGGGGGGATCAAGGCCCCATGCACGGACGCGTGCAGATTTGGTGAGATACCGCAAATTCATTCCACTATTTAATTTGATACTATTAATATACGAAGTTAATTAAATTCTACATATGCAGGCCCAACAGGCAGTGAAGGAGGGGAGAGAGGCGAAGGCGGTCACCGCTCACGACGTATTCGTGTATACGCACAAGAGGCGGAACGACGGGAGCTTCGTCGACGCGAGGGCCCATGAGACTGATGTAAGTACTTACGTTCATGATTATAACTATAACTTAGGAAAACATAGAAAATTATAACCATAACTTAATTAGGTAAACTTAGGATTAAAACTATAACTTAGGGAAATATAGGATTTAGATTATAACTTAGAAAAACTTATAGTATAAACACATTCATTGGATAGGCTGCGTATCGTGAGGCACTCCGTCGGATTGACTCCCCGACCGAGAATGTCGACGAAATGACGCCTACCCAGACGCCCTCTTCTATGGCCGCTCGCTACGACGACGTGTTCATAGAATCCGTCGGCGGCTTTAGGAAAGGGCGCCTGTACGGCTTAGGTTCCATGGCAGATTTTTTGCAGACGTCGAATCCGAGATATCCACCGCCTCCGCCTCCTCCCACACCCCCCGCAGACGATGTGAGGACGCAGCTTGCGACTCTCGCCACGACGGTGTCGGATTTACGGTCGATAGTGCTGGGGCACTATCCGCATCCTTCTTCTGCTCCCGATCCGTCTACTCCTGGTCCGTCTGCTACCGCTCCATCTACTGCTGCTGCCGGTGCTTCGGATCGACATGGTCCTTCTTTTTTCGGATGGCTTTCTTTTGACCGCTCTTCCGAGGCCCGCCTGGTACCAGATGCTACTATCGTGGCGCTCATTGACATGATGTCGTCAGAGCAGCTACGCTCGCTTCCAGACCACGTCTTGTCCCAAGTGCCGCCACATATGGTGGAGGATTATATACGCAGAACGGAGGAGAGAGCACGAGACGATCCACCTCCTCCTTCTCAGTGATTTTGTTTATGTTTTTGGACATTTAGACATTTGGATCTGCCACAAATTTTGGATATTTTGTTTATGTTTGTTGGTCATTGTGTTGGATATTTTTTGTGTATGTTGTGATATATTGGATGTTTGGAGATATTGTGTTGTCAATATGGATATTTGTTGGATATATTGGATGTCGGATATGTTATATTTGTGTATGGTGGATGCTGAATATGTTATGTTACAGGGAATAGTCTTTTTCCTACAAATTGTTTTTTCAAAAATATTTCAGTTAGCGACAGATTATCGACGGGCTGCCGACGGACTTTTGCAGGTAGCGACGGATTATCCGTCGCCCTGTTTTTGGAAAAAATTCGCGACGGGATGGCGACGGACATCCCGTCGCGAATATTCTAAAAATATGGAAGATATCTAGAAGCGTGGCGACGGATTATCCGTCTCCAAATCGCCGCTAATCCGACGAGGTAGTGTATTTAGCGACGGTCTTGCGACATCTTCGCGACGAGCTATCCATCGCTAATTGTATGAATACAAAATAGCGACAGATGAGCGACGGAATGGCGACGGAATACCCGTCGCTCATGTTCTAAAAATATGGAAGATTTTTGGAAGAGTGGCGACGGATTATCCGTCGCCAAATCGTCTCTAATCCGACGAAGTCGTGTATTTAGCGACGGCCTCGCGACAGCGTAGCGACGAAATAACCCGTCGCTAATTGTATGAATACAAAATAGCGACAGCTTAGCGACAGATTATCTGTCGCTAAGTGACGGAATGGCGACGGATTTCCCATCGCTCATGTTCTAGAAATATGGAAGATTTTCAGAACGTGGCGACGTATTATCCATCGCTCCTCCGCCGCTAATCCGTCGAGGTTTGCGACGCTTTAGCGACGGATATTACGTATCAGAAATCCTCTGATACGCGGTTAGCGACGGTTTGATGACGTAGTATCCGTCGCTAATTATATGAATATATTAAAGATTTAAACAGTCGAAGTTGACGGGAAGCCGTCGGCTTGCCGTCGCTAAAAGTTTTTATTTTGCCAACTGAAATCCGTCGCTAGTTAGTCGTAGAGCGGCGGACTAGCGACGAGCTTGTTTTAGCGACGAGGTTATTTTCGACGGATTTTTTTAGCCCGGATCCGTCGAAAATTCGTCGGTAATGTGAATTACCGACGGATTCGGCCGTCGCTAAATCATTGTTTTTTTAGCAGTAAATTAAACTTTTCCACAGCTAATATAAGGTATTTCTGACCATTATTCTAATGATACAACTTCTCAATCATATTCATGTTTATAAATCCTCAGTCATTCGTAATCCATTATCAACTTAGTCATAGAGTTTAAATTTCACTACCGTGTTTTGAATTTATACTGTCATTTGTCTATATAATTCTTCATCATGGTTCAAATTTAGACTTCTTGATTTATTCACCGCTATATTCCGAATTTTATTTCTTTATATCCATCAATCGATCTTGTCTCTTAAATCGTTACCACCCTGAAGGTTCACAATTGGTAATATTAGTTCTTGCATTCCTAAAATTCAAAATTCTGTGTTGTATCAGTTCTTAGTCCTTCACTGCATAATTCATATATTTGGGTTCTTCAAGTCAATATTTTAACCTTAATTAAATATCTCAAGAATTTGTAACCTCAATTGTCTTATTTTGTTTTCTATTATTCTTCTTCTTTTGAATTCTTTCACCTTCTATCTTATATAAAAAAAGTCCATACTAGAAATAATTCTTTAAACATATCCATTTCTAAAATTTATTGATGCTACTATCCTCTTGACTTTGCTTTCATTCCTATTACACATTTTCTCCATCAATTTTATCTCATTGTCTAAAGTATTATAACCAGTCTAAAATGTATTACTACCACACCATAACTGATTACTTCAAATCTTTAGTTTCCCGTATTTCATTCTTCCTTGGTTCCTCAAAATTTGTGGAATAGCTTGATTTGGCACGATTAGGAATAACATCAAAATATGGTAAAAATTTATTTTGGTATGATTAATTATGGCATAATTTTTAAATCATTAGGAACGATTGGGATGGATTTTAAATCATAATATTGGAATGAAAAGAATAAAATCTAATTTTTGGTACGAGCTAGTCACAACTAAAATGATCAAATCGGTTCGATCAAAATCATGATCAAGTCGAAATGATCAAAATTTAAGTGTAGAATGATAGGCACGATCAAAGTCAGAATCAAAGTCATATTGGTGTGATCAAAGATCAAAGCTTATGCACGATTAAGGATAAATTCAAATATGGTCATGGTCAATATAATCTAAATTATCTAGACATGACCAGAAAGTTTATGCATGATTAAAATATAGTCATGATTATGAGAATCAAGGTCGTCTAGTCACACAAAGCAAAGTCATCTAGGCATGACTAAGATTAATTTTTTGGCAGATTAAGAATAGAGTCATGATTTAGATCTAGTCATGATTAAGATATGATGAAAACCTAGTCATGAGTAATAATAGAAATAAATCTTGGCACGACTAGAATTAAAACCATTCGAGTATGATCAAGAATCAAAATTTGGCACAATAAAGATTATAGTCAAAATTGTTTATTCACGATCAAATAGAGTCAAAATTTAGTAATTGAAAATCAAAGGATGGTTTCAACAGTAAAGAATCAAAAGATAGGAATCAAAGGTAATCATCATACTCTACTCTCTCTTCTACCATTGGTACCAATACTAACTATACTAACACCTACAATAAAACTATTGCCACAAAAGTACTATACTATGAGTTATCTCTAGATTGATGCCTATAGTTCACATGCCCAACCAGAAATCACGTACAGACTCACAAACTATACTTTCCAATAATCAACACTGATACTCAATGACATAAATCTATCTGTATGTTACCAACTACTACACTATCCAAGGAACCACAAGAATTGATAAAATAAACCTCTACAAGGAACTTGACTAAAGGAACTAAGAATATCCCTACTCCTAAGCTAGGGAAGGTGATGGAAATGAATTCTATAATAATAGGAGTGGAATGATAGAAATGATATGTTAAGAACCAATTTTAGGTTACAATCTGATAATCATATACGTTATCATGACCTACACCCACTTTTCAGAATATGAGTACGTAGCAAGTCCAGCCTACACTGCAACATCGACGGTAGTACGCTGTCTAGATCTCAATGTCACTCAAAATAATATTCGAAAATAAACTTGCTAAAAAAAGAATTATCTAATTTAGAATCTAAGGCCGGTCTCCAAGGTCTTTATCTCTCCCGATAGTCCATAACACAAAAGTAGGAAGCTACAAAGTCACCTGCAATGATCCAGTCAGAAAAGGAGCAAAGTACAACCCTATTGTATTTACGTAACTTAATACAAAATAAAGCTACGCAATAAAGATACAATGTAACAGTAAAGAAACATGTAGATGAATTGAAACAATAAACCACTAGCAAGATTATTGATGAACAAGACAACTAGCAATAAAAAAATAAAATAAACAATGTATATGAAATACCTTTCGACATGTAAACGGTTGGCTAATACGGCACATCATAAATGGCTATTCATATTTTTGGTATGGCTAACCCATATATGAGGTGTATGACTTAGCTATCCATATTACCATTTATTGGGACTTGTTCACATATCTACTGAGTATTTTCCCTCCCGACTCACTAAACACCCAATAAACAAGTAATGATACAATCAAGCATATCGTGTCACAATTCTGTCACAACATGATACTCAATGAAACATAATGAAAGATAGCATTATAATGTAATAAGCACATAAAGCAATAGTGTACTTGCCTGAACTTCTGAACAAACCATTTTCATAAGTCAAGGATGAGACGAACTCCAACCTAGAAGTTATCAACCCATATCACACTATCGTACCATGAATCGTGCACGAAAACCACAAATCAATTCTAAGATTCTAATTCTAAAATCACAGAATAAATGGCTAATGGGTAAACCTATCTAACATTATTTATATTCTAAAATAAATTACTGAAAAAACTAATTTAACCTAATAATAATCTGAAATATAATTCAAATAAGAAATTTTGGCCATATAAAGTTATGGTTCCAATTTTGGAAGCTATGACAAGCAAATCGAGGTGTACCATTGACTAACTAGTCAAACAATATGAACTTAATGATATGAGGGTGCATTTTGGTAGATTTCATTGCCACGAGTGTACCAAAATTGACCGTACCGCAAAATCACGAAATGGTCAAAAGTTATCGCCGTTATGGCTAACTATGACCAAATCGGTAAATTATCAATCAAATCTGAGTTCAACGTAATAAATAAAATAATAAATTAATTTATCTAGAAAAATTATATGTTATAGATCTTCGTGTCAAATTTTTAAAACTTTAAATGGATCACAAAGCAGAGTTCGGGATCTCCCGAAAACTCGAAAACAGTGCGACGCATCAATTTTTGGAAAACCGACACTAAAATAAATCTCCAAAAATTCATGTAAATAATTAAAGAAAATAAAAATATTTTTGAAAGCTAACCACAATACACTTCCAACAAAAAAATACGGCACTCAAAACGGACGTCAGGGTTGATCGCAATCGCTTCGTAAAGTTGGAGGATCTCTAAGATCAAACTATAAAGGGGGCTAGTATAATAAACTAGGATTTTCGGTTTTAATATATATATATATATATATATATATATATATATATATTTTTTAATATATATATATATATATATATATATATATATATATATATATATATATATATATATATATATTATATATATTATATATATATATATATATATATATATATATATATATATAATATATATATATATATATATATATATATATATATATATATATATATATATATATATAATATATATATATATATATATTAAAATCGAAAATCCTAGATATATATAGGGCTGTGCATAATTAAGTCAAATCGACCAAATCGAACCAAGCCAAACTGAACCGATTGGTTTTAAACCGAACCGATGGTTCAGTTGGTTTGGTTCGGCTTTAATTTTTTCAAAACCGACCGATTCGGTTCCGTTCATGGTTTGGTTATGCCAAAAACCGTCTAAACCGAACCGAACCAAATTTTTGTTAAATAATTAGGGTTGGCTAGTTGGGTATGGGTTCATTGGGTTGTATTATATCGATTTGGTTCATTTATTCACATCACAGCCATTTATCAAGTTGAAGTTGAAAGAGCTCTCTCTAGTCTTAAAGAGGAGTGCTGGCGGCTCCTATTCTTTTCTAATTGCTCATGTGCACATGAAAGGGACTTTTGGATTAATGTATATGATTTTTTATTATTATGTATAATTGGATTTTTCCACCTGCAACGCGCAAGTTGAATTGAAGCTGCTGAATTGTATTTAATGTTGCAATGTGCAAGTTGACTGAGGTTTCACAACAAAAAACATACAGTCCATTTTTTTATGTGATCAAAACCGACCAAGTCGAACCGATCCAAACCGAACCAAGTCGGTCGGTTTCAATACCGAACCGACCATTTGGTTGGTTTGGTTCGGTTTTGTTTATTTGCAAACCGATTAATTTCGGTTCGACTTCGGTTGGGACCAAATAGGTCGACCACCGACCGATGCACACCCCTATATATATATATATATATATATATATATATATATATATATATATATATATATATATATATATATATATATATATATTATATATATATATATATAAAAATATATATATATATATATATATATATATATATATTATATATATATATATATAAAAATATATATATATATATATATATAGAGAGAGAGAGAGAGAGAGGCGGTTTGGCGCCGACATGTAGGCCCGGGTGTGGCTGATTGGGCTGCTGACTGTGTAAATGCAAATTTAAATTCAAAAAATCATTTAAAAATTATTTTAACTCGAAATAAATTGCAGAAAAATCCAAAAAATTCCTAAAAACTTCTAAAAAATATTTCTAAGTGTCTAGAACCTAAATAAAAATATTGTAACCTAAATATGATCATGTGACCTACAGTAAAAATCCAAAAGCCTATGAAAATAAATTCTATAGGTTTTAATTATCTAAAAATTCTAAAAACTTTTAAAAAATCAAAAAATCCTATAATATTCTAGAAAATATTTTTAGTCATCTAGAGCCCAAATAAAAATATTTGGTCCCAAAATACTACCGAATGACCTTACAACAAACACTAAAAGTCCTGAAAAATAACAAACTCTTAAATATTAAATACCTAAAAATATCCAAAAATTATATAAAAATATAAAATAGCTAAATAATACATATATAAGCTATCTAGAGGTCATATGACCTTAATATGGTCATATCTCACCTACAAGCTTCGGTATGACTCCCAATGATAATAAAATTAGTCATAATCAAATAAAATAAAAAAATATAAAAATTTGAAAAGTGGGCTTATATATGTCTATCCCTAATCATGTTACCTAGAATTCATGCCATACTAGTAAGCATAGTTGCGATAAATGATAGAGTCCATAACTAAGGTATATACCTCTATAATCATGTTATCTAGAATTCTTACCATGCCACCCTGTATGGCTGCAAAAAACTCTAAATTCCCTAACTAAGATGAGCATATCCAAAATCAGGCTCTATGTCATTGCCACATGATAAACTCTAGACTTCATAACTAAAGCAGATATTTACCTTTCATACTCTTCTCATCAAATATATCATCAAAATATACCTTAATTTAGTCCATAAAATTCATCTCGATTGAAAATCAAAGTCAACAACGAATACCAAGAATCAATTTTGACAATGAATCAAGGAAGAGTAGACAAAAACAAGTGGAAACGAATTTCGGGATAGGATTTATAGTGAGATTCTCAGGGATCGTCCAAGGAATCTCTCAGAAAATACTAATTTGTGATTGATTATTCTCTCATCCTAATATCCTTTTTTCTATATCCTACCGCAGGCTCGCAGTCGTACAACTAAACCTACGTACTACCACGACATCGCACTAATCGTCGTAAGTTAGGAGTGTGCTTGTTATATGGATCATGTTAACACTAGGTCCGATAGTGCATTTTTGGACCACCACTGTCACGAACCGTACCCTAAAGTTCGGACATGAGTACGTGGAAGTGCGTCCAACCTACGTCGTAGAGTCGGCAGTAGTACGCTGTCTAATCCTCAAGTATATCCAAATCCAAAAACATAGTGTAAATCATGATAGCAAGAATCTAACTCAATCACAAGTGCTAATAGGTAGATATGAAGTAGAGAGACAACTCCACAAAGTCCAACACAGAAAGTCAGATACAAGAATCCTGAAAATAGAGTACATCTCAAAATATTCGGACAACAGAATCTAATCAGCAGAAAGTAAAGGCTAAGCTAAACCAAGCATCCTCTAGTGGTAATTTTACTATATCACCCGCTGCGTCTCCAGATATTCAATAATCTGCCTTGAGTGCGCCATAGTAAGTGGAACACCAGTGCTCTAACTCATCACCTAAAAATATGGTCATCCAGTCAGGATGGGAGCAAGTCCAATACATGATCCACTATTGATAACATGATAGGAACTATATAACAAGAAATAGAATATGAGATACAGGAATATAAACTGTAAACATGGCAAGAAAAGTAACACAGACAGGTAAACAGGATAGTCATGGCAGGAGTAATCATGGTATGTGACAAAATCAATATGAATACAAAGGTCATAACTATACTAAGTGTGTTTGGAATACCATGTTCTATATGTGATCGAGCTGAGAGATCTACCTGGTCCGGCTAAATCATTCGTGTCGTATATGATTTAGCTATCAACAGGGAACATGAAACAGGAAACAGAAAATAAAAGATTTTGATCACATATATAAAGGTACTTCGCGTCTAGATCATTGATTCAAATCACAGCAAGAAATATGAATACAATAATCATGGAAACATGATAAACAGGATAAACAAGAACACAATAAGCATGATGGAATCCATAAATACTTATCTCGTATGATAATTGTGATGATAATCGTGGAATGCATAATCTACATCATGAAGTAGAGTAATGTCACTACCACAATCCTAGATAAGGCTAATTTTGTCCATTTATATTATTGATATTACATGAGTAGTTATTTAATTAACTATTTTGAAGGTTTCATTTATTGTTGGGTTAGTCTACTTATTGAACACTTGACTTGTGGACCTAATTAGACTAGACATGACCACTTGAGCCAACAATATAGGATGAACGCAACTAGCCACATTTAAGTCATGTTAAGTCAAGTTTGGAATAGAAATTAATCCAACACTTAGAGCACAACTACCCCTTCATTTAAGAAAGTGTTCATGACAGCTTGAGGGGTAAAATGGAAATTTTCTAAGGGGTTCTAGGGCTTCATTTATGGCTGGTTGTAGAGGGGTTATCTCCTTCTTTTTCATAATATTTTGAGCATCTATAAACCCTGGAAGAAGCCCTCTTCAAGCCCCCTTCCATTTCTTTCATTTCCACCATCAAAATTCCTCCAAATTCCCTCAAAATCTTTCCTAATCTTCATTCTACAAGACTAGAAGCTTGGATACTAAGGAGCTCGTGAAAAGGAGTCCAAAGGATAGAGAAATTGTGTCAAACTTGACACAAGAGCATCCCTAGAAGGTTTCATTGGAAATCCATCTCCCAATAGGTAAACCCTTGCCATTTTAGCATGGTTTCAGCTTAATTTTCATGAATGACACTTGTAGGAACACACACAAGAACTAAGGGTACCCATGGAGAGAAGAGCAAGGCTCTAATCTTTATTTTGGTATATTTTATTTGGGGTTTTTGTGTCATCCTTGGATAAATCCGAGGAAAGCCCACCAAGTGTTTGTCAAAATGACAAATAATCTATTTTTTAGTTTTGTTCTCAGTTTTGTATCCATGATTGGCTTGGTTGTTCATTTAATTGGCATTTTATTTGATTTCTAAGTTTTCCTCACTAATGTATATACATACATACATACATACATACATATATATATATATATATATATATATATATATATATATATATATGTGTGTGTGTGTGTGTGTGTGTGTGTGTGTGTGTGTATGTGTGTGTGTGTGTGTGTGTGTGTGTGTGTGTGTGTGTGTGTGTTATATGTTATATGTATGTATGCATGTATTAATGAGTGTATGATGCTATGGGACAGTGAGTGTTAAGTATGCATTGTCAAGAAGGATTTAGGACGGTCATTATGGCAATGGGTGTGAGTTTCTATGCCAGGGGACTATTAGTGAGTGAGTTTTAGTGTTCAATTAGTGTTACTTGTGTATGTTAGTGGTTTTCTATTTAGAGTGTCAAGTTGTGAGGGGGGTATTGGCCACATGCCTTTGTTCACTGTCACTGACAGTGAACTGCCCCTTTGAGGCAGCATGTACATCGTGCCTATTTGACCACTACTCCGGGTAGTAGGCCTTTAGGTACAACAGTTGGGGGCTTAACTCCATCTCGACTGCTACAGGGCAGTGAGGCCACTTGTCCATTCCCTATGTGTTTGAGAGAGAGAGAGAGAGAGAGAGAGGGTGAGGCCATTGACCTGTGGGCAGAGCCATTGGCCATTGGCCAATCCCATCTCAGTTTCAGTGAGCAGTATCAGGTTATTAGTGTTTAGGAGAGAGAGATATCAGCCTAGGCAATGTGCCTCAGTCCTAGTATCCTAAGTTCAGTGTGTGTGTATATCTAAGAGTTGTGTTAAAGTGTCAGTTAGTGTCTCGTGTGGTGCCTTAGTGAGTATCAGTCCCTATGTATCAGTGTCTAGGACTGAGTAGTGAAGTGTGTATCCTAGAGTGAAATAGTGTAATAGTGTCTAGGAGTGAATAGTTGTGAGAAAGGAATTGGAACTGTCAATATGACAGTGAGCTCATGTTTTAGTGTGTCTGTGTTTAAGTATCCAAGTGCCTAAATATATTAGAGAGTTTCCTAGTTGAGTATCCTAGTGTTTTGTGTTAGAGAATGGTGTGAATCACACACATGTATGTGAAGGTGGGGATTTTGGCAGTATGGCAAGGCCATTGGCCACTGCCCAGGCTATTAGCAGCAGCAGCAGTTGCTTTGGAAAGCAGCAACAACAGTTGACCATGTCAGGCTAGTGAGCCACATGGCAATCAGAGCTGTATTAGCAGCGGCAGCAAGGAAAAAGCCCCTTGTTTTGGTTATGTTGTACATGCCATTTTTAGCAGCAACAGGGGATCCCACCCCCTGTTTGGGCTGTGCTTTGGCCAATAGGCCATAGGCCAGGATTGGGTGGAGTGTTTGAGTAACACTCAGGACAGTCCAGTGAGGAACTATCAAGTGACAGCTAGTGGACGAGTGAATGAGAGTGGTATCAGTTTTGCCCCATTTGAGTGGCGTGTGTGTCGAGTATGAGTTAAGAGGAGTGAGGGAGTTTGTAAACCTCCTAAATTTTGTAGCAATTTTTTTTACTGATTTTTTAAAAACAATTAAGCTTATTTTAATTTATTTCATTCTAAATATTTTCTAATATATATATATATATATATATATATATATATATATATATATATTGTTCACGCAAAAAAAAAAAATATATATATATATATATATATATTGTTCCGAAGGAACAATATAAAGTAAAATCCCGACCCCCTTCCTCCGTAACTTCCTTTCTGCGTGAACAAACGACCGAACCCAAATCTTGAGTTGTTTTTCTGCCAAATGTCCATCCAAATCTCGAATCAAATCCTCACTATGTGTCGCCTACCTGATTTATATCCTATCCTTATCAAGATTTCAATAAATCATATCCAAATCAATTTAAAACTAAAAACTTCATATCAGTTATATAGGTATAGTTCTCGCTCGAACGAGCGAATCTTCGAAGCCTTCTCTCCCCTAACCCCTGCCAATCTGACTGCTGGACCTCTGAGTGTGCTCTGGGTCTCCTACACGGCCGCAACATCGCTGGGAAGCCGCCAACATAGTCGATCGACCGAGAAAACAGAGCACCCCCTATTTTGGGTGCAGCAAGGTAACTCCCTTCTCATCATCCTTTCTCCGTTTGTGATTAATTGTTTTCGAATTCGCAAATTTCTCTAGACACCCTATATAACCCTCTAAGAGATCCAACAAGTAGATTCAGAGTTTTTCGAGGTTTCGACTTCGAGAAACGATCGAGAAATTGAGGGAAAACTGTCCTAAAACAGGGTTTGATAACTGACCAACTACCCCTGTTTGACTATCGTTATTTGTCGAACTGTAAACAATTTAAAAAATTTGATTGAACAGGTTTATAAACGAACTGTCAGACAACGAAATCTATTTTTTTTAATTTTTCACTGTTTATATGCTAAATAATTTGATTCCAAAAAGTAGGAAAAAACTGATTTAAAAAATAAACATTTTGAAAAACTTTTCGATACGGCGTACATCCCGATAAACCGGGCGGCGTGGTCATAAACTATACACATTAAAAGGCATGTATGGATGTTGCCGACATGTGAAAACTGACGGAACTTGATTTTGTTGTGAGTGCACGACGAAATCAGTGCGTATCCGTCAAGATACCCCCGTATCGACCTTTTGTAAACTAGCCCATAACTTTGTGCACGTTCGTCGAATCGAGACAAAACTTGGGCCATCAGGACCGTATCATTTTTTTGGTCATATACGCCAAGTTTGGGCCGAATCTGAGAAGGTCGACCGTAACACCTTTTGGCAGGCCCGTAACCCGATCCAACAAGCAAAATTGTGCACGGCCCACCGGAACCCAACTTTGGACATACGATTGGGTTCGTCTCCTCTAATTGGACCCGTAGACATGTAGTTTGAAGACTTTAGAGGCCATATGTACTAACATGCTTTTCAGTGCAAAACAGGTCCAACGGCGGACATCGTTTTGACCCGAAATTACGATTTTGCCTCTGTGTCCAGAATTAGACTTTTGGACAGGCATTTCCTAGATATTTCTTTATGCCAAAACTGTTCGTGATGTTTATTTCAGCATCCAAGGTCGTTAGCAAAAGCTGGCTTTCGTTGCTTCACTTTTCTGACGATTTGAGTCATCAGACGTCGCCATTCTGCATACCACCTCCAGGCAAGATACCTTACCATTTGTTGTTTATTTACTTAGCTCATATTCATGTATTTATTTATTATTTCCTTCTGTAAAATAAACTGTGATACTTTGTTTAAAATAGAGTTATATTTCTGCTATTTATTTACTTATTACACATTAAACCTAGAGTTAAGGGACCGCCCTTTATTTGTGTTGCATTCATAGGCCTTGACACCATTATACCACATAGTTGTGAGTCGCATATAGAACTCAGACATACATGACTGGATGGCCACCAGTACGTATAAACCGTGCGATAGGATTAACCGCTAATAGGATTGCATGATAGTTGACTTAGCGGTTATAGAGGTTGTGTGTTGTCAAGGCAACATATAGGCATTAGGTGGGGAGGATATATCCTTAGCGTATGAGCTACTATACACATTTTTCTTGTGACCGTACGCCCCACCAGAGATGCGGGTTGATAACCCTTATTTTATTGCTTGCACGTTAGAGGAATGGTTATGCTTGAGGCCCCTGGTTCCCCAAGTGGGGACTATGTTGATCCTATTTTTAGCCAGAGAGCCCATGCATTGGAGGGATGTTCTTAAACTGGATTCACATAGAATGGTAGGCTACCCTATCCATTAGGTATAGGTACCTCCGATTTGGGTACTTATATATGTTTGCGGCTTGGAACAGTAACTTGTCACAGATTGGTTTGCGACACCTTGTCCTTGATTGGTTGTAGGTGTGGTTGACTGCTCCGATGAGAAGGTACTGAACCTTATTGTGGTCCGAATGCTATATATTGGATTCATAACTTGGAAAGATACATCATCATGGATTGGGGGTGCCATCTCATGTCCTTGTTTGGTTGGGGCGATGGTACGCTAATTCAATGGTAGTGTATTAGACCAAAATATGATCCGACTTGACTTATTATTATTGAGAAGTTTACATTCAGTTTATATGGAATATTCTTTTATATCTTGTTACGTCCCTCTGAGGACCTGGTGACTTTTTCAGGTATAGATGTACAGGACTTACTGCAGAAGTATGGCTCTAGTATAGACTCATCCTTCACGTTCGATCGAGTCGTAGCTTCTGATTACAGCTGTCCCTATTGGGTCGAGGAGCCTATTCAGTCATCTTTTCTCTATTCTATTCATCTTGGAGGTTGGAATCTATTTCCTTTCAGTTTATTCTAGTGCCAGTAGTGGATTTGTCTCCGCTCGACCAACAACTATATTTGACATTCACTTTGATTCATGAGATACCGTTTTTCTTATATTATACTGTGGATGAGATATAGCTTTTACCTATGACTCTCTGTTATTATTATTCATAATACAGCTTATGTGTGTATTCGAGGTTTCCATATTGGAGTATATCTCGTATATATGCAGCTGGCATGCTACGTTCCTAGTCCTACGTATTTTGGGACTGGGGCGTTACATGTTTTTGTGGTGGCCCATGCAGGTCTATGATAAATAGTTTGGTTACTTTACGTACCAAGCAAGCCTGTATATAGGATTAGAGTCTAGGATCTCATCCACACTCATGACCTCTTCCCTTGTTTTCATTTTTGGAACTCATAATTGACTATCTTGATTTGCTTCTTGCTTGATTCAGTCTTCCGTAAATCCTTTTTCTTCTTTCATGCGTATTAGGTAGGACATATTTCGTTGTCCCATCATACTACCAGTTTAACCCTTATAAGTTGGGTAGAATAACTCGCAACCTAACACCCCTTCGACCTTAAACAAGGCCTTAGACTTGAAGGCTGTAGGACGACTACATATGCACGAACATCGAACGAAACTTAGACTCTTAAGGAACTTGAATTATTATATTTTTTTCTTCTTTCGTATGATTTTTACGTGGATTGAGAGATGGTTAGCATAACATATTGCCCTTTAGGATCTCATCCACGAGTTGTTGACATTTTCGTTTCCTTATTAAACTCTCTTTCAATTGCTTGACTTGCAACCTATCTGAATCTATTCTGAGTTGCTCTTATCTTCGTGCCAGCAATATAGATCTATATTGCGGACACACTTTTAGCCTGGCCATCACATCTTGTGATGCAATTACTCTGGAGGAACAAGTTTTCCCAGTAACTCCGGTGACCCCGTATCAGCTAGGACAGCAGCAGACTACCACAAACCCAACGATGATACAGCAAGAGACCCAAGTACCCTAGTCAGCCAGGCTGGACAGACTGCTGTAGTACCACCATGAGGGAATGTACCACCACCAATCCATCAACAGTTTCTACCACAGCCCAAACCTCAGATGCCTCATACTTCTGACTTATATGGACCCAACCACCCAGTTTATGTATGCTATGCTACAATTTCAGTGGCAACAAATAGAACTGTTGAGGTAAAGCATGATGGCCTACCTAGCTAGGCCTCCACCACCAGCCCCGGTACCAGATCCAGCACCAGCTCCACAACCTTATCTGGGCTCCATTAAGGACTTTATCGACATGGGACCTAAGGATTTTAAGGGTACGAGGGTCCTTTAGAATTTTCTACGTAGCTTATCAGCACGGAGAAATTCTTGAAGGTATCCCAGTTGCGAGTACATGATTAGATGGAAGCAGTAGACTTACTCTTAGAAGACAATGCTCATCACTGGTGGAAGGCTGAAGAAAGACGACTGGACACTGGGATCACATGGAAGGAGTTCTATGACCTCTTCTATAAGAGATTTTTTTCCATCCACGTTCGAGATGCTCTCTACGACCAGTTTCTTCATCTGAAGCAAGAGAACATGTCGGTAGATGAGTATGACGTAGAGTTCAGCCGTTTGAGTAGATTTGGTGCGACATTGATTTCGATGGACCAGAAAAGAGCGATGAGATTTTATCAGGGGCTTGCACCAGAGCTTAAGCCTTACACCACCATGCAGTCTCGAATCTTTTATGAAGCCGTTTTGGAGGAAGCACGTAGCCAGGAGCTCCTCCGTAAGGAGGCACAACAGGACCAGAGGCGCCCTACCCCTGTAATGTCCCAAATTCGTGATACGTATTTAGTGTACGTATACGTATTTGGACCCATATTTTATTTATTCATGGTTAGTTATCTTGGTTTATTTTGTATTGGCTTGGTTTTATTGGCATTGATAGTTTAATTGGTTTTAATGGTTCATTGGTTTTTTGGGCTTGGTTTATTCCTGGGTTGGTTCGGCTTGGTTTGGTTTGCTTGGTTCATTATGAACCATAGGGGTGAACCCCCTACCTACCTACCACCACCATCCCCCTTTATAACCTACCTAACTTTTTTCTCTCTTTCACTTTCTCATTTAACTCTTCTTCCTTCTCCATTAAACCCACCACCAACCAAGAACACCCCTTAGGCAAGTGCAACTTGCTTCCACAAGAGAATCCATTTTATTGTTCCATTAGCTTCTCCTCATGTTTCTAAGACACATTAGAACTTGTCATTTTTTATTTTGAGGTTTTAATTTTTGTAGATCTAGAAATTAGTTATTTCGGATTTTGGTGGTTTTGATCTATCAAACTTCTTTGTTTTCAAGTTTTGATGGTTCCATTTGTAGAAAATTTTATTCTATCCAATTTTGACCTTTAAAAAGTTGGATTTGGACTTATTTTGACCAAATTATGGATTATGAAGCTTTGGGTTCAAACCATGGAGTTCTTGCTGATTTGGAGAAGACAGTGAGCAGTGCGCGAGCTTTTTAGCTTGCGCCACTGAGTTGCACGCGCTCTTTAGCGCAACGCAGTCTTGCATACGCTACCTTTTGGAGGCGTATGTTTTGCATACGCTGCCTTGATGAGGAGTATAGACCTCATACGCTGCCTTGATGAGGAGTCGTATGGACCTCATACGCTGCCTTGATGAGGAGTCGTATAGAGTACATACGCTGCCTTTTGGAAGCGTATGTCTTGCATACGCTGACCTGAGCGTAGCTTGACCTGAGCGTACGCTGACCTGAGCGTAGCTTGACCTGAGCGTACGCTGACCTGAGCGTAGCTTGACCTGAGCGTACGCTGACCTGAGCGTAACTTGAACTGAGCGTAGCTTGACCGGAGCGTAGCTTGACCTGAGCATACGCTGACCTGAGCGTAGCTTGACCTGAGCGTACGCTGACCCGAGCGTAGCCTGGCCTGAGCGTAGCATGGCCTGAGCGTATGACCTGAGCGTATGCTAACCTGAGTGTATGCTGATTGAGCGTAGCCTGACCTGAGCGTAGCCTGATTACCCTGGATCTTCTATAGCCTTGTATATTGATATTTTATTAGATATTTAATGTCCATTTTATATCCTTACGCCTTTTGTCCTGAACTTGATAATCATGAATTTATTGATATGTTTGTAATTGATAATTGAGCATGACGTGATAGTGACCCGTAGTGGTGTACTACTGACATAATAACCTGACATGACCTGATAGTGGCCCGTCGTGGCGCACTCCTGACAAGTACACTTGGCATGATAACCTGACCTGATTATCTTGAACAGCTGTTGCGACGGCTACCTGACATGACGTGACCTGTTTAATTAACCTGGACACCGTGGGCGATTGTGCTTGTACAAATAATCCAGTCCTGTCTTGCATTATATCTAGGAGGGGGACTCCTGAGTACCACGGTCAGGAGTACCTACTGAAATGGACTAAGGTTAATGACTAGTATAATTCACTAGACATGAAGAGATGTTCTCCGGTTACAGGCGATCCTGTTATCTCGGCCGCAAATGTTTGGACTTGTAGCCTGCCGACAAGTAGGGCACATTTCCAGCCCACTGTTATGTGGGGCACTCTTGATTGTCACTTTAAATGATTGAACTCTATTGCAACTCTAATTTATTGTACTCTCTAGATTGTCACTATAATAATTGCCTGGATAACCTGGATAGCTGCAGGGCCTGTGACTACTTGGAGCATCTCATTGCATCTTGCTAGTAACTAGGATTGTGATAACCCTAGTTAGTTAATGTAGAAAGCCGTAGGCAATGATTGGCCGTGATTTCTTGGATGGGGTCTAGTCCAGTATAGCAGACATATTGAATGATTGTCACTCCAGATTGTCACTAATGATTGTCACTCCAGATTGTTACTATAACGATTGTACTCTATTGTCACTCTAGCGTATTGCACTCTTTATTGTCACTTTTATCATTGTACTCTCTCCTTTTTACCTTAATGATTGGCACCTTTAGCAATAATGATCAGAGACTAAGTTCTGTTCAGGCGAAGGGTTACAATCTCGGTCCTTGTTTGGTTTAAGGATTGTAACCTGGCTTCCGGAATAGCACCTTCGTTTTATCTTCATATATTGTCCAGCTATTTTATTTAGCATAGCATGATTCTCCAGTTCTTTATGTCAATGATCTCACTTAATTATTTTCTGATTGGGATAAGTGCATGGTAGTGCACAAACCTCAATCTGTGTACTTATTGTTGTTTTCTTACATTTGAATGATAATGATTTGTTGGTTTTAGTTCTTAAGTGAAGCCTCCTTTGTGGCACTTGCTCTTTCTGGGGTCTGACCCAACTGGTTTTGTATGGCCAGATACCGGAGCAGCACCAAGGATCCCTGCTTTTCAGCCCGATGGTGGTCACCAGGCGTAACCAGGGCATCGAGTGGGTTTTTTGTTCTCCCACTGTAATATTGTACATTATTCTTTTGAGGCGTTTAGCGACGAGCAAGTGTTAGCTCGATTGTACTTACTTACTGTCTGCCTACAGGCTGTAACATGATTGACAAGCCCCGGGGGTTGATCATGTATGACTGAACTCTTGCTAGTCCTCACATTTTGTAACGACTAGCTTTATGATCATTACGGATATATAATGTATGGGACGCCTTACTATTGTATATTTGGTGGTCTGACACCTTGTAATTATTAGTTGGTTGAGATTGAGACAATAGGCTATTTGATGACCTTAAGAGACTGATGGATTATAGTGAAACCCTCACATATCTAGACAGCCGTGACCGTATAGCGGTGTGGATTCCATTCCATTATACGTAGCTGGCTATGTCTGCCCCGCTCTCCAGTATTCTGGTTCTGGGGCGTGACAACCCCAATACACAGACCAGTTAGGGTTGACCAGAGTGGACTATAAGACGTCCCATGACATACCAGCAGGAGAGAGTAGGGCCCTACCAGGCTCGAAAGAAGCCTATATGTCATTTCTGTGGAAGGTAAGGGCACATTTAGAAAGATTATCGTATTAGGTTGGGCCAGTGTTTGGCATGTGGATCGGAACAAAACACAAGGATAAGGATTGTCTTAGATGACTTGCCTTAGCAACCTATCAGCAGATCCAAGAACCAACACTACCTGCTCCGACACTAGCTCAACAGCAGATGCAAAGGCCGGGACTTGGAGCATCACAAGGATATCAGAGAGGACCACCTTTACCTGACCAGGTAGCTCAGTTTAGGCAGGATATGAATAGACAAAGGCATGGGTAAGCACTTACCATGGATGTGATAGACATCCATCCCGAGATTGAGGATCTAGCAGGTATTACCCTAGTTATACCATTTTATTTTATTAGACTTAGCACCAGAATCACACATTTACTAGTTCATTGGTATGCATAACATAATACCACACCCTGTTATGATTTACTAGATATCAACACAAATGCATGAATACTATCTTCGACACCCATGATAGTTAGCCACTAACCACCCAAGGTGACTATACCCCGACTTGTGTTATCCTTCTTTATTATCGCACCTACTAATCGTCCTTAAAACTTGGAAATGATTCAATCATTTCCTTGACCATACACTAAACCTAGACGACTATATTCTATCTAGGAACATCTTCAATGTCTCTAAATTATTTCTCCCTAGATATCCTACTATCATTTAATGCATGTTATCTTGATTAATTAGTTTAACCCTTAATCATTTCCTTCTTACGTTAATTAGCCATATTCGTGATTCATTATCTAAATCACGAATTTCTAAATTTTCTATTTGTTTTGCTGTATCGCTTGGTCATGTTTTCATATCAAAATCCTTTTACCCCTCAAAACTGCAAAACTCTACCTATTTCCAAATTTTGAGGACGAAATTCTTTTAAGTTGGGTAGGATGTAAACCCTCTAAATTTCTACTACAATTTTTTTATAAATAAATTTTGGTATTTATTTTGTACTTCGTATCTGCACGTCGCATGCGAGTTCGCATTGTTGTATTTGCGTAGTGTGCGAGATTTGCGTTTGTATTTGCTCGACGAGTGCGAATATGTGTCGAGGTACATATTTTAGAAAAAAACATTTTTATTATAAATTTTATTTTATAAGAAAAGTACATGTTCAAACAAATGTGATAAATTTTTTATTTTTTATGAAAGAGTTATTTTATTCGTCTTTTAAAAATAAGTAGTGGTTTAGAAATTTTGGTTTATATAAAATGTATTCTAGATATTTTACGAAATTTGAAATTTGTTTATTAATATTTTTATTATTTATAAAAGGTATTTTATGATTTAATATTTAAGCAAATATCATGATTTTCAAAATTTATTTTTACCATATTTTGGTAATTACGAAAAAGATATTTTTAAATCTCGCTTGATTTAATATTAGATAAATTTTGATTGTACCGAATGTTTTCAAAATAAGTTTTGAATTAAATATGAGATTTAGCTTAGTAGCTCTGAATCTTGATGTAAATTATTTGAACTATGTTTAAACTAATTTAAATTAAATTTTGAATTATCTTATGGGCGTTTAAACTATCATAGTCTTTATCCTAATGGGATTCCCACCTCCTATAAAAGGAGAGGTACTTGCCCCATTTTTCCATGAAATTCTACCAAACCAATTCCACAACCAAATATGCATCGTGTCCATGTCCCCCTTCCCATCCACTGATTATTTTACATATATATATTTTCATCCCACCCGACAAACTCGGGCCTCGACACCATCTGAGTCACATAGGCAGACCACCCGATCCTTTCTCTGTCGTGTCAGACAGTCCCCGACACGACGATACGAAACCCAACACACCCAATCTTAGCCTACATCCGCCATTACCGCAGCATCCTGCCACCCTTGTGTCGCCACTCCAACCCATCTTTTCTGACCCAACCTCATCACCGTCATGCACACCCGACCCTGACTCCTTCCCATCACCGTGCCAAACTCCATGCCATCGTACTCCGGTTCTCTGGCCACATCCGCCGATCGCCAACCCCGAACCACCATTGTGGCCGCCCACCAACACCACCACCGCCACCATCCTAAAAACCCCTAACGAAGAAAAAGAAACAAGAAAACCCAAACCTGAGCGACCGTGCTCGGTGCAGTCCCCGTGCCGAGGCCCCGCGAGCCTCCAACGCTTCCAGATCCGACGTGTCACATCTGCACGACCACCACGCTCCAGCGAGTTCCTCTCGCGTCGGAACGGTCGTGCTCCCGCTAACCAAACGGCGCCCATCTGCTTCCTCCGTGCGCTGGGAGTCGCCGCCCCTTCCTCGGGTGGCCGCGCCTGGCCGACTTTCTTCCCGGTCGATCGACCACCTCCCCGTGGCCGCGCTCCGCCTAGATCCAGTCGCCAGCATCCACCGTCGTGTCCTCCCCTCCGCCGACAGAGCCCTCCGTGCCCCCCTTCCTTCACCTCCGCCTGTCGAGCTTGGCGCCGGCCCCATTGGTGTCCTCCTACGAGACTCCGGAACCACCGGCACCTACGCGCCGACCGCCGCGCCGCGCCACCGCCATAACCCCGTTGTAAGCCTCTCTCGAACCCTTTTCCTCTTCCTCTCTCTCTATCACTTTCCTAACTAAGAGCCAGAGTAGCTCTTATTTAATGTATCATCATTTATTATTAATATTAATATTATTAGTATTATTATTATTATTATTATTAGTATTATTATTACTGTTATTATTATTATTATTAAGGATATCTTTTTTATTAATAGGGTTTATAAATGAATATGTATAAATATTTATAAATATGTATAAATATGGTTTATCATTTTTTTCAGTATTTAATTTCTTATACAAATTTTGTTGACTAAAATTATATAGTAAGATATTCCAGAAATGTAGCTTTCAAATTATAAAATGTATTCTAGTATTTTTTTAAGTTATCAAATAAATAAAGATATGATTATTCTATTTTTATAAACAGAGAATTTTGCCTAAAAAGGTTTTTAGATTTCAAGTATTTTACCAAAATTATTTTTTACTAACAAAACTCTAGTCTCAAGTATTAGAAGTACTTTTCTAAAAAATAGTATGGGTATGTTCTTCAAAATTTCTCCTCGATTTTCACCATTGATCACGACTGATCATGCGTTTCTCTTTCTCATGAAATACCGGACCATCACATATCGACCCCGGCTATTGGACAGAACAGGACTTGTTGGATAATTGCACCACACCAGGCCTAAGACCAGACAAGATACCTTGCCATATTTACTGCTTATATTAGTAATATTTTATTTTAGTTATTGTATCTATATTTTTTGTTTATTATTTTCTTCTTGCATGTGGAATTAGAGTTAAGGGACTACCGTCAACTTAGTGTATCTCATTAAACTTGTCACGACTGTATCACGAGTTATGTGAGAGTTGTGAGTATCATGTAGTGGTCACTTGCGTGTTGGCTGATCACCCGTGCGCATGCGTAGGAATAACTGTCAATAGATGCATGTTAGAAGACTTGACAGTTATTGAATATAAACCGTGTTATGGAAATGACACGTGTTGGTGTGTCGTGGTTACGATGCATGTATAGTATCATTGGGGGTATGGAACAGCTACTAGCGTTCATTTACTTTTTACACACTTATGGGTGATAGTAACTCGGATGAGCACTACTTGTTGCCCGCCGATAGTGTCTCGATGAGCGCTACTTGACGGACACTCTTTATTACTTGCGTGAATCCTTACAGCCCCTGCGTAGAACGTTGTCCTCAAAGTGCATATCACGTAGATGGTTAGGTACCCAGTTGTGTTGTAGATTTATAGTGTTTACTTATGCAGTTATACATGGCATATTCTTCTTGTATCTTGTTACGTCCCTCTGAGGACCTGGTGATCTCGACAGGTGTACGTGTTTTGTGACTTCCTACAGGTGCTCTAGCTAAGACAATGTATTCCTTCCTTCCCTCGCGATGCTAGCTCTTGGACTCGTCAATTGCTTCGCTCGACCAAATCATTTATTTGTATATTTCTTTCTTATTTAAACTTGTTGGTAGTGGATATGTCTCTGCCCAACATTTGTACAAATGACTATTTCATTATATCACTAAAACTTTATATTGTGGATGAGATTTAGTTCGAGCATGGCTTTCTACATTTTACAGCTTATGTTTACATACGAGCCTTTCATTTACTCGTATGCATACAGCTGGCATAATACGTATCTAGTTCCAAGTATTTTGGGACTGGGGCATGACAAATAATACCACACCCTGTTATGATTTACTAGATATCAACACAAATACATGAACACTATCTTCGACACCATTAGAAAGCCTTATGGTCATAATCGAGCAGGCTTATCACAATAGAAATCTATAACCAATCTGTTAGGTATTCTTGTATGATGTTCCTTAAAATCTGTGACCCCGTCAATAACCTTAGTATGCTGTAGAAGAGAGAATCATTCCACTCTAAGTACACCTCTTTGAACTTGGCACATTTTTGCCGATGTGGGTTAATAAATCAAGTGGCTTATATTGTCAAATCTTATCGGTATCATTTTGATGCCTCTACCGTGACTTCGATATTTGGAGCACAATACTAGCTATTTCCTTCCAACAAGCTCTACCCTCATGAACTAGACCATCCCTCTACACACATGACATACATGCCCCACAAAATATACCATCTTGTGCTCCGTTTCAGTTACACCACAGGTACGATTGATTTATTCCTTAGAACAAACCACGGATACCATTTTAGTCCCTTTTAATCTCAACCAAGCAATATCGAGCCATTCCCTCGAACGACTGGATGCCCATGATCCATACAAGACTAAGAATACCCATCTTGTAGAATGTGGTGTCGTTTTGGATTTCTCGTGTAACGACCTCCTCCATCTTTTCGAAAACAGAGTACGATTGATGTACTCACTCTTCATTCATATTCAGCCTCGTTATTTAATATGTTAAGTTTTATTTCAATTTTGAGGATAAAATTTTTGTAAGTTGGGTAGGATGTAAAACTCCTAAATTTTGTAGGGATTTTTTATATGATATTTTTAAAACAATTAAGCTTATTTTAATTTATTTCATTCAAAACATTATATATTATATATATATATATATATATATATATATATATATATGTACTGTTCCAAAGGAACAGTACAAAGTAAAATCCCGACCCCCTCTCTCAGTAACTTCCTTTCCGTGCGAAACGACCGAACCCAAACCTCGAGTTGTTTTTCCTCCAAATTTCCATCCAAATCTCGAATCAAATCCTTCCTATGTGTCGCCTACATGATTTAAATCCTATCCTTATCAAGATTTAAATAAATCATATCCAAATCAATTTAAAACTCGAATTACAACTAAGAACTTCATATCGGTTATATAGGTATAGTTTTCACTCGAACGAGCAAATCTTCGAAGCCTTATCTCCCCAGACCCTGCCAATCCGACTGCTGGACCTCTGCGTGCACTCTGGGTGGCCTGCACGGCCACAACATCGTCGGGAAGTCGCCAGCACAGTCGGCCGACCGAGAAAACAGAGCACCCCTTTTTTGGGTGCAGTGAGGTAACTCCCTTCTCATCATACTTTCTCCGTCTGTTATTAATTATTTTCAAATTCGTAAATTTCTCTAGACACCCTATATAACCCTCTAAGAGACCCAACAAGTAGATTCAGAGTTTGTCGAGGTTTCGACTTCGAGAAACGATCGAGAAATCAAAGGAAAACTGTCCCAAAATAGGGTTTGATAACTTACCAACTACCCCTGTTTGACTTTTGTCATTTGTCGAACTGTAAACAATTTAAAAAAAGTTGATTAAATAGGTTTATAGACGAACTGTAGGACAACAAAACCTATTTTTTGTTTAAATTTTCACTGTTTATATGTTGAATAATTTGATTCCAAAAAGTAGGGAAAAATTGATTTTAAAAATAAACTTTTTAGAAAAAACTTTTCAATACGGCGTGCGTCCTGACAAACCGGACGACGTGGTCATAAACTATATGCATCGAAAGACATGTATGGATGTTACCGACATGTGGGTACTGATGAAACTCGATTTCGTTGTACATGCGCGACAAAATCAGTGCGTATCCGACAAGATACCTCCGTATCTACCTTTTGCAAACTAGCTCATAACTTTGTGCACGTTCGTCGAATCTAGGCGAAAATTATGCCATCAGGACTGTATCCTTTTTGGTCATGTACGCCAAGTTTGGTCCGAATCTGAGAGGGTCGACCTGAACGCCATTTGGCGGGCCCGCGACTCGATCTAACGGACGAAATTGTGCACGGCCCGCCGGAAGCCAACTTTGGACGTACGGTTGGTTTCGTCTCCTCAAACTGGATCCGTAGACATATAGTTTGAGAACTTTAGAGACCGTAGATACTGGCACGCTTTTTCGTACAAAACGGGTCAAACGACGAACATTGTTTTGACCCAAAATTATAATTTTGCCTCTGTGTCCAGAATTGGACTTTTGGATAGGCGTTTTCTAGATATTTCTTTTATGCCAAAATTGTTCGTGATATTTATATCAGCATCCGAGGTCGTTCGTAAAAGTTGGCTTTCGTTGCTTCACTTTTCTGACGATTTGAGTCATCGGACGTCGCCATTCTGCACACTACCTCCAGACAAGATACCTTATCATTTACTGTTTATTTACTTACCTCATATTCTTGCATGTATTTATTATTTCCTTCTATAAAATAAACTACGGTACTTTGTTTAAAATATAGTTAAATTCCTGCTACTTATTTATTTTTACATATTAAACCTATAGTTAAGGGACCGCCCTTTGTTTGTGTTGCATTCATAGGCCTTGACACCATTATACCACAAAGTCATGAGTCGCATATAGAACTCAGACATGCGTGACTGGCTGGCCATCCGTACGTATAAGCCGTACGATAGGATTAACCGCTAATAGGATTGCATGATAGTTTGACTTAGCGATTATAGAGGTTGTGTGTTGTCAAGGCACATATAGGCATTGGATGGGGAGGACATATCCTTATCGTATGGGCTACTATACACATTTTTTTGTGACCGTATCCCCGCCGAAGATGCGGGTTGATGACCCTTATTTCATTACTTGCACGTTAGAGGAATGGTTATGCTTGAGGCCCCTGGTGCCCTAAGTAGGGACTATGCCGATCCTATTTTTAACCAGAGAGCCCATGCTTTGGAGGGATGCTCTTAAACTGCATTCACATAGAATGGTAGGCTACCCTATCCATTAGGTATAGGTACCTCCGATTTGGGTACTTATATCTGATTGCAGCTTGGAACAGTAACTTATCGCGGGTTAGTTTGCCATACCTTGTTCTTGTTTGGTTGTAGGTGTGGTTCACTGCTCTGATAAGAAGGTAGTGAACCTTGTTATGGTCCGGATACTATATATTGGATTCATGACTTGGAAAGATACATCATCATGGATTGGGGTTCCATCTCTTTTCCTTATTTGGTTGGGGGATAGTAAGCTAATTTAATGGTGGTGTATTAGACCAAGATATGATCCGATTTGACTTATTACTATTGAGCAGTTTACATTCAGTTTATATGGCATGTTCTTTTTGTATCTTGTTACGTCCCTCTGAGGACCTGGGGATTTCTCCAGATATAGATGTGCAGGACTTTTCGTAGGAGTATGGCTCCGGTATAGACTCATCCTTCACGTTCGAACGAGTCGTACCTTTTGATCACAGCTGCCCCTATTGGGTCGAGGAGCCTATTTAGTCATCTTTTCTCTATGCTATTTATCTTGGAGGTTGGACTCTATTTCCTTTCAGTTTATTCTAGTGCCGGTAGTAGATTTGTTTCCACCCAGTCAACGACTATATTTTAACATTCACTTTGATTCATGAAAAACCATTTTTCTTATATTATACTGTGGATGAGATATAGCTTTTACCTGTGACTATCTGTTATTATTATTCATAATACAGCTTATTTGTGTATTCGAGGTTTTCATATATTAGAGTATATCTCGTATACATGCAGCTGGCATGCTATGTTCCTAGTCCTACGTATTTTGGGAATAGGGCATTACAGAGTTAGAGACTTGAGGGTGCACTGTTCATGCCATTGTGTGTGTGTGTGGTGGTGGTATTGTGAAGGGTTTAGTATATTAGGAAACTGAGAGGTATTACCTTAGATAAGTAATAGGGTTACCTACCTATTAGCGTAGGATAATATATAGGTAGGATATTACCTAATCTAGGTTAAGGTAATAAGAATTACCTTAAGAGTTGCCTATAGATTTGGGTAGGCAAGACAAGTAAGGGTAAATGGGATTTCCTATCTAGGATAGGTAATGAGTATACCCATCTAGTAAGGTAAAGTATTACCTAGGGTTAGGTAATAGACTAATAGATAAATAGGTAAAGTATATTCATACATATAGATAATGTATCTAAGTTAAAGTAACCCATGAATAGGGTATAGGGTAAAAAACTAATAAGGTAAATATTGTATGCAGGAAATACATATATATGGATAATGTATAGATTATATGTAGGTAAATGGGATATTGATAGGTAATGGAAATGTAGAGAGTAAATCTAGGTAGGTAACAACATGAAATGGGTTAACCTAACCTAGATTGACTTGGTTTGACTAGAGTTTGACCAAGTTTGACCAATTGACCCAAAATCAACCTTAAGTCAAATTTGACTTAGATTGTATATCACACACTAGAAAACTATGTTTAACTCTATTAAACACTAATTAACATATGTATATCTCATCTATAGGTCTTGTAACTCCACTTTGACTCTTGATTCATATTGTCTGCTCAGGACCGCAGACGAGTACAATATCTGATAGTTTTTACTGCTTTAATACTTTATATATCTATTCAGTTGTAGTATTTTACTTGATTCCTGACATGAGAATACCCAGACTAGTATACGTTTGATCCCATCATGAGATGTTATTCCTATTTAACCTGGTATATTGGTACTTATTCGATATTGTTTCTTGTACTTGTATAGACATCGATTTAGGAGTGGGCTGGCCCCCTGCTTCTTGAATCCCGTGTTATGATGGTCATGGTTGGATCTATTATACTATTTGGGAGATTGCGGAGTTATTAGAGTTTATATGATCAAAATCCCAGCTGTTTACTCGCTTGTGCATAGCTCACCCTCGCCACACGTAGGGTGTTGCCTGATCTTATACTACTTGTGCATAGCTTTCCATTATGGCCGTCCTGATCCATTATACTCGTACTTGTGCATAGCCGGTCAAATGGAATAGCCTAATCTAGACCCAAGCCGATCACATAACACTATAATATCTCAAGGCACCGTTTTTATATATATATATATTATGCTCAGATTGCCTGTGTTACTTCATATTCCAGTTTTACTGTATATTCACTCACCATGACATGATTACCAGTTTATATGTACTTCTTGCTTTCCAGTTTTGATATTATATCATGTACCTTATTATAACTGTTTATTATAGCATTTGTTAATTTAATGGAACTGTTGTTGGCGTCTGTACTTTGCTCCAAACCTGACTGGAAAATTATTTTTCAGAGGATTTAGAGGCTTATTGCAAGACCTACTATGGGTTTGGGACAAATGGTGACACTGATCAGGACTTGCCTGGGGAGCCGGTGCTCATAGAGGATGCACCTCCAGTAGCGACTTAGTTGAGCTAGGTTTTGTTGTTTTGTTTCCAGATTAATACACTTGGGTCTGTATTATTATTTGGATCATACTATATCTTAGACTTCTAGACTTGTTTGGTTGTGGCTTTGCTACTATTTCAAACTACTTCATCTTTTATCATCTATCAATCTAATCGTGCTTATCTTCCTTAGAGTTGTGATTGAGTTATATTTTATATCATATTTCCTTCGTACGGAGATGACAGGTTATATTCATTATTTTTAGATATTATAGATGACCTATACAGTGTTCTACCGCCGACACTACGGCGTAGGCTGGACGTACCCACGTGCTTGTGCCCCTAAACCAGGTACAGGTCGTAACATATAACTATCATGAAATAAAAAATCATTGTAAGTACTTGCCTCGGGTGTCGGAAGTCAACGTGTGCGACACGAACGTGTAGACACGGAAAGTATCACAATCTAAAGTTTTGAATATAAATAATAATCTCTAAGTTCGTATCATCCATATCCATAATCGTCGAACATCATAATAATATCCAATAATGGTCCAAGATCGTCCAAAATAGGTAATACATAAATCGCTGATAGATTCACATAGATTGAGTTCAATAACAAATTAGGAAACACACGATTAGATTATGAATAATGATAATCGAAGGGAAAACAATATTAAGTAAAAAAAACTATTTTAGAAAATATTAGAACTAACTAGCATTTGAAATTATTTACTAGGCTATACCTTTAATTTTGGTAAATTAGTGTGGAAATATTTTAGATTCTCTAATTAAATTTGAAACTAAATAGGTTTTAAAGTATATTTGTAAATAATGTTTTATAGAAATACTCACTAATAATTATCTAATATATACAGTGTAAATAAAATACATGTAAACCAATATACTCTTTAATATACATATATGGGCTTGGCCCAAACAATTAGTACATAAAAAATTAAGAGAAATTGAAACTAATTGCTACAGGTTGTCCAGCCTGATCCACAGATCAATGATTTAAACCCTAATCCATCAGTAGCCCACAGGAACTCGCTTAAAGCCCAAACAATTATTAGGGTTTATATCCCTAATCTCTAAGTCAATAGAGAGGGAGAGAGTGACATAATAGAGAAGTGAGATGGGGAGAAAGAATGAGGCGATGCTCGACTTACCAAGCTAGTCAGTGCTGGTCCGATGTAGTGCAAGCCGAGGTACGATGACTTGGATAGCGATGCTGGATGGGAACCATCGAATTATCGAGATTTGAGATGCGGCGGCGGCACAACGACTCCGAGAAGCACAAAAGGGTGAAGAATGGTGGATCTAACAAGATCTGGCCAAAATTGGTCAGATCTAGTCGAATGGATGGTGGCGACGTTGGAAGCTCAGGTGAGTGGAGTGGTCGGGTTAGTGGTGAAGTAGGTTGTGGGTGGTATAGTGTGCTTGGGAGTCATCGATGGGGCTGGGGACAGTGATGGTGGTTCTAGGCGAAGGAGGCAGTGGGGTTAGGTGTCGGTTGGTGGTTATGGTGACTAGGAGAAGTGGTGGTAGCATTAGGCGGGTTTGGTGAGTCGGGGAGAGACGAGGTTGTGTAGAGCTGGGTTTGGGTGGTGAGGCGGTGAATGGTGTTAGTCCAGGGGCTCGGTGGTGCTAGTGGTAGAGTTGGGGTCAGGAGATCCGAGATGGGGTGACCAGAGTGGTTGTACGGTGGAAGTGGAGGTTGACGATGGAGATAGGTCGAAAAGCTCGTGCAGTGGTGGCGTGAGGTTGTGTAGGGAGGTTATGGTGTTATCGACGGTGGTGGTGCTCACTGGTGATGGTCGAGGGTAGTGGTGAGTTCACTGGAGATGGTCTGGTGGTGTTGAACGGGGTTGGACGGAGCAGAGTGGAGGCAGGGAGGAGAAAGAGAGAAGGAGAGATCGGCGAGTCGGAGAAGATTGCTGGAGTACGGCCGGACAAGGCGGCGCACGGCGGTCGAACCAGAGATTGGTGGCAGGAGAGAAAGAGAGAGTAAATATTATGTAATAAAATATTGGAGAGTTTTAATATTTAAATAGTAGAATAGTAGTGTGTTCTTCCAGTCTTAGTGGCATGAGTGTAAATTGTAGTAGATCTAGGGGCATATAGTGAGGACTACTAACAGGTCTAACTTACCACTAACTAAACACTAACTAATCCTTAATTAGTAACTAACCAGTAATTAAGACTAACTAATCAAATAGATATTCCCTAGCCCAAAATTCATAGGCCCATGATCCCAGCCCAAGGCTTGGTAGGCAATTAGAATAGCTAGCCCATAATCTAAGCCCAAGGCTTAGTAGTCTTCACAAATAATAAATTAATAATAAAATAATTCTAAAAATAAGATTAACTAATTTTTAAATATTAATAATTAAAATTAGGAATAAATTTATAATAAATCTGAAAAATGATTTTATAAGTTCCAAAATAATGACATTGATTTCCAAATATAGAAATTCAAATTTAGGTAGTTACAACAACAGATGTAGAGAGCAGCCATACCATCACCAAGGGCAGGGTATCAACAGAATCAGAGGCCAGCAGCATCAACACAAGGAGCACCCCGTCCACTAGCAGCCGATAGTTATCAGAGAGATCCACCTTTGCCTACACAATATACACAGTTCGAGAGGGCCAAATCCCAAATGGGCAACTAGAGGCATGGACAAGCATTTACTATGATTCTTGAGAAAATAAAACCAAAACGAGTAGTAATAGCATGTACTATGATTCGCTGCCACATAATGATATTTATTTGAATCATTTTCCATAAAGATATTATTTGATTTAGAGCCACTTATTCCTTTATCTCTACTAGTTTTATTGTCATGCATAATGTAGCTACATCATATCTACCTAAGAATGTAAGGATACTCATTAGAGATGGGATAATATCTGTTAGTGACACATGTAGAGAATGGTCAATAGTTATATTTTGGTAGGGAGATGTTGTTTTAGTCTTTCCTATGCCAAACTTCGATGTAGTTCTTGGAATGAACTGGTTGACCCAGTATCATGTCACACTTGATTGCCGTCGATATAGTATTATATTCAGGCCATCTAACTAACCGATGTTTGAATCCATTAGGGCATCCACGGAGAAGAATGATCAATCTGCATATGGAGCTCAAATGGCAATAAAAAATATCACATATCCTTATATCATAACTGTATTTTAAGATGTCTTTCCAGATAATTTTCCATGACTTATGGAATTTTTTTATTGAGTTGCTTCTAGGACAGACACCCATAACTTCCAATGTCTATGGATTAGCCAAGAAGAAGATGGATGAGCTGCCAACTAGACAGATTAGAGAGCAAAGGACATATTCGGCCTAGTACATCATCCTGGGCAGCACTGTCACGACCCGTACCCTGATTAGGGGCACGAGAAGTGGGTACGTCCAGCCTAAGCCGCAGCATCGGCGGTAGAACGTTGTCTAGGTCATCTAGAAATACTATGACTAAACAGATAAAGGTACCTGTACAGTATATATACTCCGAATGGAGGTGACATAGCAATACAGTCTCAATCACAAATGTAAAACTAAGGTAGATAGCATGGAAAGGAAATATGATAGATGAAGCAGGAAATAAGTTCGAGATCCACACAAGTCCAAAACTAAACATAACATCACAGAATAATATATATACTACATTCTAAAATCCAAAGCTGGATCGCAGTCCAGTCAAGCCTAACAATGCTAACTACTCAGGGAGTATAAAATCTAGTGGCCAATCTATCAGGCCACTGCCCTGGCCTGAGTCTCCATCTGTCTCAGAAACATCTATAAAATTTGTCAACGGTATCCTGTCAGGAAAATGAGCAAGTACAACCACCAACAACAGTTTCATGTAAATTGACAAATACTATAAGAGACAGTATAATGAAATACAAGACAAAGATATAGGCGACTTGGAAACCATTCGAAAGCCGAGTTACAACCCTTAAACCAAACAAGGACCGGAATTGTAACCCATCCTTCGAACAGAACTTAGTCTCAAATCATAATACAGTAATAAAGGCAGGTAGAGCATGTGAGTAAATGAAATCATAGCATAGTGAGAAGTACAGAAAGTAAAACTGAACTGGAATTTAAGATAGGACAATAAATGTAAAATATGATTTGAATTATTAGAGCGATATGTGATCGGCTAGGGAGTCAGGGTAGGGTTATCCACTTGGCCCGACAATCACAGAAAAATCTTTGGAAAGGGTCATGCCGGCCAACCTGGATAACCCGGCAAGGGGTGTCTGCTACACCCTACGTGAGGTGAGGGTGGCGCTAGAAAAATAGTGACAGGGAGGCTTTGATCACATAACCCCTAATAATTCCTCCATTCCCGAATAGTATCATGGATCCGGACATGGCACGTCATGACACGGATTCAAAAGCAGGTGATCAGTCCACTCCCAAATCAATGTCTATATAAGTACATGAAACATGGATATCACACACTAATATACCAAGAAAAATCTGGGAATAATATCTCATGACAGGATCCGACGTATACTAGTCCGTGAACTATCGTGTCGAGAATCAAGTAAGACACTACAACTGAATCGGATATAGTAGATATCAAGACAATAAAAACTATCAGTAAATGTACTCGCCTGTGGTCCTAAGCTGATAAGGTGAACAGACGCTCAGAGTAATCACAGACCTAAAGACGAGATACTACAAGTCAAAACATGGTTTAATAATGAAAGAAAAGCTAATATAATCATGATATGCAAGTCTAAGTCAAAATTAGGTCAAACTAAGTTACACCAAGCTAAACTAGGTCACACTAGGACAACCAAGGTCAAACAAGGTCAGAGGAAGTCAATCCAAGTCAAACTAGGTCAATTTGGGTCAAGGTTGACTTACAGTTGACTTTTGGTCAAAAAGTCAACTCTGGTCAACTCTGGTCAACACTGAGTCAACCCTAGGTCAAACAAGTCAAATGTTGACTAACAGTTGATTTTCAGTCAACTGGTCAACTCTGGTTTGGTTTTGGTTAATTCTAAGTCAAGTGTTGACTTAAAGTTGACTTTTGGTCAAAAAGTCAACTCTTGGTCAACGGAGATCAAGACTTGCCTAAACTACCCTCATCTAGTCATCACCTACCAAGATAACTTATTTCTAACCCCATCTTAGAAGTCAAACTCAATATCTCATCAATTGTCACGACCCGCACCCTAGAGTAAGGGCACGAGAAGTGGGTACGTCCAGCCTACGCCGCAGTATCGGCGGTAGAACGCTGTCCTAGGTCAATCATCTAACAATATAAAAATACCTGTACAGTTTATACTCTTCGAATGGAGGTGACATAACAATATACATCTCAATCACATCTAGGGTAGAAGAATGAAAGATAGATAGATAGACAGTAACTCAAAGAGAACAGTAGAATAGATAAAAATGTCCGAGTGTCTAGGATAACATAACACCAGAATGTCAACTCATAATACAATAAGTCTAAGAGTCTATATATCTCAACATCTCAAAATACAACTCAGATGTGAGACAAAATGATAATACAGAAAAGACCGTCTAGCTAAACTAGCCTAGACTACTGGGGCAACATCCTCAGCTGCAGGTGGATCCTGCTGAGGGTCCTCAACACAAGTGTCATCTAGTCCGGCTTCATAATATGTAGTCACCCATGCCTCATCCTCATCCTCTGTAATATTTTCAACAGGTCCAGTCAGGACAGGAACGAGCACAATACATCTCACACAGTTCATATCAGGTTAGGAAATACGATACAGGCAATAGAGTAAGATACAAGAAATGCTGAAAGGAAATATACGCTGTAAAAGAGATAGCTGTAAAGGAAATATCTACTGTATATAGAGAACTGTAAGTGACTAGTGATGTATAGTACAAGATAGGCATGTGAATGGCTAGAATTTATACATGATTACACTACTGAGTTTGCACATGATTACACTACTTTGGAATTATTCACATGTCCACTTCTACTCCCCCTTTTCCCCAATCAATACACAAGGATCTAAACATGATATGTTGTTGTACATGATATCACATGGGGGCCCATGAAGGGTGCACATGATAGTATACATGAGGGCTCAGTGAATCGTGAGAGTACATGATCATATGAGTATACATGCATGATGGAAGCATAGGAGTACATGATGAAAGTGAAACACACGTAACATGAAGTACCCGATGCTGCCGAGAGGGATAACATCTCATGTAAAGATCCATATAGTACCAATCCGTGTTACCAACGTGACAGCAACAAGAAAAGTAATCTAGAGCGAGAAGTAAAGCCTGAACAAGTATGAAACGGTCAGAGAATGTACTCGCTTGCTGTATGAATGTCTATAGAGAATATGCTGTCTGAGGAGAGGTGTCTGGCTCCTGATCAGAGCAACACAAGTCACAATGTATCCACAATGGTAAAAATAAAGTATACAATGCATACTACATGATTCTAGGTCAATCTGGTCAAAAGTCAACTCTTGGTCAACTCAACAGTCAAACTAGGTCACAGAAAGTCATACTAGGTCAAATAAGGTCAAACAAGATCAACAAGGTCAAACAAGTTTAATCTAGGTTAAAGTTAACTCTTGGTCAATATTCTAGTCAAACTAGTCAAGTTATCTAGGGTTTAGTCAATCAATGGTCAGACTAGTCAAATACTAGTCAATATGGTCAAGCTAGGTCAATCTAGATTATCTAAGGTACTACACCACAAGGTTAAGGTATAACCAATACCAATACAAGTATACCACATATAAATACATATATATATAATACCAACCTTAATCCTATTTTCAAGCTAATCCCATATTTCAATCTCAAGTCATGACTCAACTCTAAGTATTTAACTTAACCCCATACATATCTTAATCTACATAGGTCTTTCCACAAAATCCAAGTCACAATAGTATACTTATATATAGGTCAAACCTAAACCAACTAGTTAATAGCCTAGGGTTTAGTCAAATCTTAGTCAACAAGTCCTTCTATGTTCATCCAAGCCATTTCTAGGTCAATTTGGTCATAGTTGACCTATAGTTGACTTTGGTCAACAATGGTCAATTATCTAGTCAAACTAGGTCTACTAGTCAAGTTAGGTCAACCAATGTCAAACTAGTCATTCTAGGTTAATTCAAGTTCAATCTAGGTCAAGTTTGACCCTAGGTTGACTTTGGTCAACCCTTAGTCAACAAGGGTCAATTAGTTAGGATTTTGGTCATTAGGTTAGCCCCAAGGCCATAGGCTAGTATCTAAGTTCCATAGGCAAATACCATATAGGTATATATATATATATATATACAATAGACACATACACTATCTACACCATATATATATATACATAGGCCATAATATATATATACATATCTACAATATATATATACAATATACATATCCACTATATATACCATATATAACCAAATATGTAAAATACTATATATATACTCACTATATATAACATATATATATATACATATATATTTACATATAACAACCACATAGGCCTATAGCCTATGTAATACCCTAGGTATCTATGTATAGACACATTATATATAATGACACACTATATAAACTAATACAATATATATATATATATATATATATATATATATATATATATATATATATATATATATATATATGAAATATATATATACTACATATTTATAGAGAGAGAAGTAAGAGAGAGAATTAGAGAGAGGGAGAGAGGACAGTGAGAGAGAGGGACTGCTAGACACACACATGGAAGGGGAGGGGGCTGTTCTCAGATTTCATGAGAACAGGAAAACAGCCCCCCCTCCCCCACTCACACACACAATACACACACACCCCTAATATATACATACATGTATATACACATGTATATACATGTATACACCCTAAAAACTCACATACACACACATATATACATATACATATGTATACAACACTGACATATATATATATATACAAATAATTCCAAATAAATCCTAGAAAATTACCAAAATACCCTTTAGGCTAAAAAGCCCTAATTTGATGTTCTAAACCTATGGCTAGGCTCACATGATCATGGTTAGTCTCTAGGTTATGAAATCTCTAGGGTTTACACTAGGGTTATACTAGTAAATCACAAAGTCATAAGTCATGACTTAGAAAATGGTTTAACTTAACTAAAATCACCCAAAAATCATATCATGCCCTAAACACCATTAATAAATAATAAAAAATAATAATTTTTCAAAAATCCCCAATTTCAGAAAACAGGGTGTTACAAGTCTACCCACCTTAAAATAATTTCGTCCTCGAAATTTAGGTGGTCGTACTCCTCCTAGGTCAAACCTCCAACAATCAGGGACGAAGCTACTACCTAGCCACATACAAGGTCAACAAGCAAAATATGGGTAGTAGA
Source organism: Iris pallida (assembly GCA_029216955.1). NCBI lineage: Eukaryota > Viridiplantae > Streptophyta > Magnoliopsida > Asparagales > Iridaceae > Iris > Iris pallida. The sequence goes on from JANAVB010007399.1 coordinate 40,889,898, forward strand.
CCTATACTGGGTCATGTCCAAAAATTAGCTGGCAGTTTTAGGTCATAAGGTGCCCTTAATCCAAATCGAAATCAAAAGTAACTCTATGGGGTAAATCAGGGTGGAGTCTCGGGTCAGGAAAATTGTACTAAGCAAATGAAGCACACGATGGTATGCCTGAGTGGGATACTAAGGTCATGGGTGTAGTATGTCATGTCTAGGTTACGTATGTGAAATTAGTTTTGAGAAAACAACTAGTCTTGTGCCCTTAATTTAAAAGTCACGGTAACGTGTCTACGGTGATCATAATTTAGAGTGGGAAAGGTCTATGGCCTAAATTGAACAAAAAAAATCGTGATGAAATAGTGTGAGACCCGTCTCACTGTATCGGTATTTTATACGGATACGTGTTTATTTGAGCCGTATTTCATATTTTTCGATTTGCGTGATATAGGAATTTTGTGACTTGGTTTAACTTGGATTTGGTTTTATTGGATTTGGTTTAACTTTGACTTGGTTTGGTTTAGTTTGGTTTCTTATGAGATGAGGTGTATGGTTTAGATTTAGTGGAGAGGAATGAATGGTGGAGATTACTTGGGCTTGTTATATAAGCCACTTTTCTCTCTCCCTCCTCATTCACCCTCATTCATTTCTTTTTCACCAAACCCTAGCCATTGGAGGGAGGCAAGTACACCTTGCCGAATGTTGGACGATTTCAATTTCGTTTGTTCCATTCTCTTTATTGTTGAATTCTAAGCATGTTTAGAACTTGGAGTTTTCCATTTGATGGCTAGATTGTGGTAGATCTAACTTTGTGGTACTTTCAGTTTTTATAAGTTTTGATCTGTTAAACTTGTATATTTTTGTCAACTGATGGTTCCATGTTGTAGAGAATTTCGTTCTACCCTATTTTGACCTATGGAAGTCCAAATTTGGACTCCTGTAGAAAATTGGGTGGCGTGGAGAAGCCATGGTATTTTCTATGAACTTTTCTCAGTTGGCAACAAAATGTTGCTGGCTTGCATTTGTTTTGGCCGCAGGAGTCTTGCCTAGCCGCATGGGCATGGCAGCATTAATTATTTTCTGACATGATGGCACTTAATAGCAAGCAATTAGTTTTGCATGCATTATTTAATACAATATTAAAAGTCAGCCGCATGAGGCATTTGGTTGTAGCCGCATGAGCTTGAAATAATAGATGCATTAAATAATGCATGGCCTTGGGTCTCCAGCCGCATGCTTATTCAATGCATTATAATAATGCATTATATCATTGATCCATTGGAGGAATGCATTTAATGCATTCATACTTGAACGTATATTTTCCATGTAGAGCCGCATAGGCATAGGAAGAGAGCAATTAATGCATTCATTTTTAAATGCATATATTTTATGCATTTTTTCCTAAAGACATTTTCTAAGAGAGCCGCATGGGACAAGTATTACTTGAATGAAATTTTCTAATGCCTTTTTGAGAGTCGCATGTGAAGCATTTATCCAAGCATTTGATTCAATACTTTTGAATGCATTAAATGTTTTATTAAAAACCTTATTTAATGTCTTGTCCCTAACGAGCATTTAATGCTTTATCAAAGCATTAACTTGATGCTTTGTTCCAGAATGAGAATTAAAGCAATTTTAAGCATTTAAGTCCTTATTATTTTATGTATTATGCTTTAAATGCTTGGGTTAAGCATCTTGGAGTACAGAGCCGCATGGAATAAGACATTTTGCCGCATATGGCCCTCATTGTAGCCGCATATGCATGCAATGCATTAATGTACATTCTAAATACATGCAAGATTTTAACGTGTACAATATTTTTATAGTGAATGCATTCTCCAATGCATTAATGTATATTATTAAATGCATTAATACAAGAGAGCCGCATGGACATCTACAACATTAATTGCTTGATGCAGAGCCGCATGGCCTTGGGCCATTTAATAATATTATTATTTGCATGGAATCTAGGGTGAGCCGCATAGGCTCCCTTCTCCCACTATCTAATGTTTTGGTCACGTGGACCATTGATTAGGTAGCTCACGTGAACCTTTTCTTATTGCCTTTATTGTGGGGGGTCCCACATAGCTTCCTTTAGTTGACTTGCTTGCTGAAGTGGGATTTTGCATTTAATGAGGGTCCCACTGTCTTTTGTCTTATTTGATAGTGACCTACTTATTGTTTCCTGGCCGCATGGGTGGCCTCCCACTCTCTTTGACCGTATGTTTGTTCTCCCACTTTTGGACCGCATGGGTCCCATTTTGATTGTTTAAATATTTTATTTGCCTGAATTGTGGTCAGAATTTCTTCCCACTCCCAACATGAAAATTGTAGAGTTTTTCCTTAGCTTCAAGAATATATATATTATTAATATATTATTATTTAATTGTGCAAGTTTCTTCCTTCTTTGATAAATGACATGACACGACGGTGACCCGTAGTGGTGCACTCTTGAAATGAAATTGACATGATATTCTTGACTTGATAATTGACAGTGATAACTTGACATGATATGCTTGACCTGATTCTTGATAGTGACCCGCCGTGGTGCACTCTTGACATGATAACTTGAAATGATAAATAAGAATGACTTGATAGTGGCCCGTCGTGGCGCACTCTTGATAAGTAATAATGATAATGATAGTGGCCCGTCGTGGCGCACTCCTGACAAAGATTAATTAGTATCCTGACACCGTGGGTGTTGTATTGAATGTGCTTGTATAAGCTACCGTCAAGTCTTGCATCATGTCTAGGACATGAATTCCTGATTTCCTACGGTCAGGGATTCATATTGAATCTGGCTAGGTTAATGACTAGATTGATCAAGTAGTTCATGGAGAGACTTTCCCAGTTACCTGTTGCCCCTTTGATCCCGGCCTTATATATATATATATACATGGGATTTGTTGCTATCCGTCGAGATGAGCGCACTTCCAGCCCACCGTCGAGTGTGGTACCTTAGGACACATGTATCTTACTACAGTGTGTCTGCTATATCATGCTATCTTTTCTTTTCTTTGCTGGGGTCATTCAGGTAGTAACAAACGGGTAACCGGACTTGGAAGAATCTCATTGCATCTTGCTAGTAACTAGGATTGTGATAACCCTAGTTAGTTAATGTAGAAAGCCGTAGGCAATGATTGGCCGTGATTGCTTGGATGGAGTCTAGTCCAGTATAGTATTGTCTAGAAGTGATTGATTGCAAGATTGTCACATGACCTGATTGTTCATATTCGCCCTGTCCTGTACATGATCGTTACATGTCCTGATTTCTTATTTTATCCTGCCGATAAATGGTGGGAGAAACCAAGTTCTGTTCAGACGAAGGGTTACAACCCCGGTCCTTGTTTGGTTTACGGGTTGTAACCTGGTTATCTGAATAGTCCCATGGTCATCCCATCGTATATCACCTTCCCAGTTCTATTTATTTAACATGTTCTCCAGTTTACTTTATGCTCAATGATGATTTACTTACTGTCTTCCTATGTTCGGGACAAGTGCATTGGTACTGCACGAATCTCGATTCCCCTTCACTTATTTGCTTGTTGATTGCTAATGATTGCTGGTTTTTAGTTCCTAGTTCGGCCTCCTTTGTGGTACTTGCTATTTGGGGTCTGACCCCACTGGTTTTGCATGGCCAGGTTCTGATAGAAAAGCCCGAAGGATCTACCGCATCATCTACTCAACGGTGACCAACCGGAGCACCAGAGTGCCTCAGTGCGTTTCTTCTTCATTCTCCCACTGATATGTAAATTATCTTATTGTAAGCGTTTAGCCTCGAGCACGTGTTTAGTTCGTGTTTTGGTATTTTTCTTGATATTGTAGCCTACGGGCATAAACATGATATGTGTACTCTAGACTATAGCTAGTCCTTATCATATAAGACTAATACTCTTGTCAGTTCTCTATTTGTATTACTGGCTTCATGATCATCCATGTATATGTGGTTTGGGACGCCTTACTATTTTATGTATGGTGATCATACTCTTTGCTCCTGTATATTTGCCTGTGATTGAGATACCTAGGATTGTTAAACCATATGATTGACTGATGGCTTGTTGAGTAACCCCCATGTCTTGACAGCTTATACGTGATTTTAGAGTATTAACGTACTTTGGGATTGCGTAGCTGGCTATGTCTGCCTTCGCTCTCCGGTATTCTGGTTCTGGGGCGTGACATGGTTTTAGTGGTGGCGCCATGCAGGTCTGAATCTCGATTTTCAGATTTGTGGGGGTTACCATGTTTAGATATCTCAATCATAATTATCCTTATTGATCTCCTTCGGATTATTCTCTACCTCTGATACTTGACTTGATATCTGTTTTGATCATTCCTGTTCCCATGATTTGATCTTGTGTCCTTCAACTTTTAAGGGCACTGTTCTTGATCCTTCTGATTACCTTGTTCGTGTTTTGCCGAGAGCAGCTCAGCATTCTTCATCCAAGCCAGTTATGGAGGATCAGTCTCAGCATGCAGGCAGAGATGTCAGTCTATCTCGATCAGCCAATCGCTTCTGTCATCGTAGTTGAAACAGACTCATTGGTACGATGACACGTTCTGGGTAGAGTCATGTCTTGAACTAAGTCATTGGTACCAACTTACCTTGAGGCTTGACTTTTATCTATTTTTGGGAGTCAGCTTAGGCCAGCAAGGACGTTGGTTTCTACACAACTGACTCAGGAGCCATATTGATCCATATGCCTCCAGCCCTTCTTGATCATGATTGTATTTGTTCTTGTGCATTTACTTACTGCTTACGCATTTATTTACATTACTGATTGTTTTACATTACTTATATACCGTGCTTGGTTTCTTGAGATTGTTGAGTTTCCTGGAGCTTTTGTTTTGCTCGACTAGCCTCAGAAAATTCCGAGGACGGAATTTTTCTAAGGTGTGGAGAGTTGTGAGACCCGTCTCACTGTATCGGTATTTTATACGGATACGTGTTTATTTGAGCCGTATTTTATATTTTTCGATTTGCGTGATATAGGAATTTCGTGACTTGGTTTAACTTGGATTTGGTTTTATTGGATTTGGTTTAACTTTGACTTGGTTTGGTTTAGTTTGGTTTCTTATGAGATGAGGTGTATGGTTTAGATTTAGTGGAGAGGAATGAATGGTGGAGATTACTTGGGCTTGTTATATAAGCCACTTTTCTCTCTCCCTCCTCATTCACCCTCATTCATTTCTTTTCCACCAAACCCTAGCCATTGGAGGGAGGCAAGTACACCTTGCTGAATGTTGGACGATTTCAATTTCGTTTGTTCCATTCTCTTTATTGTTGAATTCTAAGCATGTTTAGAACTTGGAGTTTTCCATTTGATGGCTAGATTATGATAGATCTAACTTTGTGGTACTTTCAGTTTTTATAAGTTTTGATCTGTTAAACTTGTATATTTTTGTCAACTGATGGTTCCATGTTGTAGAGAATTTCGTTCTACCCTATTTTGACCTATGGAAGTCCAAATTTGGACTCCTGTGGAAAATTGGGTGGCGTGGAGAAGCCATGGTACTTTCTATGAACTTTTCTCAGTTGGCAACAAAATGTTGCTGGCTTGTATTTGTTTTGGCCGCAGGAGTCTTGCCTAGCCGTATGGGCATGGCAGCATTAATTATTTTCTGACATGATGGCACTTAATAGCAAGCAATTAGTTTTGCATGCATTATTTAATGCAATATTAAAAGTCAGCCGCATGAGGCATTTGGTTGTAGCCGCATGAGCTTGAAATAATAGATGCATTAAATAATGCATGGCCTTGGGTCTCCAGCCGCATGCTTATTCAATGCATTATAATAATGCATTATATCATTGATCCATTGGAGGAATGCATTTAATGCATTCATACTTGAACGTATATTTTCCATGTAGAGCCGCATAGGCATAGGAAGAGAGCAATTAATGCATTCATTTTTAAATGCATATATTTTATGCATTTTTTCCTAAAGACATTTTCTAAGAGAGCCGCATGGGACAAGTATTACTTGAATGAAATTTTCTAATGCCTTTTTGAGAGTCGCATGTGAAGCATTTATCCAAGCATTTGATTCAATACTTTTGAATGCATTAAATGTTTTATTAAAAACCTTATTTAATGTCTTGTCCCTAACGAGCATTTAATGCTTTATCAAAGCATTAACTTGATGCTTTGTTCCAGAATGAGAATTAAAGCAATTTTAAGCATTTAAGTCCTTATTGTTTTATGTATTATGCTTTAAATGCTTGGGTTAAGCATCTTGGAGTACAGAGCCGCATGGAATAAGACATTTGGCCGCATATGGCCCTCATTGTAGCCGCATATGCATGCAATGCATTAATGTACATTCTAAATACATGCAAGATTTTAACGTGTACAATATTTTTATAGTGAATGCATTCTCCAATGCATTAATGTATATTATTAAATGCATTAATACAAGAGAGCCGCATGGACATCTACAACATTAATTGCTTGATGCAGAGCCGTATGGCCTTGGGCCATTTAATAATATTATTATTTGCATGGAATCTAGGGTGAGCCGCATAGGCTCCCTTCTCCCACTATCTAATGTTTTGGTCACGTGGACCATTGATTAGGTAGCTCACGTGAACCTTTTCTTATTGCCTTTATTGTGGGGGGTCCCACATAGCTTCCTTTAGTTGACTTGCTTGCTGAAGTGGGATTTTGCATTTAATGAGGGTCCCACTGTCTTTTGTCTTATTTGATAGTGACCTACTTATTATTTCCTGGCCGCATGGGTGGCCTCCCACTCTTTTTGACCGCATGTTTGTTCTCCCACTTTTGGACCGCATGGGTCCCACTTTGATTGTTTAAATGTTTTATTTGCCTGAATTGTGGTCAGAATTTCTTCCCACTCCCAACATGAAAATTGTAGAGTTTTTCCTTGGCTTCAAGAATATATATATTATTAATATATTATTATTTAATTGTGCAAGTTTCTTCCTTCTTTGATAAATGACATGACACGACGGTGACCCGTAGTGGTGCACTCTTGAAATGAACTTGACATGATATTCTTGACTTGATAATTGACAGTGATAACTTGACATGATATGCTTGACCTGATTCTTGATAGTGACCCGCCGTGGTGCACTCTTGACATGATAACTTGAAATGATAAATAAGAATGACTTGATAGTGGCCCGTCGTGGCGCACTCTTGATAAGTAATAATGATAATGATAGTGGCCCGTCGTGGCGCACTCCTGACAAAGATTAATTAGTATCCTGACACCGTGGGTGTTGTATTGAATGTGCTTGTATAAGCTACCGTCAAGTCTTGCATCATGTCTAGGACAAGAATTCCTGATTTCCCACGGTCAGGGATTCATATTGAATCTGGCTAGGTTAATGACTAGATTGATCAAGTAGTTCATGGAGAGACTTTCCCAGTTACCTGTTGCCCCTTTGATCCCGGCCTTATATATATATATACATGGGATTTGTTGCTATCCGTCGAGATGAGCGCACTTCCAGCCCGCCGTCGAGTGTGGTACCTTAGGACACATGTATCTTACTACAGTGTGTCTGCTATATCATGCTATCTTTTCTTTTCTTTGCTGGGGTCATTCAGGTAGTAACAAACGGGTAACCAGACTTGGAAGAATCTCATTGCATCTTGCTAGTAACTAGGATTGTGATAACCCTAGTTAGTTAATGTAGAAAGCCGTAGGCAATGATTGGCCGTGATTGCTTGGATGGAGTCTAGTCCAGTATAGTATTGTCTAGAAGTGATTGATTGCAAGATTGTCACATGACCTGATTGTTCATATTCGCCCTGTCCTGTACATGATCGTTACATGTCCTGATTTCTTATTTTATCCTGCCGATAAATAGTGGGAGAAACCAAGTTCTGTTCAGACGAAGGGTTACAACCCCGGTCCTTGTTTGGTTTACGGGTTGTAACCTGGTTATCTGAATAGTCCCATGGTCATCCCATCGTATATCACCTTCCCAGTTCTATTTATTTAACATGTTCTCCAGTTTACTTTATACTCAATGATGATTTACTTACTGTCTTCCTATGTTCGGGACAAGTGCATTGGTACTGCACGAATCTCGATTCCCCTTCACTTATTTGCTTGTTGATTGCTAATGATTGCTGGTTTTTAGTTCCTAGTTCGGCCTCCTTTGTGGTACTTGCTATTTGGGGTCTGACCCCACTGGTTTTGCATGGCCAGGTTCTGATAGAAAAGCCCGAAGGATCTACTGCATCATCTACTCAACGGTGACCAACCGGAGCACCAGAGTGCCTCAGTGGGTTTCTTCTTCATTCTCCCACTGATATGTAAATTATCTTATTGTAAGCGTTTAGCCTCGAGCACGTGTTTAGTTCGTGTTTTGGTATTTTCCTTGATATTGTAGCCTACGGGCATAAACATGATATGTGTACTCTAGACTATAGCTAGTCCTTATCATGTAAGACTAATACTCTTGTCAGTTCTCTATTTGTATTACTGGCTTCATGATCATCCATGTATATGTGGTTTGGGACGCCTTACTATTTTATGTATCGTGATCATACTCTTTGCTCCTGTATATTTGCCTGTGATTGAGATACCTAGGATTGTTAAACCATATGATTGACTGATGGCTTGTAGAGTAACCCCCATGTCTTGACAGCTTATACGTGATTTCAGAGTATTAACGTACTTTAGGATTGCGTAGCTGGCTATGTCTGCCCCCGCTCTCCGGTATTCTGGTTCTGGGGCGTGACAAATAGTGGTACCAGGGGGACAGGTTAAATGGAATAGTCTGTGGTCTCATCTAGGTGCACTAGTCATTCTAGATCAAGACTGTCCTATGGTATCAAAACGTACAAGCAATCTAAGGTGTCCGAATTGGGAAGGTAAGGGAACAACAATCATCAAGGCTATAGGGCCGTCTACCATCCTATATGAAAATTTGTCATTAACAAGTAAGTGAGAAATCATTAAAAGTTACTATTCCATAAAGTGGTAAAAGAAAATTAAAAATTTAGCCACAAACAATCACAAATAGATTTTAGTCTTGACACGATCTAAGTTGATCAATTTCAGGATAATCAAGATTTGGGCAAGATGGGAAATCAATGAAATCAAGTATGAGCACGAGCATCCAATGATGAAGATCCAGGTCATGATTAAATTTAATTCAACTGGATATGAATACGAGGTTCATAGGTGATAAAATAATTCCAAGGAGAATTGTCAAGGCTGTTGCGGATAAGATTCTAGGGCAAGTTTAACTATGTCTCCATCCACATAGATTAATATATAAAAAAATGAACCAAAACGCAATAGGTTGATCAGACCATCATGTGCCGGTTCTGATTAGATAATACGTTAGTGGGTGCGCACCCAATAAAATATGTCATGACCAAGCTCGAAAAGGATAAGCTTGTAAAACTAAGGATAAATTTATAGCATAAGATATAAGTAAGGGTGGAAATGATGAAAGAAGATACATAGTCCAAGATCCTTAACCAATCGGGTCAAGCATTCAAGGTTAAGCATTTAAGGGTTCCAGCAGAACACCATCACATGCCAAGTCAAAAGAATTGAGCCAAGGTGGATCTCTAATTGAAATAAGAATTAATTTAGTATCATAGTAGAGGTTATAGTTTAGCCATTTGACCAGAAAATCATATCAAAAAAATAGAGTACAAGGAGACGGGTTTTAGTAGGACATGGAATACCTACATGAAGGTAGGCTAGTCTTGGTCTTACATGTAAAGTTTGTTGGGAGGTAACAGCTAGTATTATACTCTGAATATCTAAGTCACGGTAAAGGACGTCCAATGATCTAGAATAGAAAGTGGGAGTTCAAGACGTGATAATTGATGCAAAAATTAAAGAAGATCAAATTAACCCATGGAATAAAATTAATTAGGAATCTAGTAAATAATTTAGGAACACAGTCCTAGGGATAGATAGGCTACTAGATGAATATAGTTAGGGTTCGATCAAATCAAAGGTCAAGGTTAGAAGGTCTCAATAAAGTCTTTATTTGAGGAAATGTCGAGTAAGTCAGGTTTGGGATACAGTCACATAGTTTGGTAGAAAGGGTTGAGCAAGATGCAAAAAAATAGAGGGGACAGTTCATTTCAAGGGAAGCAATTAGCAAGAGAATTAGATGGCAAGAAACAGATGAGATTTTTCTCATAAATGTGATTGAGTACCTTAAAATAAAAGATATTAATCTAACACAAAGAAATTAAAATCAACAACTACAAAATTTTCAAAATCATCAACTAACACCAGGATTCAAAGTTCTACAGTGAATCCTCCAAAATCAAATTCAATCAAGGGAAAAGGAGTTTAAATCGAAATTTTAAATGAGATTCTCAAGGGTCATCCCAGGAATCTCTCAAAGTATCCTAACAGTGATTGAGTATCCTCTCTCACTAAGCCTATTCCTCAAATCCTATCACAGGCTGTAGTGATACTCTAGTTCGAATATCACTACATAAACTTGACCTGTATAGGCCACCACTAAAACGTGTCCCGACCCGCACCCTAGAGTAAGGGCACGAGAAGTGGGTACGTCCAGCCGACGCCGCAGTATCGGCAGTAGAACGCTGTCCTAGGTCAATCATCTAACAATATAAAAATACCTGTACAGTTTATACTCTCCGAATGGAGGTGACATAACAATATACATCTCAATCACATCTAGGGTAGAAGAATGAAAGATTGATAGATAGACAGTAACTCAAAGAGAACAGAAGAATAGATGAAAATGTCCAAGTGTCTAGGATAACATAACACCAGAATGTCAACTCATAATACAATAAGTCTAAGAGTCTATATATCTCAACATCTCAAAATACAACTCAGATGTGAGATAAAATGATAATACAGAAAAGACCGTCTAGCTAAACTAGCCTAGACTACTGGGGCAACATCCTCAGCTGCAGGTGGATCCTGCTGAGGGTCCTCAACACAAGTGTCATCTAGTCCTGCTCCATAATATGTAGTCACCCATGCCTCGCCCTCATCCTCTGTAATATTTTCAACAGGTCCAGTCAGGATAGGAACGAGCACAATATATCTCACACAGTTCATATCAGGTTAGGAAATACGATACAGGCAATAGAGTAAGATACAAGAAATACTGAAAGGAAATATACGCTGTAAAAGAGATAGCTGTAAAGGAAATATCTACTGTATATAGAGAACTGTAAGTGACTAGCGATGTAGAGTACAAGATAGGCATGTGAATGGCTAGAATTTATACATGATTACACTACTGAGTTTGCACATGATTACACTACTTTGGAATTATTCACATGTCCACTTCTACTCCCCCTTTTCCCCAATCAATACACAAGGATCTAAACAGGTTATGTTATTGGACATGATATCACATAGGGGCCCATGAAAGGGTGCACATGATAGTATACATAAGGGCTCAGTGAATCATGAGAGTACATGATCACATGAGTATACATGCATGATGGAAGCATAGGAGTACATGATGAAAGTGAAACACACGTAACATGAAGTACCCGATGCTCCCGAGAGGGATAACATCTCATGTAAAGATCCATATAGTACCAATCCGTGTTACCAACGTGACAGCAACAAGTAAAGTAATCTAGAGCGAGAAGTAAAGCCTGAACAAGTATGAAACGGTCAGATAATGTACTCGCCTGCTGTATGAATGTCTGTAGAGAATATGCTATCTGAGGAGAGGTGTCTGGCTCCTGATCAGAGCAACACAAGTCACAATGTATCCACAATGGTAAAAATAAAGTATACAATATATACTACATGATTCTAGGTCAATCTGGTCAAAAGTCAACTCTTGGTCAACTCAACAGTCAAACTAGGTCACAGAAAGTCATACTAGGTCAAATAAGGTCAAACAAGATCAACAAGGTCAAACAAGTTTAATCTAGGTTAAAGTCAACTCTTGGTCAATATTCTAGTCAAACTAGTCAAGTTATCTAGGGTTTAGTCAATCAATGGTCAGACTAGTCAAATACTAGTCAATATGGTCAAGCTAGGTCAATCTAGACTATCTAAGGTACTACCCCACAAGGTTAAGGTATAACCAATACCTATACAAGTATACCATATATAAATACATATATATATAATACCAACCTTAATTCTATATTCAAGCTAATCCCATATTCCAATCTCAAGTCATGACTCAACTCTAAGTATTTAACTTAACCCCATACATATCTTAATCTACATAGGTCTTTCCACAAAACCCAAGTCACAATAGTATACTTATATATAGGTCAAACCTAAACCAACTAGTTAATAGCCTAGGGTTTAGTCAAATCTTAGTCAACAAGTCCTTCTATGTTCATCCAAGCCATTTCTAGGTCAATTTGGTCATGGTTGACCTATAGTTGACTTTGGTCAACAATGGTCAATTATCTAGTCAAACTAGGTCTACTAGTCAAGTTAGGTCAACCAATGTCAAACTAGTCATTCTAGGTTAATTCAAGTTCAATCTAGGTCAAGTTTGACCCTAGGTTGACTTTGGTCAACCCTTAGTCAACAAGGGTTAATTTGTTAGGATTTTGGTCATTAGGTTAGCCCCAAGGCCATAGGCTAGTATCTAAGTTCCATAGGCTAATACCATATAGGTATCTATATATATATACAATAGACACATACACTATCTACACCATATATATATATACATAGGCCATAATATATATATATATATATATATATATATATATATATATATATATATATATATATATATATACATATCTACAATATATATATACAATATACATACCCACTATATATACCATATATAACCAAATATGTAAAATACTATATATATATATATATATATATATATATATATATATATATATATATATATATATATATATATATATATATATATATATATATATATTTTAAACAAAGAAAATTTATTGAAAACTGGAAACAAGCCACACCCGGGCCGGCCCACTACAGAAACCAAAACGACAAAGGGCCGGGCCCGCTACAGATTCCAAACCGAGGTTTGAAATCAAATTAAAAACAAGGGGGGGCACGTGGCGCAACGGCGCGGGCCCCGAGGGGGCCGGGGGCACGTGGGACTGACGCGGGGACCGGGTCCAAGCGCGAGGCCCGAGAGGCCCAGGCCAGGCGCTAGGCCCGAGGAGGGAGGGCCCGTGGGGGCTCGGGGCACGACGTCTAGAGGAGGCGCTGGCCGCCGAGAGGACGCCGGAGAGACGGAGCACGCCGACGGGTTCCGCGGCGCGACGAACGTCCAGCGCAACCGAACGGAAGAGAGACCAGATGCGGATCACCGGACAGCCAAGGCGAGGAGGACGGCCAAGGCCGGAGGGAAGCGGAGGGGAAGGGCGGAGGGGAAGGGCGGAGACCCAAGGCCGTCGACGTCGGGCAGAGGAAGGGGCGACCCGAGGAGGGCGGGGAGAGGAGGAGATGCTCGGGTCCGCCGAGGGAGGGACGGACGTGGGGAGTCGGTGGGCCGCAGGGGACTGAGGGGCTCGATGACGAGGGAGCCGGAGAGCCTCGACGAGCAGGGGTGGTAGCGCACGGGTGGTGACACCTGGAAGGGAGGCGCCAGGGAGGAGGAGGTGGGGGCGCACCGCGAAGGGGTCGGAGGAGCGCTAGGCGTAGCGGCTCGCTCCTAAAGCGAGAAGGACAGCCTCCGCCTGGGGATGGGCGGGGATCCATACCAGCCCCAAATAGTCCGGGTGATGCCAGTAAGCGCCGGCCGGCGAAGAGGGAGTCGAAGAAGAGGCGGAGGCGAAGGGGACTGCTGCCCCAGCGGGGAGGGGGCTCTCTGCCGCGACGGAGGGAGGAGCCGGAGGCGCTGCGAGGAGGGAGTTAGGGTGCGGGATGGGGTCTCCGGCCCCGGCGGCGGGTGTAGGAATGGCCGGAGGAAAGGCGACGTTCATGGCGGAGGGAGCCACAGAGGTGGAAACCGCCGGAGGGGCGGGGAGAGATGGGGCCGATGCGTTCTCCATGCGGGGAGCCGGGTGGTGACTCGCGGGGGGAGGGCGGAGGGGGTGGTCGAGCCCGGAAGGGGGGGCGACGCGGCGGAGGGGATGGCGAGTGAAGGGAGAGGTGGGCCGGGGACGAGGATGGAGGGCCCCGGATCCGACGGAGGCCGTCGCGCGCGGGGACGCCGACGACGCCGATGGCATCTGCGATGCCGAGGAAGGAAAAGATGGGGGGGCGAGCCTCCGTACGTCAGCCAGACACCGGGCATCGGGGGAGAGGCGGCTCCCCACGGGGACGACGGCCAGAAGGCGCTTGGCCACCCGGAAAACGCCTGGGGGCCGGGAAGAAGGGGGAGGCCTCGCGCAGCTGCGGGACGCCGGGGAGCCGCCGGACGCCAGCCAAGCGCGGGAGGGGACGGGGCACCACCCCACGGGAGCCATGCCCAGTGGCTCATCTTTTTTTGTAAAATACTATATATATACTCACTATATATAACATATATATATAAACATATATATTTACATATAACAACCACATAGGCCTATAGCCTATGTAATACCCTAGGTATCTATGTATAGACACATTATATATAATGACACACTATATAAACTAATACAATATATATATATATATATATATATATATATATATATATATATATATATATATATATATATCAATATATGCATATATATATAGATATATATATATGAAACATATATATATACTACATATTTATAGAGAGAGAAGTAAGAGAGAGAATTAGAGAGAGGGAGAGAGGACAGTGAGAGAGAGGGACTGCTAGACACACACAGGGAAGGGGAGGGGGCTGTTCTCAGATTTCATGAGAACAGGAAAACAGCCCCCCCCTCCCCCCCACTCACACACACAATACACACACACACCTAATATATACATACATGTATATACACATATATATACATGTATACACCCTAAAAACTCACATACACACACATATATACATATACATATGTATACAACACTGAAATATATATATACAAATAATTCCAAATAAATCCTAGAAAATTATCAAAATACCCTTTAGGCTAAAAAAGCCCTAATTTGATGTTCTAAACCTATGGCTAGGCTCACATGATCATGGTTAGTCTCTAGGTTATGAAATCTCTAGGGTTTACACTAGGGTTATACTAGTAAATCACAAAGTCATAAGTCATGACTTAGAAAATGGTTTAACTTAACTAAAATCACCCAAAAATCATATCATGCCCTAAACACCATTAATAAATAATAAAAAATAATAATTTTTCAAAAATCCCCAATTTCAGAAAACAGGGTGTTACATCAATATCCTATTTCCTACATTTACCCTTCTCATTCTCCTTCTTATTCTCATTCTCCTCCTCATTTTCCTCCTCATTCTCCTTCCTATTCTCCTTCTCATTCTCCTCCTCATTCTCCTCCTCATTCTCCTTCCCATTCTCCTCCTCATTCTCCTCCTCATTCTCCTTCCCATTCTCCTCCTCATTCTCCTCCTCATTCTCCTTCCCATTCTCCTCCTCATTCTTCTTCTCATTCTCCTCCTCATTCTCCTATCCATTCTCCTCCTCATTTTCCTTCCCATTCTCCTTCTCATTCTCCTCCTCATTCTCTTTCCCATTATCCTCCTCATTCTCCTTCCCATTCTCCTCCTCATTCTCCTCCCTATTCTCCTCCTCATTCTCCTTCCCATTCTCCTCCTCATTCTTCTTCTCATTCTTCTCCTCATTCTCCTTCCCATTCTCCTCCTCATTCTCTTTCTCATTCTCCTTCTCATTCTCCTTCCATTCTCCTCCTCATTCTCCTCCCCATTTTCCTCCTCATTCTCATTCCCATTCTCCTCCTCATTCTCCTCCTTATTCTCCTCCTCATCCTCCTTCCCATTCTTCTCCTCATTCTCCTCCTCATTCTCCTCCTCATTCTTCTTCTCATTCTCCTCCTCATTCTCCTTTCCATTCTCATGCTACTGCTGCTCCTGCTAGTGCTATTGCTGCTGTTGTGGCTTATTCTCTTCATCTTCTTCTACTTCTTTCACTACTTCCTTTCCTCTATATATATATATATATATATATATATATATATATATATATATTGACAAAAGGAAATTTTATTGATAAGAGGAAAGCTCAAAAAGAGCATACAAAAGGTGACAGAGCTGAGAAACACAAAACTCACTCTGATAAACATGGTTGCAGTAATAAAAAAGTCTGGAAAAAAAGTACCTAAGGAGCGGGTGTGGGCGCTCGGCCCTAGTAAATTTTTTTTTTTTTGAATTCAAAATTTGAAAAGAAATTCAAATTTTGAAATGAGGAACCGACGCATGGGGGGAAAGCGCCAGGCCCGCGTCCCGAAGAAGACACGTGTCCGGGAGTGGGCGCGGGGACCAAAGAGGCGGGCGCGGGGCCCAAGGGGCCGGCGCGGGGCCCAAGGAGGCCGGCGCGTTGCCCGGAGCGCGACACAGAGCACGAAGCGGGCGACGCGAGGGACCGCGAGCCCCCCGGCGAGACGTCGAGGGGGCCACCGCTGGGAGGGGGCCGACGCAGAGGAGGCAGTGGGCGTCGGCGGTGGCGAAGCCACGGTGGTGGGGGGAACAGCCCGGAGGAGGGGACTGAACCACCAGCCTACAGGAAGAGCAGCCCTGTCGGAGGGGTGAGGGTGGCACGGCGAAGGGCTCCGACGGAGAAAGCCTAACCGGCGGAGGGAGGCTCTGACGGAGGGGGGTCAGCCCGCGGCACGGTCGCGCAGCCCGAGGCGGGGACGCGCTGCATTGAAGGGGGGGATGGTGCCCGTCGCGAGGAGGGGGAAGACCGCCGGGCGATCGCAGAGGGCCAGCGAGAAGCAAAGGGGGGGAGGGGCGGGAGGACCGCCGTTGCTAGAAAAAACGCCGGAGGGCGTAGCGGTGGACGGACGGCGAGGGGGACGCCGCTGACGCCGCAGACGCCGAGGAGTACGTCAGGGCGGGGGAGGAGCCCGCCGAATGCCACGACGTGGGGACGGGGGGGGCACGCCACGGCTCCGCCGACCGACGTCGATGAGGACGCTGGGACGGTGGAGAAGGGCGCCGAGGGCCACTGCGCGGAGGGACGCGGTGCGGCCACCGTCGCCCACGAGGGGGGGCCGCGTGCGCCAGAGTAAAATCCGGCGTGGCAGTGCGGGCGGAGGTGGGAGACTCTCCTAAACCGTCGGGAGCCGGGGGGAGCGACGGTTGGGCCCAATGGAGAGAGGGAATCTCGGGGAGAGGCGCCGCCACGGTAGGAGGAGCTGCTAGTGGGGCGATGAGGGGGAACGCCGGCCACGAAAGTGGAGCCGCCAGAGGGGGACACGTCGCGCGCGGTGACCCGCCAGAGGGAGGCGACGTCGCGCGCGCAGGAGGCCCAGGCGGAAGGCCAAGCGGCGCTGCCGCTGAGGCCGGCGATTAAGCAGCGGGAGAAGCGGCAGGGGGTGCCGGAGGGGGAGGGAGCTCAGCGGCCTGAGCAGCGGCAGGCGACGCGCCGCGCCTCGCCCGTGGCCTCCGACGCCGCCGACGACGTCGAGAGGGTAGGGGGTGGGATCGGGAAGGAGGGTGGGGAGGGAACCACGGCGGGGAGCCGCCGGGGGGGGCAGAAACCCCACTGGAGGGTAGGCCATCCAGGGGAGGACGCGTGGGCGCCGAAAGGGACGAACACGCACAGCGGCGTCGCTGGTCCGGGCAGGCCCACCGGCCATCCCTGCCACCAGATGCCGGTGGGGGGCGGAGATGCCAAGAGGGAACCCCGCTGCTGCCAAGAGGGAACGGCCATCCTCTAGAGCGTATCTTATATATTATATATATATATATATATATATATATTTTTTTTATATAATTTTATATTATATATATATATATATATATATATATATATATATATATATATATATATATATATATATATATATATATAACTATCTAACCATCTATATATATATATATATATATATATATATATATATATATATATATATATATATATATATATATATATATATATATATATATATATATATATTTTGTTTTTTTTTTTGTTTTGTTTTATATATATATATATATATATATATATATATATATATATATATATATATATATATATATATATATATACATTCACATACATATCTATATATAAATACATACACACACACATGTCTATATAAATATATATATCTATATACATATATACATAGGCACATACACACTCAAACACACACACACATGAAAATGTACATAGGGACACAAAATTATATATATATATATATATATATATATATATATATATATATATATATATATATATATATATATATATATATATATATATATATATAGGGACACACAAGAACAACATCTAAATCTGAAATTAAATAAGAATAATCAATCACACAAATATTAACCACATGGTGTGTCCAAAATTGGGGGTTTCCCATATGGACACAAAGCACAACACAAAGGACACTCCTATGACCTCCAAATGGACACGAAATGGACAAAAATAGAGATACAACCATGGGAGTCATTCCTACGGGTCCAAAATATTCCTATATGCATATAGGGGTGGATTAGAGGAGAGATTATTCCTTCCGGGAGAGAGATTCAAATGAAAAAGTTTTCCGACTCGACACCGGCACGTAGAGATTCCAAAAGGACACGAACGAGCTCCCGATCCTCCCAAACTTGGCTATCTCCTTCCTTTCATGGAGTAGAAGAAAAAAGAAGAATATTTGGTGGAAGAAATGGTGAATTTGGAGATGAAATCAATAGAGTTGCTCTCTAGAAATTTGGGGAAGAACAAGAGAGAGAAAGTTGTAGATAGAAATGAAATGGAGAGAGAGAGGTTGCTTTGGAGTGAAGCAAAGGAGAGGGGGTGCTCCATACATGGCCGGCCACATTATAGAGGGTTGGAGGCATTTGGTAATTTACCAAAATGCCCTCCAAGTCAAAGAAATGAGTGGTTTGGGTTGGGGTCAAAATGGTAACTTAAAAACTCCTAATTTCAAGTTCTAAATCTAATTCTAATCCCTAATCCCACTAAAGTCAAATGGGATTAGTCAAATATAAATATCTGGGTTCGGTCATGATAAGTTGGTCGGTTCCAGTTGGGTTCCGATCAGAGTCTAAGCTATCCCGGGTCCCCGATACAAGTCGGAATGAGCTGAAATTCGAACCCGACTCAAATAACCCCAAAACAATATCATAATTAATAAAATAAATTTCAAAACTATTTAAAAATACAAAATGACAAAAATATCCCTGTTCCTGAAAACTGGGGGTGACAAATCTATCCTCCTTAAAAAAATTTGTCCTCGAAATTAAAACAAAGCAATCACAGAAAAAACACACGCAGAAAACAATCCCTCTCGAATACTTCCAAAGAAAAAAAATTAGCAAAATAAAAATATCTTAAGACACAACAACACTTGCAAATAAAAACTGTTACGTGTCCGACACGGACACGAAACCATCACAAAATCTCACCTATCAAAAGCCAAATCAACAATCACCAATGCAAAATATCAAAATAAATCAAAGAGGTCCAATGACCAGAATACCCTTGGGCCAAAAATGATACTAAAAATATCCTAATAACATGGTTAGGCTCTAGGTCAAATAGTCTCTAAGGTTTCACTAGCAATCATTAAAATCATAAATCATGGCTTAAAATTTAAAATGATTTAAAATCTCAAAAATCAAAGCATGAATTAAATGACTAAAATTATAAAATTTAAAATTACTCTTAAATAGAAACTGGGTGCTATAAGTCTATCCACCTTAAAAAATCATCCTCAAAATTTTAAAACAAGTAAACATAAAAAATCATGCAATCGATAACCGTATGCGTCTGTCCAATCATCATGATACTCAGAATCTCTGTCATGCTAGTGAGCAAGACTACGATAATCACAGAGTCCTTGACTAAGGTACATACCTCTAGAATTATGGTATTTAAAATTTTCACATTGCCGCTAGCTTGGCAGTGAAAACCTTAAATTCCTACACCCGAAAAATACGTCCATACTCCGACTATATGTCCTCACTCTGCCTGCTAGCATGACCCTAGAAGATTCTAAAATCTCATAATCGAGGCGACCTAGCCCATACGACTTATCTCAGAAGAAAATCACATCACAGAACAATTTCATCCAATCGATCAAGAACAGATAGAATCGAATTTCAAGACAGTTTATAAGAAGGCAAATACGAAAAGGAGATTCGAAATATTGGAACCTACTATCTGCTCTGCTGCTGCATGAGTGGGCTCAACTGTCATGGCGAAAGCTTGCCCCTGGTGGCCTCCTCTTGCCTGCCATACTCTGTCCTGCCTGCCTGTCTGGCTGCACGGGCAGCACAGTTCTTTATCTGGTGGTCTGGAGCTCCACAAAATAAATAAACTCCTAGCTTCATCCTACAAGCCTCCCGGGTTTTCTCCATCTTCTTGCAGAAAGCACACTGGACGGCATGCCTCTTATCCTGACCCTGCTGCTGGTCGTCACGTGCTGGTGCCTGATGTAATCTGTCCTGGTCTCTTCGAATTCCACTAGCGTGGCAATCCGTCAGCTGGTGATCGGGCGCCCCACAGTATAGGCAGACGTCCAACCTCTTCCTACAAGCCTCTCTAGTGTACCCTGGCCTCCTGCAGAAAGCGTACCGAGTAGCCTGCCTCTGGCCTGGTCCCTGGTGCTGAACTAGGGTATCCTGAATTGTACTCGGTACAACCCACTCAAGTGCTGCCATAGCCAGGTGATGGGAGTTCTCCATGCTTCGTCGCAACAGATCTGCCTGCGTGCTCTGAGTCTGCAATATCTGCTGCAGAAGGGCCATCATCCCCTGAGTATCTGTCGGTAATGGAGGCGGCGATGAAAGAATATCAGGAACGACCATGGACGGTCCCGCTGCTGGAGGTGGAAGACCTCCTGAAACCGTCGCTGCTGCCCCCGCTTGAAGGACAGGAACTGTGGTGGAAGCTCCCTGAACGGCAGCTCCCTCTACTGGAGGTGGAAGACCTCCCGGATCTGACCTCTCTGGAACTGCACTAGACCCTGCCTGAGAACGAGTCACTGTCATCCTAAAGACGAATTGAACCCAAGAGATCAATATGGCACAAGATAAGATATTATCAAAGGAGGACAATTGAATTCAAATGCAATAAGAGTTGTCATGGTAATCAAAAGATCAGAAAATTTTCCTAACATGTGATTGAGTAACTCCTATCATACCCTAGATCCTATGTCCTAATCGCAGGCTAGTAATTAGCACTCTAAGTCGAGCACCATTACGAGATTGCAATAATTACGACACTGACCTGCATGGGCCGCCACAAAAATGTGTCATGACCCGTACCCTGATTAGGGGTACGTCCAGCCTACGCCGCAGCATCGACGGTAGAACGCTGTCTAGGTCATCTAGAAATACTATGACTAAACAGATAAAGGTACCTGTATAGTATATACACTCCGAATGGAGGTGACATAGCAATACAGTCTCAATCACAAATGTAAAACTAAGGTAGATAGCATGGAAAGGAAATATGATAGATGGAGCAGAAAATAAGTTCGAGATCCATACAAGTCCAAAACTAAACATAACATCACAGAATAATATATAATACTACATTCTAAAATCCAAAGCTGGATCACAGTCCAGTCAAGCCTAACAAGTGCTAACTACTCAGGGAGTATAAAATCTAGTGGCCAATCTATCAGGCCACTGCCCTGGCCTGAGTCTCCATCTGTCTCAGAAACATCTGTAAAATTTGTCAACGGTATCCTGTCAGGAAAATGAGCAAGTACAACCACCAACAGAAGTTTCATGTAAATTGACAAATACTATAAGAGACAGTATAATGAAATACAAGACAAAGATATAGGCGACTTGGGAACCATTCGAAAGCCGAGTTACAATCCTTAAACCAAACAAGGACCGGGGTTGTAACCCTTCCTTCGAACAGAACTTAGTCTCAAATCATAATACAGTAATAAAGGCAGGTAAAGCATGTGAGTAAATGAAATCATAGCATGGTGAGAAGTACAGAAAGTAAAACTGAACTGGAATTTAAGATGCGACAATAAATGTAAAATTTAATTTGAATTATTAGAGCGATATGTGATCGGCTAGGGAGTCAGGGTAGGGTTATCCACTTGGCCCGACAATCACAGGAAAATCTCTGGAAAGGGTGATGCCGGCCAACCTGGATAACCCGGTAAGGGGTGTCTACTACACCCTACGTAAGGTGAGGGTGGCGCTAGCAAAATAGTGACAGGGAGGCTTTGATCATATAACCCCTAATAATTTCTCCATCCCCGAATAGTATCATGGATCCAGACATGGCACGTCATGACACGGATTCAAAAGCAGGTGATCAGCCTACTCCCAAATCAATGTCTATATAAGTACATGAAACATGGATATCACACACCAATATACCAAGAAAAATTTGGGAATAACATCTCATGACAGGATCCGACGTATACTAGTCCGTGAACTATCGTGTCGAGAATCAAGTAAGACACTACAACTGAATCGAATATAGTAGATATCAAGACAATAAAAACTATCAATAAATGTACTCGCCTGTGGTCCTAAACTGATAAGGTGAACAGACGCTCAGAGTAATCACAGACCTAAAGATGAGATACTACAAGTCAAAACATGGTTTAATAACGAAAGAAAAGCTAATATAATCATGATATGCAAGTCTAAGTTAAAACTAGGTCAAACTAAGTTACACCAAGCTAAATTAGGTCACACTAGGACAACCAAGGTCAAACAAGCTCACAGGAAGTCAATCCAAGTCAAACTAGGTCAATTTGGGTCAAGGTTGACTTACAGTTGACTTTTGGTAAAAAAGTTAACTCTGGTCAACTCTGGTCAACACTGAGTCAACCCTAGGTCAAATAAGTCAAATGTTGACTAACAGTTGATTTTCAGTCAACTGGTCAACTCTGGTTTGGTTTTGGTTAATTCTAAGTCAACTGTTGACTTGAAGTTGACTTTTGGTCAAAAAGTCAACTTTTGGTCAACGGAGGTCAAGACTAGCCTAAACTACCCTCATCTAGTCATCACCTACCAAGACAACTTATTCTAACCCCATCTTAGAAGTCAAACTCAATATCTCATCAATATCCTATTTTCTACATTTACCCTTCTCATTCTCCTTCTTATTCTCATTCTCCTCCTCATTCTCCTCCTCATTCTCCTTCTCATTCTCCTTCCCATTCTCCTCCTCATTCTCCTTCCTATTCTCCTCCTCATTCTCCTCCTCATTCTTCTCCTCATTCTCCTTCCCATTCTCCTCCTCATTCTCCTTTCTATTCTCCTCCTCATTCTTCTCCTCATTCTCCTTCTCATTCTCCTCCTCATTCTCCTTCCCATTCTCCTCCTCATTCTCCTCCTCATTCTCCTCCCCATTCTCCTCGTCATTATCCTCCTCATTCTCCTTCCCATTCTCATGCTATTGCTGCTCCTGCTAGTGCTATTGCTGCTGCTGTGGCTTATTCTTTTCATCTTCTTCTACTTCTTTCACTACTTCCTTCCCTCTATATATATATATCTAACTATCTAACCATATATATATATATATATATATATATATATATATATATATATATATATATATATACACACACACACACAACATACACACTCAAACACACAAGAACAACATCTAAATCTGAAATTAAACTAAGAATAATCAATCACACAAATATTAACCACATGGTGTGTCCAAAATTGGGGATTTCCCACATGGACACAAAGCACAACACAAATGACACTCCTATGACCTCTAAATGGACACGAAATGGACACAAATGGAGATACAACCATGGGGGTCATTCCTACGGGTCTAAAATATTTCTATATGCATGTAGGGGTGGATTAGAGGAGAGATTATACCTTCCGGGAGAGCGAGATTCAAATGAAAAAGCTTTCCGACTCGACTCCGACACGTAGAGATTCTAAAAGGACACGAACGAGCTATGGATCCTCCCAAACTTGGCTATCTCCTTCCTTTCATGGAGTAGAAGAGAAAAGAAGAATATTTGGTGGAAGAAATGGTGGATTTGGAGATGAAATCAATAGAGTTGCTCTCTAGAAATTTAGGGAAGAACAAGAGAGAGAAAGTTGTAGATAGAAATGAAATGGAGAGAGAGAGGTTGCTTTGGAGTGAACAAAGGAGAGGGGGTGCTCCATACATGGCCGGCCACATTATAGAGGGTTGGAGGCATTTGGTAATTTACCAAAATGCCCTCCAAGTCAAAGAAATGAGTGGTTCGGGTTGGGGTCAAAATAGTAACTTGAAAACTCCTAATTTCAAGTTCTAAATCTAATTCTAATCCCTAATCCCACTAAAATCAAATAGGATTAGTTAAATATAAATATCTGGGTTTGGTCATGACAAGTTGGTCGGTTCCAGTTGGGTCCCGATCAGAGTCTAAGCTACCCCTGGTCCCCGATACAAGTCGGAATGAGCTGAAATTCGAATCCGACTCAAATAACCCCAAAATAATATCATAATTAATAAAATAAATTTCAAAAACATTTAAAAATATAAAATAACAAAAATATCTCTGTTCCTGAAAACTGGGGGGTGACAAGCACCAATTCTATTCTTACCAAAGAAAGATGGGTCAGTATGTTTGTATATCAACTATAGAGCCTTGAATGCAGTAATAGTGAAGAACAAGTATTTGCTGTAATATAATGACAACTTATTTGACCAACAAAATGGAGCCAAGGTTTTTCAGAAGATTGGTCTAAGGTCATGTTATCATCAAGTGAAGGTTCGAAAGGAGGATATTCCGTAGACAGCCTTCAGAATGAGTTATGGGCATTATGAATTCTTGGTTATGCCATTTGGTTTGACTATTGCACCAGCAGACTTCATGAACTTGATGAACAGAGTCTTCCACCAATACTTAGATCAATTTGTGGTTGTTTATATTGATGACATTTTGATATATTGTGGAGCATGAAGAACACTTGAGGATTGTATTAGAGACTTTGAGAATGGAGCAACTATATGCTAAACTTAGAAAGTATGAGTTCTACTTGGACAAGGTTTTATTTCTTCGGTACGTCATTAGTGGAGATGGAATTTCAGTAGATCCAAAGAAGATTATAGCAGGTGAGACGTGGCCGACTCCTACTTCAGCAAAAGAGGTGAGAAGTTTCCTTCGACTCGTCATATATTACTAGAGGTTCATAGAGAACTTTATAAGGATAACAGAGTCTATGACACGGTTGATGTTAAGGTCCATGAGTTCATATGGACAAAAGAGTACGAAGCCGCAATTGAAGAGTTAAAGAAGCGATTGACCACAACTCCAATTTTGATAATATTTTGGATCTTGAGGATTCACAATTTACAGTGATGCGTTTGGAAAAGGATTGGGTTGTGTATTGATGTAGAACGATAAGATGATTATATATGCTTCTAGACAATTAAGGGTGCATGAGAAGAATTACCTGATCCATGACTTGGAGCTAGCAGCAGGTATTTTTTCTCTAAATCTTTGGAGATATTGCTTATATGGAGAAAGAGTGGAGATATACACAGATCAAAAACCTTAAAGTATGTCTTTACGCAGAAGGAGTGAACATGAGGCAAAGGCGTTGGTTAGAGCTGATGAAAGATTTTTAGCATGAGTTACATTACCATCCAGGCAAGGCTAACAAAGTAACTAATGCATTAAACCAAAAGCCTATGGCTTACTTCTCGATGACTCAGAGAAGAATAATGGACGATTTGCAGGAGCTTGGCATAGAAGTTATAATATTTAGAGCAGAATGACAATTAGCTAACCTTCAGGTGCAGTCATCATTAGTAGAGAGGATTATGGCAGATTTGCCTATCGATGCCAATAGAGGCTTAGAGAAAGGACTGAAGATGGAGAGTAGAAAAAAAATGAGGATCCATGAAGACGAAACATTGAGATGTGGAGATCGTTTATATATTTTAATGGAAAGCTTCGACAAGAGCTGATGACAGAGGCTCATAGTTCAATATATTCTATTTATCCTGGAGGCATAAAGATGTATCAGGACCCGAGACAATACTTTTGGTAACCTGGTATAAAGAGAGACATAGCCTACTTTATTGCCTAATTCTTGGTATGTCAACAAGTAAAGGCTGAACATCAAAGATCAGCAGGGTTGTCACAGCCACTTCGATTCCTGAATAGAAATAATAGAATATCACAATGAACTTTATTACATTTTCAAGGAGTCCGAGCGGACGTGATGTCGTACGAGTGATAGTAGAATGACTCACAAAGGCATCTCGCTTCTTTTCCTTCAGAGTTGGTCAGTTTATATAGGTACTTACATATGTGTACATGAGACAGATCGTAAGGTTACACATAGTACCAGTTAATATCGTATCGGATAGAGATTCAAGGTTCATGTCCCACTTTTGTAGAAGCATGTAGGAGTGTTTAGGAACTCGTTTGAAGTTCAGTACCAGGCCGGTAGATAGTCAAAATGTTACTATTTAATTAATGAAAGATATATTGAGATCCTTTATGCCAGACTATAGAGGATCTTGGGAAGATCACCTACACTTGGTGGAGTTTTTCTACAACAGCAGTTATCAAACGAGTATCTAAATACCTCTGTTTGAAGTATTATATAGTAGAAAGTGTAAGTCTTCAGTCTGTTGGAGTGACATAGGAGAGCGTCAGATATTGGGACCATAGTTGGTAGTCAGTAC
Source organism: Iris pallida (assembly GCA_029216955.1). NCBI lineage: Eukaryota > Viridiplantae > Streptophyta > Magnoliopsida > Asparagales > Iridaceae > Iris > Iris pallida. Next base: position 40,916,549 of record JANAVB010007399.1, read on the forward strand.
AGTTGAGAAGCTGCGTCCATCTTTCCCCACTGTGAAAAGCCGCACGTCCCCGTCGAAGCTGCGCATCTCCCTCGACTTCCAACCGCGATTCATTTACTACTCATTTTCTATTATTCTCATTTTCATGTCCTCTCCTTATTCCTCCTATCTCTTTCCTCCTACTCTCTACCCAACCGCAACCGACATCTACGACCAAAGCTGACCGAATGCCACAGGCAGCGGTCACGATTCCCATGCAGCAGTAGCTACAAAGAACCCCCTAACATGTATGCCGACACCCCCATAGAGGCCTTCCTCCTTGTCTAGTCGATCTCGAGCCCGATTCTGAGATGAAGTCTGATTTGAAGCTTAAACTTGTAGTATTGTGCGTGAATTTTGAAATCAGAATCACGTTTCATCAAAGCAACTTTTTGCAAATTTTTTGGACGATCCAGACATTGGATCGTTAAACCAATTCTTCCATTCTTATCTCTATATAAAACTCTCCCTCTCTCTGTCAATTTAACCTCCTGATTCGATCATTTGATAGATCATTTTTGAGCCGAAGTTGGGAGTTCATGTAGCCCCTCTTCCCAAAATTTTTATAATATTTTTATTATTTATTTTGATTAAATGGTGATTTTTAGATTTTATAAATAATTATTTAGTTAATTATTACGGTAGATGTTTTTAGCCACAATTGAGATTTGGAGTGCAAGGTGACTAGGAATCATGGCACGGATAGTGCAGTGGCGTACTTTGACTAGTTTTTAGCCATGGTAGAGGAATGTCGAGTCATAGGAGTGTCCTAACTAGGAAAACTAGGTCAAGTTATAGCATGACCCTTATAAATAAGTTTAATTAATTATTATTATATTTATTGACTTGTAGGAGACCCGTTTGTGTCGATTTAACCCGAGTTGAGCCCAAACCGATGTACTCAGGTAGTGTGTCTAAGGACCTCTATGTAGATGTTTGGTTGGTATCTAGTTAATTTTATCTTGTGGTCTAGTATGCCATATTACGAGTTATGGTTATGATCAAAGTTTTGTTATAATATATATAAGCATATACTATTTTAGTTGATAATGTGGTGAATTATTTCCTTAAACATGTATTTTGGAATGTCGGGATTTATGTAGGCCATGCAGGTATGTACATGTGCATATATATGATTACATTCCTGATATAACTAGGCTTTATAAAAATATATGTATGTATAATTATCTAGGTTAATTTTATATAGCCTATTATACAAATGGAGGTTCCAATATGGTAACTAAGGATTATTTGTAACATTTAATTGTTATATTGAGATTTATAATTTATACGTGTATACGTATACGTATACGTATACATATATAAATATATATTATACATGTATAGGTGTGTTGTATATATAAATATATATTTGAATATGTGCGTAGATGTAGGTATAAATGTATGTAGGTGTATATATATAAATAAAGTATGTATATATATAGGGTGTATACATGTGTATATACAAATATATTACGTGTTTATATACATATATATTAAATATGTATATATATAGATTTATATGTATTAATATATGTATATACGTATATACTTTTAGAAAAGAAAAGAATTGCTACTGTAGCGTAGCTACAGTAGCAGCACATGTCCAATGCTCAGGCCCGAGCCCCCTTTCTCAGCCAAAAGGCCAATGCTCAGGCCCGAGTTCCCCCCATAGGAATTCAACAGAAGTCCCAAACCCGAGCGGGCCCCTGCTGAACGCCAACTCGCGTATGTATTTCCCAGGCCGGACCGAGAACGGGTATACATATATACATAACTCAGCGAACGAGAGAGAGAAGAAGAGTTATCGACCCAAACCCCTTAACCCTAACACCGTCGTCGCCCTCCCCACACATGGGCGACCCACCGGCGACCCCGCACCGCCGCACGACCGCCGTCGGCCGGCCAAGGCGTGCGCACGCACAGGAAAATAGACGAACAGCAGCAGGGGCAATAAATGTAGGTACCAACTTCAACATCGTATATCTTCCTGATTATCTCACGGAATTCAATCCCGTAAAATGCTATAGAATACCCATATGAATGTCTAGGATCCCCTTTATTTAGTTCGTATTGAGCTCGTTTGTATTCGACGAGAAATCAATGCGAACATCGACGTAAAACCTGTTTGGAAACAGGACGTTTAACAATCCAATCATCCATGTTTATCGATCGATTTCGATCGATCCAGTAACTTTTTAAAAATTCCACTTCAACACAGTTATAAACAACATATAGGGCTCCCCAACCCTTCTCGTGGATTTGGAAATCATCGACTACGTGTCAAGAAATAGAATCCCGAAGTTTTCAAAAAATCTGTTTTTAAAACTAGAAAATTGATCCACACGACGTGCGTTCCGCCATTTTGGGCGATGTGGTCGCGAACCGAAAGCATCGAAAGCTACGTAACGGCTTCGTGGTCGTGTGGGCTTTGGCGAAATTTAAATTGGTCGCGTGTGCGCGACGAAATTGATGCGCATCTGTCAAAATTCACCGTATCGTGCACTTTGCAAATTTCCTAATTACTTCGTGCACACTCGTCAGATCGAGACGAAGCTTGTGCCAACGGAACCGTATCATTTTTCTGGTCCTGTATGCCAAGTTTGGTCCAATTCTGAGACAGTTGAATCGTACGTCGTTTTGCGGGCCCCACGGTCCCACTCAACGGACGATTTTGTGCACGGCCCGCCAAAATCTAACTTTGGACATACGGTTGGGTTCGTATCGAAAAACTGGATCCGTAGACATATAGTTTGACGACTTTAGAGACCGTTGACTCTGGCACGCTTTTTGGTGCAAAGCGGGTCCAACGACAGACACCGTTTTAGCCCAAAATTACCGTTTTGCTCCCGTGTCCAGAATTGGCCTTAAGGACAGGCAATCCTAGCTATTTTGACTATTCTGAGAATATTGGTAATGTTTATTTCAGCTTCCGGGGACTGTTGTACGGGTTTTGACTATTGTGGTACATTGAGTAGTTCAGACTGTCGGTTTCACCAGCAGAGGACCACAGGCGACTACAGTTTATTGTCTGCATTTTGATATTAATTTTCACTATATTTCATTGGTTGGCCATTGGTTATGTGATTATTTTCTATTATAAATTGTTGAGTCGGGAATGAGAAGTACCAAAGATATGTGATCTGACCATAGCCCGTGTTAGACATTGTAGCCCGTGTTTATTTTCTGCAAGTATTGTAGCCCGTGTTTATTTTCTGCAAGTAGTGTAGCCCGTGTTTATTTTCTGCAAGTAGTGTAGCCCGTGTTTAATTTCTGCAAGTAGTGTAGCCCGTGTTTTTTTTTTGCAAGTAGACATTGTAGCCCATGTTTATTTTTCATGCAAGTAGACCTCGTAGATCGTGTGGTGTAGTACCCCAGACTGATCACATATCAAAGGTACTTCTAGTAGTTGGGGAAAGTATTTTGTGTCTATTTATTGCTATTAGTTTTCGTATTTCCTGTTTATTTTCAAAACTCATGATTGATGTCTAACCTTTGTTTATAGTCATTTTCTTTATTTGAAATTGCATTCAGTGAATTGTGCTCGTTCCATTCCTGACTGGAAACCAACATTTTCAGGTTAGCCGTGGATTCACTTAGCTTGGGAAGTGACGGAAGTACTTGCAGACAAGAGCCTAGAGACTAGCTAGATAGTTGAGTTCTAGTCATTCATTAATTTGTACAAGTTTATATTTTCTACAAATGTAAAACTTGTGCTTTTGTAAATTAAATTAATTTTGTGAATGAGCATTATTTGTGATTTTGATCTTCATGGCCGTGACAGCGTTCTACCGCCGACACTGCGGCGTAGGCTGGCTTGGACACGTCTCGTATCCATTTTTAAAAAAAAAACAACGAGTGCGGGTCGTGACAAGTTTTTGTGGTGGCCCATGCAGGTCAGTCTTCGTAAATCACGCTAACTCGTGATAGTACTTAAGTTAGTTGTACTATTGCGAGCCTGCGACTAGGAAATGCTCATTTACGAATTAGAATTAATTTAATTTAAGAGATGACTAGGATTATGAGTCCCTTATACAAATTTACCGATGGGTAGTCTAGGCCATACAACGTAGATAAGGAATTATTAATTTTGATAGTTAGCAGATCCCCATAGGTACACTAGTATCTCTTGATATGACGATGTAATCTAATTTGGATAGATTATTCCCTTGGTAAGGCAGGGCTTCATAAAATTAATGATCTAACCTTGATAAATGGTGCAATTCTTTCTCCTTGTCCTTTGGATATCATCCTCACATATTAGTCAAAATTACCTATTTAGTTCCTATTTTTGCCCTAAGAATTGTTATTTTATGTTATCCCTAGATGAACCTCAAGTTAGTTTCGATTCAAGTTTTTCCTCAAAGGCTTGAATACACACAGAATAGTTAGAATGGTTGTATTTCTTTTGTCCTCAGTTATTTCTCCCTGTTCAATCCTTTCTTTTAAGGGTTGTGACTGATAGGGCAAATATTTACGCTTTATTTCATAGTCAACTTGTTTGAATCTCTAGAAGCTCAGGGATTTATTTACAGATATCGTTACGAGAATGTTAGTTAACTTATACTGGCAGGACAGCAGCGCACTATCGCCATTTATTTAAATTTTGGAGACTAGGGATTCACTGCAGCCAGCAGCGCACTGGCGAGACACGACCCCTAGAGTGGAAAGAAGATTAGGAAAATATCGGTTATAGAATTTGCTAGAGATATGACTAGTGGTCCTCTCTTGATTGTAGATATCCTTGAGCCAATATTGGATAGAGTTAAGTAATGTTTGATTTGTGTCATATTTGGGTTACGAAACCAAGGGTTTATCACAGCCCAATTTTACGGGCGAGGCGTAGTCTTCGGTGAAATAACTTCAAACATGATTACAAGTTTGGGATACCATAAAGGATAGGACAGTGCCCTGTATGTTCTATAAGATCCGAAGCCAATAGAAGTGGAAGTTCTGTGAGATTGGGTAGCGTGTCTCCCGACCTAGTATTCCGTGGCCCTTGTGATCTATTGACGAGGTAATTGACTGACACTAATAGGTTTACCTAGAATATGGAATTTAGAATGTCCATAACCCATTAGTCGACCAAGTCCTTGTGGATAAGAAGATAGTAGGAAGACCGTATAAGCAAGAACACTGGGTAAGGTTGATTCTCGTAAAACTCGAACTATTTGTACATTCTTTCAAAAATCTCGCATACTTGTATTTCGACTATCTCGACCAATGCTGCTACTACAGCCTAGTTTTGTAAGCTCACTCTGTTCTCGAGCTTGATTCAAGACATATGTTTAGTGGGGACGCCTGCTAACTTATTGTCTAATCAGAATCAGTGTATTATGGTCTGATCAACCATGATGCATTTGATTCGCTCTTCGTTTAATTTTACTACGTGGATGGAGATATATAGGTATCTAGGATCTCATCCGCGACTGCTTTGACAATTTCTTTTGAATTATTCGTTCGTCTTTGGATCACGTGATTGTATTCAGTAACATCTTTCTTGAACTCTTTATTGTTTTGTCTCTCACTGATTTGGAAAGACAGAAGCTCGTAATTGGTAGAGAGATACCGAGTATCCCCATGGCCATGGTAGTTGTATACACGAGGATAACTATCGTCAGCCAGCCATGTGATTGAGTTACTCGTTCTCCTCTCGACCCCAAACTGTTATCGGGACTTTCTAGCTACCTGAATTTGAGAATGATTAGGGTTTTACCCTTAGTCGAAATGCCAACCCAAGAGACCATCTATCCTCAATGAACCAATTGTTGTGAGCCTCTAACTATTTGCTGGAAGCTTGCATTAACTAGCAATCCTTAAACCTTAACCCAACCTTTCCTCGACCAAAGCCCACAGTTTAGACATGAGATGAATAGACAAGGATAAGGACAATCATTTACCGTGACTATGGTAGATGCTCATCCCGAGATTGGATTCCAATAAATATTACCCTAGTTATGTAAATTTTATTATTAAGACCTAACTAGTGTTGGAACACCACAGTCACTAGCTTAGCCAATACCATGGCTTAAATATCCTGTCATATTATGATCTACCAGTTGTCAACAGCAATACACGATCATTACAGCTCTTGTGACAATAGTCTGGCAAGCTTGAACCGTGTAGAGTTTCACGACTCAGTTGTTAGAAATCTTTTAGATGATGTGCCTTAGAGTTGGTTACCCCATCGGAAACTCTTGTGTACTGTGGACGAGTAGGTCATTCTATTATATCGACCATGTGTCATCGTACACACTCATTTTCTATTTAACGAGGAACGATTCTTGAGTTGACTCATATCTACTGTATTCCGTTACGCCGTGCCTTATTCTTTATTAACAAGAGTCGGGGTACAGTATCCGGACTTTGAAAATTCTTCTGACCTCATTATTCCTAAGACCATGACTTAGCTTCTAAGGTGGGTAGACTATAAACTTCCTAAAGTTTGGAATAAACAAGGATTACCTAGTGATTTAAATAATTTCCATTAGGATGACAACTAATGTCCCATGGACTCCCACTTTCCATTTAGACTATTTTGTGTCCCCGGCCGTGTCATTAATATTCGGAGCACGAGACCAGCTGTTACCCTCTAACAAACTTCATATGCTAGATCTAGACGAGTCTATCTTCATCCAGGTATATCATATTCCACTCAAACACGTCCCCTTGTACTCTATTTTTATGGTACAATTTTCAGGACGATAGGACTAGCTATAACCCTTACCGTAACAACGGTATACTTTCCGACTTTCATTAGAGCTTCAACCTCAACTCAAACCTTTCGACCCACTATATGGTTGTGACCTACTGGAAGCCCACTACGCATATGTCACTAGTGTGCCATTTAATTATGTCTTCTCGTGCTACTTAAACATAAAAGGCACGAAAGGCGCATCTTTAGGGCTTACAAAACCTATTTTACCAATCCGACTGCCCAACTAGCTCAACCCTTGGGTAGAAACCTATTCTAGGTTACCCTAAACTAGTAGTTATAGTTTTATCTTGGGATCTTGTTCAGTCCATATAGATTGAAGCCCAAGGTTCATTCAACCGACGACTGATGTCCAATTGGGGAACCCATTAAGACCTAGTAATACCCATACCACTATATTTGGACTATAAAGCCGAATCATTTGAAATAGGTCCCCATACCTACTATGTAGCCTCTCCCTTTTTGAATAAGAGGACATTCGTAACCCTTGTTCCATCTACCTAGAAGTTGCGATATGATCTTGTATTGCATATATATCCCTTGTTTATGTGTTTAGATAACCCCGGAAAAGATCACAATCTTAATTTCTCAAATTCAGTCCTATTTTGGAATGTTGTCTAAGACTCCGAGAACAGAATTTTTGTATTTCACGGATTGCTAGCCCCTCTAAGGAATAAGGGTTCTATGATTTAGCAAGCGACTGGACTAGAGTAGCCCAATCTAGCAAATAAGCCAATGGTTCATAGACTTTCATTCTATCCGCATCATTGGATACTCTCTACCGCTCGTGAAATTTCATAAATGCTCTCGATTATTCTTCTTTATCTTCCTGTCCTTCATATTTCAGAGTGACGAAGGGTCACGCTTATTAGAATCTACCAATATTTCTTAGCTACCGGTGTAAGTTGTTGCTTGTTAAATTTTTGGATTGCTTGATAGATAGGAGAGGTTATAGGTGCCATGTACAGTGGATAACTATTGATAGCAATTTTAGCAATTAGTTGGATGATTATAAGTTTTAAGTGACATGAGATTTGAGGGAGTAGTGTGACCAAAGGTGGGTAGAAGTCCTCGAGGTTTCATAATTATAAATGGCTAGAGAGGGTTATAAAATATTTTTGGAGAAATTAAATTTGAGGAGATAAAGGTATACTTTGATTTTTTTAGGCATAATTATGAATTAGAATTTCGAGGACGAAATTATTTTTAAGGTGGGTAGATTTGTAGCCCCTCTTCCCAAAATTTTTATAATATTTTTATTAATTATTTTGATTAAATGGTGATTTTAGATTTTATAAATAATTATTTAGTTAATTATTACGGTAGATGTTTTTAGCCACAGTTGAGATTTGGAGTGCAAGGTGACTAGGAATCATGGCACGGATAGTGCAGTGGCATACTTTGACTAGTTTTTAGCCATGGTAGAGGAATGCCGAGCCATAGGAGTGTCCTAACTAGGAAAACTAGGTCAAGTTATAGCATGACCCTTATAAATAAGTTTAATTAATTATTATTATATTTATTGACTTGTAGGAGACCCGTTTGTGTCGATTTAGCCCGAGTTGAGCCCAAACCGATGTACTCAGGTAGTGTGTCTAAGGACCTCTATGTAGATGTTTGGTTGGTATCTAGTTAATTTTATCTTGTGGTCTAGTATGCCATATTACGAGTTATGGTTATGATCAAAGTTTTGTTATAATATATATAAGCATATACTATTTTAGTTGATAATGTGGTGAATTATTTCCTTAAACATGTATTTTGGAATATCGGGATTTATGTAGGCCATGCAGGTATATACATGTGCATATATATGATTACATTCCTGATATAACTAGGCTTTATACAAATATATGTATGTATAATGATCTAGGTTAATTTTATATAGCCTATTATACAAATGGAGGTTCCAATATGGTAACTAAGGATTATTTGTAACATTTAATTGTTATATTGAGATTTATAATTTATACGTGTATACGTATACGTATACATATATAAATATATATTATACATGTATAGGTGTGTTGTATATATAAATATATATTTGAATATGTGCGTAGATGTAGGTATAAATGTATGTAGGTGTATATATATAAATAAAGTATGTATATATATAGGGTGTATACATGTGTATATACAAATATATTACGTATTTATATACATATATATTAAATGTGTATATATATAGATTTATATGTATTAATATATGTATATACGTATATACTTTTAGAAAAGAAAAGAATTGCTACTGTAGCATAGCTACAGTAGCAGCACACGTCCAATGCTCAGGCCCGAGCCCCCTTTCTCAGCCAAAAGGCCAATGCTCAGGCCCGAGTTCCCCCCCATGGGAATTCAACAGAAGTCCCAAACCCGAGCGGGCCCCTGCTGAACGCCAACTCGCGTATGTATTTCCCAGTCCGGACCGAGAACGGGTATACATATACATAACTCAGCGAACGAGAGAGAGAAGAAGAGTTATCGACCAAAACCCCTTAACCCTAACACCGTCGTCGCCCTCCCCACATATGGACGACCCACCGGCGACCCCGCGCCGCCGCACGACCGCCGTCGGCCGGCCAAGGCGTGCGCGCGCACAGGAAAATAGTCGAACAGCAGTTGGGGCAGTAAATGCAGGTACCAACTTCAACATCGTATATCTTCCTGATTATCTCACGAAATTCGATCCCGTAAAATGCTATAGAATACCCATATAACCATCTAGGATCCCCTTCATTTAGTTCGTATTGAGCTCGTTTGTATTCGACGAGAAATCAATACGAACATCGACGTAAAACCTGTTTGGAAACAGGACGTTTAACAATCCAATCATCCATGTTTACCGATCGATTCCGATCGATCCAGTAACTTTTTAAAAATTCCATTTGAACACAGTTATAGACAACATATAGGGCTCCCCAACCCTTCTTGTGGATTTGGAAATCATCGACTACGTGTCAAGAAATCGAATCCCGAAGTTTTCCAAAAATCTGTTTTCAAAACTAGAAAATTGATCCACACGACGTGCGCCCCGCCATTTCGGGCGACGTGGTTGGGAACCGAAAGCATCGAAAGCTGCATAACAGCTTCGTGGTCGTGTGGGCTTTGGCGGAATTTAAATTGGTCGCGTGTGCGCGACGAAATTGATGCGTATCCGTCGAAATTCACCGTATCGTGCACTTTGCAAATTTTCTAATTACTTCGTGCATGCTCGTCAGATCGAGAAGAAACTTGCGCCAACGGAACCGTATCATTTTTTTGGTCCTGTATGCCAAGTTTGGTCCAATTCTGAGACAGTTGAATCGTACGTCGTTTTGCGGGCCCCACGGTCCCACTCAACGGACGATTTTGTGCACGGCCCGCCGAAATCCAACTTTGTACATACGGTTGGATTCGTATCGAAAAACTAGATCCGTAGACATGTAGTTTGACGACTTTAGAGACCGTTGACTCTGGCACGCTTTTCGGTACAAAGCGGGTCTAACGGCGGACACCATTTTGGCCCGAAATTACCGTTTTGCCCCTGTGTCCAGAATTGGACTTAAGGACAGGCAATCCTAGCTATTTTAACTATTTTGAGAACATTGGTAATGTTTATTTCAGCTTTCGGGGACTGTTGTACGGGTTTTGACTATTGTGGCACATTGAGTAGTTCAGACTGTCGGTTTCACCAGCAGAGGACCACAGGCGAGTACAGTTTATTGTCTGCATTTTGATATTGATTTTGACTATATTTTATTAGTTGGCCATTGGTTATGTGATTACTTTCTTTTATAAATTGTTGAGTCGGGAATGAGAAGTACCAAAGATATGTGATCTGACCATAGCCCGTGTTAGACATTGTAGCCCGTGTTTATTTTCTGCAAGTAGTGTAGCCCGTGTTTATTTTCTGCAAGTAGTGTAGCCCGTGTTTATTTTCTGCAAGTAGTGTAGCCCGTGTTTATTTTCTGCAAGTAGACATTGTAGCTCGTGTTTATTTTTCATGCAAGTATACCTCGTAGACCGTGCGGTGTAGTACCCCAGACTGATCACATATCAAAGGTACTTCTAGTAGTTGGGGAAAGTATTTTGTGTCTATTTATTGCTATTAGTTTTCGTATTTCCTGTTTATTTTTAAAACTCATGATTGATGTCTAACCTTTGTTTATAGTCATTTTCTTTATTTGAAATTGCATTCAGTGAATTGTGCTCGTTCCATTCCGGACTGAAAACCAACATTTTCAGGTTAGCCGTGGATTCACTTAGCTTGGGAAGTGACGGGAGTACTTGCAGACAAGAGCCTAGAGACTAGCTAGATAGTTGAGTTATAGTCATTCATTAATTTGTACAAGTTTATATTTTCTACAAATGTAAAACTTGTGCTTTTATAAATTAAATTAATTTTGTGATTGAGCATTATTTGTAATTTTGATCTTCATGGCCGTGACAGCGTTCTACCGTCGACACTGCGGCGTAGGCTGGCTTGGACACGTCTCGTATCCGTTTTTTTTAAAAAAACAACGGGTGCGGGTCGTGACAGTTCACAATATTTTTAAATTAAAAAGTTTTAATTGTTGAACAATGCTTTATCATTCTGATTTTTGGACCACTAATTTGACACCACCATTGGACTCATGGCATCGTTTTACCAAATCAGTGAAACATAGTCTCCATAGCGAACTATGAAAGATTATGAGCTTGATTATCATGTTGAACTTTGACATTCGCTAAGCGTTATGCACGATTACAGATGACTACTAGCAATGTATGTACATATCTTATTTAGCCTACCTCTGTCCATGTATGTGAAAATTGTCCTTAAATTATGCACTTAGATGGTTAGAAACACCTGTTTGCATATTTATATATAATTCAGTATATATTAACATGTTGTTTGTATCTTGCTACATTCTTTCGAGGACCTGGTTTCTTTTAAAGCTTGGACGATCAGTAGTACACCGAGGTTTACGTGTGATGGGGACCAGATTCGACTAAGACATGGAACGTGACAGAGACAAGCTCGAGTCTTGGACTAGCTAGCTTGAAAATATCTAAAAAATATATCTTTGTTAAGAAGTTTGGATTTCATTTATCTTTATTGTTATTTGTTTGTTTTAGGAGGTTAGTTTGGGTGATATTGTAGTTGAGAAGTTTAGATTCTTTTATTTATTGGAAGGTTAGTTTAGATAGGAAGTTTATCATCCTTAGAATTATATTGTGTTATCTTTTAGTTGAGTGCACGGCTATAAATTGGATAAGAACTTGCAGAAGAAACACAGAATAAAAGAGAATAAATTCCATTTTTTAACTTTTGTGAGAAGCCTAAGAGTTAAGTGAGTGTTGTAAATACATTCCTGCTAACGTCTTCGCCGAAGGATCCGTTGTCCTGTTTGAAGGAACACTCAAAGACTCTTTGAAGGTGACGACGACGTCCACGAATCAACTTCTACGAACCCAAGTCAAATATGGATCGAGTATGCTGTTCGCGAGTGGCGCGTACGGTCTTCTTCTTCGACACAGAGTTGTGCACCATATTCAAAGAGGTCCAAGTACGTGCTGAAGACCTCTCCTCGTAGAAGGAAGTTTGCGCCTATCTCAAAGGCTTGTGACATAATAGCACTCTTCTGGGTAACTCATGCAATTTACTTTCAAAACCAATAATAAATACTAGGTCTCATTCCACCATTTTCTGTTTAATTATTACAAAGAATTTGCCCATTTGTTAAATCTACTACAAATATTAATTTTTGATTTGAATTAGTTGAACTTAAGTCCCTATCCCGTATCAAATTTATATCAGAGCCCGGTTAGGATTGTTCATGCTTTTACGTAGCAGAAGAATTTTAAGTTCGAACATAGAAAATAGTGAGATGTTTGGTAAATTATCTTCATTGATCTTAAACTCTAAAAAAGAAATTTTAGTTGAACTTAATCCTAGATTCAACGCACTTGATGCTAGGATATAGACTTTAAATGCTAGAGTCAACCAAATGGACCAGAATATATGCTCTTCAATAATCCCATCAAACTATCGTGCAAGATCCATCTCACTCGGGAGTGACAACAACCGTCCGTGGACCAAATTCATATACAACACAACATGCTAGAGATGGTCTTAGAAATGTCATACATCCCCCCGAAAGGCAAAACCCCGCTAATCCTGTTCCACCTAGGAGAGAGGAACTTAGAGCTAGGATTCCTATGATATCCATGACAATTTCGACGAGAAATATCGTCCAAGAGACAATACCTATAGATTTTGAGGTGGTGACATCACTAAGAAAGTAAAGATATAGGCCCCATCCTTTGACGGTCGATATGATCCTAAGGCTTTTAGCGATTGGTTGTCTAGCATAGACGATTATTTTGATTGGTGTAATATGTGTGACGAGAGATGTATTCGATTTGCCAAAATAAAATTGACTGGTTCCGCTAGGATATATTGGTCTTTAATTGAGAAGGACAAAAGTGCTTAGGTAGAGTCCCTATAGGTACGTGGATCGAGATGAAAGAGATCCTTCACGAAAAATACCTCCCACGATCCTGTAGAGACCATCTAATGGACCAAATGGCCACATTTCGTCAGGGTAACCTGTCAGTATATGACTATACGACTAGGTTTGACGAATTGATGTCTCGTTGTGAGATAGTTGAGGACCCCCGAGTCACGCTCTCACGATTTCAATATGGCTTGAGATCTGAATTTAGATGTGAAATTGGACCTTTGAAGGCGACTATTGTAGAAGATGCCTACCAAATAGCGGTCAAATTTGAGCAACATCAAAAGGGCTTCAACTATAATAAGTCTTACCAACAAAAGGACCAACCTAAGCGGCAATACGGACAACCCACTATGCCACGTACGACTGTCAATAATAAAAGGAAGAAAGCCTCCATGGTTGAGGTAAGGGACCCAAGTGCTATAATTTTCAAGGTATTGGACACTATATTCATCAGTGTCCCTCTAGGAACTTGCACTTGGGTAGGGAGTCAAATGACTCGAGGGATGACTCAGAGTCTGAACTTGAAGAAGACCCCCATAGAGTTGAGGAAGGAGCTAGTGACTGTGAACTTGATTTAACCTCCTCAATTGTACCCTTACATGTGGTTAGACACATGCTCACTACACCTGTAGGCGGGGTAGATTGGAAATGCAATGATATTTTCCACACCTTCATCAAAATTAATAATTAATTTTGTAAGCTAATGATTGATGGCGGAAGTTGCCTTAACGGCATTGCCAAGGCAGCTTTAGAGACGATAGGACTCAAGGCCGAGAAACACCTCGAGCCCTACAACATTATATGGGTTGACAAGGCTGCACACTCTGTCACTCAAAGATGCCTGGTTTCCATAAACTATTTTTCGTCTTATGAAGATAGCATATGGTGTGACTTTCTTCCTATGGACGTTGCGCACATTTTATTGGGAAGACCGTGGCTTTATGACCTAGACGTTACTAACTGGAAAGAGCAACACGTATATGTTCACTCACAAGAATAAAAAGGTTGTGTTGTATCCATCTAAGCCCAAAGAGTTTCTAATTGGGCCTAAGCTCGAACCAGAAACGTTTAAAGCGAGCAAGAGAGTGGTCCATCGAGTGAAAAAGATAGAGTTTATCCATGAAAGCAAGGAGGAGGCACTTGTATACGCTATGGTCGCTACTAGTTTTGCACCTATTAGTGATATTGTAGACCACCCTTCCGAGATTCATCAAGTCTTAGTCGATTATAGTGATATTATGCCAGAAGACCTACCTGACGAACTTCCTCATTTGAGAGATATCTAATATGCCATAGACTTAATGCTGGGGTCTACCTTACCCAACTTACCTCATTATAGAATGAATTCCACAGAACACGCAGAGCTTAGACGCCAAGTGGACGAGTTGTTACGGAAGGACTTTATTCATGAAAGTTTGAGTCCTTATGCCATTTTTGTACTACTTACTCCAAAAAAGATGGCAGTTAGAGGAGGTGCATAGATAATCGTGCCATTAATAAGATAATCGTTAAGTATAGGTTCCCCATTCCTCGACTTGATGACCTTTTTGACATGATGGCAGGCACTAGTATTTTTTTAAGATAGATCTACGTAGCGGTTATCACCAAATTTGCTTTCGCGAAGGTGATGAGTGGAAGACTGCGTTTAAGATCAAGGATGGATTATATGAGTGGATGGTCATGCCATTTAGGTTATCCAATGCCCCTAGCATGTTTATGAGGGTTATGATCCAAATTTTGTGCCCATTCTTTAGACTCTTTGTGGTCGTCTACTTTGACAATATTCTCATGTTTAGTCGAACCAAGAAGAACATCTCTTTCATTTGACACAAGTTTTAGATGTACTCCGAAAGAAAAAGTTATTTGTCAATTTAAAGAAATGTTCCTCTATGGCCTCCTCTGTCCAATTTTGAGGGTTCGTCGTATCCAGTGAAGGTGTCTCAGCGAACCCTGAAAATGTTAAGGCCATTAGACATTGGACTGCTAATACGATGTCTCAGCGGACCCTGAAAATGTTAAGGCCATTAGGGATTGGACTGCACCTACGACTATATTTAAGGCCAGGAGCTTTCATAGACTGGCCACAATTTATAAGAGATTTGTCTAGGAATTTAGTACCATTATGGCTCCCATTACCAATTGCCTTAAGAAAGGAGAGTTTTTATAGAATAAAGCCACTGAGAAAGCGTTCATAGAAATCAAAAAGAAGTTGACCTCTGCCTCGGTCCTTCATCTTTCCGATTTTTCGAAATTCTTCGAAGTATCTTGTGATGCTTCGGGTGTAGGAATAGGTGGTGTGTTGAGCCAAGAGGGCCATTCAATCGCTTATTTTAGCAAAAAGTTGAATGCAGCTAAACAACGCTACTCAAACTATGACCGAGAGTTTTATGCTGTCGTACAGAGTTTACGATATAGGCGTCATTACCTGCTCCCAAAAGAATTTGTTTTATTTTCAGACCATCAGCCCTACGCTATTTGAGTTCTCAAAAGAAGCTTGGACCTCGATATACTAAGTAGGTGGAACTCATTCAAGAGTACACCTTTGCCCTCAAGCACTGTGCAGGTGCTGAGAACAAATCTGTTGATGCATTAAGTAGAAAATTGTATACATTATGGTCAATGAGTACTCAAGTCATTGGATTTGACCATATCATTAATGAGTATCCTACTTGTCGAGACTTTAGTGAAGTCTATGCTAAATTATGTAAAGATCCCTCTACTTCCATTGATGGTTTTACTACAGTCGATAGTTTCTTGTTTAGGGGCAACCGACTATGCATTCCCTCTACTTCCCTCAGAGACTTCTTGACTTGGAAAATGCATGCTGGCGGCGCTGCAGGACATTTCGGATGAAATAAGACCATCCTTTTGGTTGAGGATTGGTTTTATTGGCCGAGTCTTAAGTACGATATCGCTAGAGTAGTTGCACACTGTCGTACTTGTCAAATGGCGAAGGGTAAGAAGAACAACATGGGCTTGTATACTCTTTTACCTATTCCTTTCACCCCATGGCAGGACACTAGCATGGACTTTGTATTAGGTTTGCCACGTACCTTATGGAAGCGTGATTGTATTTTTGTTGCAGTGAACCATTTTTCTAAAATAGCACATTTTATTCCCTGCAGTAGAACGAGTGATGCGTCACATATAGCAAGCCTATTCTTTAGGGATGTTTGGAGGTTACATGGGTTGTCTAAGACTATCGTGTCTGATAGGGACGTTAGATTCATGAGTTATTTCTGGAAGACACTTTAGAAAAAAGCTCAATATGACACTTCAATTCTCAACTGCTTAACACCCACAGACGAATGTTCAGACTGAAGTGGTCAATAGGTGTCAAGGTAATTTGTTGAGATGTTCAGTTGGTGACCACCTAGCTACTTGGGACCTTATATTACCTATGGCGGAGCTTGCATATAATAGTTCAGTTAATAGGTCTACTGGACTGAGTCCATTTGAGACTGTCAATGGAGTCAAACCTAGAAAACCTATAGATCTTCTACCCGGACCTCTAGGATCCCAGTCTAGCACGTCTGTCGAGACTTTTGTACATCATATCCATGATCTACATATTGAGATTCGTAGAAGATTAGCCGTGAGCAATAATTTGTATAAATTGCCAGCTGATGGTCATAGGAGATTGTAGGAATTTGCTATTGGTGATGATGTACTTGTGCGAGTGAGACCGGAGAGTTCCCTTGTGGAACTGTGAAAGTTGCATGCCAAACAAATAGTTTCTTATCGAGTTCTGCAGAGGATCGGTTCAAACGCATATGAGTTGGACATTCCATAAGATATGAGAATCAGCCCCATGTTCAATGTGGAGGACCTGACGTTGTTTCATGAGCCTATGGCATATTCTTTCTATGATTCTGATTTTGCAGGTTCTCCAGGTTTACCATTGACATATCGGCAGTCCAATACCGTGTCTGTACCAGTAGCACTGCCTCCATAGCCATCACCACACTGGAGGCACATGAGACTTGAGATTGAGGATGTTATTGATGATGAGATAGTTTCCACTACAGACGGAGGCTACCGGTGCTTCTTAGTATGTTGGCACGGACGACCAGAGTCTAATTGTTCGTGGTTGACTATGGATGAGCTCCAGAAGCTAGACCCAGATGTATTGACAGAGTATCTTCAATGTCATTCAACAGGTGGTGAATCTTCTAAGTCGGGAAGAGTTGATGGGGACCAGATTCCACTAAGACATGGAACGAGACAGAGACGAGCCCGAGTCTTGGACTAGCTAGCTTGAAAATATCTAAAAAATATATCTTTGTTGAGAAGTTTGGTTTTCATTTATCTTTATTGTTACTTGTTTGTTTTAGAAGATTAGTTTGGATGATATTGTAGCTGAGAAATTTAGATTCTTTTGTTTGTTGGGAGGTTAGTTTAGATAAGAATTTTATCATCCTTAGAACTATTTTGTGTTATCTTTTAGTTGAGGGCATGGCTATAAATAGAGCCAAAAACTTGTAGAAGAAACAAAGAATGAATGAGAATAAAATTCACTTTTAAACTTTGATGAGAAGCATAGGAGTTGAGTGAGTTTTCTTCTATTCTAAATACATTCTTGCTGACGTCTTTGCCAAAGGATCCGCTGTCCTGTTCGGAGGAACACTCAAAGACTCTCCGAAGACGATGACGACAACGTCCACGAATCAACTTCTACGAACCCAAGTCAAATTCGGATCGAGTATGCTGTTCGCGAGTGGCGCGTACAGTCTCCTTCTTCGACACGGAGTTCTGCACCATATTCAAAGAGGTCCAGTACGTGTTGACGACCTCTCCTCGTAGAACGAAGTTTGTGCCTATCTCGAAGGCTTGCGACATAATCGCACTCTTCTGGGTAAGTCGTGCAATTTACTTTCAAAACGAATAATAAATACTAGGCCTCCTTCCACCATTTTATGTTTAATCATTACAAAGAACTTGCTTATTTATTAAATCTACTACAAATCTTAATTTTTGATTTGGATTAGTTGAACTTAAGTCCCTATCCCGCGTTAACGGGCTTGGACCAGATTCTTCCCTAGCAAAGGGTGGTCTCGCCTTTCGAGTTCCATTGATTCGTTGTAGTTGATTTATTAGTTATGTTATTTCCCTTCATTACATTTTCAGATTGGATTGTTTCATGTTCCTTCTTTGATAGTCATTTGGTAGTGGATTTGTGTCCACCAACTCTCAATACTACTAAGTTATTATTTATGTCTTATATATATATTTTATATATATATATATATATATATATATATATATATATATATATATATATCATTGTTGTTTCTGTTGTTTCTTGCCTAGTTTTATCTCTTTATTTCGTAGATGTGATATACTAATATTGACTTGTATCATGATGGTTACCTTATGAGCTAGAGTTTATATACAACGTCAATATGTATTGGTGGGTTCCATATATTGAAGTAGCCTTCGTATGCATACTAACTGCCATAGTCACATAATATTGGTCCCACGTACTTGGGACTGGGATGTGACATAAATAGCTACCCTAATTCGATTAACTGTAAGCTCACTATCTAACCATATAAGACTTGATGAACTAATTGGATATTGAGAAGATATAATAAAATGTAGTCTGAGTAAGTAGGTAATCCTGAAGTTCCTAAAATAAAAAACCTCCCTTTTGATCTCTTTTGTGAGGGATATCAATAATCTGACTATCAAGCTATAAGGATATCAGTTATATATATTTTTTCTTTTAACGTCAAAAATAATGGCCAATAGATTTTATTTTATCCCTGTAATACTCATGATGAAACATACGACATGGGAAAGGGTCATTGTATTTATATCTATCCTATTGGTACATAAGAATATAAGTAAATATGATCATGTAAACATAACCTGACTCACCAGATCAAAAAAGTTCGCAAATTGTCTGAAACTTGAAGGGAAGGGTTAGGGTTAGGATCTAGGTTGAGTGAGATCACTACCAATTTCTTGACATTAAATATTTTAGAGCCAAACTTGGATATTGCTCGTCACAGCCTATTATATCTAGGGTGATGATTGAAGGTCGAGTACTGACAACAATATTTATAGGTGGGGAGCTCTTGGTGATCAAATTTTTTGGCTATCATGCACTGGTCATGATATGGGACAAATGATGATGACTAGAATGAAAGATTGCGCTATAAGGGTCAAGCTTGTGCTAGGCCTAACTAAGTGAAGGTTGTCGCTCAAGCATAGTGGTGAGTATGGATCTGTAGGATGATAAGAGGCTAAAGGGCTTGAAGGGCTCATGTTGCTCTAGTGAATATAGAGAGAAAATGTTAAAATTTAGTAACCTAGATGAACTTATTCTGTCCTAGGTCATGTAATCATACTCGTCACTACATTCTTTTTATTTATTTTTTATATGTAGAATTAGAAGTCAACAAAAAACTTCAAATCAGTCAGTACACCAAGCTAGCATAATATAAATAAATACCAATGTGAGTGTAAATGCTAATAAATATAAAAAAGAAAGAAAAGAAAAGAAAAGATAAGTATATATGTTGATAATACAAATAACTATGGATTGTTGATAACTACATCCATCATGGCGGAAGCACACATCCGTTTATAGGTTTGTTGCTATCGCGACTGTTGCCCATCCCTTTGCTAGATTGGTCGGTATTAATTCTCAAGTATTTTTTATATGTTTATAACAAAAGTTTTATACAATATATATAAGTCCAATCATAATACATCTTTGAATATGCTCGAATGTGCAAGTAGGTTATCGAAAAATTTACTACTGAGTTACAAAATAGTCGTTGATAAATTCAATCTTACTTCATTCCGACTATATCTTGCTATAAAAATCTCAATCAAAGACTCAACTCTATATGAAGTAGTCAAAAAATAACTTGATTATTATTCCATGAGGTCCTGATTGGTGCCGATGATTGGCAATGATTGATTGTTCGTGTGTGCACTACTGTCACCCTTTTTCCCTTTTAAATTAAATTATAGGAATTGCAATTACCAAAGAAATATTTACAATGTCCAAGGATTTTTAAAATTGATTATCAAAATTATTCTCAATTTGTTACATTTTTTTAAAATAAAATTAATAGTTTCCTTACAAATTAAGTATTCCATTTAATTATTTTTTTGGACATTGTAAAAGCTTTCTTGGCAATTACAATTTCCTAAATAGATTTGCATCATGGTGAAGCCAAAGAAATACTACCGGGTAACATATATGTCGAGGCCCAGATCACGCCCGACCTCCCAACCTAATAGGTGAAAATATGCTCGTTGTAAGTCCAACTCTTTAGTACGAAAACTCGACATGATCTTATTAAGATAAATCATCAAAATATTCTTGGAAGACCTTACGATTCTTTTAAATTCCAACTTCATAAACAAGAAAGTGATCAAGGGTTATCAGGTCGTGATTATATAGTCCGTCAATATTTTCATAAAGGTACGTACTTTTCTATTCCAAAACTTTGTCAAATATTGCCTTCAACTCAATTTAACTTGAGCATTGTAGTGGCATCGGAGTTACTCCATCCGTCTCACGTGTATCCGTGTATGCACCATTGATCCAAGTACCAAACAATAAACTTAGAGATTTTTTGTGGTGGCAAGATTTCATCATATTGGCGCTAATCATAAAACTTTTCTAACTATGAAGTTAAAGTTCTTGTCATCACCCAAAAGATGCATAATAGTGCTTCCAATAGTGGATCACCTCTCTCGTAACTCACGATGTTTTAATCATAGTTGTCCTTGGTTGTGGTGGCCAAGGAGCAAGTAGATCACAAGCCAATGACTATCTTTGCCATCTTTTGTTGGGGTTTAATTGAAATTGTCCATTAGACCCGGTTCTATACTCCATGATGTATGATGTGGTAAACTCCAAGTGTATATTTCAATATTTAAGCTATCATATATTGACTAGAACACATGAGTGTGCTAGCTCAAGTGATTATTATGAATTTTTTCTAGTGGACAAGGTTTAAATTCCACAAGGAACAATTATTTTTTCATCATTTTTTAGGTAACTTTCATGGTTCAAATTTTTGCAAGAAATAATTGTTTCAGGGTTCAAATTCTCTTGGGCACGTGCGTGGATGAAGGGCGCAAAGAGACGCTTTGATGGACCACGTATGCATCAAACATGTTCCGTGGGTCAATGGGATTCACACGCCTCGCGTGTTCAGCAACATCATGTGTTCTGCGAGGGTATGATCTTTTTAGCTGGTGTAAGTTACTGCTCTTAGGGAACTGTTCAGCTTCATAACTGCAGTTATTTCTTAGTTTGCTGCCTACGTTGTTAGTGAACAGTTATAGCTACTAGAGGTGGTCTCTCCTATATAAACTTTATGTTTTTGCACTCACTACTTAGAACAATAGAGATTATATGCAACTAGAGAGAAAGGGAGATCATCAACAACGTGAGAGAGTGCCTTGTCCTGTTTCTATGCGATGTCAAGGCAGTGAAAAAGAAGTATTCTCGAAGTTATATTGAGCTTGTTGGTTCCTGTGAGCATATCAACAAAGATGGTCGAATCGTGCTTTGAATATCAATGATCTTAGGAGTTTCTTTCTTTTAACAAGTTTATGATTTCAGAACACTTTTACTCATAGCAACTATGTTATAATTTCAGGGATTTGCTCTTGTCAGCAATTTTTATTGCTTATTTTCTTAACGATTAAACTGCCTTTAGTGCTTTAGCATAATATTTAAAAGTTTATTTGCTGTAATCACCACATAAACCTGCCTCATGTAGGAGTGGGAGGGGTTCCTAACCTATGTGGAGAAGATCCCAGAGTGCGATGAGCACCTTCTATGTGTCAGAGAAGCTCGGGGAGGTGACGACGAGGCCATTTGGAGACGAAGAAAAAGCTCGGGAGCTACCAGAGTACTTTCTGGAATAGGGGAGGTAGAGTTCTGGCCAAACTCTGCCCCAGGAAGAGTTCTGGCTAAACTCTGACCCCTTGTTTCTAGAACTGTTATGCCACGAAAATACAGAGTTCTGGCCGAACTCTGTGTCGACGGGCTAAGCCAAATTTTAGGGCATTTTTATACCGTTGGATCATATCCTATGGTCCAGATTTTGCTGCGGATTAGGGGGTTTATACATGATTTTTCTTAACCCTAATCA
The DNA here is from genome assembly GCA_029216955.1 of Iris pallida. NCBI lineage: Eukaryota > Viridiplantae > Streptophyta > Magnoliopsida > Asparagales > Iridaceae > Iris > Iris pallida. The sequence continues at coordinate 40,938,892 of JANAVB010007399.1, forward strand.
TAACACAACATTGAGGAAAATAGAGAGAAAAGAGGCATGAGTGTCATTACAACTTTGGGAGAGAAGAAGGAGGATTGAAGGCCATTTTCAAAGGATGATCGTGTTCGGGTAATCTCAACTCATCGTCTTTGTTCTTCGTAGTCTTGTAATCAATTATTCTTGCTTCTAAGTGTTGTGGGAACTCGTATTAGATCGGGAGAAGTTTGTAGAGTGTGTACTCCTTTATTTCATTAGTGAAGGCTTCTCAAGGGTTAGACTCCGATTGTCCCATAATCTTTTTTGCAAGGATTTTCCACGTCAAAAATTATGTGTCTGCGTGGATTGTGTTTGGTATTTGGTTCGTGCATTGTATTGCTCGGTTCTCTCGCAGGTACTCTCTAGTTTGGAAAAAGGTTTATGTGCTTCTTTCCCAACAAAGTGGTATCAGAACTAGGTTCTGGAATTCAGAAGGGTGTTAGGAGTTGAAAAGAAAACCAGAGAGAAGAGATGAACACGAAGTCGGAGTGCATGGTGAACCTGAACGGCACAAACTATCATTATTGGCGAAGCAAGATGAAAGATTTGTTGTTTGTCAAGAAGCTGCATCTGCCCGTATTTGCGACCAGTTGATAAATCCGAGGAGGACTGAAAATTCGAGCATTTACAGGTGTGCGGATATATCAGATAGTTCATTGACGAGAACGTGTACAACCATGTTGCCAATATTGAGCACGCGAAGACGTTATGGATAAACTGGAATCTTTGTATGCAAAAAAGATCAGGGTAAACAAGTTGTCCCTGATCCGGACGATGATGGGTCTGCGGTAGAAAGATAGGGCATCTATTATGGATCACTTGAGTGATTTTCTGGGCGTGGTTGACCTGCTATCTTCGATGGGAGTTAAGTTCGACGACGAGGTCTAGGGACTATGGTTGTTGTGTACATTGCCAAACTCGTGGGAGACTGTACGAGTATCTATGATCGCTTCTGCTCCAGAAGACGTGATCAGTCTGGAGTTTTCCAAGAGCGAGGAGCTGAATGAAGAGATGTGGAGACGTTCTCAGGGCACTTCATCCTTATCCCACCACTCAGAGGCACTAGTTTCAGAGAGCCGCAGAAGGGACAAAAGCAAGGGTCCAGGTGGTGGCAGAGACAAGAGCAGGGAAAAGTCCAAGGGTCGGTACGAGGACTCAGAGTGTTACCATTGTGACAAGAAGGGCCACATCAAGCGAAACTGTTTCGCTTATAAGAGATAGAAGAAGGATGACAAGGAAAAGCAAGATGAGAGCACTACAGCGGTGGCTTCGATACATGGAGGCGATGTGATCGTCGTAGGTGATGAGGTTATCACAAACCTCGCCTGTGATGACAATTTTTGACTGGTGGACTCAGGGGTGGCAGCGCACGTATCTCATAACAGGGCACTATTTATCACTTACATGGCAGACGACTGTGGAGTATTGAAGATAGACAATGGATATGTGTCGAAGGCGGTTGTCGTTGGAGATGTGCATTTGATCAGGACGAAGACGGGTGCAGTTCTTGTTCTCAAAGATGTTCGTCATGTCCCTGATATCCGTTTCAACCTGGTGTCGGTTGGAAGGTTTAATGACGAGGGATTCTTCACAATTTTTGAGAATAGTCAGTGGAAGCTTTCCAGAGGTTCGATGGTGATTGCCAGATGAAGCAAGAAGTCCGGTCTCTACTATATGTAGGGAAGCGCACAGGGGAAATAGAAGGTGAACACAGTTTCTGACGCATCTATCGAATTGTGGCACAGGCGGCTTGGCCATATCAGCGAGAAGGGGATGAGCTACTTGGTGAATAGGAAGGTGATTCCAGGGCTCAAGTCTAAAAAGTTGGAGAAGTGCACGCACTGCTTAGCTGGAAAACAAAATATGGTGTCTTCCAAAGTCGCCCAAGTTCAAGGAAGCCGACGTTGCTCGAGTTGATTCACTCGGATGTCTGCGGTCCTATGAAAGTAAAATCTATTGGTGGTGCTTCTTACTTTGTAACTTTTATTGATGACTATTCTAGAAAGGTGTGGGTTTATGCCTTAAAGACCAAGGATCAGGTGCTGTCCACTTTCAAAGAGTTTCAGGCCTCTATTGAAAGATAGATGAGCAAGAAGTTATTGTGTGTTCGGTCCGACAACGGTGGCGAATACATTGGTCTCTTTGATTCTTATTGCAGAGAACAAGGGATACAACACCAGAAGACACTGCCCAAGACACCTCAGCTCAATGGTGTAGCAAAGCGCATGAACATGACACTGATGGAGAGGGTGCGGTATTTGCTGTCAGAAGCAAATTTGCCAGGCAGTTATTGGGGTGTGGCTCTTCTCATAGATGCTTATGTTATTAATTTATCTTCTAGTGCTCCTTTGAAAGATGATGTGCCTGACAAAGTATGGTACGACAAAGAGCCGTCATACAATCACCTGCGAGTGTTTGGTTGTAAGACCTTCGTGCATGTACCGAAGGATAAGAGGTCCAAACTTGAGCCGAAGACGAGGTGGTGCATCTTTGTCGGCTACGGTCGGGATGAGTTTGGCTATAGACTCTACGACCCAGTGGAAAGAAAGCTCTACAGAAGCAGGTGTTGGCCCATTGGTCATATGGTCAAACTAATCTTAATAATTGATCAAACTTTGTCTCGATAAAGCTAGTCAGGATATCTCGGACTCTTGGACATGATCAAGAACAGCTATCTACACAGTTCAAGACCAAAGCAATATTTGCCTGTTCGAGTCTATATTTCTTTGAGCAATGTATTTTTTATTTTATTGAGTCTAGGAATAAGTTGTACACCGAGTCGTACTGGCAAATAGGCTATTCCAAAATGATTTCAAAATATTTTTAAAATGTCCTTAGTTTTGTAAAACATTCATATTAACAAAAGCTTCAAAAAGGTTTTCAAAAAGGTTTTCAAAAATCCCCAAAAACTATTTTTAAAAACCTAACCTAACCCTGACAGAACTCGACCAGAGTTCGGCCAGAGTTCGGTTAGTGGCCGTTTTGATTGTTGAATTCTTTGGAACTTGGTCCTCCTGCAGTTGCGAATTTGACCGAGATTTCCTCATCGAGTTCTGCCCAAATTCTGCCCGAATTCTGCCAGAATTCTGTCTTTAGAACTCCTATAAATAGAGAAGAATTTCGATCATTTTAACTCACTCATTCACTTTCAATCTTCTCTCTATCTAAAGCTTTCAGTCTTCCAAAGAGTTTTCTCGAGCTTTAAATTTTAGATCCCAAGCCAATTACAATCCTCTAGTCGATTTGCCAGTGCGGTGCGGTCTAGAAGTTTCAGAGTGATTATAATCAGAAGGCTTGATATAAGATTCAACTCTTCACAATTGAAGTTGGACGAGTTCTTCGTATCAAAGCTCGCGTTGTAGAAATTGCAAGGACTTCGTAAGAAAACTTACGATTTTGCCAATAGTGGATTCTACTGGTAGAAAGAGTTCTACCGACTGGACTAGTCCTCAACAGAGGAAAACCAGTATACATCGCTGTCTTTGCGTTTACTTTCTTATCTCTGCCTTTACATTTTTTAATTATGACTATTATACTGTGTGATCTTGCTGCTAACATTTTTAATTAGCATTATTCCGTTGCCAACTCTATTCACCCCCTCTAGAGTATTGTGCTTTACGATTTCGTTCCTACAATTGGTATCAAAGCGGGTGTTACAGGTAAAGTAAGGTAACATTGCAATTATTTATTCATTTAACTAAATGTTATATAGATCACAGCAGAACACATGGCAACTGTGAAATTCACAAGTGAAGGCCAGCCCACAAACAGACCTCCACTGTTTGATGGTACGAACTATACCTATTGGAAAACACGGATGAGTTTCTTCTTGAAATCACTTGACTTTGATTTATGGTCTATTGTTATTGATGGCTATCAAAAGCCACCTCGTATAAATGTTGATGGAGTTTTAGTTGAAAAACCCCATAATAGATATACAGAGGAAGGAAAAAAAAGGCCAGTCTTGACGCACGTGCTATTAACACTTTATTTTATACTTTAGATAGAACTGAATTTAACAGGATATCTATCTGCATAACTGCTAATGAAGTGTGAAAGCTCCTTGAAGTCACACATGAAGGCACGACTAAAGTCAAAGAATCAAAGGTCAGCAGACTTACTCAAGAGTATAAGGTGTTCAAGATGAAGCCCAACGAAACAGTTACTCAAATATTTGAAAGATTCTTGGATATTGTAAATCCTTTGTCCTCCCTAGGCAAAGATTACAGTAACCATGAAAAGATTCGCAAACACCTGCGAGCACTTACCAAGAACTGGATTCCAAAGACTACTGCAATCATTGAAGGGAACGACCTCACAACTATGTCCCTCGAAGTACTCATGGGTAAGCTACTCACTCATAAACTGGAGCTACAAGATTTTAAAGAGCCTGCACCAAAGGAGAAGACGATCACTTTCAAGGCTCAGCACAGAAAAGCCGTTGAAGGTGATTCAGACAGCAGTGAATCTGATGCTGAAGATCAAGCACTTCTAGCAAGGAAATTCAAAAGATTTATGAGATATGAGAAGAAAGCCAAAGAAAATAATAGCAGCAACAACTGGTATCAAGATGATGATGTCTGCTATGGCTGCAAAAAAAGGGACACATGAAGAAGGATTGTCCTACAAACTTATCATCAAGCAAGAAGAGCAACAGGTATGAAAAAGGGAACCTGAAGAGATCAACATCTCAGAGATATGCCAACACTAGCATATGGCATGAAAGTGAAGCCAGCATCTCAGAAGACGAACAATCAGAAGACGCTGCAAACGTATGCTTTATGGCATCCGATCAGGTGGAACACCTTTCACATGCTAAAAGCAAATGGATTCTCGACAGCGGTTGGTCACGGTATGTGACCGGTGATGCTATATTATTTGCAACACTGTCGAAGAAGAAGAAGGAAGGTTATGTTTCCTTCGATAATAACTTGAAAGGGTATATCATTGGTATCGGTGATGTTGGTAAGTCTCCCTATCCTGTGATTAAGGATGTCTGTCTGGTTACCGAGTTGAAACATAATCTACTCAGCGTAAGTCATCTAGCTGATCATGGTTATGGCATCAACTTTCGCAAAGACAAATGTACTATAGTTGATAGCTCAACTGGTAGTACTATCTTTGAAGGTATCAGGGAAGACAACATATATGTTTTCTATTTGTTGAAAGAAACTAATATTTCAGGTAGATGCTTAATGGCTAAAAGTGATGAGAGTCATCTGTGGCATATGAGACTCGGTCACGCAAATATGGACACAATCTCAAGATTATCCACGAAGAAGCTAGTACGCGGTTTACCGGACATAACATTCAAGAAGGATTTGGTATGCAGCCAATGTGAAAAGAACAAAGCTACCAGATCCACATTCAAGTCAGTAAATACAATATGTACTACTAGATCTCTACAATTGCTACATATGGACTTATTTGGTCCTAGCAGAGTTGCTAGCCTCAGAGGTAAGCTTTATGCTTTTGTAATTGTAGATGATTACTCTAGATACACGTGGGTATACTTTTGACACGCAAGAATGATGTATTATCCAAATTTGTCGCCTTTTGCAAGAAAGTACAGAATAAAAAAGGTTACATGATCACTCGTATTAAAAGCGATCATGGTGGCGAATTCGAGAATGCAGAGTTTGAGCAATTTTGTGACACATATAATTTTGTACACGAGTTCTCTTGTCCTAGGACTCCACAATAAAATGGAGTTGTGGAACTTAAGAACAGAACTCTATCCGAAATGGCCAGAGTAATGTTAAACCAGTTTAGTCTACCCAAATATTTCTGGACTGAAGCTGTCAATACAGCTTGTTTTGTTCTCAATAGAGTTCTAATTCGACCCAAATCGAAGAAGACTCCATTTGAGTTATGCTTTGATAGAATCCCGTCAGTTTTATATTTTAGAATATGTGGTTGTAAGTGCTTTATTCTTAATACAAAAGACAATTTGGAAAAGTTTGACAAAAAGGTCGATGAAGGTATATTTTTAGGTTATGCGGCCAAGAGCAAAGGATACAGAGTCTTCAACAAATGAACCATGATCATCGAAGAATCAATCAACGTCACCTTTGATGAACTGAATCAAATGACTATCGATGATAATGACGAAGATCTAACTATACCAAGCTCAACAACAGCTGATTCTCAACCAAGCTCAGCACTAGATGATCCTCCTAGAGAAGATCCAGGAACCAGCTACCTCCAGAGTCTACCGAAAAGATTAAAATTTATGGCTGATCATCCAAAGGATTTGGTAATTGGTGATATTACCAAAGGTGTAATTACTCGTACATCCAATAGAGATATTGTTTCTAGTGTTGCATTTATTTCACAGCTAGAACCCAAAACTATTGATGAAGCATGTAGTGATAGTTTTTGGATAGATGCAATCCAAGAGAAATTAAACCAATTTGAACGGAATCAAGTTTGGGAACTTGTTCCCAAGCCTATTGATTATCCGGTGATTGGCACCCGTTGGGTATTCCGAAATAAACTGAATGAGAATGGTTTAGTGACTCGTAATAAGGCTCGACTCGTAGCTCAAGGATACAATCAGGAAGAAGGTATCGACTATGATGAGACTTATGCTCCAGTTGCGAGATTAGAATCCATTCGCATGTTATGTGCATTTGCATGTTTTTATAATTTTAAATTATTTCAAATAGATGTCAAGAGTGCATTTTTAAATGGTTTTATAAAAGAAAAAGTTTTTGTAGCACAACCTCCGGGTTTCACATATTTTAAAAACCCTGATCATGTTTTCAAGTTGAAGAAAGCTTTGTACGGTTTAAAACAAGCCCCTCGTGCTTGGTATGATCGTCTAAGCTCTTTCCTACTTGACAACGGTTTTTCAAAAGGCAAGGTTGACACTACGCTTTTTATTAAGTCTTTTAATGGCAAGCTTCTCTTAATATAAGTCTATGTTGAGGATATTATATTTGGATCTACTGATGAATCTCTGTGTCAAGAATTCTCTAAGTGTATGCAGAATGAGTTTGAGATGAGCATGTTGGGAGAGCTGAAATTCTTTCTCGGACTACAAATCAAACAAACTGACAATGGGACATTCATAAATCAAGCCAAGTACACAAAAGATTTGCTAAAGAAGTTTGACCTGGACAATGTCAAACCTATTGGCACTCCGATGGCAACTTCAACAAAGCTTGATATTGATGAACAAGGCAAGCCGGTCGACACACGTAAGTATCGAGGTATGATCGGTAGTTTACTTTATTTAACTGCTAGTCGTCCAGATATTATGTTCAGTGTTTGCCTGTGTGCACGTTTTCAAGCTAATCCAAAGGAATCACATCTGTGCGCAGTTAAGCGTATCTTTCGATACCTTAAGGGCACTTCTTCTGTTGGCTTATGGTATCCCAAAACTAAGTCCTTTGACCTTATTGGTTACTTGGATGCAGATTTTGCTGGATACAAAGTTAATAGAAAAAGTACCAGTGGTACATGTCATTTCTTAGGCAAGGCTTTAGTCTCATGGTTTAGTAAAAAAGCAAAATTCGGTAGCCCTATCAACAACAGAGGCTGAGTACATTGCCGCAGGACGTTGTTGTGCTCAGATTTTGTGGATGAAACAAACTTTAGAAGACTATGATTTATTTTACACACACATTCCCATTTTCTGTGATAACACGAGCACTATTAATTTGAATAAGAATCCAGTATGTCATTCTCGTACTAAGCATATTGAGATTCGACATCATTTTCTTAGAGATCATCATCAAAATGGAGATATTGACCTTGTGTACATAGATACTGAGAATCAATTAGCTGACATTTTAACAAAACCTCTAGCAGAAGATCGTTTCAATTATTTACGTCGAGAATTAGGAATTTTGGACGTCAATAATGTTAATTGATTTTATTTTATAATTTTATTTTAATATGCAAAAACTGTGTTAGAGACAAGCAAATAAAGAGTCTGTCTGTCACCATAACTACGGTTGAAGCAAAGCAGTATTTAAGAGTTCCCCGGTGAACCTCAGCCAGCTGGAAAAGTACTCCTACAGATAATCTGAAACAGTCGCTGTGTAACAAAATTTAATTTATAAAATAACATTAATTATATTAATTGAATTTCAAAATTACTAATCTTTGAATTAAATCTTTGAAATGAGCCAATAAAAAAGAAAGTGTTCCAAACCAACCCCAAGCGAATTCGGCCAGACTTCGGCCCGAATTTGGCCCGAGTTCGGTTAAAGGTATCAGGTTATATAACCAGAACCCGAGAGCCTTTATTCTTCATTGCTTCTAAAAATCCACCATCACAGCACAGCAACCGCGCAAAAAGCCCTAAACCCTAGTTCTTCACCACTCCTTCTCTTCCAATCCACGTGGTGAAATCAATCCAAACTTTGGATTCGTGCGGAGTTTGTTGTTCTCTATAACATATTCGAATCTCGGGAGGTATAACTTCGTATTTCCCCTCCTTTCAATTTCGTGCATATTCAATTTTATTGCACAAATGGCACCTAAGGGATTTAACCCCTTCAAGAGGAAGAAGACGACCAATCCTAGTGAGGAAGGTTCATCTTCGAATCCATCCACGGATTCCCTCTTTTCGCCAGTCCAATCGAACGATGGCCCATTCGATGGTTTTTACTTTCAAACCCTAGATCAAGCCCTTCTGTGGTATGGAGACTTTTCCATGCGATCCATATACACAGGTGCTCCTATCAAGTGGACTCTGTTTCCACAACACCGCTCTTATTTTGAGGCATTAGGGTTACAATATTTTGTTAAACTTTGTTTCCCAGTAGCAACTAATGCCATTAGACTGTTCTACTGCAATATCATATTAAACACGTTTGACGTAAGTACTCGTGTTGGCGGACTAGATATTAATTTCAATGATGTCCTCTTAGCGGAAATCCTTGGTATTCCCAACGAAGGTGAACCGCTTGTTGATATCACTGAATTTGATTTCCCCGACGGCACGACACTTGCCAGTTTCAAAGCAGAACTCTGTGCACCTGATAGAGTTCGCTCTGGAAAGTTCAAGGCAAACAACTTGAACTTGTTTAATTATGAATTGCACCGTATCATTTACTCCACTCTCCTTCCGAAGTCTACTTCAAAGGATGATGTCACATCTCTTGAATTATCTGCTATGTATCACATTCTTAAGGGGATTCCATTTTCTGCCCCTAAGACCATTATCCAGATGATGGGACGTTGTCGTACAAGAGATAAAAATCTCTCTTATGCGATGATTCTCTCCCGCATCTTTCTGCGTTTCGATATTGATTTGTCAACTTGTACTCAAGACCCTGAGACCAAGTTTTTGAAATTATCTCATCGTAGTATGACTGCTGCTGCTCCTCCTACTGTTCCTGCTACTGCTCTACCTCCTCCACCTCCTCAGCAGTATGCCATGACTTTTGAGGGCATACACCAGCACCTTTCGGATTTGCACGTCTCGATGACGGATATGGCTCGCGAACGTGAGTTCCGCGATGTCACTCGTTATCAGGCGATAGCGAATTCTCTCGCTGATCTTCGATTCACCCAGACTGGATATTATGCCGGTTCTATTCCTAGAGATTCAGCCTTCTCTGGTTACCGCTACGAGGATGAGGCTGTTCATGCGTACTTTCAGCCCGGTAACGCATATGATTGGTACCGTTCTGACCGTGCTCCTCGAGACTATGTCGGTGAGTTTTACACTAGCGCCCCTCCTCACCCTTCTAGCGCGGGTACCTCTGCAGCTGGTCCTTCTGGACATGCCGGTCATGCTGATGATGATGAGGAGGAGGAGTTGTGATATGTTAGTTGATTTTTGAGACTTAGATGTTATCTACTGTATACTTGGAAATGCTTCGACATTCCAAGTTTCTATCTTTAGACTTTATTATCAGTATTTCTTTTGAGAACTTGTACTGGATTTATTTATTGATCTTCTGAACATCTTTTATCTTTATGAGATGCGTAGTTTATGGTTCACATCAGTTTATTTACTTATTTATAGCATCTTTATCTGCTTTAATATTATGAACTGCCTGTGAAATAATTCTTTGTTATAAACTGCCTGAGACAAATACATGCCTGTGATGTCATTATTTTTTTATGTCATTATATATGTCTTGATTTTTTTTTTGTTTCTTCACTGTTTGTTACTTATGCATTGATTGCGGGGGAGTTTTTCTTTTTTGCAATTATTTTGCTAAGTGACAACGGGGGAGAAAAATAAAGATCTAACATTCTTTTGAGAAAATGCAGGACATGAACAATTTTTGATTTTACTCCAAGCTTAAATGTTATATCATTCATAGTTTGTCAATTATCAAAATAGAGGAGATTGTTGGCCCATATTGGTCATATGGTCAAACTGATTTTAATAATTGATCAAACTCTGTCTCGATATATGAAGCTAGTCAGGATATCTCGGACTCTTGGACATGATCAAGAACAGCTATCTACATAGTTCAAGACCGAAGCAATGTTTGCCTGTTCGAGTCTGTATTTCTTTGAGCAATGTATTTTTCATTTTATTGAGTCTAGGAATATGTTGTACACCGAGTCGTACTGGCAAATAGGCTATTCCAAAATGATTTCAAAATGTTTTTAAAATGTCCTTAGTTTTGTCAAACATTTATATTAACAAAAGCTTCAAAAAGGTTTTCAAAAAAGTTTTCAAAAATCCGCAAAAACTATTTTTAAAAACCTAACCTAACCCTGACAGAACTCGGCCAGAGTTCGGCCAGAGTTCGGTTAGTGGCTGTTTTGATTTTTGAATTCTTTGGAACTTGGTCCTCCTGCAGTTGCGAATTTGACCGAGATTTTCTCATCGAGTTCTGCCCGAATTCTGCCAAAATTCTGTCTTTGGAACTCCTATAAATTGAGAAGGATTTCGATCATTTTAACTCACTCATACACTTTCAATCTTCTCTCTATCTAAAATTTTCAGTCTTCCAAGGAGTTTTTTCGAGCTTTAAATTTTAGATCCCAAGCCAATTACAATCCTCTAGTCGATTTGCCAGTGCGGTGCGGTCTAGAAGTTTCAGAGTGATTGTAATCAGAAGGCTTGATAGAAGATTCAACTCTTCACAATTGAAGTTGGACGAGTTCTTCGTATCAAAGCTCGCGTTGTAGAAGTTGCAAGGACTTCGTAAGAAAACTTACGGTTTTGCCAATAGTGGATTCAACTGGTAGCAAGAGTTCTACCGACTGGACTAGTCCTCAACAGAGGGAAACCAGTATACATCGTTGTCTTTGCGTTTGCTTTCTTATCTCTTCCTTTACGTTTTTTAATTGTGACTATTATACTGTGATCTTGCTGCTAACATTTTTAATTAACATTATTCCGCTGCCAACTCTATTCACCCCCCTCTAGAGTATTGTGCTTTATGATTTCGTTCCTACAGCAGGGACGTGGTATTCATCGAGGATCAGACAATGACCAGCACTCAGGATTTCGAGACGCCTTCTGAGGCTGAGGAATTACCTGAGTTAGAGTAATTTTGCTTCGAGCAGTTTTCAGAGGATATCGTAGAGGATCTAGTTATGGGGGAGCCAATACATGAAGTTGCATCCAACCTTGATCATCAGCCTGCTGATGGTGGTCAGGGTGTCCCTCAGGAGGATGAGCATACCGGGGAGGCAGTTCCTGAAGGGAAGGAGGCTGTTGGTATACAGCCAGCTCTAGTGGCTCCATTTAGAAGGAGCGACAGAGAGCGTCGACCATCTACGAGATACTCACCAAATGAGTATGTACTACTTGTTGGCCCATTGGTCATATGGTCAAACTGATTTTAATAATTGATCAAACTCTGTCTCAATATATGGAACTATTCAGGATATCTCGAACTCTTGGACATGATCAAGAACAGCTATCTACTCAATTCAAGACCGAAGCTTTATTTGTCTGTTCGAGTCTGTATTTCTTTGAGCAATATATTTTTTATTTTATTTGAGTCTAGGAATACTTTGTACACCGAGTCGTACTGGCAAATAGGCTATTCCAAAAAGATTTCAAACTGCTTTTAAAACGTCCTTAGTTTTGTAAAACATTCGTATTTACAAAAGCTCCAAAAAGGTTTTCAAAAAGGTTTTCAAAATTCCCCAAAAACTAATTTTAAAACCATAACCTAACCCTGACAGAACTTGGCCAGAGTTCGGCCAGAGTTCGTTTAGTGGCCATTTTGTTTTTGAATTCCTTGGAACTTGGTCCTCCTGCAGTTGCGGATTTGACCGAGATTTGCTCATCGAGTTCTGCCCGAATTCTGCCAGAATTCTGCCTTTGGAACTCCTATAAATAGAGAAGGATTTTGATCATTTTAACTCACTCATTCACTTTCAATCTTCTCTCTACTTAAAGCTCTCAGTCTTCCAAAGAGTTTTTCTCTAGCTTTAATTTTCAGATACCAAGCCAGTTACAATCCTCTAGTCGATTTGCCAGTACGGTGCGGTCTAGAAGTTTCAGAGTGATTATAATCAGAAGGCTTGATAGAAGAATACCTCTTCACAATTGAAGTTAGATGAGTTCTTCGTATCAAAGCTCGCGTTATAGAAGTTACAAGGACTTAGTAAGAAAACTTGCGGATTTGCCAATAGTGGATTCAACTGGTAGCAAGAGTTCTACCGACTGGACTAGTCCTCAACAGAGGAAAACCAGTATACATTGATGTCTTTGCGTTTGCTTTCTTATCTCTGTCTTTACATTATTTAGTTGTGATTATTATTCTGTGATCTTGCTGCTAACATTTTTTAATTAGCATTATTCCGCTGGCAACTCTATTCACCCTCCCTCTAGAGCATTCTGCTTTACGATTTCGTTCTTACAATTGGTATCAGAGCGGGTGTTACAGGTAAAAGCAAGGTAACATTACAATTATTTATTCATTTAACTAATTATTATATAGATCACAGCACAACACATAGCAACTGTAAAATTCATAAGTGAAGGCCAGGCCACAAACAGACCTCCACTGTTTGATGGTACGAATTATACCTATTGGAAAACACAGATGAGTTTCTTCTTGAAATCACTTGACTTTGATTTATGGTCTATTGTTATTGATGGCTATCAAAAGCCACCTCGTATAAATGTTGATGGAGTTTTAGTTGAAAAACCCCATAACAGATATACAGAGGAAGAAAAGAAAAAGGCCAGTCTTGACGCACGTGCTATTAGCGCTTTATTTTGTGCTTTAGACAGAACTGAATTTAACAGGGTATCTATCTGCACAACTGCTAATGAAGTGTGGAAGCTTCTTGAAGTCACACATGAAGGCACGACTCAAGTCAAAGAATCAAAGGTCAGCAGACTTACTCAAGAGTATGAGGTGTTCAAGATAAAGTCCAACGAAACAGTTACTCAGGTGTTCGAAAGATTCTTGGATATTATAAATCCTTTGTCCTTCCTAGGCAAAGATTACAGTAACCATGGAAAGATTCGCAAACTCCTGCGGGCACTTACCAAGAACTGGATTCCAAAGGCTACTGCGATCATTGAAGGGAGCGACCTCACAACTATGTCCCTCGAATTATTCATGGGTAAGCTACTCACTCATGAACTGGAGCTACAAGATTTTGAATAGACTGCACCAAAGGAAAAGACGATCGCTTTCAAGGCTTAGCACAGAAAAGCTTCTGAAGGTGATTCAGACAGCAGTGAATCTGATGCTGAAGATCAAGCACTTCTAGCAAGGAAATTCAAAAGATTCATGAGATATGAGAAGAAAGCCAAAGAAAACAATAGCAGCAACAACTGGTATCAAGATGATGCTGTCTGCTACGGCTGCAAGAAGAAGGGATATATGAAGAAGGATTGTCCTACAAACTCATCATCAAGCAAGAAGAGCAACAGGTATGAAAAAGGGAACCTGAAGAGATCAACATCTCGCAGATATGCCAACACCAGCATATGGCATGAAAGTGAAGCCAGCAACTTAGAAGATGGACAATCAGAAGACGCTACAAATGTATGCTTTATGGCATCCGATCAGGTACTCTCTGAACCTGTAGTTGATACATATGATGACTTCACCTTTGAGCAATTAGGAGATGCCTTCAGTGAACTGATAAGTGATTACAGGAAACTGTGTAGCAAATATCAGACCACTAAGATGGTACTCAAAGAGTACAAATGTGAAATAGGAAGACTTACTGACCAACTAGCTGAGGTTAGAAATAATGTTAGTGAGTCTGGTGAGCTATCATCTATCAAGCTCTTATTATACGAGACTACCAAGTCATCTGAAAAGAAAGACAAGGTTATTGACCGACTGAAAGAAGAACTTTCTAAAGAGAAGAAAAATCTTCAATGTGCACAAGTCAGAATGGAAGCACTCACTTCTGACTATACTAAGTTGTATGACACTTCCAAAAGATTGGAAATTAGGTTAGAAAAACAGCTTGAGACTGCTGCTTCCTATCCTAACACGTGTCACTTACCGAATAATCGGAACATTCCCAAACCAAACACTGTCAGACCTAACCCTATCAAACCTTTACCCCAAAAGGTTAAGCCCAAATAGGATTATAGGTATGCTTTCTTCTATACTAGAAAACCTAAACCTACCAACCATTCACATCACTCAGCTTTCAACACTAAACATGCACAATGTCATTATTGTGGCCACATTGGTCATATTTCTCCTGCATATAGAATCAAAAAGCTTGTTGATTTAAATATTTATGCATGGACACCAAAAGCTAACATTTCAGGACCCTACAAGAAATGGGTACCAAAAGTTTCATCTGCAAATTATTTTGTAGGTGGAACACCTTTCACATGCTAAAAGCAAATGGATCCTCGACAGCGGTTGTTCACGGCATATGACCGGTGATGCTACATTATTTGCAACACTGTCGAAGAAAAAGAAGGAAGGTTATGTCTCCTTCGGTAACAACTTGAAAGGGTATATCATTGGTATCGGTGATGTTGGTAAGTCTCCATATCCTGTGATTAAGGATGTCTGTCTGGTTACCGAGTTGAAACATAATCTACTCAGTATAAGTCATTTAGCTGATCAAGGTTATGGCATCAACTTTGGCAAAGACAAATGTACTATAGTTGATAGCTCAATTGGTAGTACTATCTTTGAAGGTATCAGGGAAGACAACATATATGTTTTCTATTTGTTGGAAGAAACTAACATTTCAGGTCGATGCTTAATGGCTAAAAGTGATGAGAGTCATCTGTGGCATATGAGACTCGGTCACGCAAATATGGACACAATCTCAAGATTATCCACAAAGTAGCTAGTACGCGATTTACCGGACATAACACTCAAGAAGGATTCAGTATGCAGCCAATGTGAAAAGAACAAAGCTGCCAGATCCACATTCAAGTCAGTAAACGCAGTATGTACTACTAGACCTCTACAATTGCTACATATGGACTTATTTGGTCCTAGCAGCGCTGCTAGCCTCGGAGGTAAGCTTTATGCTTTTGTAATTATAGATGATTACTCTAGATACACGTAGGTATACTTCTTGACACGCAAGAATGATGCATTATCCGAATTTGTCGTCTTTTGCAAGAAAGTACAGAATAAAAAAGGTTACATGATCACTCGTATTAGAAGTGATCATGGAGGCGAATTCGAGAATGTAGAGTTTGAACAATTTTGTGACACACACGGCTTTGTACACGAGTTCTCCTGTCCTAGGAATCCACAATAAAATGGAGTTGTGGAACGTAAGAACAGAACTCTATGCGAAATGACCAGAGTAATGTTAAACCAGTTTAGTCTATCCAAATATTTCTGGGCTGAAGCTGTAAATACAGCTTGTTTTGTTCTCAATAGAGTTCTAATTCGACCCAAATCGAAGAAGACTCCATTTGAGTTATGGTTTGATAGAATTCCATCAGTTTTATATTTTAGAATATTTGGTTGTAAATGCTTTATTCTTAATACAAAAGATATTTGGGAAAGTTTGACGAAAAGGCCGATGAAGGTATATTTTTAGGTTATGCGGCCAAGAGCAAAGGATACAGAGTCTTCAACAAACGAATTATGATCATCGAAGAATCAATCAACGTCACCTTTGATGAATTGAATCAAATGACTATCGATGATAATGACGAAGATCTAACTGTACCAAGCTCAACACCAGCTGATTCTCAACCAAGCTCGGCACTAGCTGATCCTCCTATAGAAGATCCAGGAACCAGCTACCTTCAGAGTCTGCCGAAAAGATTAAATTTTATGGCTGATCGTCCAAAGGATTTAGTAATTGGTGATATTACCAAAGGTGTAAGTACTCGTATATCCAGTAGAGAGATTGTTTCTAGTGTTGCATTTATTTTACAGCTAGAACCCAAAACTATTGATGAAGTATGTAGTGATAGTTTTTGGATAGATGCTATACAAGAGGAATAAAACCAATTTGAACGGAATAAAGTTTGGGAACTTGTTCCCAAGCCTATTGATCATCCGGTCATTGGCACCCGTTGGGTATTACGAAATAAACTGAACGAAAATGGTTTAGTGACTCGTAATAAGGCTCGACTCGTAGCTCAAAGATACAATCAGGAAGAAGGTATCGACTACGATGAGACTTATGCCCCAGTTGCAAGATTAGAATCCATTTACATGTTATGTGCATTTGCATATTTTCATAATTTCAAATTATTTTAAATGGATGTCAAGAGTGCATTTTTAAATAGTTTTATAAAAGAAGAAGTTTTTGTAGCACAACCTCCAGGTTTCACAGATTTTAAAAGCCCTGATCATGTTTTCAAGTTGAAGAAAGCTTTATACGGTTTAAAACAAGTCCCTCGTGCTTGGTATGATCGTCTAAGCTCTTTTCTACTTGATAACGGTTTTTCAAAAGGCAAGGTTGACACTACACTTTTTATTAAGTCTTTTAAAGGCAAGCTTCTCATAATACAAGTCTATGTTGATGATATTATATTTGGATCTACTGATGAATCTCTGTGTCAAGAATTCTCTAAGTGTATGCAGAGTGAGTTTGAGATGAGCATGATGGGAGAGCTGAAATTCTTTCTCGGACTGTAATAAAACAAACTAACAATGGAACGTTCATAAATCAAGCCAAGTACACAAAAGATTTGTTAAAAAAGTTTGATCTGGATAATGTCAAACCTATTGGCACTCCAATGGCAACTTCAACAAAGCTTGATATTGATGAACAAGGCAAGCCGGTCGACACACGTACGTATCGAGGTATGATCAGTAGTTTAATTTATTTAACTGCTAGTCGTCCAGATATAATGTTTAGTGTTTGCCTGTGTGCACGTTTTCAAGCTAATCCAAAGGAATCATATCTGTGCGCAGTTAAGCGTATCTTTCGATACCTTAAGGGCACTTCTTCTGTTGGCTTATGGTATCCCAAAACTAAGTCATTTGACCTTATTGGTTACTCGGATGCAGATTTTGCTGGATGCAAAGTAGATAGAAAAAATACCAGTAGCACATGTCATTTCTTAGGCAAGGCTTTAGTCTCATGGTTTAGTAAACAGCAAAATTCTGTAACCTTATCAACAACAGAGGCTGAGTATATCGCCGCAGGACGTTGTTGTGCTCAGATTTTGTGGATAAAATAAACCTTAGAAGACTATGATTTATTTTACACACACATCCCCATTTTCTGTGACAACACGAGCACAATTAATTTGACTAAGAAACCAGTATGTCATTCTCGTACTAAGCATATCGAGATCCGACATCATTTTCTTAGAGATCATCATCAAAATGGAGATATTGACCTTGTGTACATAGATACTGAGAATCAATTAGCTGGCATCTTCACAAAACCTCTAGCAGAAGATCGTTTCAATTATTTACGTCGAGGATTAGAAAGTTTGGACGTCAATAATATTAATTAATTTTGTTTTATGATTTTATTTCAATACGCAAAAATTGTGTTAGAGACAAGCCAATAAAGAGTCTGTCTGCCACCACAACTACGGTTGAAGCGAAGCGGTACTTAAGCATTCTCCGGTGAACCTCCGCCAGCTGGGACAGTACTCCAACAGGTAATCTGAGACAGTCGCTGTGTAACGATACTTAATCTATAAAATAATATTAATTATATTAATTGAATATTGAAATTACTAATCTTTGAATTAGATCTTTGAAATGAGTTAATGAAAAAAAAAAGTGTTCCAAACCAACCCCAGGCAAATTCGGCCAGAATTCGGACCGAATTCGGCCCAAGTTCGGTTGAAGGTATCTGGTTATATAACCAGAACCCGAGAGCATTTCTTCTTTATTGCTTCTAAACACCACCATCACAGCATCAGCAGCCGCACGAGAGCCCTCAAACCCAAGTTCTTTACCACTCCGTTTCTCCCTATCTACGTCGTAAAATCCATCCAAATTTTGGATTCGTGCGGAGTTCGTTGTCCTCTGCAACATACTTGAATCTCGGGAGGTATAACTTCGTATTTCTCCTCCTTTCAATTTCGTGCATATTTACTTTTATTGCATAATGCCGCCTAAGGGATTTAAGCCCTTCAAGAGGAAGAAGACGACCAATCCTAGTGAGAAAGGATCATCTTTGAATCCACCCACGGATTTCCTCTTTTTGCCAGTTCAATCGAGCGATGGCGCGCTCGATGGGTTTTATTTTCAAACCCTAGATTAAGCCCTTCTGTGGTATGGAGATTTTTCCATGCGATCCATATGCACAGGCGCTCCTATCAAATGGACTGTGTTTCCAGAACACCGCCAATATTTTGAGGCATTAGGGTTACAACACGTTGTTAAACTTTGTTTTCCGGTAGCAACTAATGCCATTAGACTTTTCTACTACAATATCATATTAAACACGTTTGACGTAAGTACTCGTGTTGGCGGACTAGATATCAATTTCAATGATGTCCTCTTAGCGGAAATCCTTGCTATTTCCAACGAAGGTGAACCGCTTGTTGATATCACTGAATTTCACTACTAAAATACCCCACTTTACCGACGGAAGTTTAGCGACGGACGGATTCCGTCGCTAATAGCGACCAGTTTCCGACATCTTAGCGACGGATTAGCGACAGACAACATAACATAATTTTTTCCAATTTTAAATATAAAAATTTGTCGGGTTTCCGTCGCTAAGTCGACGAACGTTAGCGACGGATTCTTTTTCGTCGCTTATTCGTCGCAAATGTTGGCGGCAAAATCTTTAAAACATTGGCGGAAACTTTAGCGACTAACTGGCGACGGATATATCCGTCGGAAAACACCTTTTAATTGGCGACGGTTTAGCGACTAATTTATTCCGTCGCTATTTCGTCGCTAGGTTCTGTGCCCTAACTTAAATTGAACCGACGGGGGGGAATTTTTCATTCCCCCCAAAACTCTCTCTCTCTCTCGCGGCTCTCTCTCTCTCTCTCGCACGGCTCTCTCTCTCTCTCGCGGCTCTCTCTCTCTCTCTACCAGGTATATCTCTCTCTCTCTCTCTCTCTCTCTCTCTCTCTCTCTCTCTCTCTCTTTCTCTAATTTTAGGTTTTGGGGCCGGGGGGGAGTGGGGGGGGGTCGACTTCGCGGGGGGTGGAGAGGGCGGGGGGGGGGGTGGTGAATGGGGTCAGGGGGTCGGGGGGGTGTGGGGAATGGGGGCAGGGGGTGGGGGGGTGGGGAATGAGGGTCGGGGGGTCGGGGGGGTGGGGAATGGGGGCAGGGGGGTTGGGGGGTGGGGGGTGGAGAGGGCAGGAGGGTCGGGGGGGGTGTTGAATGGGGGCAGGGGGGTCGGGGGGGGGTCGGGAATGGGGGCAGGGGGTCGGGGGGCGGGGGGTGGGGGGTGGAGAGGGCAGGGGGTCGGGGGAGTGGGGAATGGGGGCAGGGGGGTCGGGGGGGTGGGTAATGGAGAGGGCAGGGGGGTCGGGGGGGGTGTTGAATGGGGGCAGGGGGGTCGGGGGGGTGGGGAATGGGTTGCATTCCCCGATACGGATACGGTTTGGCATGTCCCGATCCTAAGAAATAATACTATTTCATTTAATTTAATTTCATTTAATTTCAAAACTACTAAGAAATAATACTTAAAACACTTAAAATTATGCCTAAATGTATAAATTATATGTTTTTAAATGTAAATAATTTATTAATAATTATTTGTTTTCCAATACCAAAAAAATCCGATACTTCGATCCGATACCGCCGATACTACCGATATCGCCGATACCAATACTAGATTGCTTAGACTTATATTGCAAGGTAACTAGATACAAGTTATGATACAATGTAAATGCAAGTATACATGTTAGCTAGATAGCTTAGACTTATATTGCAATCTCCTATTCACACGAGTATTGATATCGCCGATGCCAATACTCGTAGGAATATATAGTCCGATACCGATTCCGATACCGATACTTTGAACCTTGATTTAAATACATGTTAGTATAGTATCTTCACATATATGTTAAGAGTATATACATGATTAGCAAGGTAACTAGATACAAGTTATGATATAATGTAAATGCAAGTATACATGTTAGCTAGATAGCTTAGACTTATATTGCAATCTCCTATTCACACGAGTATTGATATCGCCGATGCCAATACTCGTAGGAATATATAGTCCGATACCGATACTTTGAACCTTGATTTAAATACATGTTAGTATAGTGTCTTCACATATATGTTAAGAGTATATACATGATTAGCAAGGTAACTAAATACAAGTTATGATACAATGTAAATGCAAGTATACATGTTAGCTAGATAGCTTAGACTTATATTGCAATCTCCTATTCACACGAGTATTGATATCGCCGATGCCAATACTCGTAGGAATATATAGTCCGATACCGATTCCGATACCGATACTTTGAACCTTGATTTAAATACATGTTAGTATAGTGTCTTCACATATATGTTAAGAGTATATACATGATTAGCAAGGTAACTAGATACAAGTTATGATACAATGTAAATGCAAGTATACATGTTAGCTAGATAGCTTAGACTTATATTGCAATCTCCTATTCACACGAGTATTGATATCGCCGATACCAATACTCGTAGAAATAGTCCGATACCGATATACATTGTAGAGCTCTGTTTTGCTATTCTGGACATGTTGTGACCTGTGCTGTTCTAAATAGGAGCCAGACACACTCCTGAGACGGGGGAGTATGTATAGTGATGTGGATTCTTACTAACTTATCATGTGAACCCATTTATGAGTATCGGTATCGGGCTATTCTTATGTTTAGTTTGTCTTACGATACAGATTTTCACATCCAAATTGAGGATGAGTCATTATTTTGTTGATCGTACATGGATGTACAAACGGCAACACGAGAGTAGAATTGGTGTGAGTGACGATTTTCAGGCAGGCGTGGAAGTATTTCTTAATTATGCAATGAGCAAAGCTCAGTACATGGACGGTAACAAAATTAAGTGTCCATGTGTTAAATATCACAATAGACGTTACGAAGAAGTGGTGACTGTGAGAGATCATTTGACCCGTAAGGGTTTCGTACGTAATTACGGCCTGTGGTCATCGCAAGGTGAACTATATTCGGAAAGACAGGCTGCGAAAGCTGCTACTTATGCTTTTGATGATAATGCTGCAACGGATGTCATCGAAGACCACGGATGCTCTGTTGATTATGGAGATCTGCAGAACCTTGCACGAGATATGGTGTATGATGCGGCAGGGCCTAATTTTGATCCGGAGGATCCTAATCCCGAGGCGAAGGAGTTCTATGACATGTTTCAGGACGCAGATACTTCTCTATATCCTGGTTGTGAGACTCATTCCGCACTGTCAGTGACGATGCGGTTGTTGAACATAAAGTCTGATTTTAACTTGCCACAAGCTTGCTATAATCGGATCACAGAAGTAATCAAGGAGGTGTTACCGAAGGAATCAAAAGAGCTACCAAAAAACTTCTACAAGTCAAAGATGATGGTCCGACAACTGGGACTGGGGTACGAGAAGATAGATTGTTGTCGCAACGGATGCATGTTGTACTACAAAGAGAATTGCGTATCAGAAAGTTGCAGCTTCTGTAATGCGGATCGTTACAAGCCAGTACAGGGAAAAGGAAAGTCGACTAGAAAACGACGTCCTTACAAGTATATGCATTACTTGTCGATCACGAAGCGCTTGCAGAGGATGTATATGTCTCTAAATACAGCAGAACACATGACGTGGCACAGCGAAGAACGCATAAAGGACGAAGGAGAATTGTCACATCCTTCGGATGGAGAGGCGTGGAAACATTTTGATTTGTGTCATCCAGATTTTGCTGCAGAGCCTAGAAATGTACGCCTGGCGCTATGTGCTGATGGCTTCGCCCCTTTCGGACAGTCGGGATCTCAGTACTCATGCTGGCCGGTCATTCTTACCCCTTACAATCTGCCACCATGGATGTGTATGAAGACTCCTTATATGTTTCTGACAGCTATCATACCCGGTCCTAAAAATCCGACGAAGAACATCGATATATATTTACAGCCGTTGGTGGATGAGCTGAAACAGCTGTGGGAGATCGGCGTCACGACCTATGATATTTCTAGGAAACAGAACTTTCAGATGAGAGCTTCACTCATGTGGACAATCAATGATTTTCCAGCATACGGTATGCTGTCGGGATGGAGTACGCACGGCAACATGTCTTGTCCGATATGCATGAAAAATAGTAAGGCGTTCCGCCTTAGGCATGGAGGAAAAACTTCTTTCTTTGACTGTCACCGTCAATTTCTGCCCGCGACCCATCCTTGGAGAAAGAATAAGGACGCGTTCAGATATGGAAAACAAGAATTTTCTCAACCTCCTGCCAGATTTTCGGGATACGATATTTGGGAAGCTGTAAAGGAATTGCCCACCGCAATGGAAGATCCATCGAACCATCGTGTCGAGGGGTTCGGACAAAGCCATAACTGGACCAAACGGAGTATCTTCTGGGACTTGCCTTATTGGAAAGATAATCTTATAAGGCATAATCTTGATGTCATGCATATCGAAAAGAACGTGTTCGATAATGTCTTCAATACCGTCATGGATATTAAAGGAAAGACGAAGGACAATCCAAAAGCAAGACAAGACATAGCCGAGATATGCAAGCGTCCTCATCTGAACTTGATACAAAGGGGTGCTGGTGGACAATTAAGTAAGCCTATAGCGCCATACACATTGAGCAAGGAAGATAGATTAATAATCTGCAAGTGGATATCTAATTTAAGATTTCCCGACGGCTATGTTTCGAATTTGTCTAGATGCGTTGATCTCAATGAACGCAAGCTAACGGGAATGAAGAGTCACGACTGCCATGTGTTTATGGAAAGATTACTGCCCATTGCTTTGAGAGAGTTGTTGCCTTCTGCTGTATGGGTTCCGTTGGCCGAGATGTCTACATTCTTCAGGGATATCTGTTCAACTAAGCTGACGGTGCAACATATGGTACAACTTGAGGAGAAGATTGTCTTAACAATCTGCAAGTTAGAGAAAATATTTCCACCGGGCTTTTTCGACAGCATGGAGCATCTACCGATTCATCTAGCATACGAAGCCCGTGTCAGTGCATCTGTTCATTATCGATGGATGTACCCCTTTGAAAGGTAAATAAAAATCGATATAATTTAAGTAAAATTTAAGTGGATTTTACAATTCATTGTTAATTCTCAAGATAATTTGTCTCTTTAGGTACCTACACCATCTAAAGAAGAAAGTTGGCAACAAGGCTCATATAGAGGCTTCGATATGCGAATCATATCTTATCGAGGAGGTGTCAAATTTCTGCTCCATTTATTTCGATACTCATGTCGAGACAAATCGAAATAGACCTCAAAGGAATGAAGAAGACGTTGAGGATGGAGGTATATTCAATTTAAGGGGCAAGCCTATTGGGGCTAGTAAGAAACGGTGGTTGACCGACGATGAGTATGATACCGCTCACCGATATATCTTGTTAAATTGTGACATACAAGAAGTGAGAGATTTGGAGAAGTAAGTGACTACGCCTCGTTATAATCTCTAATTTGGTGAATTAAGTGACTACACTTATTTTTATTCTCTCTAACAGTGTATTTAGAGATGAAGTCAAAATGAGGACACCATATATTACAGATGAGGGACTTCAAAGAGAGGTTGATTGTACCTTTCCGTCCTGGTTTCGTAAATACGTAAGTAACTGAGATAATATGTTATGCGGCTACCATTAAAATATATGCAGCTAAAATATTTAAATTATCAATACATGTTTACAGGTTTTATTGCCTGAAACAACACTCATAAATGAGAGCATTCGTTATTTGGCATTGGGACCGAAGAAGCATGCAAAGACTTTGTCAGGCTATGTCGTTAATGGCTTCAAGTTTAAGTCAACTCAGCATGCTATAAATGCCGAATTTCTCAATGACGGCTTCGATACTAAGAATTCTGGTGTTTGCATAAGAGGCACCATCTATGACGACGAGCCGGACTTTGACTATTATGGAGTGCTTCGGGAGATTGTAGATTTACAATATAGTGCCCCATATGATATACATATTGTGATGTTCAAATGTGAGTGGTTCGATACGAGACCAAATATCGGTTGGAGAATCGATAAACAATTTGGATTCGTCGATATAAATCATCGCAGGAGGTATAGAGGGTCCGACACGTTTGCGATAGCAAGTCAGGCTGTTCAAGTCTACTATACAAGCTACCCAAGGCGTCGTAGAGATCGATTTGACTGGTGGGCAGTATGCAAGATTAAATCTAGAAATACATTCAACGTTGGAGACCCAGCATACCAAGAGGACCAGATCGAGAAGCCCCAATACATGGGACAACAGTCGGATACCATGGACGTGGAAGATGTCGATATACCTCATGCTGAGGAAAATAGAGGGGAGGAAGAGGTTGATATACAAGACTTAGCTGTCAACCAGGGGAGAAAGAGGCGTCTTGTCCCAAGTATTGAGCCTGAAGAAGAAGTAGAAGAAGAAGAAGAAGAAGAAGAAGAAGAAGAAGAAGGATGAGGATGATGATACAGATGAAGTCGACGATGAGGATGATGATATAGATGAAGTCGACGATGAGAATGAGGATGAGAACGATGACGATGACGATGAGGACGAGGACGATAACAATGATTAGATTAAATATCGGTATATATTAGAAGCACTTACAACTAACTTAGTGAATTCAGTTTAGACGGACACATTCTTATTTCAGTTTATGTTTTTGTCGTTCGATCATCTACTTATTGTATGATTTTCTTTTTACAGATGGCACTCTTAGTTCTCATTGTCTTGATGGCACTCGCCGCCCTGCTGCTGGTATATATATTTTAGTTCAGTTTTATATTTGATGTCGCCAGAGCAGCTCCGCATGCTTCCAGAGCATGTGTTGTCCCAGGTGCCGGCGTACATGGTGGAAGAGTACATCCGCAGAGCCGAACGACGACGCGATCCATCTCAATAATATTTGTACTGTTTTTGGATATTTGTACTGTTTTTGGATTTTGAATTCTGGATATTTTGGAAGCGTACATGAATGTTTGGATATTATGAATTTGTGTATTTGTGTTTGGATATTTGTACATAGATGTTTGGATATTTCTGTTTGATATTGGATATTATGAATTTGGATATTTGGATATTTGGATATTTGTTGATCGTACATGGATGTTTGGATATTGGATATTATGAATATGTGTAATATTTACGAAAAGGAAATAGAATATTTCTGTAATTTTTTTTAATTAATGTTGCATTTAGCGACGGACTAGCGACTAATTAGCGACGGATATATCTTTTTAGCGACCGATGAGCGATTAACTAGCGACGGAAAATCCGTCGCTAACTGGGTTATATAAATATTTGCAGTTACCGACGGACGAGCGACGGACAATCCGTCGCTAACTGGTTGAAATAAATTTGCAGGTAGCGACGATCTAGCGACCAACTAGCGACGGAACTTCCGTCGCTAACTGGGTACGATTAATATTAGCGACGGAATATCGACTACCTAGCGACGGCAAATCCGTCGACATGGCTCTGGAAATATGGTAGGTTTCCAGAGACTTAGCGACGGATAATGGGTCGCTAATCCGTCGCTAATCTGTCGAGG
The DNA here is from genome assembly GCA_029216955.1 of Iris pallida. Classification (NCBI taxonomy): domain Eukaryota; kingdom Viridiplantae; phylum Streptophyta; class Magnoliopsida; order Asparagales; family Iridaceae; genus Iris; species Iris pallida. Next base: position 40,964,899 of record JANAVB010007399.1, read on the forward strand.
ATGACGACGGACTAGCGACGGCTTAGCGACCCATTATCCGTCGACATGGTTCTGGAATTATGGAAGCTTTCCAGAACCAGGCCGACGCCCTACCCGTCGCTAATCCGTCGCTATTACGTCGAGGTTAACGACGGAATGGCGACGGAATAGCGACTGATTTTGCGTATCAGGAACCTCTCTGATACGCTTTTACCGACCTATTTACGACGGCTTAGCGACAGATATTTTAATATTATATGGCATGTAAACCGACGGGAACAAGTCGCTAATCCGTCGCTAATCCGTTGAAAGGCAACCGTCGGTAATCAGTCGCTAGTCCGTCGGTTAATCATTTGTCCGACGGCTTAGCGACGGACAAATTTTAGCGACGACGTATTTCCCGACGGCCATTTTCATCAAATATCCGTCGCTATGCCGTCGGTAATTTATGTTACCGACGGATTCACGACGGATGTGGCCGTCGCTAAAGTTGGTTATTTTGGTAGTGTTTGATTTCTCCGACGGCACGCCACTTGCCAGTTTTAAAGCAGAACTCTGTGCACCTGATAGAGTTCGCTCTGGAAAGTTCAAGGCAAACAACTTGAACTTGTTTAATTTTGAATTGCACCGTATCATTTACTCCACTCTCCTTCCGAAGTCTACTTCAAAGGATGATGTCACATCTCTTGAATTATCTGCTATGTATCACATTCTTAAGGGGATTCCATTTTCTGCCCCTAAGACCATTATCCAGATGATGGGACGTTATCGTACAAGAGATAGAAATCTCTCTTATGCGATGATTCTTCCACGCATCTTCCAGCGTTTTGATATTGATTTGTCAACTTGTACTCAAGACCCTGAGCCCAAGTTTCTGAAATTATCTCGTCGTAGTATGACTGCTGCTGCTCCTCCTACTGTTCCTACTACTGCTCCACCTCATCCACCTCCTCAGCAGTATGCCATGACTTTTGAGGGTATACACCAGCACATTTCGGATTTGTACGTCTCGATGACGGATATGGCTCACGAACGTGAGTTTCGCGATGTCACTCATTATCAGGCGATAGCGAATTCTCTTGCTGATCTCCGATTCACCCAGACTGGACATTCTGCCGGTTCTATTCCTAGAGATTCAGCCTTCTCTAGTTACCGCTGTGAGGATGAGGCTGTTCATGCCTACTTTCATCCCGGTAACGCATATGATTGGTACCGTTCTGACCGTGCTCCTCCTCGAGACTATGTCGGTGAGTTTTACACTGGCGCTCCTCCTCACCCTTCTGGAGCTGGTACCTCTGGAGCTGGTCCTTCTGGACATGCCGGTCATGCTGATGATGATGATGAGATGTGATATATTAGCTAATTTTTGAGACTTAGATATTGTCTACGGTATACTTGGAAATGCTCCGACATTCCAAGTTTCTGTCTTTTTAGCTTTTTATTATCAGACTTGTACTGGATATTTATTGATGTTTCTTGTCCATCATTTTATCTTTATGGGATTCGTAGTTTATCTTTCACATCAGTTTATTTATTTATAGCATCTTTATCTGCTTCTATATTATAAACTGTCTGTGACATAATTCTCTATTATTCTCATTGTTGTATTAATTCTCTGTTATGTTATAAACTTCCTGAGACAAATACATGCATGTGATGTTATTTTTTTCTGTATCTACCATCTGTCATAATTTTTTTACAATTTTTTATTATGTGTTTCTTCACTGTTTGTCTCTTATGCATTGATTGCAGGGGAGTTTTCTCTTTTGCAATTATTTTGCTAAGTGACAACAGGGAAGAAATAAGGATATAACATCTTTTGAGACAATGCATGCAGGATATGAACTATTTTACTTTATTATTTTTTGATTTGATACCAAGCAAAGATGTTATATCATTCATAGTTTGTCAATTATCAAAATGGGGGAGATTGTTGGCCCATTGGTCGTATGGTCAAACTGATTTTAATAATTGATCAAACTCTGTCTCGATATATAGAACTATTCAGGATATCTCGGACTCTTGGACATGATCAAGAACAGCTATCTACTCAGTTCAAGACCGAAGCTTTGTTTGCCTGTTCGAGTCTGTATTTCTTTGAGCAGTGTATTTTTCATTTTATTTGAGTCTAGGAATACTTTGTACACCGAGTCGTACTGGCAAATAGGCTATTCCAAAAAGATTTCAAACTGCTTTTAAAACGTCCTTAGTTTTGTAAAACATTCGTATTTACAAAAGCTCCAAAAAGGTTTTCAAAAAGGTTTTCAAAATTCCCCAAAAACTAATTTTAAAACCATAACCTAACCCTGACAGAACTCGGCCAGAGTTCGGCCAGATTTCGTTTAGTGGCCGTTTTGATTTTGAATTCCTTGGAACTTGGTCCTCCTGCAGTTGCGAATTTGACCGAGATTTACTCATCGAGTTCTGTCCGAATTCTGCCCGAATTCTGCCAGAATTCTGTCTTTGGAACTCCTATAAATAGAGAAAGATTTCGATCATTTTAACTCACTCATTCACTTTCAATCTTCTCTCTACTTAAAGCTCTCAGTCTTCCAAAGAGTTTTTCTCGAGCTTTAATTTTCAGATCCCAAGCTAGTTACAATCCTCTTGTCGATTTGCCAGTACGGTGCGGTCTAGAAGTTTCAGAGTGATTATAATCAGAAGGCTTGATAGAAGAATACCTCTTCACAATTGAAGTTGGACGAGTTCTTCGTATCAAAGCTCGCGTTGTAGAAGTTGCAAGGACTTCGTAAGAAAACTTGCGGTTTTGTCAATAGTGGATTCAACTGGTAGCAAGAGTTCTACCGACTGGACTAGTCCTCAATAGAGGGAAACCAGTATACATTGCTGTCTTTGCGTTTGCTTTCTTATCTCTGTCTTTACATTATTTAGTTGTGATTATTATTCTGTGATCTTGCTGCTAACATTTTTTTAATTAGCATTATTCTGCTGCCAACTCTATTCACCCCCCTCTAGAGTATTATGTTTTACGATTTCGTTCCTACATTACTGACTGATGTGGGAGAACCTGATAGTTTTACAGAGGCTATGGAAGACGAGCAAAGGCAGGAGTGGATGCAGGCTATGCAGGAGGAGATGAGTTCCTTACACGCCAATTCTACTTACGAGCTAGTGCGATTGCCAAAGGATAAGAAGGCTTTGAAGATTTGATGGGCGTTCAGAATAAAGCAGACGCATGATGCTACTTGCCCTCGATACAAAGTGAGGCTGGTAATTAAAAGCTACGGTCAGCGAAAAGGCTTGGATTATAATGAGATTTTTTTTGCCAGTCGTCAAGCAGTCATCTATTCGTGTGGTGCTAGCATTGGCAGCCAGTTTCGACTTGGAGGTCGAGAAGATGGACGTCAAGATAGCATTCCTCCATGGTGATCTTGAGAAGGAGCTATACATGGAGCAGGCAGTAGGATTCTGTGAGAAGGGCAAGTCATATTTGGTCTACCAGTTGAGGAAGTGCTTGTATGGTCTGAAGCATGCTCCGAGGCAGTGGTACAAAAAGTTTGATTCGTTTATGGGGGAGCATGGTTATGCACGGATAACGTCGGACCATTATGTATTTGTGAGGTACTTTGCTGAGGATGATTTTATCATTTTATTGCTCTATGTTGATGACATGCTATTAGTAGGTCGGAATGCCACTATGATAGCGGAGTTGAAGTGCCAACTGGGCACATCCTTCTCTATGAAGGAATTGGGCACAACAAAGACTACTATTGGGAAGGAGATCAGCTGAGAGAGAGAGAGAGAGAGTCCAAGCTACTACACTTGTCCCAAAAGAAGTACATTCACCGGGTACATCAACGTTTTGGGATGGACGGGTCAAAGAAAGTGAGTTGTCCCATTGCGGCCTACTTTAAGCTCACTGAGGAGCGGTGTCCATCTACCGAGGACGAAAAAGAAGATATAGAGCGAATTTCATATGCCTTAGTTGTAGGAAGCCTTATGTATGCTATGGTATGTACGAGACCAGATATCGTTCATGCAGTTGGCACAGTTAGCAGGTATTTTTCAAATCCTGGAAGGATACATTCGAGTGCGGTTGAGTGGATTCTACGATACCTTCAGGATACTGTCGATTGGAGACTTTCTTTTGGTGGTGACGAGTCGAAGCTGGTTGGATATATTGACGCTGATATGGTTGGAGATGTAGACACGAGGCGATCGACTTCGGGCTATGTGATGATGTTTGCTGGAGGAGCGGTATCGTAGTAGTCGCGGTTGCAGAAGTGTGTTGCCTTGTCGACGATAGAGACATAGTACATTACGACGACAGAGGCTTGCAAGGATTTGCTGTGGATGAAAAAGCTGTTACAGGAAATGGGGCTGAAGCAAGAGTAGTATAATTTGCTTTGTGACAGTCAGAGTTCTATTTACCTTGTGAAGAATCAGACTTTTTATAGCCGGTCCAAGCACGTCGAGACTCGGTATCAGTGGATACGAGATATGGTTGTGAAGAAGGACGCGGAGGTTGAGAAGGTTCATACAGATGATAACGGAGCAGATATGTTCACCAAGATTATACTAAGGAGAAAGTTTGAGTTCTGCTGGCTGATCGTCGGGATGACGACCGCCTTCACATAGTTGTGAAGGGGGAGAAATGTTGGAGTGGGAGGGATTTTCAACCTATATGGAGAAGACCCCGGAGTGGGACGAGCGTTGTCTTTGTGTCTGAGAAGCTCAGGGAGGTGACGAGGCCATTCGGAGACGAAGAAGAAGCTCGGGAGCTACCAGAGTACTTTCTGGAACAGGGGGGGGCAGAGTTCGGGCCGAACTCTGCCCCCTTGGTTCCAGAACTGTTCTGTCATGAAAACATAGTGTTCTGGCCGAACTCTGTGTCGACGGACTGAGACTGATTTCAGGATATTTTTATATCGTTGGATCGTATCCTATGGTCCAGGTTTTGCTGCGGATTAGGGATTTTATACATGATTTTTTCTAACCCTACTCATAACACAACATTAAGGAAAATAGAGAGAAAATAGGTAAGAGTGTCATTGCAACTTTGGGAGAGAATAGGAGGATTGAAGGCCGTTTTCGAAGGAGGATCGTGTTCGGGTAATCTCTACTCGTCGTCTTTGTTATTCATAGCCTTGTAATCAATTATTCTTGCTTCCAAGTGTTGTGGAGATCCGTATTAGATCGGAAGAAGTTTGTAGAGGGTGTACTCCTTTATTTCATTAGTGAAGGCTTCTCAATGGTTGGACTTCGATCGTCCCTTGGTTTTTTTTCGCAAGGATTTTCCACGTCAAAAATTCTCTGTGTCTGCGTGGATTGTGTTTGATGTTTGGTTCGTGCGTTGTATTGTTCAGTTCTCTCGCAGGTACTCTCTAGATTGGGAAAAAAATTTCGTGCTTCTTTTCCAACACCTCATCCATGCCCAATTGTTGCTCACCCCAACATCTTGCGACATTTAAGTCACTGTCCACCAATGTCAGTGTAATAAATCATTCATATATCTGAAAGTCAAATGACACATGCAAATATAGTTTAGCTTGACCAAAATATGCCTACCTATATAAATATAGAGCCATTTGAATTAACAATGATCGCCATATTCTTTCTATAATATAAAATTAATCCTTCATTAAAATATTTACCAATCGTTGATGCTTCTATATATGATTCAAGTTTAAGTTGACATCAAATATGGATCAGTAATTAACATGTAGGAATATAGGAACATGCCCCTTGACAATAATAGCATGGAAGTACTAAAACTTATCTGAAGTTTATTGGAAGAATCAAAATATTCAAGTGTAAGTTTTTTGAACTGAAAGAATGTGTTTGCCAAATCTAATGAAGAGAAATCTCCCAAGATTTGGTGATATTGTAACACACAATGCATGAACCTATATAATGCTTTTGTTATGATTAATATCCATAAGATCCATACACTAAGCTGTAGGAAACACGCCATGAACCTCCCTCCTCTTGAAGTCCTAAAATCTGCCACTTGAAGAGCAAACAGCCACCTATGTTCTTACAACCATCAAAGGGCACATACATATGAATGCCTATATAGAATCAACAAAAATGCTTTTCTTCCTCATAAAGAAAATTGAATTATTGTTGTAGACAAGTACCATGTGTAGATGTGATGAACCTAGGAAAGGGGACTAGGGAAAATGTAGCCTCTCACATTTCCTCACACTTGCCAACACCACCAAGCATGACTTAGAACCACAATCTCAAGCCCCTAGGCTCATGATCTAAGAAATCTAAGCATGAAGAGGGTTTTAAGGAAAATCTATTGAAATGTAGTAATGTAGTATCATGCAGACCTTGAATTGTAACTATATGAAAATTAAATATTAATTCGACGGACACTATGATATATGTCTTGCCACATGCTATTAACTGGTGGCTTCAACCGACCAAATAAGCCGAACCTAGTCATTGGGAGGAGCGCGATCTTGATACACATTCAAATCAATGTTCTCATTTCCTAATTTGGGGGAAGCTGAATATATAATGGTGAGTCAATGAGAGAATTAGATTTAAGAAATGAGTATGAAGACCTTTCTTTCAAAGCAATGTGAAAGATTTTCTACACCAAAACTGTAGAGTGGTCAAAGGTTGATTTTGATATCAACGGGATGTTTATTCGGACGAAAGATTGACCCGGTCAGGACACTTAATTTAATTAGATCAGTCTAACAAATAGGTTAACTTTACATTTAATACGTTACATAGTACGTACAAAGACAGAGCCATCTCAAGACTTTTGAATGCCCTATGCAAATTAATTAACAATAAAACTAATTGGATAGAATCTATCCGGATAGAGAGGGATAGATTTGGTATATTTTATAAATATTTTAACTCTTTTTCGGTTTCTCTTACGTCATATTTTTTTATGCTCAAATTACCCTTTTTGTCAAATTCAAATAAATTGGAGTTGGTTTTAAATTTACATTTTCATGTCATCATTAATGTGTTAAAGTTCCATCACAATTAATTCCTTTTAACCAGAATATTCCCTCGTCTAAACAAGTTTTAGTCATCCTTTGGCCATTACGTTTTAGTATTCCTCAGGCTTTACTTTGTTCTTGATTATTTTATATTTTATATTTTATATTCTATTTTGTATTTTATTTAGTAATAGTCATTTATAAATTTTATATTTTATATTCTATTTTATATTTTATATTGTATTTTATATTTTTAAATTTTAAATTTAGTTTTAGGTTTTAATTTTTAATTTTTAATTTTTAATTTTTAATTTTTAATATTAGTTCGATTTTTAGTTTTATTTCTTAATTCATAAACTTTAGTTTTTAATTATTAGTTATTAATTATTAATTTTTGGCTTTTAATTTTAATTTTAAGTTTTTAATTTCAATTATAATTATTTATTTATAATTATTTATAAATTTACAATTTTAAATTTTATATTCTATTTTATACTTTATATTCTATTTTATATTTTTAAATTTTAAATTTAGTTTTACTTTTTAGTTTTTAATTTTTATTTTTTAACTTTTAACTTTTAATTTTTAATTTTTGTTTTTAGTTCTTAATTTTTAGTTTTTAGTTCTTAATTCTTAATTTCTCATTTCTTATTTCCTATTTCTTGTTTCCTATTTATATTTTCTATCATTTGTTAGAAAGTATTTATGAGATACCTTAGGAAATTGCACTTCATTACTGTTTTATTGGGTTCAGAAAGCATTTATCAGGGAAAGACCCTTCATTACCGTTTGATTGGGTTGAGCATTTGGGAAAGAAAAAAGTGGAACCAAAATTTCTGAGGGTAACTAAGTAATTAAACAATCTAATTAGAGTGTTAATGCATGCATTTAATGGTTTCTATCATGTCCAACTGGGTGAGATGGTTCGGTATTCTGACTGGCTTAGTTGACAGGATTGACAAGATTTTTGAAAAAAACAATGGATCGTTATAAAAAGCTACTAGTTCATGGGTTGACTGGTTCAAACATCGGTTCGATTCGATTTTTAAAATACTAATGTCAACCTAAACTTAGAGAACCCAATTAGGATTTGGTTGTTCGGAGCAATCCTTCCATTAGAATAGCCAAATCCACTCTATGATATTAATTTAGGAATACTTTAAGGAGGAATAAAAATAATACAAAATATTTTAGATCTAATGAAAAATACACTAACGGTGTTTTTGATACGTGAAATATTATATGGCGAAAAATTCTATATTTTCGGAAATCAAATTTTCTTCCTATGTTTGATGAATATTTAAATATTTCTAAGTATGTATAGTTCATATAAAATATATAACATTTTTGATTGATGATTAAAATATTCAATAGTTGTTACTTTTTGTTTTTGACTTTTTATAGCATTTGCTTAAATATGTTAGTATTCAAGATGTTAGTCCAATGATTATATCATATTTTTGAATATTGTTAATCAATTAAGTTTAACTAGTGATATCACTAATATTCATGTAATCACTATCATGTTGCTACTTAAACTTAGCATTGTCCTATAAACTTAGTATTGTCCTAAATGGTCTATATCATATTGCTATGCTTGTATCATACTGCATCATATTATTTTGTTCGTCTAACATGTACTTGCAGACAAGCAGTAAGCATGATTAAACCAGGACATATGCAACGAATAATTATTGATAGGCCAAAGATGGCATAATACAAGAAGATTTCTCTGAACCGCCTAACGATCTATCCGGGACCTCGCATAGGGGTTTCCGCTGGCCGGTCAGCAGACGAGGGTCGAGGGGGCAGCACCCCCCGTGGGAGTTCGGGGGCGAAGCCCCCGAAAGGTATTCAGATTTCCAGATATGTTTATCTTTAGACAATTGCTGTCAAGGAAAAATGATTCTGCTCAAATGTCAGAAGAAAGACGTCATCAAATGAGCTATTAGTTTTCATATTTTGTAACGCCCCAGTCCCAAAATACGTAGGACTAGATACATAGACATGCCAGCTGTATACATACGAAGTATACTCCAATATATGGAAATCCCGTATGAATACATAAGCTGTAAAATGCAGTAAACCAAAAGTAATCTAATCTCATCCACACAAAAATATAAGAATAAAAGATATCATATAATGAGAATGAATTGTCTTGACACAATATGTTGGGCGGAGACAAATCCACTACCAACAAAATAAGGAAAAACACATGAAAAATGAAATGAGTTTGGTGAGCAAAGATAAGACGATCCAAGTGCAATCATCCTCGAAGAAATAGAGAGGAACACGGCTAGAGCTAGAATACCTGCGAAAGACAAGAGCACACACCTGGAGAGATAACCAGGTCCTCAGAGGGACGTAACAAGACACATAATATCATGCCATATAAACTGAATAAATATTGCTCAAATAAATAAGTCAATTGAATTATAACATGGTCCAATACACACCTATTGAACTAGCTTACCATCCCCTCCCAACCAAACAAGGACAGAAGATGGTAAACTAACTCACGATGACGTATCTTTCCATTCTATGAATCCAACATGGTATTCGGACCCCAACAAGGTTCAAAACCTTCTCATCGAAGTAGTAAGTCACACCTACAACCAAACAAGGACAAGATGTGACAAACTAATCCACGACAAGTTATTGTTTCAGGCTACGATCAGATACAAGTACCCAAACCAAAAGTACTCGTACCTAACGGATAAGGGCGCCTAACCAAATTTAAGTGAATGCAGTTTTAAGAACAGTTCATGGTCGCATGACTACCGGGTCAAGTCAAGAAAATATCAATGCAGTACCTTAGTAGCGAGTCACAACACCATATACTATTCCTCAGTATCGAGCGAGTCTATAGCATATAGTCTACCTATCGTTCCTCAGTAGCGAGCGAGTCTACGATAGATAGGGTGGTAGTCAACTTCCAATCATGTTTTTCCGCCCAATGCTAACTCATAATTGTTAAGTCTTCTAGCATGCAATTCTATTAGCAGTTATTTCCTAACGCACGGCTTATACGTACTGGTGGCCAGCCAATCACGCATGTCCGAGTCCTATATGTGACACACAACAACGTGGAATAAATATGTCAAGGCCTATGAATGCAACACACACGGTGGTCCCTTAAATCTAGGTTTAATGTGTAAAAAAATACATAGCAGGAAATATAAATGAACAGTAAGTTCTAACAGGTTATGCCATGTATCACAGTTTATTTTGTATAAAGAAAATAATAAATAATGCATAAAATATGAGCTAAAATAAATAAACAGCAAATGATAAGGTGTTTTGCCTGAGGGTGGTACGAGATGTAGCAAAATCCAATAGTCAGAATCGTCAACACGAAAGTCAAAATCTACAAGGAGCTCCGGATGCTGAAACAAACATCACGAACAAGTTTGGAATAAAAGATATTCCTAAGAAATACCTGTCCAAAAGTTAAATTCTGGAACAAGGGGCAAAATCATAATTTCGGGTCAAAACGATATCCGCCGTTGGACCCGTTTTGCACCAAAATGAGTGGCAGTACCTACGGTCTTTAAAGTCGTCAAACTACATGTCTATGGGTCCGGTTTGAGGAGACAAACTCAACGGTATGTCCAGTCTTGGATTTCGATGAGCCGTGCACAAATTTGCCCGTTAGAGCGGGTTACGGGCCCGCCAAATAGGCGTTCCACTCGACCTTCTCAGAATCGGACCAAACTTGGCATACAGGACCAAAAAAATGATACGGTCTTGTTGGCATAAGTTTCGTCTCAATACGACGAACGTACACGAAGTTATGGCCAAGTTTGCAAAAGGTCGATACGGGAGTATCTCGACGGATACGCACTGATTTCGTCGCGTACACGCAACAAAATTTAGTTCCGTCAGTTCCCACATGTCAACAACATCCATACGCGCCTTTCGATGCGTATAGTGCGCGACCACGTTGCCCGGTTTGTCGGGGCGCACGCCGTATCGATGAGAATTGTTGAAATTCACTATTTAAAAACCAAAATTTTCCTAAACTTTGAGACTGAATTATCGATGATTTACTCCATCAAAATTTAAACTATCAGTGGGGTATCCATCTGGTTTAGGTTGTTAATAACCTTGTTAAACCATATTTTCTAAAGTGTCAAAGGATAGACAAGTAACTGCCTTCCAAAATAGTGTCTGTGCTGTTTTCATGCCATGTCACGATATTTCGAAACTGTAGTTTTTCGAAGATTTAGCCAATGATTTACTGGAGAATTCTAAGTCTACGTACTAGACTAAATTACATGGATCTAAAGAGGATTAATTGGTCTTCCTGTAATTAGATCAAGATTTGACTGCCTATAGGGCGAGAAGCATGGGGCCAAAGTTGAATACCTGAAGTTAGGTACTGCCTGAGAACAGGGGAACTCCTCTGTTCGTGGTCCTCTCCGGCGATCATCGGCGATGGCGGTGGCCCCGAGCGTGTGCAGTGGGTTCGTGGGATGTGGGGGGATTGGGCAAACATCTCTGGATGGCTTGGAGGGGTGCAGGGATGGAGGAGATGAACCTCTCGATGGTTGTTCATATATATAAACGGAAAGTTCAAATCTGATTTTAATTTCAAATCTGACTTCAATTTCAAATCTGGATCGATCCTAGATTTGTTATGGGTTTAGAGATTACACAGAAGATTCAGAAATTTGATTTAAATGAGATTGGGATTTGAATGATTTAAAGGGGAATCAACATTGGAGCGGTTCTTAGAGGAGGGATTTTAGAATCGGCCATAAGCAGGTTTGTTATCTCACGAGATTATCATTATCTCGTAAGATAATGATAATGAATTGATTTTTTTTCTTTACCAATAACCTTTTTAAATAAAACAAAGATATAAATATATTTGTATCTAAATTCTAGTCTAACCACATAATTCATGAAATACATTCATATATATATATAAATTCCTAAAATACCTTGGTGGCATTTATTTACTCTATATATAAAAACTTACTTAATATTGAAACCCTAATATCATTAAACAAAATATAATTTCCAATTACTTTCTAAAATAAGTAAATAATACATAAAAGGAAATTATAAACATGTATAAAATATTTCTTAAGATTAATCGAATATTACGACAAGTAATTTAGAGGGGTGCGACGCTAGTCAGGGCACACGGTACCACTCGTCGTACCATATTGTCTAATCAATGAGCGTAAAAAAATATAAATACGACTAAGGCTTTATTTATAAATATATATAAAAAAAATTTAAAAAAATATTTTCAAGCAATATAGAATAATAATAAAATTGTTTGAAAATTCTGGGGGTTTACATCCTACCCAACTTACAAGAATTTCGTCCTCGAAATTTAGGAATAATAGGGTAGATGGGGTTGAGGGGTAGAAGGAGTATTTAAGGCGAGGATATCGCTACATTATTAAAGTGATACCTCGGATCCATTTCTCAAGTACAGTGCGTTGTTTCTCTAAGACAAGAACAATAAAGGGGTTCAAGATGATGCTATTGAGTACGAATGAGTAGTTCATAGGTGACGAAAAATAATTCAAAAGAGAATTGCCGAGGCTGTCGCGGATGAGACCCTAGGGGCAAGTTTTACTATGTCTCCATCCACGTAGGGTAATATAAGTACAGCGAACCAAAGTGCAATAGGTTAATCAGACCATCATGCACTGGTTCTGAATAGACAATATGTTAGTGAGTGCACCCAATAACATATATGTCATGAACAAGCTCGATAAAAGAATAAGCTTGCGAAACTAAGACTAGATTAGCAACATAAGATAGTCAAAATGTACTAGAGGTAATGATGAAGGAAATTAAATAGTCCAAGGTCTCTTTTTTTTTAAATCAAGTCTTGTCCGAAGTGTGGCCTATGCAGTTGGCTTGGTTGGCTAGCTAAGTTAGGGTCCTCTGAGTTTATAGTCTAAGTGAACTCATCAACCTGATTCATACTGACCAAGGATTTGTTAGGTTGTGAGGTATTCTACCCAACTTACAAGAGTCAACTAATAGTGCGATGGGACAACGGGTCAAGCAATCAAGATAAAGTACAAAGTAAAGCATTTAAAGAATTAAGTAGAACACAATCACATATAGCGTCAAAAGGCTTAGTCAAGGTTGGATCTCTAATTGAAGTCATAAAGTATTTTGGTATCATGGTAGAGGTTATAGTTTAGTTATTTTGACCAGAAAGTCATATAAAAAAAATAGAGTACAAGGAGACATGTTTTAGTGGGACATGATATACTTAGATGACGGTGAGCTCGTTTAGATCTTGTATATAAAATTTGTTTGAAGGTAACAGCTGGTCTCGTGCTCCGAATAGCAAGGTCACGATCGAGGACACCAAATAATATAAATAGAAAGTGGGTGTTCATGAGGCACTGATTCATCATCTAGTGGAAACCAATTTATCCTAATCAATTGGTAAGAGAAGTCTAGAGGTCATTCATTCTATAATCTCCAGGAATTCCTCTCTCAAAACTAAAACCAGGGCACAAATTTATGATTGATAAAGTTAAAAATATTCCAAGTCGTGGCATCATACCTTGACTTGATATCAAAGGATAACAGATAACATGATGTGGTGGATATGAATCAAGGACGAAGTGATTTCGAGTAGATGGAAGGATATTGTGTCTGTCATCCTTGTGTTCCCATGGGAATCCTTCTGGCATGAAACACTATAATGACATACAAACCGAGGACATGGGCCATTTCACATATACAAGGTCTACAAAAAGGTATCTAACTCTAAGGCTTGTCTTGGAAATCCCTTTTTGACCAAGTCCTTAATCGTTATTCTATGCAAATCTGGCTATGATACCGGTTATGGGGTTGACTAAAGATGTTTATAGGTAGTACCCTGCAGTACAATTGCTAACTCTTAATCCTAATGTGTTTAGGAAGAACGAGATAACTATTCTATGCATGGATATGACACAAATGAAGGTGAATCAATAATGTATTAACTAGAATAATACCTGTGGTATCTGTCAACTCGGGAAGGGTGTCTAGCACTGTCATAGTGAATGCTTGTCCTTGCCTCAGATTATTCATCTCTTCGCTAGCAGTCCTATACTCTGGTGTCTGACCCACCAAGGCTGGTCCCTCCTGATATTCTTCTAAGGAAAGTGGTTGTGGTGCACCTGGCCCGAGAGTTATTGTCCCTTGTAAATGTTGCTGTGATGGTGCTGGAGCTAAACTAGGTGTGGCATGTCGGTTGGGACAATCTCGAAGTTTATGCTCATTAGAACCGCAATTGAAGCAACACTTTAGTCTCCGACGACAGTCCTTCTGCTGGTGCCCTCTTCTTCCACAAAACTGACAGGTTATTGTACTTGGAATTTGGTAGGGCACGGCTTGCTGTGGACATTGTGCAGTAAGTCGTCGTTTAGGGCCTCATGAACCAAGTTGAACTGGAAAGTCTATCGGGGCATAGTATCTTTGAGTTTGTTGTGCTTCCATGTGAAGGATCTCCTGACTTCTAGCTTCTTCTAATATTGCGGCGTACGAAATTCTGGATTGCATAGTGGTGTGTGTTTTAAGCTCGGGCCTTAATCCATTATGAAACCTTTTTGCTTTCTCCTTCTCCGTTGGCATCAATCCCTCGGCAAATCTGCTTAGTCGGCTAAATTCTGCATCATACTCGTCAACCGACTTGTCACCTTATTTGAGGTGGAGGAACTGATCATACAATACATTCCGAGCAGCAGTTGGAAAGTACCTCTCGTTGAAGAGTTTGTAGAACTCTTCCCATGACTGATTGGTACCCAAGCGCCTCTCCTCCGCTTTCCACCAATGATGGGCATTGTCCTCGAGTAATAAATCAACTGCGGTCATCCAATCTTCTTTAGGCAACTGTGACGCCCGTAACTTCTTCTCGGTGCTAATAAGCCATGAAGAAACTTCTAGTGGGCCTTCGGTACCTTTGAAGGTCTTCGGCTTCATTAGGGTGAAATCTGAAATACTGCCTACGTATAAATGGGGCCTTGGTGGAGGTGCTGGTACTTGGGCTGGTGGTGGAGATGGGGGTCTATTAAGTGGGACCATCACGTCTTGTCTTAATAGCTTATTTTGCTGTCACTGAGTCCGTAATAAATTATAAAGGAACCGATTGGTATCATCTCCATCAATCGGGGGTATAGGCATCTGTGGTCTAGCTTGAGGTAGATTCTGATGAAGGGGTCGTGGAGTATACCCTCTCTGGGGTACAGGGGTCTGCTGAACAGGCTAAACAAACTGGGGTTCAGAGGCTTGGGGATGCTGGTGAGTAGGTGGGGTCGTCTGGTCTGGCTGAGAAGGCATGGTTGAGGTTGCTATAGGATGCTGTGAGTGAATTTGCTCCTCTTGGGCTGTCGAGTTTCCTGGTGTGATGGCAAGTGGTGCAGCGCTACCGTTATGAGGATTCATTCTCTGACACGAGGTATAGAATTTTCGTTAGAACAATTTTAAGCTAGATGCAAGTCAAGCAATCAAATGAGAGTTGGAAGAGGAATCAAGGAAGGTATCAAACATGTGGATGAGATGCCTAATTTCTAATTCTATATGCAGGCTCGTATCCGCACAGTTATTTAGTCGATACGATATGACCTGACCTGCATGGGCCACCACAAAAACATGTAATGCCCTAGTCCCAAAAAACGTAGGACTAGGTACATAGACATGCCAGCTGTATACATACGAAGTATAGTCCAATATATAGAAACCCCGTATGAATACATAAGCTGTAAAATGCAGTAAACCAAAAGTAATCTAATCTCATCCATACAAAAATATAAGAATAAAAGATATCATATAATGATAATGAATTGTCTTGACACAATATGTTGAGCGGAGACAAATCCACTACCAATAAAATAAGGAAAAACACATGGAAAATGAAATGAGTTTGGCAAGCAAAGCTAAGACGATCCAAGTGCAATCATCCTCGAAGAAATAGAGAGGATCATGGCTAGAGCTAGAATACCTGCGAAAGACAAGAGCACACCCCTGGAGAGATAACCAGGTCCTCAGAGTGACGTAACAAGACACATAATATCATGCCATATAAACTGAATAAATATTGCTCAAATAAATAAGTCAATTGAATTATAACATGGTCCAATACACACCTATTGAACTAGCTTACCATCCCCTCCCAATCAAACAAGGACAGGAGATGGTAAACTAACTCACGATGACGTATCTTTCCATGCTATGAATCCAACATGGTATCCGGACCCCAACAAGGTTCAATACCTTCTCATCGAAGTAGTAAGTCACACCTACAACCAAATAAGGATAAGATGTGACAAACTAATCCGCGACAAGTTATTGTTCCAAGCTACGGTCGGATACAAGTATCCAAACCAAAAGTACTCGTACCTAATGGATAAGGACGCCTAACCAAATCTAAGTGAATGCAGTTTTAAGAATAGTTCATGGTCGCATGACTACCGGGTCAAGTCAAGAAAATATCAATGCAGTACCTTAGTAGCGAGTCACAACACCATATACTATTCCTCAGTATCGAGCGAGTCTATAGCATATAGTCTACCTATCGTTCCTCAGTAGCGAGCGAGTCTATGATAGATAGGGTGGTAGTTAACTTCCAATCATATTTTCCTGCCCAATGCTAACTCATAACTGCTAAGTCTTCTAGCATGCAATTCTATTAGCAGTTATTTCCTAACGCACGGCTTATACGTACTGGTGGCTAGCCAATCACGCATGTCCGAGTCCTATATGTGACACACAACAATGTGGAATAAATGTGTCAAGGCCTATGAATGCAACACACACGGTGGTCCCTTAAATCTAGGTTTAATGTGTAAAAAAATACATAACAGGAAATATAAATGAACAGTAAGTTCTAACAGGTTATGCCATGTATCACAGTTTATTTTACATAAAAAAAAATAAATAATACACGAAATATAAGCTAAAATAAATAAACAGCAAATGGCAAGGTGTCTTGCCTGAGGGTGGTACGAGATGTAGCAAAATCCAATAGTCAGAATCGTCAACACGAAAGTCATAATCCACAAGGAGCTCCGGATGCTGAAACAAACATCAGGAACAAGTTTCGAATAAAAGATATGCCTAGGAAACGCCTATCCAAAAGTTAAATTCTGGAACAGGGGCAAAATCGTAATTTTGGGTCAAAACGATGTCCGTCGTTGGACCCGTTTTGCACCAAAATGCGTGCCAGTACCTACGGTCTCTAAAGTCGTCAAACTACATGTCTACGGGTCCGGTTTGAGGAGACAAACTCATCGATATGTCCAGTTTTGGATTTCGATGAGCCGTGCACAAATTCGCCCGTTAGAGGGGGTCGCGGGCCCGCCAAATAGGCGTTCCACTCGACCTTCTCAGAATCGGACCAAACTTGGCATACAGGACCAAAAAAATAATACGGTCTTATTGGCACAAGTTTCGTCTCGATACGACGAACGTACACGAAGTTATGGCCAAGTTTGCAAAAGGTCCATACGGGGGTATCTCAACGGATATGCACTGATTTTGTCGCGTACACGCAACAAAATTTAGGTCCGTCAGTTCCCACACGTCAACAACATCCATACACGCCTTTCGATGCGTATAGTGCACGACCACGTCGCCCAGTTTGTCGGGGTGCACGTCGTATCGATGAGAATTGTTGAAATTTGCTATTTAAAAACCAAATTTTTCCTAAACTTTGAGACTGAATTATCGATGATTTACTCCATGAAAATTTAAACTATCAGTGGGGTATCCATCTAGTTTAGGTTGTTAATAACCCTGTTAAACCATATTTTCTAAAGTGTCAAAGGATAGACAAGTAACTGCCTTCCAAAATAGTGTCTGTGCTGTTTTCATACCATGTCACGATATTTCGAATCTGTAGTTTTTCGAAGATTTAGCCAATGATTTACTGGCGAATTCGAAGTCTACGTACTAGACTAAATTACATGGATCTAAAGAGGATTAATTGGTCTTCATGTAATTAGACCAAGATTCGACTGCCTATAGGGTGAGAAGCATGGGGCCAAAGTTGAATAACTGAAGTTAGGTACTGCCTGAGAACAGGGGAACTCCTCTGTTCGTGGTCCTCTCCGGCGATCACCGGCGATGGCGGCGGCCCCGAGTATGTGCAGTGGGTTCGTGGGATGTGGGGGGGCTGGGCGAACGTCTCTGGATGGCTTGGAGGGGTGCAGGGATGGAGGAGATGAACCTCTCGATGGTTGTTCATATATATAAACGGAAAGTTCAAATCTGATTTTAAATTCAAATCTAACTTCAATTTCAAATCTGGATCGATCCTAGATTTGTTATGGGTTTAGAGATTACACAGAAGATTCAAAAATTTGATTTAAATGAGATCGGGATTTGAATGATTTAAAGGGGAATCAACATTGGAGCGGTTCTTAGAGGAGGGATTTTAGAATCGGCCATAAGCAGGTTTGTTATCTCACGAGATTATCATTATCTCGTGAGATAATGATAATGAATTGATTTTTTTTCCTTTACCAATAAACTTTTTAAATAAAACAAAGATATAAATATATTTGTATCTAAATTCTAGTCTAACCACATAATTCATGAAATACATTCATATATATATAAATTCCTAAAATACCTTGGTAGCATTTATTTACTCTATATATAAAAACTTACTTAATATTGAAACCCTAATATCATTAAACAAAATATAATTTTCAATTACTTTCTAAAATAAGTAAATAATACATAAAAGGAAATTATAAACAAGTATAAAATATTTCTTAAGATTAATCGAATATTACGACAAGTAATTTAGAGGGGTCACTACCAAAATAAGTGGTTTTAGCGACGCCCAAAAACGTCGGAAAAACAACAAAATCCGTCGCTAATATGTATCACCGACGTATTTACCGACGTTTAGGTTTTGTCGCCGTTTCCTTAGTCGCTGATTACAAAAACGTCGCTGAACGTCGCAATTACCGACATTCAGCGACGTAACAGTACGTCGGTGAGTTATCGACGTTTATCGTCGTTCCGTCGGTATATTAGCGACGTATATGTAGTCGCTACACGTCGGTAAAGACCTGGAATAGTTACCAACGTCTGCCGTCGTTTCGTCGGTAATATAGCGACGTGAACGTTGTCGCTAGACGTCGGTAAAGGTCCTGTACATTTTTGCAGCTAGTGTCGGTAAACGTCGGTAAATACGTCGGAGAGCTGTACTTTTTTGCAGTTAGTCGTCGGTAAATGTCGGTAAAACGTCGGAAAAATATATTATTTGCAGCTTGTCGTCGGTAAACGTCGGAAAAAGACGTCGCTAAACGTCAGTAAGCGTCGCTAAACGTCGCTAAAGTTGTAAAAAAAATAAAAAAAATAAAACACAGATTCTATATTACCACTCACAATTCTATAAAACACATATAGGTACACATTCAAATCCCCACTCACAATTCCAAATCACAGCGCATTCAAACCCCCACTCACAATTCCAAATCACAGATAGCTTTAATCTAAGTTAATTAACATCCAATCCAAACACAATTAACATTTATCGACGAAGGAATTAACATCCAATCCAAACAAGTCACAAGTCAATTCGATACAAACACAACTAACATCCAATACAAACATCCAATCATAAGTCACAAACATAAGATGATACAAACACAAACAAAAGTCCTAACTAGGACTACTAGTGATCTGGTGCAGGAGGGGCACCGCCGCGACGAAGGCGTAAAAACTCCTCATACTCCGCAAGTGAAATCGATACAGATGGAGCGCCAGGCTGTGACGTCGGTGGAGTCGGTGTCGAAGAAGAAGGCGGTGGAGGCGGCGGAGTCGACGACGATGAAGGCGCACCCAGAGTACCAGCATGCTCCAACGCTGTAAGTCGCTGGTTGTATGAATCCATGATAGATAACATTCTACCACTGCTCTGGACCATCGAATCCTGAGCCAATCTCACCGTCTCGGCCATGGTCACCTGTCCTGTCTGCAACTCCGTCACCGTGCGCTCTAACCCTCCATCGGCGCGCTCTGTCCTCTCAGTCGTCTCCCTGAGGTCTATAATGCCGCGGTCGAGCGCATCCAATCGTGCTAGCAGCGCAGGATCGTCCGTAGGATGCTGAGACTGCTGCTCGATCCGTCGTAGCAGGTCGTCACGGAGAGACTCCATCATCTGGTGGACTCGGGCAGACTCCTGGGACGGCTGTGGACCATGCACACTAGCAGGAGATGTCCTAGAGGACTGGGTCGCAACTAGGGCGCCATAGGATCCCGTACCGTAGTACGTACCCCTACGGAGGCCACCAGCGGCGGTCATCCACAGCTCGTCCGCCGACGGAGCTTGAGTGGGCTGCGAGGAAGTACCGGCCTCTCCTGCATCAGGTGCACTAGCAGCCGCCCGTTCCTGCAGCCTCGTATACTCGGCCTAGAAAGTATGGATAGTACTCTATGATTTCTAATTTCTAATTAATGTACTTATTTTTACTAACTTCATGAATATTTATTTGCATCATATTTACTAAGTTATATTAAAATGGACACGAAGTATTAAATTAAGATAACGTATTGTAATACTTACATAGGTCTGCTCGGCCCTCTCGTCAATAAGGACTCCGCCCTTCCGATGGGTGGCCAGGAAGACGGTCACCATGTCGGCGTTACCGACCTTCCTTACCTGTAATTAAATATATTATCTTAGTAATAATTTATCGGATTTGCATTAAAATAATATTTCTAAAAGAGAAAGACATACCAGACGACGAAAATGTTCCGTCATCGGAATCGACCCACCGCACCACTTCGAGGCATGTTGCCTAGCCGCCTTAGCCTTCTCCGACTTCTCCTTGTACCTTGGCTCGTTGAATCGAGCCTTCATCTCATTCCACTGATCATGGGTGATCCAACCTTTGATCGGCTTTCCGGCACGATCACGTTCCTTCTGATCATTAATAGAGTCACGGATCAGCTTAGCAGCGACGGAAGGAAACATCCCCTCGATCTGCTCGGCCCGGTGCGGCGGATAGTAAAACATATCCTAGAACAGTACGAAACCAAATATTTATCAGTTATATATAATATGCATAAATTAAATGATTCATGTTAAAAACAAATCTATTTTAACCTTGAAGCGCGTAAACCAGAAGTTCTTCCTTTCGTCTGGAGCATCAGAGTAGTTAATCCAGGGACCACCATAATTATGCCTCAGCATATCGCCTAGGCATCTCTGTACCCCTGGAGGACGATATCTATACATACATATTATATTCATGAAAAAAATTAATTTATGATAAAAATAGAAGAAAAAAAAAATCATAAACCAAAATACCTACTTTGTACCGTCGGCCCAGATCTCCGTCCTCCCCTCCTCCAGAGGTGCGCACGCATCATCTTCATGATGCTGGTCGGCCGTCGGCGTATCCTCCTCGGCCATCTGCTCATCCGTCTCCATCGTCGTATCAACATCAGGAACGCTAGACGGGGGAGCAATCTCAACAGGTCTGGAACTACTCGTCCCAGGAGATATGCCACGTGACGTCGTCCCAACCGGCCCAGCTACTGTCCGATATGGAGGAGTAATCGGCGACGAGGATCCAGAGCCGGTACCAATAGGAGGTACCGAAGGCAAACTCCGTCCCCTAGCAGTACCTGTAGGAAGTACCGGAGGATCCCGACCTCCTCGTGGCCCTCGCAAATGTCCGCGACGACCTGCCATACCTGATAACAGCATATGATAGTACAAGATATAATAGAGACTATAAATATGACAGTACAACAAATAATAGAGACTAGAAGTATGACAGTACAACAAATATTAGAGACTAGAAATATGACAGTACAACAAATAATAGAGAATAGAAATATGACAGTACAACAAAGATAATAACCAAGGTAACATATGATGATACATTCTACAATAAACATCTAAGTCCAGATAATATATTCTAGAAGAAACATCTAAGTCCAGATAAGTATATCTCTCTCAATCATCTTCAGAATAATCATCTTGTTCGTCTTCCTCGACCTCATCTTCCTCTTCCTCCTCATCTTCACTTTCGTCTTCACCTTCGTCGGCTTCGTCTTCCTCTTCGGATAATTCTACATCTTCTACATTATGTGTCGTGTAATGCGTAACTTCCGTGGAGTCCACATCGACAATATTGGTTACAGGAGGTAGCTCGTCCTCCTGGTAAGCTTTTTCATCAACATCAAAAGTATCTCTAGCTTTAGTCTTGCATACTGCCCACCAGTCAGACTTCGTTGCTCCCCGTCTCGGATAAGCTGTGAAATACACGAGCTGAGCCTGAGTTGCTAGGACAAACGGTTCGTAGCCTTGATATCTACGCTTGTAGTTTATATCCACAAGACCATGCTTGTCAATTTTCCAGCCTTGATTTTTAATCGGATCGAACCATTCACACTTGAACAACACGATCTTTGCAGGTTCTCTGCCATAATTATATGACAACTCCACAATCTCTCGCAAGATGCCAAAGAAATCATTTCCTGGATCGACGTCTTTGTAGTTCGAAGACTTGATACACAAACAACTGTTCTTCGTGGAATCAAGATCCAGGAAGCTATCTCTGATCGGAGCATTTGTTGACTTGAACCGAAAGCCATTGACACAATAACTTGGCCATGTTTTAACAAAAGTAATTGGTCCCTTGGCAAGAGTTCTAATTAATTCAATCTCGGGTGAAATTAGACGATCGACCTGAATATCAAAGAAGAGATAATAAGTTATTTATTGCACAGTTGCATTAGAAGAGGCCAGTAAATATTACCGAACTGCTTACATATTCGCTCAACCAAGAAAGAAAATGACGTCTCATTTCTTGTTCTAATGCTTCGTCTGTTAGGTAGGGTCTAACCAGCCTCAACTCATCATTATATGTGCTGGAAAACAACGAAGCATTAGAACGATTAGTACAATAATATTAGCTTATACTATTACATTGAGATGACGTAAACTTATCATTCCTTACTTACCCCTCTAGCTTCTCCACTTCATCCTCGTCGCAATTGAGTAATACATACAACTGAGCAGCCCTTAGCTCTTCGTCATTCAAATATCTCTTCTTCATTTTCCCCGAAGGCTTTCCGGACGCATTGAATACTTTCAGTATTCCATCATTAAATTCTTGATATCCGTCGTCGTTTCTCGGAGCCCTCGTTCTATTCGTAGCAACATGAGGTTTGAAATAGGAGGAGCAGAAATTTGTAATCTCCTCGAGAATATAGGCTTCACAAATAGAACCCTCGACCCGAGCCTTATTTTTTACCTTTCTTTTTAGGTGATTCAAATGTCGCTCGAACGGGTACATCCATCGATATTCGACGGGTCCACCAACACGTGCCTCGTAGGAAAGATGAATCGGCAAATGCTCCATAGAGTCGAAGAATCCAGGAGGAAACACCCTCTCTAGCTTGCACAGTGTTACCGCAATGTCCTTCTCTTGCTTTTCTAGACGATCAACGAGCAATTTCTTAGAACAAAGGTCCCTGAAGAATATGCTAAGCTCCGTCAATGGATCCCAAACTGCCTGCGGTAAGAATTCCCGAAATGCAATCGGAATTAACCGCTCCATGAATACGTGACAATCATGGCTCTTCATACCTGTCAGTTTGTTCTCCTTGAGGTCGACGCATCTTCTCAAGTTTGAAACATACCCATCTGGAAATTTCAGACCTTGAATCCACCTACAAAGCCTCACTTTATCCTCCTTCTCCAGTGAGAAATTTGCCTTAGGCTGCTTCAACTTCCCATTCCCGTCCTCTATCAAATGCAATACAGGACGTCTACATATTTCTTTCAAGTCCAATCTAGCCTTAGGATTGTCTTTCGTCTTCCCCTTTACGTCCATTACAGTATTAATTATGTTGTCAAACACATTCTTCTCAATATGCATGACATCAAGGTTATGTCTAATCAGATTGGTGCTCCAGTATGGCAGATCCCAGAATATACTCCTCTTCGTCCAGTTATGAGTGCGACCAAATCCGTCACACTTGTAGCCCGTAGCAGGCTGCTCAATAGCACTTGGTAAATCTCTAACCTCCTCCCATATCGTGGCTCCGCACCACCTTGTCGGTGGATCACCCTTCTCCACAATGCCAACACGAAAAGCATTCTTGTTCCTCCGGTACGGATGATCCTTCGGCAGGAATTGTCGATGACAATCGAAGAAGCACGGTTTGCCTCCGTGTTTCAAACGGAAAGCCTTAGTGTCGTCCATGCAACACGGACATGAAAGACGACCATGCGTGCTCCATCCAGATAACATTCCATAGGCCGGAAAGTCGTTGATGGTCCACATAAGTGCTGCCCGCATCTGGAAATTTTATTTTCTAGATACATCGTACGTGTTGGAACCTACTTCCCACAGCTGATTCAACTCATCAATCAATGGCTGTAAATAAACATCGATGTTCCTTTTCGGATTGTTCGGACCTGGGATAATAACGGTGAGGAACATATATGGAGTCTTCATGCACATCCAAGGCGGTAGATTATACGGGGTGACGATCACAGGCCAACACGAATACTGGGATCCCGAAAGTCCGAATGGGGTAAAACCGTCAGAGCAGAGACCCAATCTAACATTACGCGAATCAGAAGCAAAATCTGGATACTCTCGATCAAAGTGCTTCCATGCTTCTCCATCAGATGGGTGATCCAACACTCCTTCGGTATGTTCCCGCTTATGCCAACTCATGTTTTCTGCAGTTTCCTTCACCATAAACAACCGCTGCAAACGCGGCGTCAACGGCAAGTAGTGCATCGAAGAGGTAGGCTTCCTGGCACCGACAGACTTTCCTCTACCACAGGCCTTGTAGCGATCGACACCACAAAATCTGCAGGCGTCTTCATCCTTGTCGTCTTTGTAGTACAACATGCATCCGTTGCGACAGGCATCGATTTTTTCATATCCCATCCAGAGCGATCTAACCATCCTCTTAGACCGGTAGAAGTCTTTAGGCAACTTCGCACCCTCAGGCAATATTTCTATAAGCAACTCCATAATACGGTTGTAGCAATCTTGCGACATGTTAAAATCGGACTTGATGCTCAACAATCTTGTAACCACCTCCAACGGTGAATGATCCTCACAACCAGGATATAATGGAGTCCTTGCATTCTCCAGCAACTCCATGAACTGTGCAGCATCGGGGTTCGGTGCCTCCTAAGGTGCATCATGATCATCCGGATCGAAACTAGGCCTGGCCGCGTCAAAAACCATGTTCACCAACCCATCGTCGTAAGGAGCGTTGTTGTGGACATCCACATAAGGCTCGTACTCCGATGCTAAAGACACAAGTTCTCCGTGCTCGCTCCACTGATAGTAATTCGACGTGAAACCCTTCGAGTACAAATGATACGTGACATCCACTTCTGGATGATATTTCAAGTTGCGACATCTCACACACGGATACTTAATTTTGGTACCGTCCATGTACTGAGGGAACGCCTTGGCAAACTGCAGGAACTGGTGTACACCCTCTATGAATTCATCCCGCACACCGCACATGTCATCAGGATGACGGTTGTACATCCAAGTACGATTCCGCAGATAGTAATTCAGCTCCATAATTCTGTAAGATAGATACATCAAGGTAGTGAATGATATGCAAGTGTCAAAGCTTTTCCGATGGATTGCATTTATCTTTTCATCCATTCATTCATGCATTGCATTTATCTTTTCAGTTTTGCATATCATTACCTACTATTATACATGCATACTTTATATATATATCAAGGTAGTAATACTAGTTGATGTTCTGAAAAGGAGAGTGCGATGTCTAGTAGAGGATTCTTTTTTTTTGAGGAGCTGTCATATCATGGAAGTCAATATAAAATAAAAGAAGTATACATGCAATTCTATATGATTTCTAGGCCAATCAAGGTCAAAGTCAACTATTGGTCAACTCGATCAACAATCTAGTAAAACAAGGCTAAACTAGGTCAATAAGACAACATCTTGGGTTACATTGGTCAACTGGATTACATTGGATGTGAAAATCTGTATCGTAAGATAAACTAAACATAATTAGTATATAATCATGTAACTGGTGGATCCGCTAGCTAGTAAGCCGGATGTACTTAATATCAGAGAGTATCAGATTAGTATCAGTATATAGGTTAGGTAGACCGTATCAAACGCATATCGGAATAGTAGGCCGAATAGGAGGCCGAGATAGTCGAATGAGAAGAAGGGAAGAAGGGAGGAGCAGATGGGTCCAGAGCCATGGTGGAGGAGGAGAAGTAACATGAGAGCAGTTTCCGCCGTAACATCTCCTGGCTCTGCTGGCAACTGAAGTCCAGATGCTACAAAGGACGATCCTTCGTTGAAATCGACTACAACACCCATCAGTTCAAGTTCATTCCTAGATGAGTATATTCCAATGCCATAGAGGAAGGTCAACAAACTGATGGCTTCTATGGCATTGGAATCTACTCATATAGGAATGAACTTGAACTGATGGATGTTGTAGTCGATTTCAGCGAAGGATCGTCCTTTGTAGCATCTGGACTTCAGTTGCCAGCAGAGCCAGGAGATGTTACGGCGAAAACTGCTCTCATGTTACTTCTCCTCCTCCACCATGGCTCTGGACCCATCTGCTCCTCCCTTCTTCCCTTCTTCTCATTCGACTATCTCGGCCTCCTATTCGGCCTACTATTCCGATACCGATACTTTGAACCTTGATCTTAACCCAAACCTATATACTGATCGATACTAATCCGCTACGCCCGATACTAAGTATATACGGTCGATACCGATAGCGATAGTCCGATACCGATAGCGATAGTCCGATACCGATAGTTCGATCGATACCGATAGTTCGATACCGATAGCGATAGTCCGATACCGATAGCGATAATTTAAAAGTTTATGGATTATGTGTTAATTAGTTCATGTTTTCATTTAGAGGTTATGCTCTAGTTTTCATCAAAGTCAATTCTTTTGTGTTTTGGATATGTTGTGTAGTTGTAATGGATGCTTCATATTTGTGATTCTGACTGACTTTACAGAATCTTTGACAATTGGGATATATTATATTATCTATGAAAGTTTTTATGGAAATGAATGTTATGTCTTGAACAAATGTGGAGAGTTGTGAATCTCCTACATTCTCCTACATTTTATAATTTAAAACCTATGGGTCTTACTATTCTACAAAATGAGCTCCTACATTTGAAATCTAGAATCTAGAAATTGGGATGAGCCTTACTAATGATGCTCTTAGGTAACATATTTAACAGATGAGATTTTCATGTTGCACTTACGCATTTTGTAGCTATAAACTGCTTAAGCAACAACATATTTAGAAGACCACCTATTCATGCAACTATCTCAAACTGACAATTATTTTGAGTAATCTCTTTCATTTCTATCGATACATGCCAAATATACTCTTTACCACATATAAAATAACACTAATACCCCGCTTTTCATCTCACACTAATAACTCACACACACATAATCATATACATACAAATACTAATATAGTATTTCAAAACTCTCGACTTTGAAGAGTCATTTCTGTGTCAGTGTATACGACTCTCCTTGAAAGCTTTCATATTTGGTAGTAGACTACATTTTAAGTATTCTAGTATTTTTTTACCTTCGAAATAATTACTTAATTGACAATATTGTGTACGAATATTGTGTCGTGTCAGCCTGTCGTATCGTGTCTATGTCAGCACATCAGGAGGAGGGAGATAGGGTTAGGGTTTACCTTCCTTGGTCAGAATTGGGTCGGGGTCGGGGATGGAGCAGCGGCAGAGGGGACTAGTCGGGTCGACGTCGACGAGGAGACTTGACGGTGGAGGAGCGATGGAGGGTCGCCGGACGCCGCGGGAAAAGAGGTCACCGTGGGGAGGGGGTCGCCGCAGGGAGGGGGGTCGCCGTGTGGGGGGGTGGTCGCCGCGGGGGGGGGTGGTCACCGGAGGAAGGGGACGCAAGAGGGACGAGGACACCAGTGGGCGAGCGGGGTCGCCGAGGTAGGGAACGAGGGAGAGGGGTGTCTCCGGAGGGAGGGGTCGCCGGGGGGAGGGGCTCGCTGGTGGGAGGGGGTCGCTGGTGGGAGGGGGTCGCCGGAGACGAGAGGGGGAAAGGGAGAAAGATTTGGGGCTCGAGCGGGAGAATAAAATTTTGGGTAAAAAAATGAAATCGATCTGGCCAGCAGAACCCTATATGAAATATTTAGCGACGTCATACGAAGACGTCGGTAAACGTCGCTAATATCAGTGATTTTAGCGACGTTCACCGACATATCCACGACGTACGTTTTTATAATACAAAACTTAGTCGCAATACGTCGTTGAACGTCGCTAATAGTGACGTATTGCGACGTTATAAATTTACGTCGCTAAATTGCTAAAATATAGCGACGTCTTTCATAAACGTCGCTAATTACGTCGCTAATATGACTTATTTTGGTAGTGGGTACGACGCTAGTCAGGGCACACGATACCACTCGTCGTGCCACTTTGTCTAGTCAATGAGCGTAACAAAATATAAATACGACTAAGGTTTTATTTATAAATATATATCAAAAAAATTCAAAAAAATATATTTTCAAGCAATATAGAATAATAATAAAATCTTTTGAAAATTCTGGGGGTTTACATATTTACTCTGTATTTTTCTTTTTATTGAGTATAGAAAAAATGTGAGATTGATCGGATCGGTACTGGCTTAGGTTTTTCTCAGTCCACAAACAAAAATAAGCATACCTACTTATCAAAAATGTCCACAATTCCAAAAGCCCAAAACCTATGCAAATTTGGCCCATTCTTTACTGTTCTGACCCAGCAGAACTCTGACAGTACTCTGACCGATTTCGGTCCGAATTTGGCCCGAGTTCGGTCTGGATAAATTCAAAATACAGTTCCCACCAAATCTGCATCCAACGTTCGTATGCGAAATCCTAGCATCCGAACTCTGTCCGAGTTCTGTCCCCCCAAAATACTATAAATAAAGTTGAGATTACCATTCATTTCAATCATCCAATTTCATCTCTTCTCTTCTCTATCTAAAGTATTCTGAACTTTTTACTTTCATATCTAAGCCTTTACGACTCTTAGCCAAGCCAGTACAGTTTCTGTTTAATCTAGAGTTTGGTGTTGAAGAGTTGTATCGGAGGCTGTATTCAGAAAATGTTCTAATTTTCCAATTGCCTTCTGGAGTCGGTCGTGCGTTCGTCACTAAGCACGGTGTTGTGAAGTCGGTCGTGCACTTGTCGTCAAGCACGGTGTTGTAAGAGTTGCAAGCGCTCAGTTAAAGCTTGTGTCATAGTGGATTAACAGCGAGCAAGAGTACTCGCGACTGGACTAGTCCTCTCAGAGGAAAACCAGTATACATCGTGGTGTTCACTGAGTTGAATTCTTGACTCTTACTTTACCGTATTTTATTTACCGTCTTTTATCTGCCATAATATATAACTGCTTAATTTTTTTAATTGGTGATTATTTTTCGCTGTCCACGCACACACTCTATTCACCCCCCTCTAGAGGTGCTCAACGGTCCTACACAAGAGAACATAATTTACATTTTATTGACATCATAATTTTATACTTATAAATTAATTTGTATGATTTAATCCGTACTGAAGCTAATTGAAACTGACCATGACTTGATACGGGGCCACCTCAGAAAAAATAAATTAAAAATGGGGAAAAAACAATAATATGTAAAAACGAATCATTTTAAAAAAAATATAAAAACAAAAAAAGTGAAAATAAACAACTTTAAAAAAATTATAGAAAACAAAAAAATGAATTTTTTTTTAAAAAAAGAATTCTTTTAAAAGAAACAAAAAAATAAAAAAAATCTTAAAAATAAATGGAAGGAAGGAAAAAGGAAAATAGTATAAAAAAAATAAAAGAAACTTTCTTTTTGTGAAAAATAAAAATAAAAACGTCAAAAAACAAAAAGAAGAAGAAGAAAAAAATGAATATACCCATGACTTTAACCCGGACTAGACCAAGGGATCTGAACTTAAGCTAGACTAGATTTGTTCCCATGAAATATTAATATATACACAATTTTTTTGGGGGGTGGGGTTAGGGGATGGGAGAGATTTTCCATGATTCATGAAAATATCATTTTTTCTGGACTTTCATAATTTTCGAAAATAAATAGCCAAAAGCAAACATAGTAATAGATTTTCATCATAAATTTAACCCAAACTAAAAAAGTTCTACTTACCAAACACAACCTAAGTTAAAATTTAAGAGGAGCGTCGTATAAAAAAATGTAAAATGTGGCTATCAAAATTTAAGCCCATAATTTCTTGAGTAATAATCTCATTACTTAACCATTTGAGTCAATAAATTATCTAGTTATAATAGAAAACAAAGCTTAATATATCATAATAAAAAAAGGAAAATTTTATGAAATGCCCAAAAAACGAAAAAGTTTTATGAAAAATCCACCACGCAATAATATTTCATCGCGTGTCCAGAATTAGCAAAAAAATATATAAAGAGGGTTCCGAATAACCTTTTTGCCCTTCCTTCTAATTTATTGAAAACACCCACGAAACTACTCTTAAAAAAATGTTTCGATACTTCATCTTCTTCCATACGCTGCTCACTTTCGAATCTAAATTTTTTCCTCAAAAACCTTTAAAAACTCGTCGAAAATTTTCGGAAAGACCGAGACAAACGGCAAAAGTGCTAAAACGGAGGTCCAAACATTATTTTTTTTGCGATTATAAAATTTAGGAAGGACGCTAACGGAGAAGTAGTTAATCTCAGGCTCCTTGAAGATATGTTCATTTTGCGACAAACTGGACCTCGTTTCGACCTCCCAGTTAAAAGTTATGGCCCTCCAAAGTTTCAACTGACCATAAAATGTAGGAGAATGTCCATTCTCCGTATTAGAACACGAAGAATGTTAATTTCGCATGAGGGTGGCCATTCTCCTTGTTAGTAACACGAAGAATGGCATTCTTCGTCTTAATTTACACGGAGAATGACCATTCTCTGTGTTAGTAACACGGAGAATGTCATTCTCCGTCTTAATTTACACGGAGAATGGCATTCTCCGTATTAATTTACAAAGGAAATGATCATTCTCTGTGTTAGTAACACGGTGAATGGCATTCTCCGTCTTAATTTACACGGAGAATGACCATTCTCCGTGCTAAATTACACGAAGAATGGCCATTCTCCGTCTTAATTTACACGGAGAATGACCATTCTCCGTGCAATTTAAGACGAAGAATGGTTATTCTAGTGTTAAAACGCACGAGAATGGCTATTCTCCGTGTTAGAAACACGGAGAATGACATTCTCCGTGTAAATTAACACGGAGAATAGCATTCTCCGTGTTAATTTACACGAAGAATGGTCATTCCCAGTGTGAAAACGTAGGATAATGACCATTCTCCGTGTCATTTAACACGTTGAACGGCCATTCTCTGTGCTAAATAACACGGAGAATGGCCATTCTCCGTGTTAAATGACACGGAGAATGATCATTCAAATGTTAAAACACAGGAGAATGCCATTCTCCGTGTTAGTAACACGGAGAATGGCATTCTTCATGTTAATTTACATGGAGAATGGCATTCTCCTTGTTAAAATGCAGGAGAATGACTATTCTTCGTGTTATATCGACGGAGAACAGTTGACAGAAACCTTATTTTTTTATTTTTTGTGGAAAAAAATTGACATGAATAAAGATTCAAGAGTTTTCGTTCTTCTTTCAAAACGATGCTAGCTCTTATGGAAAAGAAGAAGATCTTCTCTCCATAATTGACCTAATTGTCGGAAACGAAGAAGAAGAAGAAGAAGAAGAAGAAGAAGAAGAAGAAGCGCGATGATCAGAGTTCGACTGAAAAAAAAAGTACGGTAAACTACGAACGATCTTTGCGATCTCTGCTGAAGATGAGAACAATGGAATTCAGATCTCTCGTGAAGAAGAAGAAGAAGAAGAAGAAGAAGAAGACGAGAATCACAATCCAAATCTGAGTTTGTGCGGAGGGGTAGTTATGGTATTAATTTTAAAAATACAGAGTATCTAAAGGGAATATTAGAATAGTTAACGTGAAAATATATAATTCTGGGCATTTCATAAAACCCATCATGCGGGTGGGTTTTTCATAAAAAGCAACCCCGAAATTGGGTTTCTCAGCAATTTTCAGATAAAAATAAATATATTTCAGAAACCAAAATTTTAGAGGGATGGAACTTGAGGTGAATTCGCTCCTGATCTCATTTATGACCAAAGCCAGAAAATTGTTTTAGAGGGGGCTGAGAAGAGGGATAAAAAAAATTCATATGATAAACTCAAAAAATAAACAAAAAAATGAAAATACCATATCCACAAAATTCAAACCATGGATTTGCCATATCACATCCAACTACTCTACCAATTAAACTAAGACTACTACTTGTTACATTGTGATAATATACCATTACCTACTAGTAAAGCCCGGGCTACAGTGCTCCGCCACTGTCTATGACTAAGCATGACATATTTAGGCCGTCGTCAATCGTGGTGTGAGCTAGACATTAGTTACACTTGCTTAAGTAACTTGTGTCACATAAGGGTTGTGCAACTACCTCTATTTTGGTAAATTTAATAGGAAAAGAAAAAAAAAAAGAAAGAAAAGAAAAGAAAGATTAACTCGCTATAGCGTAAGAAAGAAAAGAAAAGAAAGATTAACTCGCTATAGCGTAGGACGTGTCATGTAATTAGACTCCGATGCAATTATTTTAATCGCGCCTAACTCCCACAAACTCCAAGACTAAAGCTCTTGTGGTTAGCACTTGAGTATGGATTCTCATTTCAGTACCAACCTCATGATCACTATACCTATTAAAAATTTGTAGCCACATGGTAAGATAGAACATGATATGGGAGAGATTCAGGGCGGTCGGTTCACAGAATTGGATTATCCTATCTATCCGGAGCTAGTTTTGGTTGCCTCTTGAATTTTATTGGCCTTATTATGAACCGATTCTGGAAGGTCATCCGCGATCTCGACCTCTTGTGAGATTATACCGAGTCTGAAAGTTGTCCCAAACAAAGAAGGTTGTCCAAATCCGAAATCCAGTCTGGCTTATCTATATCCTTGGACTGCTCCTGAAGAGATTATGATATGAACTATAAATTCATGCAACACAAAGATACAGATCTAATGGTAGCCTCTGATCCTTCCTCGATTAGAATCCAAGCCAAATATTTTTATATGCTACTCAAAGTTAAAACACGTCCGAAGCTATCATTATATGAAAATAATTATATTCTTCAATCATGGGAATCTCTCATATAAGGAAAGCTAATTAGCTAACAAAGTATGTAGAAGCATTTGCATGAGATTTGACTCCACAAAAAGGAACAAGCTTAATTTTCTTTTGAACTACCCTATCTAAAGCATCCCACAAATCTAAGGCTCCCCAATTGCCACAAAACCACCCTAAGAAGCTACAAAGAAGCCCTCCCAACTTTCTGTACACCTTTTCTCATCATCAAGCATGAGCAAACCCTAACCCTAGTTTGATACCACCTACCTACCCTTAGATAGAGAGAGAAAAAAATAGATTGCCTAGTTTCATTTAGTTTTCCGAAAAACTTTTAAGTCAAGTTCCGATCGAACAGCTTTACTGTGATCAGAAAAATATTAAAAAGAATAAAAGTTTCTCTTTTGGAGGTGCATGCTGACTAAAAGGAACAACATAAAGAAGTAGAAGAAAACAACTAAGAAAACGCGTAGCAGTGACAGTTCACACACATCACTATCCAACCGAGCGCTAACAAAACCCATGCCGCCTTTGTTATGAACTTAAGAAAATGCCAAGTTCCTATTCGTCTCTCCTTTTTTTTTTTTCTTCATGAAAAGAAGAGACCAATAACAAAAGAAGAAAAGAAACCGAGTTCCATTTCCATGCACATGGCTCACCGCATGCAATCACCACCCATGACCGAGCTCTTGCTCTAAAAACAATAGAGTGGGGGTTCACTGCCACCTAACTAAAGAAACATACAAAACCCTAGTATATGCCATGATTGGCAATAGACTAAAAGCGAGAACTTTTGGCTACAATTAAGTACTTTCACTATACTGGCCACCATATGTTATTAAGGTAATTATTTCCTCCAAAATGATGTTTGGCCCACCCGAGTGTGTCCGTGTCCAATGATCGTACATACGTGGCATCAGACCATTGGTCCATGCTAGCACCGGAGTCCACACCTTTCACGTCAATGGCGGTCCAAATAACAGGGTCCTTATTTCATTCACTGCTTGTAGACTCTAACGACTATGTTCACAATATTGTTACCTCTCCATATTAAGCAGAGGAAGGGTTGTAATGCACAAAGGAAAAGGAAAAAAAAAGTGTTAGTTGACAACTGTTTGGAAACTTTCGGTGAAATAAAAACAAAATGGAGTGGGGCGTATGTATGGAATATAAGTTGATAGGATTATTCCAAAGAATTTGTAATAGTTAGGATTGTTCGTAGTGTCTTTTTTTTTATAGATAGTATTGTTTTGGTTAATGAGAATAGACAAAATTATTTTCTAAAACATAAGTGCATAACAAAATATATGGAATGCAACTTCAAGAGAGAACTGAGAGCGAAAGTCCATATATATTAGCAAGGAACACCTAAGAGTAATAGTTTGGGTATTTAAGTTCGTGTTCATTAATTATAATGGAGAAACTACGAAGGACGTCATGTATATAATTAAAATAAGACGGTTGGAATGGGACAGTTCTTCCGGAGTAATTTTGTGATCGCAATAGATATTTGAAGTTTGAAAATAAAATTCTAAAAGATTAATATAAGATCGTTTGTGATTTAGGGATCAGAATATTGGACAATTAAAAAACATATTTAGAAAATTAATGTACCCGAAATACAAATGCTAAGTGACAATTAAATGATATGATAAGAAATATGAGTACAAAAAAAGTTAGAGCTGACACCAAATAATAAGACGAAAAAAAAATCATTTTAGATGGTTCGAATAACATAGATCAACAAATACTTCAATAAGGAAGAATAAGAATAGTAATTAATGAAACTACTAGGATTAAAAATAGGCCTAGATAATATAGTTTAAATTTAAAAGAAGAAATTAATTTTTGCTATTATTACATAGACAATATACTTAACAAACCCGAAGGCCACGTTTGGTTGGCGGAATCATGGGGTTGGAAAAGAAAAGTCATTCCTTTCATATGTTTGGATGTCAAAGAAAAGTACGGGCAAAGGACAATAATTCCCAAAAAAAAAAAGTTCTCTCATCCAACCAAGAATTCATTTTTCCATTATAGGGTATTCAATTTTTCTTCTAAGTTCCTTGTCCTCTCCAAACACCAGAAAAGAAAAAGGATAAAAATTACATTTGTCCAAGGAAAGATAAAGAACAAGGAATTGATTTACTTTCATTTCTTTTTCGAGAATCAAACGAGGCCGAATGGAAAAAGAGGAAGCAAACACCTGACCACAAATATCTTCTACTATGTAATGCGGCTTCAAAACGGCTCAAAAATGAGCCATCTAAGCCGTATGTATATGTTGGTGCTCTTGCTCCTTGACATGAAGAGAGCTTGCTCTCAACATGCTTTGTAAAATTTAGTCCCACATTGGAAAAGCACCATGAGTTATCTCAACATATATATGAGTATGTGTTGTAGGGATATGCACATGGGGTGGTGACCCTAAGGAGGGAACCATGTGGGTGATTTTACTAAGAGAAAAATGATTAATTCCAACAAGGACGTAAGTTAATTTTTGTTGTGCGGGCTTGGACTCGACACGGACTCCAGGTTGTTTCGTGCATGCATGGGAGTGTTCGGGGGGAAGGCGTGGGCTAGCACTCGACTATGTTAATTGTGGGATGATGTAAAAGATCAAACTCTATTTTAGAGTATTGGTGTTTTAGTCCCACATCATATATGAGAGATGGTAATGCCTCACTCCACTCTATAAATAGAGCCCCCTTGCCTCCTTTCCAAGATGCACCAAAGAAAAGAGTTAAGGGAGTCCGTAAAGTTCAGGAAGCCCGTTCAAGTCACAAATATTGACTGACGAGCGTTCCAGAAGTTCTCTTGAACTTGCTGGTTCCTGAAAGCGGATCGTATAGAGGCGTATCTTGCTTTGAGCAACGGTATTTTTGCACCCCAGCAAATTTAATCCTCCTCTTCTTCTTCTTCTGTTTCTCATTTGTGGCACCTACTGTGTAGGCTTGCTAAACTCCTCATTTGTGGCACCTACTGTGTAGGCTTGCTAAATTCCTCATTTGTGGCACCTACTATGTAGGCTTGCTAAACTTCTTATTTGTGGCACCTACTGTATATGCTTGCTGAACTCCTGTTTTTCATCCATATCCACGCCTCGGGACTAACAATCTCAGAACAAGATTAGTACGATAGAAAATATTAATGCTTCACTCCTCCAAACTGACTACTGCAAGTTGGAAAAGTTTGATGGAGAGCATTATTGTAAGCTCCCTGACTTTTTGGGATTTATTTTCGAATTTTCTAAATGAATTATTTTC
The DNA here is from genome assembly GCA_029216955.1 of Iris pallida. NCBI lineage: Eukaryota > Viridiplantae > Streptophyta > Magnoliopsida > Asparagales > Iridaceae > Iris > Iris pallida. The sequence continues at coordinate 41,001,297 of JANAVB010007399.1, forward strand.
GATAATTCATTTTGATTTAATTAATTTTGATCATTAAATGTTCTTTACCGTGACTTTGATTTCTAGAGCATCAGGGATGCCAGTCTCTGAAAATTTTTTTCTTCAAGTTTGTAGTAGACAAGATTATCTTCATATTGATATATCGTGTCCCACTCGAACTTGTTCCCTTGTGCTCCAATTTTTTCGTATAACTTTTGGGTCAATTTAGACAAATTTATCGTCTGTCGAAATTCGTGACTTAACTTCCAACTTAATTTTCGGACCCGACATCGATCCAATCTAGTCAACCCAATATATGGTCCTGGCCTGTTTTGAGTCTACTATGCACGTACCACATGCGTGCCAACGATTTGATCTCCCTTTTGCTCCAATTTCATCCATAGTTTAATTTCGTTTAAATTGTTATTTTAATTAAATCTTAGTCCCAAGCTTGCCCAAACTTGGCCCAACACCCAGCCCAATTGGGTGTGACACATTTTTGTGGTGGCCCACGTAGGTCAGTCTTTGCAATTAATGCGAAGTCGTGGTAGTACTTGAGATTTTCTGTACTACTGCGAGCCTGCCCTAGGATTAAGGTTGAGTCATGGAATATTTTAGAAATTTGGTACTCAGTCACATATTAGGAACTCTTGGTAGATTCCAGGGATGACCCCTGGGAATCTTATTTCGAACTTTTCGAAACTTTTCCCATTTGTTTCTATCCGTCCCGATTTCTGAAACATCTGTCCGTTATCAAACTTTATTCTTTCTTGGGATGAGTTTGTGGACCCCCGAGAGAAGGTATAAGTTGAACTTATCTATCTTCTAGGTTGAGACGAGAATATGATTTGCCAGTCTCATATCAGGTTGAGATTGTTTTAGATTATATTCCAATAATTTTTTTTTATCTTGACCTAGATAGTACCTTTGGACATCTCCTGAGAATTTTCTCCTAAACCCTATCTCGAAATATGTTTCCGCTAGTTTCCATTTACTTATCTTTGATTCGTTGTTGAATTTTAAATCGTGATGTTCGTTCGTTGTTGACTTCAATTTTGATTTTGTTTGAGATAAGTTTTTAAGGATTAAGTTAAGATATCCTGATAAACATATTTGATGGAGACGATGGGAACGATAAATGTCTACTTTATTCATGGGATTTAGAATTTATCGCTGCCATATTAGCTAGCATGACAGGGACATAGAGCCTAATTTTGGATATACTATCCTAGTTATGGAATTTAGATTCTCTTGCAGCCATACTGGTTGGCGTGGTAAGGAATCTAGATGACATGATTATAGGGTGTATACCTTAGTTATGGACTCTATCGTTTATTGCAACTATGCTTACTGGCGTGGCGTAAATTCTGGCAGCATGGTTTTGGATAGACGTATATGGTTATCAGGTCGTATCTTAAATTGATTCACTTTTTTTTGACCAAATGATGAGAACAATTCATACCCTTATTTTTCGACTTATCATTCATTTTTTTTTCATCGTATGATGATTTTCTCATCTTGCCATCATTTCTTTTGACTTGTTTAGCTATGTCTTGATTACACCAATCACCTATCTCATATCTATATCTGTCATCTATACTTGAAAACTCTGAAAATTTTGAAATTTTCATATCTCAATTGTTTCTTAAATTTCGATACTATTAAGATTTTGATTCCCTTCTGTCCATGACCAATCAATTTTGGTCGTCTTGTTTATCGTGCCAAAGAGTCTTGGTTGCTGACTAGACTCTAGATGACTTCAAATTCCTTTATGACTTGGATTTTCATCCTTGGATGCTCGTGCCTAGCCTTCGTTGATCTTATTCTCCATCTTGCCCAAATTCTGATTTACTCGAAAATTGATCAACTTAGATCGTGTTGAGACTAATTTCTTTATCGTGGTTGGATTTCAATGCTATTAACCCTCATGCATTGTCTTCTGATTTTGATCATGTTTGGATTTTGAATACTCGTGCCTAAACTCTTTTCGACCCTGATTTAATTTTCTGATTATATCTGAACTTATTGTGCTTAGTCGTACCCAGATAACCTGGCGTGACTAAGCCGACTTGAATCATTTGATCGTGATTTTAATGATCATAATTATACATTTTATCTTGCCTCAAACTCGTGCCTAAAATTTTTGACTTTCAATCACGACTAACTAGTGTGACTACGAAATTAGTCGTGTTAGAATTAAATATGTTTGACTTTCTACCCTGCCTAATTGACTTGGGTTCCTTCCTAAATTGTGCTTTTAAGACCTTGATTTTGAATTCATGATTTATCGTCTTTCACAACTGAACTTGGATTTTGATCGTGCTTATGTGACCTATAATCTAATTTCTATCAAATCTATCTCTCAATCGTGCTATACTCAAATTTTTCTCTCCATTTGCTTCTCTTAGCCCTATTTTAGATCATGACTATCCGACTTTGATTTTCATGATCTTGATAATCTTAACCCTCAAATCTTGCTAAAAATCTTGAACGCTAATCGACTGTGTCGAAATATATCTCCTTCGTACTTGAATTTTGATTCTCTAGTCGCTCGTGCTCAGGTTTCATTCCTGATCATGACTAGATTTTTGATTTTTCTCGTTCTATTCTAAATCGTTCCTAAGTGGTTAATCATCACAAATTTTTAACGCGTTTGAGTCTTAATTTCACTCATGACCAGATGGTTAATCCTTGATCAATGTTTGTGCTAAACATCTTTTTATTCCTAACAATGCCCAATCACGTCATTTTCATCTTGATCGTGCCTATGTATAACCCTAAATCTAATTTCATCGAGCTAAAATCCTGTTAATCAAATTTTTGACTTGATTGTAATCGGACGAAGCTCAAGTTTTGATTTCGTTGTCATACCTCTATCGTGCCAAGTGAACATAGACTATTTCTAATTTTAATCACGTTCGAACTTGGATCATATTTCATGACTTTATTAATCATACTCCTTAATCTTTGATCGGGCCTATAAGACCTTGACTTCGATCTTCGTTTGTGTCTAAAATTTTATCTCAACCATGCCAAACCTTGTTTTGGTCATGGTTAGCTTTTCATCTTGATCGGGCCTGTACGACTTTCGGGTTGATTTTCATCAACCTAAGTCCTACAGATCACCCCGTACTTGAACTTTATTTATATCTTCGATTCTCCTAATCGTCTCTAAAATCGTGCCCCAATGACTTGACTTATTTCTAAAATCATGCACATATAATTTTGTTCATATCATGATTCTATCGTGCCAAATCTGTCATCGTGCCTGAACAATTGTGAATCGATTATCTTAATCGTGCAAAACTCGTCATTCTTTGATCTTGTCTATAATATTGCCTAAACCCTCTATCATGTTTTAACCTCACTACCAACCTTTAATTTCGAGGACGAAATTTTTATAAGGTGGGTAGGATGTAAGCCCCCTGAATTTCCGGGATTTATTTTCGAATTTTCTAGATTAATTATTTTCTATAATTCATTTTGATTTAATTAATTTTGATCATTAAATGTTCTTTACCGTGAATTTGATTTCTAGAGCATCAGGGATGCTAGTCTCTGGAAACTTTCTTCTTTAATTTGTAGTAGACAAGATTAGCTTTATATTGATATATCGTGTCCCACTCGAACTTGTTCCCTTGTGCTCCAATTTCTTTGTGCAACTTTTGGGTCAATTTAGACAAATTTATCGTCTGTCGAAATTCGTGACTTAACTTCCAACTTAATTTCCGGGTCCGACATCGGTCCAATCCAGTCGACCCAATATATGGCCCTGGACTGTTTTGAGTCTACTATGCATGTGCCACTTACGTGCCACCGATTTGATCTCCCTTTTTGCTCCAATTTCATCCATGATTTAATTTTGTTTAAATTGTTATTTTAATTAAATCTTGGCCCCAAGCTTGCCCAAACTTGGCCCAACACCCAACCCAATTGGGTGTGACCCCGGTCATGACTACCCATATACCCCACTATTGTATTTGCATTTTCTCTACTAAAAAAATATTCCTATTATATATAAATATCTTATTTTCTCTCTCTATTATATATATATATATATATATATATATAATACTCTCTCACTTTTTACATTTAAATCCTTACCCCTCACCCATCACCATCAGGACAACCCCCCCTCCTGTACACAGTACTAGCCCCCCCTCTCTCTAAATATATCTCTCTCTCATTCTTTTAACACACACACATAATTCTTTTCCTCTCTCTCTCTCTCTCTCTCTCTCTCCAACTCTCATTAAACTACCAGCCCACTCCCATGGCCGACCCATGGCCGCCCCTCTTTTCCCCATGGCCGAGCTCAACCCCATCACCCTTTTTCCTCCTCCTTCTTCTTCATCACCATACCACCACCACCATGAACACTACAACACCACCACCATGAACACCACCATCACCATTAACCGCCACCACCACCCTGCCGCAGCCGTCGGCCACAGCCAGGCAGCCACAGCCATCGTGCCGCCGTGCACAGCAACTGGCAGCAGCAGCTGCGACGCTACAGCAGCCGCAGCCAGCAATGGTCGAGCGGCAGCCGCGTGCGCACACCGGCAGCTGCGCGCCGTCGCGGCCGCCTCCGGTAAGCCCTACCCCTTGGTCGGCATACCCCTGGGCAGGCCTCCATGGCCACTGACTTCTTTTTCGATGAGCCACGTAGGCGATTCGTGCATTTTGCACAGAATTCCGTCGACGCGCGCGCGAACGAGATCCCGAAATGGTGTCTCGTCGCAGCAACTTTGTACGTATTTTTCAAGAAATTCGACCGTTGGATCTGCAATTTTTTTACTCCGTCTCAATCTCGGTATATACCCCTTCACTCCCCTCAAATTTTGTCCGTTAATTTTGTCGTTTGATACATCAAAACCGGCCACCAAGTTGACCGTTTAAATTTTGTTATTTTTGGACAGTTTTGCGGAGCCAACTTCGTCGGTTCGTATCTCCTCCATCGCAGCTCCGTCTGGAGTGCCACTGGTTCCTATGCGCAGCTGGTATAACCCTCTTCCTGCCCCTTAAGTTTTATTTCATTGCGAGCACGTTTGATTGGTTGAATTCGACGCCAAAGTTGGCCGTCCGAATTCGTAATTTCCAAGTTATAAAATTCTATTTTTGAACTCGGGACTCCGAATTCAATTTCTGACACCACCAGTAGACTCGTGGCATCGTTCTGGCATATTTTCATATAAAGTTTGTTAGATTTGGAGGACGTGGGTCCTGGCACGTATTTCGGTACAAAGCGGACCCCATAGTCCGGATCAACGGGACTTTTTGACGTCGGCTCATCGGAATCCAATTCTGGATATACCGTTGGGTTCGTATCGTCATTCTGAACTCGTTGACATATAATTTGCTAGGTTTTAGTGGACATTGGTTCCGATACGTATTTCGGTGCAAGTCGGATATCAATATCCGGATCAACGGATTATTTTGAGATCGGCTCATCAGAATCCAATTCTGGATATATATTTGGATTCGTATCGTCATTCTGGACTCATTGACATATAATTTGCTGAGTTTTGAGGACAATTGTTTCGACACGTTTTTCCGTACAAATCGGATTCCAATATCCGGGTCAACGGACCAATCTGAGATCGGGACATCGGAATCCAATTTCGGATATACCGTTGAGTTCGTATCGTCATTCTGGATTCGTGGATATATAAATTGTAAGATTTAGTGCACTTTTATTTTGTCATATTTTTCGGTACAAAGTGGGTTCGACACGGACATCATTTTGGCCTAAAATTACCTTTTTGCCACTGTGTCCAAATTGGACTTATGGATAGGCTATCCTAGCTAATTTGACCATTCTAGACACGTTGGTGATGGTTGTTTCACCATCCGACAATATCTGTAGGTTTTTACCCTATTATTATAATCTTTCTCTTTTGTTTGTATCTTGAGATCCATCGATTCCAGTGATTTTACCATCACTGAAATTGATATGTTGACCATGTAGATGTTTATAGAGACTAACTTTGACCCTATTTGACCATGGTTGACTACTTTGACTGAACGGCGAAGTAGAGTCAACATTTGACCTAGGTTAGACTAGTTTTGACCTTGGTTGACCACGGTTGACTATTTTGACCAAAATTTAACCGGAAGTCAACCATAGCCTAAAATTGACTAAAACTTGACTAGAGTTGACCAGTTGACCAAAAGTCAACTGTTAGTCAACATTTGACCTAGTTTAACCTAGAGTTGACCAGTTGACCAAAAGTCAACTGTAAGTCAACCTTTGACCCAGTTTTACATAGTTTGACTTAGTTTGACTTCCTGTGACCTAGTTTGACCTAGTGTGACTCGGTGTGACGTAGTTTGACTTAGTGGACTGAGATTGACCTAGATTAATCATGCCTAACACTGTTGAACCCTAATTAGCTTATGTATATCTTATCTTTAGGTCTGTGGCATCCCTCTGAGCATCGACCCCATTTGACAGCTCAGGACCGCAGGTGAGTACATTCTCTGATAGTAGTTTCTTGTCTTGATATTTTTTGTATCCGATTCAGTTATAGTATTTTACTTGATTCTCGTCACGATGGTACACGGACTAGTATATACCAGATTCCTGTCATGTGATGTCATTCTTGGATTTTCTTGGGATACTGGTACTTGTTCGATCTTGTTCTTGTACTTGTATTGACATCGATTTCTGAGAAGGAGTAGCTACCTTCTTAGGGAATCTCGTGCCATGACGTGCTATGTCCGAATCCGTATACTATTCGGAGAATGGGAAATTTTATAGATAGTGTGATCAATGCCCATCTTGAGTTACTACTTGTATCGTAGCTATACCCTCACCTCACGATGGGTATAGCCTGACCTGTGCTACTACTTGTTCCATAGCTTGCCATCCCGGTCGGGCCGAGTCCACGTACTTGTAGCCGGTCGGCTGGAAGCCTGATCTTCATCCTTACCGATTACATTATGCTGTAATATTCGAGGCACATTTTATATTTATTACACCAGTTACATATTACAGTTCAGCTTACTTTTCCTGCGTGATTCACCTTGACATGATTTTCAGTTTATATATCCTATTTTACTTACAGTCTTGATATATCATCTTGCATTACATTATGATTGTCTCTTACAGCATTTGTCAATACTATGAAACTGTTGTTAGTTTATGAACTCGTTTCCATCCTGACTGGATACGTTGACAATATTTTAGGAGTTGTTATACCATTATTGGACTTCATGATGTTGCTAGCTGAGGTGGATCTCACTATTCTTCTATGTGAGTTGCCTGGTAGTTATCCTTAGTTTGTCTTATTTTTTCTTCTTTATTTTTCTGTCTTATGATTCCTTCTAGTAGTTTCTAATTGTTCTTGTGCCTTAGTTATCTTTCCTGTCTTATCTTCTTTAGATGCTGGGTTGTGATTGAGTACATTTGTAGTTCATAGACCTTCTAGATGTAGTGTATATTTATTGGGTACTAGACAGCGTTCTACCGTCGATACTTCGACGTAGGCTGGACGTGGCCCACGTATTCGTATCCGTTTATCTGGGTGCGGGTCGTGACAATTATCAAGTCTGGAAGAGGAAGACAAAAATAGGAGCAAGATATTTTTTATCAAAAAATATCACAAGTGGCTCTTTGAAGATGAGAAGGCGATGCTTCCTCAAGTGAAGGAGTTTCTGAAACTTCGTCAGAAACTGGACGATGAAAAGATGCCCCTCGTCGACAAGTTTGTCGTTGGAGGGATCGTCTCAAAACTTCCTGCTGGATGGAATATGTTCTATGCAAGAATGCATCGAAAGAAACTCGAGATCAGTCTGGAAGATCTCTTGCAAGAAAACCACGTTGAGGATGAGATGCGTTCTCAATAGAAGGTGGACGCTTTGTCCAAACAATTGGCCGAGGTCAATGTGGTGCAGACGAGAGACTCCAAGGGGAACCAGGTGGCTTCTCACCACAAAAAAGACTTCACTAATCTGAAAGTGAAGGGACCGTCTTTCAAACAGAAGAAGCCCATGTCCAATGTGACTTGTTTTAACTATGGCAAGAAGGACCACTACAAGAGTGAATATAGATCCAAGCCCAAGCAGTCACAACAAGGTGAGCCTAATAAGGTTTCATTGATTACTGACGGTATTGCTATAATTGCTCAGGTCACTTCGGTAGAGGCTGACTCTGATTGGTGGATAGACACTGGTGCCATCTTCCATGTCTGCTCAAGCAAGAAATGGTTCACCATATACCAGCAAACCTCTGAGAAGGTGATGGTGGCGAACCAGGCACAAGCTGAAGTTCAAGGGATCGGGATGGTGGAGCTAAAGCTGACATCCGAAAAAACTCTGACGCTTCAAGGTGTGAAGCATATTCCCGTGATTGCCAAGAACCTGATCTCTGGAGGCCTGCTCTGCAACGTAGGCCTGAGGATGGACATCAATGCTGGCCAGATGGTGATGTCCCTGAAAGAAATGTACTTCGGAAAAGCTTTCTATACCGAAGGAATATTTAAACTCCAGCTTGTAACCCAGTCAGAGAACATTAATACAATTTTCAATTCTGCTTATACTCTTGAGTTGTGGCATAATAGACTAGGACATGTCCATTGTAAAAGATAAACAAAATGTCTAGTCTAGGACTTATCTCGAAATGTGGGGAAAAGGTGGAGAAATGTGAAGTGTGTGCTCAGACTAAGATCACAAGAAAACCCTTTCATCAGGTCAATCAAAGCACAGATCTTCTGGAGTTGGTTCACTCTGATATCTATGACTTCAAATAATTCTCCACGAAGGCCGGGATGAAGTATTTCATAACCTTCATTGATGACTTCTCAAAATACGCATTCGTCTACTTGATAAAAATAAAAGACGAAGCATTCGAGAAGTTCAAGGAGTTCAGGGCTGAAGCTGAAAGGCAAACTGGACAACAACTCAAGAGGTTGAGGAGTGATCGAGGCGAAGAATATCAATTTCATAATTTCATATCGTTCAGCAAAGAACATGGAATCATCAACGAGACTACTGCTCCGTATTCTCCTCAGTCCAACGGAGTAGCAGAAAGGAAGAACAGAACGTTGACAGCGATGATGAACTCAATGTTGTTAACTACGGGTCTTCCAAAGTGCTTTTGGGGAGAAGCTACATTGACGGCCACTTTCATTCTGAATAGAGTGCCTTATGCAACTTCTGAAATAACTCCTCATGAACTCTGGTTCAAAGTCATATCCAACTTGAATATCATTCGAGTGTGGAGGTGTCTAGCATACGTAAAACTTCCGGATCTCAAGATTCAGAAACTCGGAACAAGGACTATGAATACGATCTTCTTGGGGTATGCCGAAAAGAGTGACGCTTGAAGATTCCTTGACTTGGAGTCTAACCATGTCATCGAATCTCGTGATGCGGTGTACTTTGAAGACAAGTTTGCAAGGCACAAAAATATTGTTCTCGCAGACATTTCGGAGAATAATGATGGTGCAAAGGAAGCTGAGGTTTCCAACGATGTCGTAGTCCAAGAAGAAATTGTTGTTGATGAAACAACATTTGAACCAGAACACGAAGAGCCGTCAGCCAAGCGAGTGAGAAGACCAAAGGACTTCGGAGATGACTTTATCACCTATCATGTAGAAGCAGATCTGCTTACCTATGATGAAGGGATGAAAACCAGAGATGCTATCTTCTGGAAGGAGGCAGTGAATGACGAGTATGACTCTATCACCTCCAATAACACATGGGTGTTAGTAGATCTACTTGAAGGAGCAAAATCCATCGGATGTAAATGGATCTTCAAGAAGAAGATGAAGGCAGATAGAACTATTGACAAGTTCAAGGCCAGGCTGGTAGCCAAGGAGTTTTCTCAGAAACAGGGGATAGACTACTTTGACACATACGCTTCAGTAGCACGGATGACCACCATCAGAATGTTAATTGCTCTAGCAGCAATACCTAAGTTGGTGATACATCAGATGGATGTAAAGCCAGCATTCCTGAATGGCGAGCTGACCGAAGAGATATACATACAACAGCCAGATGGATTTGTCGTCAAAGGTCTTGAAGACAAAGTCTGCAAGTTGGTGAAATCATTGTACGGTTTAAAGCAAGCTCCCAAGATATGGCATGAGAATTTTGACAAAGTTATTAGATCAAACGGCTACAGAGTTAGCGAGACGGACAAATGTGTTTACACGAAGTTCACTGATGGAAGAGGAGTCATCGTTTGTCTGTACGTGGACGGCATGCTAATCCTAGGAACGGATATAGGCAATTTCACGGAGATAAAGAAGTTCCTCTCAACCAAGTTCAGTATGAAGGACTTAGAGGATGCATATGTCATCTTAGGCATAAAGAACATCCGGACAGACACTGGAGTGGCGCTGTCACAATCTTATTACATTGAGATGATGCTCACATACTACGGGTATCAGGATCTTCCAGGGATTGATACGCCATACAGGTGTGATCAGAAGCTGGAGCCAAATTCGAGAAAAAGCGTCAGACAGCTGGAGTATTCTAGCGTTATCGAGAGTTTGATGTACGCAACTACTGCCACAAGGCCTGACATAGCTTTCGCTGTGGGAATGCTGAGTCGATTCATAAGCAACCCAGGCATTGAGCACTGGAAAGCTGTGAAGCGGGTGATGAGATATCTCAAGAAGACTCAGACATATGTACTGTACTACAGCGGGTATCCGACAGTAGTGGAAGGCTTCAGTGATGCTAGTTGGTGTTCAGAGGTGGAGAGCGAGAGATCCAAAGGTGGATATATCTTTTTCTTGGGTAGAGCTGCTATATCGTGGAAGTCGAAGAAGCAGACTATACTCTCTTGTTCCTCCATAGAATCTCAGTTCTATGCACTAGAAGCTGCAGCAAATGAAGCAGAATGGCTTCGGGAGCTCATGTATGATCTTCCAGTGGTTGGAGCTCAGATATCGGCGGTACCGATATACTATGACAACCAGACGACTACAGCAGTAGCATCAAATGACCTCTTCAACAGAAAGAAGAGAACTGTGCGGCTGAAGCACAGAGCAATAAACAATCTCATTAAAAGGGGAATTATTGCTGTAATTGATGTTCAGAGTCAGGAGAACCTGGCGGATCTGTTCACAAAAGGCCTCAAGTGCCAGCTGGTCGATGACACAGCAAAAAAAATGGGCTTGAAGGCATTCTGATATTGTATCTGTGTAATCCTACCATAAAGTTTTATGCTATTAGTTCAAAGAGAAATCTACTAGGCATCTAGCTTTTGGTTCGAGGGAGGACCACTGATTGGAAAAATATCAGGTAACTGTGGGTACATAGTCCTGAGGGACATGGAAGGGATACAGACCCATAACCACTGTTGTCTACTATAGTTCTCTGCGGAGAACATGTCTTGTGGAGAGGATGGCTTAAACGTCTTAATGAGTTCACAGACAGAGTGAATATCTGTTGTGATTTACAGGAAGCACGGTAGCGCAGCACTACAAAGGAGCTCATGGACTCCATGCTACAGTGGGGTGACACCATAATGAGGTTCCCAGGTAGGGGTAATGCCTCGGCTTAGCAAGCCATGTCACTGTGGCGTAGCACCGCTTATAGACAGGTAGCCTAATGCTGTATATTATAAATGAATAGTGGTAGACAGCACTACAAAGAGGCCAGTGTCCTCATGTTACAGTGTCATGACACCACGAAGAGGTACCGGGTAGGATAAAGCCTCGGCTTCGCAAGCCATGTCATAGCGACGTAACACCGCAGGAAGTGCAAGACTTCATGCTGGGTAGTTTGGCACTACAAAGAGGCTTGTGACCTCATGCTACAGTAGTATGACTCTACGATGAGGTATCCAGTTAGGGATAAAGCCTCGCTTTAAGCCATGTCATAGCGGCGTAGCACCATACGGAAGCGCAAGGCTTCATGCGAAGGAATCTTTAAAAGAACTCACCTAGAGTGTATGGATAGAGATACAGGCCGTCTCTTGAGGGTAAACTTATAGACGCCCAAAATACATACACCGAAACCAGGCTGCACATGGCCTTTAATGTGCACCCAGAAGCATATATAACTACATTATGTGAGTGGAAAGAATTGCAGCTATGGTGCAGAATTCAAGGTTTTGTCCATTCTTGTATTAGACTGTTATTTGACCCATGCGGGAAGATTCAAGTCGTCAGCGACATCTCTCCTAATGCAAAATGGACAGTTACTGTGGGAAACGCTCAATCCTAGACACATATATATGATGAGATATGTGGAGGATTGTTGGTGCACTTGCTCCTTGACATGAAGAGAGCTTGCTTTCAACATGCTTTGTAAAGTTTAGTCCCACATTGGAAAAGTATCATGAGTTATCTCACATATATAAGAGTATGTGTTGTTGGAATATGCACATGGGGTGGTGACCCTAAGGAGGGAACCATGTGGGTGATTTTACTAAGAGGAAAATGATTAATTCCAACAAGGACGTAAGTTAATTTTTGTTGTGCGGGCTCGGACTCGACACGGACTCCAGGTTGTCTCGTGCATGCACGGGAGTGTTCGGGGGGAAGGCGTGGGCTAGCACTCGACTATGTTGATTGTAGGATGATCATGTAAAACATCAAACTCTATTTCAGAGTATTGGTGTTTTAGTCCCACATCGGATATGAGAGATGGAGAGGCCTCACTCCACTCTATAAATAGAGACCCCTTGCCTCCTTTCCAAGATGCACTAAAGAAGAGAGTTAAGGGAGTCCGTAAAGTTCATGAAGCCCGTTCAAGTCACAAATATTGACTAACGAGCGTTCCAGAAGTTCTCTTGAACTTGCTGGTTCCTGGAAGCAGATCGTATAGAGGAGAATCTTGCTTTGAGCAACGATATTTTTACACCCCAGCAGATTTAATTCTCCTCTTATTATTCTTCTTTTTCTTTTTCTTTTGTTTCTCTGTAACTCGTTCTTCAGGTTTTAAGGCACCTACTGAGTAGGGAGGCCTAACTTTGTTCTTGAGATCTATCTCATTTGTGGCACCTACTGTGTAGGCTTGCTAAACTCCTCAATTGTGGCACTTACTGTGTAGGCTTGCTAAACTCCTCATTTGTGGCACCTACTGTGTAGGCTTGCTGAACTCATGTTTTCCATCTATATCCACGCCTCGGGACTAACAGTATATGATGGACTATTTAATTTAAAAATAAAAATCAAAACATTATAATTTTAAACTCTTTCTCCTTTTCTTCCGCATAACCGATGCTTTTTATTTTTATTTTTCTTCAACATAACCGAGTACCCCACTTTTATTCACATATATACATAAAAATTATAATTTAATTTAATTTAATTTAATATATATATATATATATATATATATATATATATATATATATATATATATATATATATATGGGAGCGGATCGTGGGCTTCGTTTCCGGATCCCCGTGCCCCATGCGGCCCCCGCTCGATCTAACGGTTGAGGGGGAGCGGGCTCCACGGGGACTCCCGATCCTCACCATATATATATATATATATATATATATATATATATATATATATATATATATATATATATATATATATATGCTGCTTACTAAGGAAAGGTTAAGCAGATTTGGCATTCAGATACAGAATCTGAACTGTGTATTATGCGATGGAGGGGGTGAATCTCGAGGGCACCTATTCTTCATGTGTTCGTTTTCTAATAGGTTGTGGCAGCACTACAGAGGTGAAATGGGCTTAGCAAGAAATCAGAATGCGGACTTGATGACTGTGATTGAGGAGGTTAATAGGGAGAAGAGCCGTTCTTTGACGGAGTATCGGAGGATGAGATTGAGACTGCTCTCTGTCGTATGGCATATTTGGCGGGGGCGTAATAATAGAGTATTTGATGGGAAGTGCAACACTTATACTGGGCTGATCAATAATATCAACCATGATATTAGGTGTCTAGAAATAAAGTAGTCATAGGAGGGGATGGGGTGAGCTGATGTTGGAGTATTCAATCAGGGGTGAAGGTTTGAAATTGTATATGCTTGTAACTGTTTCTTTGTTCGTTCGTTTATAAAGTATCTTTTCTTCATATATATATATATATATATATATATATATATATATATATATATATATATATATATATATATATATATATATATATATATAATATTTTAATATTATTAAAAAATATTTTAATTATATTTTAATAATATTAGAAAAAAAGAAAATAGTATATGTGCAACCCACGTGCTTTTACTAGTTTGGAATAAGGACTTTCTCATTGTTGTTTATGATTAGTCCAACGGGTTGTTATAACAAAGGTTAAATAATTGTTGTAGAAAGTTACTTTTTCGTTGCTCTTGCAATTTGTATTTTGGTATAGAAAGTTACTTTTTCGTTGCTCTTGCAATTTGTATTTTGGTATAGATTCTTGTGACTTGCAACTCTCTAACAGAAATTCCATCGTCAATAATGTATTTTCTGTATATGTTGTTGTGACAAGTTAAAGTTTTGGTACTGTTGTTTTTTTCAGAAAGTAAAAGAAGCAACTTTTAAGAACACAACTTTTTTTTTTCGTTTATTGAAGAATAAGAAACGTTGCGGCTATAGCCTATACTAGACATGAGCAGTAGTAGAGCAGAGCAAGTAAGCTCCACTAGATCATGCCCAATTTTAATTTTAATAAGCGATATTTTAACAAATGCTCCAGTCAAAATATAGAAACGATCATATATCTTCACTATTTTAAAAGACTAGCATGTACTTTTTTTTTATAAATCAGTAAAAATTTTGGTTAAATGGTAGAGATATATCTTACAAAAAAATTGTTCCATATAAAGGAATATGAACTTTTGCTAGTTTTTAAAAAAATGGAAGTACAAGCCAGTTTTTATATTTTAAATAGAAATATTTGCTAAAATGTTGCTATTAATAATGGCCAATATTAAGGTCACTATAAAACTTGTTAAGAGAGAACAATTTCTATATTCATGATTATCAAAATTTTGATAGTCTTGGTACATATCCAGGGCTGTCAGAATTTAAACAATTTTATAGACAGAGAAATATGTTGTTAGAACTGCTGGAATTTTTTTTTTTTTTTTTGATTGTTCTAAGCACAACAAAGATTGTTAAAATTTCTACAGCCTAACTATGCATAAATCTAGTAGCGCCCTTAAAAACAAATAAAATATCTTAGCATTGCCCTAATAATAGTGAGAATCTGCCATGGTATAACCATGTCCAAATTAAGATCAAACCTAAAAAAGACTAATAGATGGATCAATATAACACCCAAAGACGAAAAAACAGAACAAAATACAGCAAAAAGACGAGAGCCAAACATCTCAAAGAAACCATGCATGCACTCTTCACAAGGTTACGTGGCACACTAGAATGGGTAAAGATGGAGCTTACGAATTATTGTAATTTTCTTTTACATCGAAAGCATGAGCAATAATCACCAAGGTTGTATTGTGAAAATAAAATAAAATAAACATTCATCTCCAACCACATCATCACTACTCTTGATGAAGAAGGTTGAAAACGGATCAAAATAAGTCCTTCAAACCATATGTATATCCTCGTACAATTAAAAATAAATAAATAAATAAATTTTAATTAATTGTTTAACTATATAATATTATTTATCTATAATTGAATATTTCTAACAGATATGGTTAAGATATGATACATTCTTCCTAGCTGGATGTTCATCCCACATGATAACAAATTCTAAATTAAATTATTTTTCAACAAAGTTATTGTTGATAGATTCGATCTCATAGGACAAAGTTATCTACTATAAATTATCATTTAAATTTAAATTGTTTTTAACAAATTTTTTTACTCACGTTACTAGTTTACTATAATATGGGATGTCTATTTGTGAGACTAAAACTGCATACACTAAATCTTAAAATAAGTTTTAGGCTACTTGTATGATACAAATTACTGATGGAGTTGTCACGTCCCGAGTCGACAGACCGTTCGTCATCGGTGTTATTATGCCGATTCGATCGTCCTCGCTAAGGCGTGATGCCGTACGAATCTGGAATTGCACTCGTACAAGGCAAGAACGTTACGTTGCTTTTCAAATTAATACGCCAAGTTGAAACTTCACAAATTATATCAGAATATAAGACGCAGTATAGGAAGATAGAAATTTGCTTTTCATTCATAGCTTGCAACGAAGTGCAAGTCGTAATTACATTGGATACCGTTGCGGCTACATTGATTGAAAACAGAAAGAAATACACTCGACAAGTTGCCTGAACTAACGCTTGCCGTTCCATACATTCGCCCCTTTATACATAAGTCGTCGATTGAATTGGCTTCAAAATACTTCAGCATATGAAGAGCTTCAAAACGTCTCTTCGTACTTCAGCTTCAGTTTAGTTTAGAACGTCCGCCGCACCTGGAGAAATTGGGGGATGGGATTAGCACACTTGCTAAGTGGACGAGATGAACCCACTCGTCTAATCCGACTCTGATTGTTAAGATATGCATGCTTTAGAGTTGTCTTTCTATTTAGAACTAAATGAATTCAGTTCATATCGATAGCCATCTTTGAATAATAAAGCATACAGTAAAATATAACGATTTATCGCATTTCTTACCACGGCCGTGCTCGTCCCTGCATAAAAACAGAGATAATATTTACTCCTGCATAAGACAATAGGTGAACATGCTACTATCTTATAAGCGCGGTCATTGATGTTACACATCACGTGGGACTATCTCAACGGTATTTCGGCCCGTTCAGTCTAGGTTGCAAACCTGACTGACGGGCCTGCAATGCATCAGCCGAAGCACGATTATTCATTCCTCCTAGGTCGATTCGATTCCGATGCCCCAGATACCGATTCGAGAAAAATCAACTTGTGTACAAGCTGTCCATGACCATGCCAATACGCGAACAGTTTAATATATGCAACAGTTTTGTATAGCGCGGACAGTATTGAATGACATTATCATTTTCTTCCAACTTATGCAACGATTTATTTTTTTCAAAGTCGTACTCCCGATTTAGCGTCCCGTAGGCACCAAATTGTCCGAGACATCATAACCCACGATCGGCATTTCATATTATTTTGCAGCAGTGAAATAGTCTATCTTTTTACTAGAACCTTAAATCTGGTTTATGTGAGAAACTTGCATTTTTCAAAGTAGATTACTCTAAATTGATACGGTTTTTTTTTTCGAGTTCTTGACCTTAGTGGATTGGCATGCAATTAACTTGGCATCGTTCGATTTGAATGAATTCAAGGCAAGAAATTTGATTGCGGGACAGAGTAGAAAAGAAGGGGCCGAATCACCCACCGATTACTTTGATCGTGCCGATTTTCGAAGCGCTTCGCAACGTCAAGCTTTAGTTACGCGAGCTCCTGCAATGGCACCAACACTTTGTTAAAATTCCTTCTTTTTTCTTTGCTTCAAAATTTGTAAATTGCATCCAGAAAAATGACGCGAAAGTACTTCATCAAAACCCAGCGGCAAAAGCTCCAAGAAAATCATACAGCGGTCCGGTCCCGTCGAAGGGACTCTTACATAGAGCTCACTTGCCGAGATGCAGCCCGCTGCATCTAGGACTTATTTCAGAAGTTGTTCCATTAGTTGGATCGATTCTCGTAACGTCCGTCCAAATCGATTTGATCGATGCCGTAAGGTATTATCGTTTATCAAGCTTAGCGATCGAGTCAGATGGCCATCTAAGTTCCCGGCCGATCTGACTTGGCGCAAGCATATTATGAAGTCTGTCGCCTATCAAAAGTGGGGCACTACATAATATACCACTAAGAAAAAGTTTTATTCCGAAACTTAAGAACAAGGGTCTGACCTTAATTTAGACAAACAACGCAGGGTATTTCTCTTTCATCTTCGCCTCCATTTTCCACGTCGACTCTTCAACTGAATGGTTTCGCCAAAGCACGCGGACCAAAGACATCGATCGATTTCGTAGCACCTTCTCCTTGAGGTCCAAAATTTGAATAGGCTCCTCCGAGTAAGACAAGTCAGTATGTAGCTCCAACTAATCGAAGCTAACCACATGACTTGGATCATGCACGTATTTTCGAAGTTGTAAAACGTGAAAAATATCGTACACATCAGCCAAGGCAGGAGGGAGTGCGATCCGGTATGCAACCGTTGCAACTCGCTCGATGATCTCGAAGGGGCCTACAAATCTCGGGCTCAACTTTCCTTTAACGTCGAACCACTTCACACCGTGCATGGACGTTACTTTCAGAAACACATGGTCCCCGACCAAGAATTCTAGCGGTCGTCGACGAAGATCTGCGCAGCTCTTTTGTCGACTTTGTGCGATACGGAGTCTATCTCGAATCAAGCGGACCTTTTCGATGGCTTGCTCCACCAGTTCCGGTCCAAGAACTTGTCGTTCTCCGACTTCGTCCCAGCATATTGGCGAACGAAACTTCCTCCCGTAGAGAGCTTCATATAGAGCCATCTGAATGCTCGACTGATAACTGTTGTTATACGCAAACTCTACAAGCGGTAAATGCGTATCCCAACTAGTCTTTAGGTCGATCGTACACAGACGCAACATATCTTCTAAGATTTGATTTATCCTCTCCTTCTGACCATCTATTTGGGGATGGTACGCAGAACTAAAGTTTAGTTTGGTCCCCATCGTCGCTTGTAGGCTCGTCCAGAAATGCGATAGGAATCGCTCGTCTCTGTCCGAAATTATTGAGGCCGGTACCCCGTACAATCGAACAATCTAGTCGATGTAGATTTGTGCTAACCGATCGACGTTCCATCCTAGTTTAATTATGATAAAGTGAGCCGACTTGGTCAATCTATCAACAATGACCCAAATCGCATCATTCCCTCGCGGCGTCTTCGAAAATCCTACAATTAAATCTATCGAGATGTTGTCCCACTTCCACTTAGGAACAACGAGGTTCTGCAGCTCTCCTCCTGGCCTTTGGTGTTTCGCCTTCACTTGCTGACACGCCATGCACTGTGACACGAATGTAGCCACGTCTTTCTTCATGTCGTGCCACCAAAAGTTTGTGCATAAGTCCTTGTACATCTTGGTGCTTCCAGGATGTAACAAGTACTTCGCATAGTGTGTGCCTCTGCCAGAATTTGTTTTCTGAGTTCGGCAGTTTCAGGAATGCAGAGCCTTCCCTTTAGTCGTATCGTCCCGTCTCTGTCTTCTGCGAAGTCAGTCGTCCTTTATGTTGAAATCAGCTCGCGCATCTTCTTCAGGAATGAGTCATCCTTCTGTGCGGTCTGTATCTTGCTAAGCAGGCTCGATCCTAACTTCAACTGAGCTAGGTGCAGGTGTCGATACTCAATTCTGAGTTCGATATCCATCGCTTCAAGGTCTCGCCGTATCTTCTTATTTATGGCTAGTGTTCCCATAAACATTCTGCTAAGCGCGTCGGCTACCACGTTTCCTTTGCCCGGCATATACTCGATCGTTAGCTCGTAATCTTTTATGAGTTCGAGCCAACGTCGCTGTTGTAGGTTGAGTTCGTTACGTAAACAAGTATTTTAGGCTTTTATGATCTGTGTAGATTCTGCAAGCCACACCATAATGGCTAAAGCAAAGGCACAGGCTTCGGCACGAGATGTGTTATCGTATTTGAGTCGTCAACACAAGTTTGGGATTGAGTTTCGATTTTAAGTCAGGAAGGTTCGTAAGAAAAAGTTTGGTTAAAGTCGTGTTGAGTTGGGAGACACGGCCTCGACGTTCAAGTACGAACAGAGTTATGGCACAACCATGTTGTTGCATCTCAAAGTATGAGTAAAAAGGCAAGCATGAGTCAATAAGTTATATTGTTGGCATGAGAATGGTTTAGAAGCAAAAGGACAAGTAAGTTATCGGTACGAGGCACGATGATGGTCTAGAGACACAAAATAGGCCAGAAGTCTATGTCTTAAAATCGATCCTAAGAAAAGATTAGAAACACAATCAAAGGGATATGTTGTACAAACTAAATGAACGTGCTGGTTTTATATGGATGGACGAGAAGCTCACACCACCGGTACGGTTGTACACTGACACCCACATAATGTTTATATGCAGGCACATGTAGAAGACCGTTTGGCGCGGAGCTCGCTTGGATGCATCGAGGCACGGAGTTCTTTGACGTTTCGAAGCGTGCGGCTGCATGGAGTCTGGACTTATACGGGACATAATATATGGACATCGCCTTCTAAAGCATCTACAAAGGGCAAGCCTTGAACATTTGTATTGAGAGATAAGAGAGAGCTGAGTGATTGTACTTTGAAAGAAAGTGAGCTTGAGCGACTTGTAATCTTGACTTCGCGCACCCTTGTAAAATCTTATGTTCATTATCAATAAAAGACTGCGATTTTATTTGAATACTTGTAATCTTGACTTCGCACCATAAAATCTTATTCAATGCTTCTGTTCGGGACTTCTGTGCGACGATCCCATCGCAAGCTGCTGTAATCGGCCGTTATGGAACCCGCTTACGCGAGCGCAACCTAGGCTCACGCGGCATCACACCCTAGCAAGGACGAACGGTTCTACAGAACCGGGACGTGACAGGTCCAAGCCCGATTTGGCCATTTTTTTTACCGTTTGGAGGCCAAAAAGACCCTATTACCCCCATTTTAGTTACTATTTTTAGACCATTTAAAGGGTATTTTGACATTTAGCTAAAATGACCAAAAATATCCTTATAACAACTCTTTTTGGGAGTAAAATAGGTCATTGTGTACCCAAAAAATCTATAAATAGGCTATAAATCTTCAAAATTAATCACACGAAAAATTTCCTTCCTCTTACAATTTTTCCAAGTAACCTAGTGTAAAGAGACGATTTATATCATGGATAATGATTAACTACCACAACAATTACAGATCAGCAACAATAAGATCAGCAACTGCAACCTGCACTGCAACCTCAACACGCACCGCAACAAGGGCTTGAATCAGGATCAAAAATTTGGTATCATTTTAGCGAGTTTACAATGAACGTACAAGTGGTGATACTGAAAGAAGATACCCCACTAAAGTTCTTGTTCAATGTTTGCATTGTAGAAAACGATCAAAATGGGACCCTAGCTACGGTACAGGAAAGCTACGTAGACATTTAAAATCATATATCGACATATAGTAATCTTGTATGAGTCATTAATTGCAGTTTATGTACTAGTAATCTTGTATTAGTCATTAACTTTCAAATTATGCAAATCTTGTATTAGTCATTAAGTTCATGTTTCATTTAGCAAGTTAATTGTAGAAATTTTCTAAATATATTATACATGTACATGTTTTTTTATAGAAATTTTCTAAACATTAATAAAAACATTTTTAAATTATACTAATTTAAATTGTAGTAATTTTTATTTCTTAAATTTTATTACATTTTTTAGTCTTATTATACTACTTTAGTTTTTTAAAATTATACGTCTTTTATTTATTTTTTTAGAAAATTCGTTTTTTATAGAAAAAAAATTTCAATTTTTTTTTCATTTTTTTTCAATTTTTTTTTTCTTTTTTTAA
Source organism: Iris pallida (assembly GCA_029216955.1). Taxonomy (NCBI): domain Eukaryota; kingdom Viridiplantae; phylum Streptophyta; class Magnoliopsida; order Asparagales; family Iridaceae; genus Iris; species Iris pallida. The sequence goes on from JANAVB010007399.1 coordinate 41,022,702, forward strand.
TAACATATAAAAAAATTTGGTTTTATAACCCAAACCGGACCGGCCAGTCCAATCCTGAACCGGCCTGGACCAAGTCCTGTTCAGCTCGGCCCGCTGTAAGCCCGGCCGTGGGTTCGGGCTGGGTTCGGGTTCGCTGATCCGGACCGGTCCGTCTCCCAAACTGGGCTGAGTCCGACCCGGTCCATGCCCGGTCAAACTCGATCAAAATCGGATCCGGGTCGGCTCAGCCCGGCCCAATTGGCACCATGAATTTTGGGTTTCTTTCGGACTCTGCTTCTTCGATTAAATGGATCGATTTCACTGAGCTGCTGTTATTGTGCCCATTTATTTTCACTCTTACAATTGTGGTTTCTAGAGGAATAATACAATTAATTCGATTATGGTTTTTATCCCAAATTAAGCTCTAGTTGATGAGCTGTGGCTTCCAATAAATAAATGGGGGTGTCCAATTCATCGGAGAGAAGATCGAGTCCACATTATATTATTATAAGGCGGCAGTCGATGGCTTTGAGTAGGGAAAATAATGAATATGGAAGTTATAAAATAATGTATATCACTATTCCTCAAACTTTCTATTCTCAAGAAAACAATGACAACCTGGTTAAAGACATTTTATAGAGCCTTTTATTTTCTTTTGCTAGTTATATATGCCATTAATTAATTAAAAAAAATCGAAGGATACCCATCTTTGAATATGGACGTAGTCAAATTAATGAAGCACGTAGATTCTTATGTGCTTTGCTTTGCTTTGTTTTATACTTTCCTCTTACGGATTTCAGGACCAAATCAAATCCAAGTGTGATACTAGAAAAAGCTTGTGAGCTGTCATATTCCTCTATCTTCAGTTTGATGTGTATGTTAGATTCTGTACCACCGTTGCGAGAACTTGAATTGTGTATATGTATTTTTATTTCGTGTTGGTAGTTTAGGTTAACTATCCATATATTTTACACTTATTATATAAATTACTCCAACTTTTTTTTTTTTTTAAAGAAGCGGAATTGTTTATTGCTCATGATGGAACTGGAATGGTAGGAACTACAAGAGAGTCATCAGCAAGTAGCTGGAAAATACATTCCGGAAGGGATAAGAATTCAGAGTTGAGGTTGTTGTGCAGCGACAGTTTGGCCATGGCATGGGCTACCTTATTTTCTGATCTTCGAGTGAATTGGAATGTTGGAGGAAAGGTGTCCCGGATGTCAGCTTAATTGGCTAGTCGAATCGCGTCAGCCATCCAAGGGATCAAGTTGTCGTTGCCTTTGAGTATCCAAGTCATGGCAGTGGAGGAAGAGGTGATTTGCATCTTCATGGTGGAATAGGCAGAATGGACACAATGGATTGGAGTGCGGGATTCGCTTATGGATTGAGGAAGCCAAAGGGAGGGCGTTGTTCAGGAGCCTCTAGGCAAAGTATAGGATCTGCGGCGAGATGTCTTTCATCTTCCATAAGTGTTTCCAGATTCTCGGATCAATAGAGTTGGAAGACCCAGATGCAGCACTGCGACGAATGTTTTCGTATAAGGATTTTGAAGTAAATCTCCCAGACTTGGTAGGCGTCCATATAAGTTCATCTGGATCGAGCTTGATGTCTGTGATAGCCTTAACCTCCGGGGGCGAGAACAAGGAGTTTAGGAGAGGTGTGTTCCACGTTAACGAGTTTTGATCAATTAAGTCACGAACTACCATCGGCCCGCCTATGCGAGAACGAAGCGGGAAGACACGGCAACCCGGTATAGTAGGCACCCAGGGTTTACTGATATCCACTCTCCCGCTTTTGATGCGCCAGCATAGGCTCCCCTCCATGTGACTGTGAATGTCAAACAAGCTCTCCCATGTTGGTGACATCCGCTTGCGCTTTGTAGCATTCCAAATGGACTTATTTTGTATGTATACCCCTCGAAGAAGACGGACCCACAGCAGTATTGGTCTAGTAATGAACATCCATAGAGTTTCCCTACGAGACCCATCCTGGCTTCCTGAATCCCAGCCCTCCCTCTCTCTTCGGAATGGTGAACTTGCGCCAGGCTAGAAAATGTAAGTGCTTCTCTGAGTTCTCATGTCCCCACCAGAAGGAGCGGTGTAGGGCTTCCATTTTGTTAGTGATGCCCTTGGGAAGCATGTAGGTCGACATGAAATAAACCGGGTTCGAGCCCAAAGTTGAGGCAATGAGGGTTGATCTCCCCGCGTGGGAGAGTTGCCTCGTCTTCCAGCCTTTTAAACGCAATCTGCATTTGTCCAGGAGGAAATTGAACGTAGAGAGCCTCTTTTTCGGAAGTAGAAGGGGATGACTAAGATATCTGTCATCATTGCACATGGGTGATAGCTGGAGTATGGCTGCTATTGAAGCTTGATCTTGTTCTCCGACGTGCGTGCTGAATAGAATGCTTGACTTGCTGAAATTAATCTATTGTCCAGACCATGATTCGAATAGTTTGAGAATGTCCAGGGCCGCCTTTAATGATGCGGTAGTCGCTAGTCCAAAGACAAGGAGATCGTCGACGAACAGGAGATGGGAGATGGATGGAGAGAAGCGGTTGATCCGAACGCCGCGAAATAGGTCCTCCTGATCAAATCTATAGAATAGTCTCGATAATACTTCTGCACATAGAAAAAGATATACGGGGACATAGGGCATCCCTGCCGGATCCCTTTTTTTTTGGCGTGAAAAAGCCCTCCGGTGACCCATTGATGATAATGGAGAATGAAGTCATGGTGATACATTCCATGACAAGATTGTTTGAGCGACCTCTGATCCCCATTCCCTGTAAGGTGCTTCTGATGAATCCCCAGCTTAATCTTTCATAACCTTTAGTCATATCAACTTTGAGTGCATATGAGTTTTTCTTCGTTGGAAGTACTTCATAGCATGGAACAACTCTTGGACTATGATAAGATTGTCTATGATCAGTCTTCTCGGTACAAAAGCGTTCTGATAAGGGGATATTAGTTTGTTCATGAGAGGTCGAAGCCGACCAGTTAGGGTTTTGGATATTACCTTGTAAGCAACATTGCATAAAGTAATTGGACAAAAATCAACCGGAGCGGCTGGATGTTGCTTCTTTGGGATGAGGGCGATATGCGTGTGGTTGAGGGATGGCCCGAGCCGCTTGGTGGAGAAGAATCTCTGATCCGTGGCAATAAGATCGTTCCCACAATGTGCCAGTACTTCTGATAGAAAATAGCCGACATACCATCTGGCCTAGGCGCCTTGAGAGGCCCCATGGATCTGATAGTGTTCTCAATTTCGTCAGGGTTTGGAACTTGCCCAAGTATTGCGTTCTCCTCCTCCGTGATTTGGTTGTTGGATATGGAGAAGTTAGGGTCCATGGGGGTGGATTCATCAGATCCGAAGAGAGAGGAGAAGTGTTGGACGATTGTGAGACCCGTCTCACTGTATCGGTATTTTATACGGATACGTGTTTATTTGAGCCGTATTTCGTATTTATCGATTTGCGTGATATTCTAAAATTTTCCTAAGTGTAGGATTTCATGACTTGGTTTAACTTGGATTTGGTTTTATTTGGTTCGGTTCCACTTGGACTTGGTTTGGTTTAGTTTTGATCTTTATGAGATGAGGTGTATGGTTTAGATTGAGTGGAGAGGAATGAATGGTGGAGATCACTTGAGCTTGTTATATAAGCCACTCTTTCTCTCTCCCTCCTCATTCACCCTCATTCATTTCTTTCCACCAGATCCCTAGCCATTAGAGAGAGGCAAGTACACCTTGCCGAATGTTGGACGATCTTAATTTCGTTTGTTCCATTCTCTTCCTTGTTATATTCTAAGCTTGTTTAGAACTTGGAGTTTTCCACTTTGATGGTTCGATTGTTGTAGATCTAGCTTTGAAGTAATTTTAGTTTTCATGGGTTTTGATCTATTTAATCTTGTTATTTCCGAGTTTTGATGGTTCTAGGTTGTAGAGCATTTCATTCTGCCCCGTTTTGACCTATGGAAGTTCGGATTTGGACTCTGGATGAAGGTTCATGGAGCTTGGGAGCCATGGCTTGAAGAGTTCTCCTCTTCGGAAGAATGGAGAAGAAGAACTGTTCACAGCCGCATGAACTTAGCCGCATAGTCTTTATGCGGCAAGTTTCCTTACCCAGCCGCATAAGCCTTGCTGCACTGTTTAGTCGCATGGCCTATGGCGCAGGGACTAACTCCTCAGCCGCATGAAGGTTTAATCCTCGGCCGCATGAACTTTCAATCCCAGCCGCATGACTTAGGACCATTATTTTAGCCGCATGGACTTGATTGGTTATTTTAGCCGTACGAACCCTTGATTGAATCCTAGCCGCATGAAGACCCGCCCATTTCCAGCCGTATTGGACTGAGCCGCATATGCGTCCGTCATTCCCTAGCCGCATGAACTTGCTTCCTCCCAGCCGCATGAAGCCCACTCTTCCGCTGGCCGCATGAGGCCCAACATCTTGGAGCCGCATGCGCCCTCGTCCCCCTGGCCGCATGCCCCCCTTCCCACTGGCCGCATGGGGATTGGCTTCCTGACCGCATGCGTCCTTGCACTTCCAGCCGCATGCGCCCCCTTGTCTTGGCCGCATGGGATCCAGTGACCCTGGCCGCATGCGCTCTTCTAATTGGGCCGCATGTGTCTTACCCTTTCCTGACCGCATATGCCGAGCCGCATGGCTCTTTCATAAGCTCGTATTTTATGAATGTTTTAATTATTATTATGCCCATGCCATGTAACTCTCAGTATAACTTGAGTCTCCTGATTGAATGCTTGCACTATACTGTCCGGCACATGTACCCTAAATATGACAGTAACCCGTAGTGGTGCACTCCTGATTAATGACCTGACATGACCTGATGGTGGCCCACCGTGGCGCACTCTTGACCAGTAAACTTGACATGATAATGACATGATAGTGGCCCTCCGTGGCGCACTCTTGACATGATATTCCTTGTAGTGCTATTGCGACGGCTAACACGACTTGTCAAGATTAAATAACTTGGACACCGTGGGTGATTGTGTTTGTACAAATGAACCCGTCTTGTCTTACATCATGTCTAGGACATGAATCCCTGGTTTCCCACGGTCAGGGAATTCATACTGAATATGGCTAGAATTAATGACTAGATTGATCAAGTAGTTCATGGAGAGACTTTTCCAGTTACCTGTTGCCCCTTTGATCCCGGTCTTATATATTTATATACATGGGATTTGTTGCTATCCGTCGAGATAAGCGTACTTCCAGCCCGTCGTCGAGCGTGGTACCTTAGGACACATGTATCTTACTACAGTGTGTCTGCTATATCATGCTATCTTTTTCTTTTCTTGCTGGGGTCACTCAGGTAGTAACAAGCAGGTAACTGGACTTGGAAGAATCTCATTGCATCTTGCTAGTAACTAGGATTGTGATAACCCTAGTTAGTTAATGTAGAAAGCCGTAGGCAATGATTGGCCGTGATTGCTTGGATGGAGTCTAGTCCAGTATAGTATTGTCTAGAAGTGATTGATTGAAAGATTGTACCAGAATGATTGAATGATTGACACTCCAGATTGTTACTATAATAATTGTACTCTATTATCACTCTAGCGTATTGTACTCTTCATTGTCACTTTTATTATTGTGCTCTCTCCTTCATTGTCACTTTTATCATTGTGCTCTCTCCTTTTCACTTTAATGATTGTCACCTTTAGCAATAAATGATCAGAGACCAAGTTCTGTTCAGGTGAAGGGTTACAATCTCGGTCCTTGTTTGGTTTAAGGATTGTAACCTGGCTTCCGGAATAGTGCCTTCGTCCTCTCTTCGTATATTGCCTAGCTCTATTTATTTAACATATTCTCCAGTTTACTTTATGTCAAATGATGATTTACTTACCGTCTTCCTATGATCGGGATGAGTGCATTGGTACTGTACGAATCTCGATCCTCCCTTACTTATTGCTTTCTCTTCCTGTGAATTGCTAATGATTGTTGGTTTTAAGTTCATAGTTCGGCCTCCTTTGTGGTACTTGCTATTTGGGGTCTGACCCCACTGGTTTTGCATGGCCAGATTCTAATAGAAGAGCCCGAAGGATCTACCGCACCATCTACTCGACGGTGACCAGCCGGAGCACCAGAGTGCATCAGTGGATTTCTTCTTCATTCTCCCACTGATATGTAAATTCTCCTCTTGTAACGTTTAGCCCCGAGCACGTGTTTAGCTCGTGTTTTGGTATTTTTCTTGATATTGTAGCCTACGGGAATAAACATGATATGTGTATTCTAGACTATAGCTAGTCCTTATCATGTATGACTAATACTCTAGCTAGTCCTCAGTTCTGTGGTACTGGCTTCATGATCAGTCATGTATATATGGTTCGGGACGTCTTACTATTGTATGTATGATGATCGTACTCATTGCTCTTATATAATTGCCTGTGATTGAGATACCTAGGATTGTTAAACCATAGGATTGACTGATGGCTTGTAGAGTAACCCCCATGTCTTGACAGCTTATACGTGATTTCAGAGTATTAACGTACTTTAGGATTGCGTAGCTGGCTATGTCTGCCCCCGCTCTCCGGTATTTCGGTTCTGGGGCGTGACATGGTTTTAGTGGTGGCCCATGCAGGTTTCGATTTTCAGATTTGTGGGAGTTACCATGTTTAGATATCTCAATCACGATTATCCTTATTGATCTCCTTCGGATTATTCTCTACCTCTGATACTTGACTTGATATCTGTTTTGATCATTGATCATTCCTATTCCCATGATTTGATCTTATGTCCTTCAACCTTCAAGGGCACTGTTCTTGATCCTTCTGATTATCTTGTTCGTGTTTTGCTGAGGGCAGCTCAGCATTCTTCAGCCAGGCCAGTTATGGAGGATCAGTCTCAGCATGCAAGCAGAGATGTCAGTCCATCCCAATCAGCCAGTCACTTCTGTCTTCGTATCTTGAGACAGGTGATAAAGTTCATGCATCTGTTTCAACTACGATGACACGTCCTGGATAGAGTCATATTTTGAACTAAGTTATTGGTACCGACTTACCTTGAGGCTTGACTTTTATCCATTTTTGGGAGTCAGCTTAGGCCAGCGAGGACGTTGGTTTCTACACAACTGTCTCAGGAGACATATTGATCCATATGCCTCCAGCCCTTCTTGATCATGCTTGTATCTGTTCTTGTGTATTTATTTACCGCTTACTTATTTATTTACATTACTGATTGTTTTATTTTACTTATATTCCATGCTTGATTTATTGAGATTGTTGAGTTTTCTGGAGCTTTTGTTTTGTTATCTTACTCGACTAGCCTCAGGAAATTCCGAGGACAGAATTTTTCTAAGGTGTGGAGAGTTGTGAGACCCGTCTCACTGTATCGGTATTTTATACGGATACGTATTTATTTGAGCCGTATTTCGTATTTATCGATTTGCGTGATATTCTAAAATTTTCCTAAGTGTAGGATTTCATGACTTGGTTTAACTTGGATTTGGTTTTATTTGGTTCAGTTCCACTTGGACTTGGTTTGGTTTAGTTTGGATCTTTATGAGATGAGGTGTATGGTTTAGATTGAGTGGAGAGGAATGAATGGTGGAGATCACTTGAGCTTGTTATATAAGCCACTCTTTCTCTCTCCCTCCTCATTCACCCTCATTCATTTCTTTCCACCAGAACCCTAGCCATTAGAGAGAGGAAAGTACACCTTGCCGAATGTTAGACGATCTTAATTTCGTTTGTTCCATTCTCTTCCTTGTTATATTCTAAGCTTGTTTAGAACTTGGAGTTTTCCATTTTGATGGTTCGATTGTTGTAGATCTAGCTTTGAAGTAATTTTAGTTTTTATGGGTTTTGATCTATTTAATCTTGTTATTTCCGAGTTTTGATGGTTCTAGGTTGTAGAGCATTTCATTCTGCCCCGTTTTGACCTATGGAAGTTCGGATTTGGACTCTGGATGAAGGTTCATGGAGCTTGGGAGCCATGGCTTGAAGAGTTCTCCTCTTCGGAAGAATGGAGAAGAAGAACTGTTCACAGCCGCATGAACTTAGCCATATAGTCTTTATACGGCAAGTTTTCTTACCCAGCCGCATAAGCCTTGCTGCACTGTTTAGTCGCATGGCCTATGGCGCAGGGACTAACTCGTCAGCCGCATGAAGGTTTAATCCTCGGCCGCATGAACTTTCAATCCCAGCCGCATGACTTAGGACCATTATTTTAGCCGCATGTGACTTAACTCGGGCCGCATGGACTTGATTGGTTATTTTAGCCGCATGAACCCTTGATTGAATCCTAGCAGCATGAAGACCCGCCCATTTCCAGCCGCATTGGACTGAGCCGCATATGCGCCCGTCATTCCCTAGCCGCATGAACTTGCTTCCTCCCAGCCGTATGAAGCCAACTCTTTCGCTGGCCGCATGAGGCCCAACATCTTGGAGCCGCATGCGCCCTCGTCCCCTTGGCCGCATGCCCCCCTTCCCACTGGCCGCATGGGGATTGGCTTCCTGACCGCATGCACCCTTGCACTTCCAGCCGCATGCGCCCCCCTTGTCTTGGCCGCATGGGATCCAGTGACCCTGGCCGCATGTGCTCTCCTAATTGGGCAGCATGTGTCATACCCTTTCCTGACCGCATATGCCGAGCCGCATGGCTCTTTCATAAGCTCGTATTTTATGAATGTTTTTATTATTATTATGCCCATGCCATGTAACTCTCAGTATAACTTGAGTCTCCTGATTGAATGCTTGCACTATACTGTCCGGCACATGTATCCTAAACACGACAGTGACCCATAGTGGTACACTCCTGATTAATGACCTGACATGACCTGATGGTGGCCCGCCGTGGCGCAATCTTGACCAGTAAACTTGACATGATAATGACATGATAGTGGCCCGCCGTGGCGCACTCTTGACATGATAAACCTGACATGATATTCCTTGTAGTGCTGTTGCGACGGCTAACACGACTTGTCAAGATTAAATAACTTGGACACCGTGGGTGAACGTGTTTGTACAAATGAACCCGTCTTGTCTTGCATCATGTCTAGGACATGAATCCCTGGTTTTCCACGGTCAGGGAATTCATACTGAATATGGCTAGAATTAATGACTAGATTGATCAAGTAGTTCATGGAGAGACTTTTCCAGATACCTGTTGCCCCTTTGATCCCGGCCTTATATATTTATATACATGGGATTTGTTGCTATCCGTCGAGATGAGCGCACTTCCAGCCCGCCGTCGAGCGTGGTACCTTAGGACACATGTATCTTACTACAGTGTGTCTGCTATATCATGCTATCTTTTCTTTTTCTTGCTGGGGTCACTCAGGTAGTAACAAGCAGGTAACTGGACTTGGAAGAATCTCATTGCATCTTGCTAGTAACTAGGATTGTTATAACCCTAGTTAGTTAATGTAGAAAGCCGTAGGCAATGATTGGCCGTGATTGCTTGGATGGAGTCTAGTCCAGTATAGTATTGTCTAGAAGTGATTGATTGAAAGATTGTACCAGAATGATTGTATGATTGACACTCCAGATTGTTACTCTAATGATTGTACCCTATTGTCACTCTAGCGTATTGTACTCTTCATTGTCACTTTTATCATTGTGCTCTCTCCTTTTCACTTCAATGATTGTCACCTTTAGCAATAAATGATCAGAGACCAAGTTCTGTTCAGGTGAAGGGTTACAATCTCGGTCCTTGTTTGGTTTAAGGATTGTAACCTGGCTTCCGGAACAGTGCCTTCGTCCTCTCTTCATATATTGCCTAGCTCTATTTATTTAACATATTCTCCAGTTTACTTTATGTCAAATGATGATTTACTTACCGTCTTCCTATGATCGGGATGAGTGCATTGGTACTGCACGAATCTCGATCCTCCCTTACTTATTGCTTTCTTTTCCTGTGAATTGCTAATGATTGCTGGTTTTAAGTTCATAGTTCGGCCTCCTTTGTGGTACTTGCTATTTGGGGTCTGACCCCACTGGTTTTGCATGGCCAGGTTCTAATAGGAGAGCCCAAAGGATCTACCGCACCATCTACTCGACGGTGACCAGCCGGAGCACCAGAGTGCCTCAGTGGGTTTCTTCTTCATTCTTCCACTAATATGTAAATTCTCCTCTTGTAACGTTTAGCCCCGAGCACGTGTTTAGCTCTTGTTTTGGTATTTTTCTTGATATTGTAGCCTACGGGCATAAACATGATATGTGTATTCTAGACTATAGCTAGTCCTTATCATGTATGACTAATACTCTAGCTAGTCCTCAGTTCTGTGGTACTGGCTTCATGATCAGTCATGTATATATATGGTTCGGGACGCCTTACTATTGTATGTATAATGATCGTACTCCTTGCTCTTGTATAATTGCCTGTGATTGAGATACCTAGGATTGTTAAACCATAGGATTGACTGATGGCTTGTAGAGTAACCCCCATGTCTTGACAGCTTATACGTGATTTCAGAGTATTAACGTACTTTGGGATTGCGTAGCTGGCTATGTCTGCCCCCGCTCTCCGGTATTCCGGTTCTGGGGCGTGACAACGATGGTGGAGGTGATGAGTTCTCTGTACGAAGTCCAATTGTCGTCGGGTTGGAGTGCACGGATTTGATTCTTCCTCCTTCGAGCCGTAGCTTTGACGTGAAAATATTTTGAGTTCTTATCGCCGCCATTGATCCATTGTTATTTTGCACGTTGATTCCTATAAGCCTCGTTGATGAGAAGGAGGTCATTGAGTTCGGAGCAGATGGACTTTTCATGCTCTAATAAAGTCAACGAAGTGCTACCAAATTGGATCTGAGATAGTTGTCTCTGGAGGTTGGTAATACGTGTTTTGATGTTGCCGAAGGTGGATCTACTCCATTTGTGCAGGTAGCTCAGGTTGGCCTGCAAGTGTTGGAAGAAAGTTTGATTTGATACCTGCTTTGTCGACTGCCATGAGGTCATTACAACTTCTGGGAATGATGCGTCTGTCATCCAGTAAGCTTCGAACCTAGGGGGAGTCTCTTCTGCTGTATTCGATTGTCAGTGTTGAGGAGAATGGGAGCATGGTCACTGTTGAATCAGAGAAGAATGGAGACTGTAGCGTGGGGAAAGCCACTACACCAAGCTGAATCCGCCATAGCCCTATCGAGTCGCTCCTTGATGTGGTCCATTGGATTACGTCTGTTAGACCAGGTGTATGCTGGCCCAATGCAACTCAGGTCTAAGAGACCACAATTGCTAATCATCCTGTTGAAAGGATCGGCAGTACAGTGATTGAAGCCCCTGCCACCAGATTTCTCATTGGCCCCGCATATGGCGTTGAAATTGCCAATACAACACCAAGGTCCAGGAAGTGTCCTGGAGAGTGTTTCTACAGACTGTCATACCATCCTGCGTTCCTTATGTCGTGAGCATCCGTAGACGCAGAGCAGGTGCCATGGAGGGTTAATCTCAGTTTGTTGGATGGAGAAAAGGATGAGGTTGGTTTGTGATGATACTACAGAGGCATTTATGGAGTCATCCTAGCCCATCCAGAGGCCGTCCGATAAGTCGTACGGCGGTACTCAGTGGACATTAGGATATCCAAGATTGGGAAGGATGCGAGCAGTGTGCGACGGGTCGGAGATTGTCTCAGAGATGAAGAAGATGGTGGGGTGGGTGGCGGTGAGAAATGAGCAGAGGGTGCGAACTGTCGGGGCATTCCTCGCACCCTGACAGTTCCACGTAAGGACTAACATGAGTCGTGCGGCTGTTCAGGTCAGCTGCCACGACCATATCAGTAGGGTTGTCTGCAGGGGAGTTGTTGGATACTTTTTTGAGTGGGCGATCATCGGTGAGGAGGGGTCTCGTGTGCTTCCTCGCACATGGCAAAGTGGAATTGGAACCTGTGGTGAGTAACCCAGAGATACGTACTCGTCGCTTCCAGGACTCCTGATGGAGTGCAGCCTTTCGAATGACAGAGTGTAACACCCAATTTTTCAAATGAGGGTAATTTTGAAATTTTGTAATTATAATTATTATTTATTGATAATTATTTTATATTATGATTTTTGGTAATTTTTAATCATTTTAAAACTATTTAAAATTATGACTTGTGATTTTGACATTTTACTATTGTTTGGTTTTAATTTCGAGGAATTTGTCATCTCCAGTTTTCAGAAACATGGGTATTTTTGTCATTTTATATTTTTGAATATTTTTAAAATTTATTTTATTATTTATGATATTATTTTGGGGTTGAAATTTATTTTATTATTTATGATATTGTTTTGGGGTTATTTGAGTCGGGTTCGAATTTCAGCTCAATCCGACTTGAAACGGGGACCCGGAGAAAGTGTTGACTTTAGTGGACCCACACATTAGTTAGCCATGGCCCACATGATAGAAATATTTTAGTTAGAGGTTAGACTAATTATTATGGATAAGGTTAGTGTGATTAGAGACTTTAGAATGACTAATTTAGCCCCAACCAATTAGCCCTTTCCTAATACTAATAGAATAGGTTAGTGGGGGCATTTTGGACCTTACCATAATAGGACAAATAGTCCCATATGGCCAGCCACTTTGGGAGAGGATAGGCTCAAGTTCATTTCATTATTCTCATCCACACACTCTCTCTTGTTCTTCCCCAAATTCCTAGAGAGCAATTCCTAGCAATTTCTCCACCAAATCCTTCCATTTTGCCACCAAATCTTCTTCTTTCCTTCTCCATTCGCCAAGGAGGAAGCTATCCAAGTTTGGGAGGATTCGGAGCTCGTTCGTGTCCTTTTGGAATCTCTACGTGTCGGTGTCGTTCCGAGAAGTCTTTTCTTCGATTCGATCTACCGGGAGGTATAAATCCCTTCTCCTTCTCATTTCCTCATACAAATAGGTCTATTTTGAACCCATAGAAATGACCCCCATGGTTGTATCTCCATTTGTGTCCATTTCGTGTCCATTTGGAGGTCATAGGAGTGTCCTTTGTGTTGTGGTTGTGTCCATATGGGAAAATCCCAAATTTGGACACACTATGTGTTGTTGTTATGTATGAATGAATTATTACATGTTTAATCTCATATTTTTGTATTGGAGATGTGTTCTATAGTGTCTCATATATATATATATTAGTGTAGAGAGTGAGTTCTTGATATATTATGTTATATACTTGTGTTCTTTTGTCTCAAACTACCCAAATTCGTCATAATTTTTATCCACGTTTTTAGTAGCAATAGCAACTTAGAAATGTCATAACTTTTAGCTTAAAACTCTGATTTATATCCTATTTTTTTAAAAAAACCGTATCGAAGTTAGCTTTCCAAATATATATTTTAATAAGCCAAATTCGTTTTAAAACTTTCTGTAGAATTGTTTGAGTGTCAGCTGTACGAAAAACGAACGCGTTTCGGTGTTTTTGCGATTCCGGGAGCTTTCGGACACGAAAATGCGATCCGTTTGAAGTTTCGGAAAGCTAACACGAAGAGCTATAACATACTTTAATCCTAGAATTTAGTGAATGCCCAATTGGTACAGTATTGGTTTTAAGTAAAAGAGTGACTATACGATACATGCATTTTGTGTAACCTATGACCCTATGTAGTATGGATATTAAATGAATATAGAGTATGTAATGCATGATATGTTAGATGAATGAAATAATATATATATAATATATATCCTTTTTACATTAATGTATATATGGTTGAATGCAAGCATGTAGGAATGCAATTAATGTAATATATGTAAGCAATGCATAAATGCATGAATGAAAGAATGATATACAATGCATGCATGAAAGTATATAATGAATGCTAGATATAAATACAAGGTATATATGTAATGTTAGATATGAATGCATAATGTATAAATATTGTAAATGCAATATCAGATTTTATATGTAGACATAGAACCAATGCATAGCTGATATTTAGATTGAATGTTAGTTCATTTTAGGTTGTTCGAACACTGAACTGTCCATGTAAGCATATATACCTTCCTTTTTCTATTGCTAAGCCAATTTCAGTTTTCAATATAGTGGAATGTCTATGAATGTAATGTTAACCTTCAACCCCTTAATTCGAAATGTTAGTTAATTTCAGTATTAGACAATGTATGAGCTGTATGCATATGGGATATTGGCTTAATGGCAGATTTCAGATAACATGGTTCATTTTATGTGGTTAGTTACACCAGTTTATGGGATAGCTCACTTTAGTTTATATGTAAATGTGGAACTAAACTGAGAATGAACTTCACCCTCTACACAAGGACACCCCACTCTATATCAACCACCATGCCATGTAACCCTTCTCTAAATGATTGCTATAATATATATAGATTTATGTAAAGTATAGATGCATGTTAGTTATAACTTAAATAGTCTCTACTCTAATGTATATAGATGTATACTTGTAGCCATGCATGTTAAGTATAATACATATGTAATGTAGATGGGTTAGCTTTGTGCCATGTGTAGTGTAAACTCATAACTAGTGTTGATTCTTTCTTCATGTACACATCCATGTTCACACACACATAGCTTACATGTTAGTTCATTTCTCTCTTTATATATATATATATATAATATTGAATATGCATGAATAGGATGTGCCTTGATGTGTGGCTTGTGTTTAGCTTGTATAGCCTTGTGATTGGTGTGTGATTGCTAGACTAGGCTTGGTTAGGCCTAGTGAGACTTATTAGACTTGTTGGGCTAGGACTTGACCTAGTTGACCTAGTTTGACTAGTCTAGTTGACTAGAGTTGACCGAGAGTTGACTTTGGTCTAGTTTGACCTAGACAGCATGCAGATGCATTGTACATTTCATATATCATCCCCTGTATACATCTTGACTTGTGTTGCTCTAACTAGGAGTCAGGTATCTCATCTCGGACAGTACATTTACTTCAGACATTCAGATACGAGGCGAGTACATTCTCTGACCGTTTCATACTTGTCTGGATTTATATTCTTGCTCTAGATTACTGTACTCGATGCTGACACGTTGTTATTACGGATTAGTACTATACGGATCTTCTTTTGGGATGTTATCCCCTTGTATTCACTAGATACATATTGTGATGTGCGTTTCACTTCCATATTGTATTTATTGAATACCTATATCCTTGTACACTCATTGTGCATATTGTACTCTCATTATCACATGAGTCCCAAGTATAGACCATTGTACACTATTGTATAACATTGTACAACCATTGTATAATATTGTACATCTATTGTATAATATTGTACATCCATTGTATAACATTGTACATCTATTGTATAATATTGTACATCCATTATATAACATTGTACACTATTGTGCAAGATAACGTAACTAGAGTGGATCCTTGTGTACTGATTGGGGAGGGGGAGTAGAATTGGTTATGTACTCAAATCCTATTGTACAACATTGTATAACTATTGTATATGTCTATTGTACACCCACGTACAATGGAGTTACCATTGTATTTTCCTAGCCCGTTTACATAACCAGATTGTACTCTAAATCACATGTTCCTTACAGTTTCTTATTTATCATATTTAGATATTTTCTGTTATCAAATCTCTACTGTTTTTCATATACTTCTTTCTTTCAGCATTTCGTGTACCTTACTCTATTGCATGCTTTATATTTTCTAACATGATATGAACTGCGTGAGATGTTTTGTGCTCGCTCCCGTCCTGACTGGACCTGTTGAAAATTTTACAGAGGATGATGAGGAACCCTGCACCCTTACTTGGAGCTTGCCTAGTTGACACTCGCGACCTGGACCCCTGGGGAGGTTCAGGCAGCTGCTCAGGATGATATCTTGTATAGTGTAGATAGCTTAGACTTTCCTCCCTTTTCATGTTTAAACTGTTGTCTTTATTTTCAGAGTTGTGTATTTTATAGATGTTGAGACTTGTTATTTATTTCTGCTGTACCTCAGTTGAGGATTTCTTATCTATTTCCATCGTGCTACATTCTACCTTAGATTGTGATTGAGTTGTACCTCTGTGTTGGCCTCCTTTTGGAGAGTATATTCATGTTATGTAGTTATAGTTCATGACCTAGAACAGCGTTCTACCGCCGACACTGCGGCGTAGGCTGGGCGTTGTTACGTTCTCGTACCCTCACGGTGGGTGCGGATCGTGACACGTTTTTAGTGGTGGCCCATGCAGGTCGAGTTTATGTAGTGGTATTCGAACTAGAGTATCACTACAGCCTGCAGTAGGATTAGGATATTTTGGAGGTACTCAATCACATTAGGAAAAACTTTTAATCAGATTCCTTTTGTCTAAATTGTTGCTTATTGACTCCCTTTGAGTATAAACTGTCCTCCTTTGAATTTTTGCTTCATTCTCAGAAATTGCTTCTTGTTTTGATCTGTTTTCATGATGGTTGTGAAGACACGATCTCATCGCTTCGGTTCGGGGGATACTATCGAGGGGCTGGCCACCTCTCGTCCTGTTCATCAGGGCCTCGAGACCGCAGCTCCTGTTGTGCAACTCAGGTTGGCGTTTCTGCTATATTGGAGGTGCACCTCCGTCTGTACAGAGACTTTTTCCTTTATTTCTGGTTTCTCTCAGCAGCAACGATTCATGCAGCATCAGCAGCAGAGATTTGTGCAGTATCAGCATCAGGCTGGAGGAAACCAGCAGGGCGAGCTATCGTCAGGACAGTCGAGGATGCACAGACCGTTGGAGATCTTGCTGCAAGTTCCGTTCTTCTCAATTCCATTCCCGCAATTGTCTTTTATAATTACCTTGAAATCCGATTCCATCTGTTCCTTGTTGATTGATTAATTTTGTCATGTTACTCTTTTATTGTGTTTGTTTTTCTTCTGAGAAAATCATATGGGCTAGGTCGCCTAAATCATGGGATCTAGAATCCTCGATAGTCGTGTTAGTTGGCATAGTGAGGACATGTAGTCAGATTTTAGATGTATTCTCGGGTATGGGAATTTAAGGTTTTTGCCGTCGCATGCGGCAGTGCGAAAATTTTAAATACCATGAACCTAGAGGTACGTACCTTTGTCAAGGACTCTGTGATTATCGTAGCCTTGCTCACTAGCATGATGAAGACTCTGGACAACATGATTTTGGACAGACGCATATGATTAACAGATTGTATCTTGAGAAGGTTTAAAATATCATACCCTTTTTATTGTTATAAATGACTTAGGAGTAGGGATATTTAGTTTTGTAGAGCTTATTCATAGGTAGTTCCTTCATAGTATAATGGTATGATGACTTGTAGAGTGTCTGTACCCTAGAGGTGATAGTTAGCATTGGTGCTAGAATAGTAACCCATTGCAGATAATTTCATGTTATTATGATACCAACCAGTTACACAAAGGATGTTAGTATGCCTTACATCCTTGATGATTATTACTACTTTCCCTTACCTTTTCCAGTGAGGCACCCATGACCAGAGCCTGCCTTTGAGTATAGTTCTAGTTTCACCTAAGACCGAGAGGTCTATTTGCATAGATAGATTGCAGATGATATTGGCATATGGGATATAGGTTAGTTGGTATCTATAGGCCATTGTTGTATAGGGTTATAAACATGTTGTTTAGCCTATACTTGGTTCAGTTTTCCATTTTAGTTAAGTTCCCTTCATGTTGAGTTCCTTTGTGTTGATCACCTTTATAGGCAGTGTGCAGACCCTTCACTAGATACCATGTCCCCTTGATTCAGACCATTCATCCTTAGCCTAGTTCTAAGCATTGTTTCAGACCCTTATAAGTTTAGTCTGCCTTAACCCTTGGTTGATCAGTCATGTATATATATAGATGATATACTTAGGATATATGTGATGGGTTGTTGTTCTTGAGCATATATATATATATATATATATATATATATATATATATATATATATATATATGTGTGTGTGGTATTTGGTATTCATATGCTTAGCTTGTTGGTATTTAGTTATAGGTGACTTGATAGGATTGGGAAGTTAAGAGCTTGTCTATTATAGAGCTTCTCTTTTGCTAAATTCTAGTTGCCAACACCTAGATAGCTAGCATAGGTAAAACCCTAAGAAGTTGACCAGTTGATGACCAAGTACTTGGATGTTGAGAAATTGACTAGTGATTGACCCTTGACTATGTTTGACCTAGAAGGGGGTGCGATCATCTTAATTTCGAGGACAAAATTTTTATAAGGTGGGTAGGATTGTAACACCCAATTTTCCAGATGAGGGTAATTTTGAAATTTTGTAATTATAATTATTATTTATTGATAATTATTTTATATTATGATTTTTGGTAATTTTTAATCATTTTAAAACTATTTAAAATTATGACTTGTGATTTTGACATTTTACTATTGTTTGGTTTTAATTTCGAGGAATTTGTCATCTCCAGTTTTCAGAAACATGGGTATTTTTGTCATTTTATATTTTTGAATATTTTTAAAATTTATTTTATTATTTATGATATTATTTTGGGGTTGAAATTTATTTTATTATTTATGATATTGTTTTGGGGTTATTTGAGTCGGGTTCGAATTTCAGCTCAATCCGACTTGAAACGGGGATCCGGGGGTAGTGTTGACTTTAGTGGACCCACACATTAGTTAGCCATGGACCACATGATAGAAATATTTTAGTTAGAGGTTAGACTAATTATTATGGATAAGGTTAGTGTGATTAGAGACTTTAGAATGACTAATTTAGCCCCAACCAATTAGCCATTTCCTAATACTAATAGAATAGGTTAGTGGGGGCATTTTGGACCTTACCATAATAGGACAAATAGCCCCATATGGCCAGCCACTTTGGGAGAGGATAGGCTCAAGTTCATTTCATTATTCTCATCCACACTCTCTCTCTTGTTCTTCCCCAAATTTCTAGAGAGCAATCCCTAGCAATTTCTCCACCAAATCCTTCCATTTTGCCACCAAATCTTCTTCTTTCCTTCTCCATTCGCCAAGGAGGAACCTACCCAAGTTTGGGAGAATTCAGAGCTCGTTCGTGTCCTTTTGGAATCTCTACGTGTCGGTGTCGTTCCGGGAAGGCTTTTCTTCGATTCGATCTACCGGGAGGTATAAATCCCTTCTCTTTTTCATTTCCTCATGCATATAGGTCTATTTTGAACCCATAGAAATGACCCCCATGGTTGTATCTCCATTTGTGTCCATTTGGAGGTCATAGGAGTGTCCTTTGTGTTGTGGTTGTGTCCATGTGGGAAAATCCCAAATTTGGACACACTATGTGTTGTTGTTATGTATGAATGAATTATTACATGTTTAATCTCATATTTTTGTATTGGAGATGTGTTCTATAGTGTCTCATATATATATATATTAGTGTAGAGAGTGAGTTCTTGATATATTATGTTATATACTTGTGTTCTTTTGTCTCAAACTACCCAAATTCGTCATAATTTTTATCCACGTTTTTAGTAGCAATAGCAACTTAGAAATGTCATAACTTTTAGCTTAAAACTCCGATTTATCTCCTGTTTTTTTTAAAAGAACCGTATCAAAGTTAGCTTTCCAAATATATATTTTAATAAGCCAAATTCGTTTTAAAACTTTCTGTAGAATTGTTTGAGTGTCAGCTGTACGAAAGACGAACGTGTTTCGGTGTTTTCGCGATTCCGGGAGCTTCCGGACACGAAAATGCGATCCGTTTGAAGTTTCGGAAAGCTAACACGAAGATCTATAACATACTTTAATCCTAGAATTTAGTGAATGCCCAATTGGTACAGTATTGGTTTTAAGTAAAAGAGTGACTATACGATACATGCATTTTGTGTAACCTATGAGCCTATGTAGTATGGATATTAAATGAATATAGAGTATGTAATGCATGATATGTTAGATGAATGAAATAATATATATATATGATATATATCCTCTTTACATTAATGTATAGATATGGTTGAATGCAAGCATGTAGGAATACAATTAATGTAATATATGTAAGCAATGCATAAATGCATGAATGAAAGAATGATATACAATGCATGCATGAAAGTATATAATGAATGCTAGATATAAATGCAAGGTATATATGTAATGTTAGATATGAATGCATAATGTATAAATATTGTAAATGCAATATCAGATTTCATATGTAGACATAGAACCAATGCATAGCTGATATTTAGATTGAATGTTAGTTCATTTTAGGTTGTTCGAACACTGAACTGTCCATGTAAGCATATATACCTTCCTTTTCCTATTGCCAAGCCAATTTCAGTTTTCAATATAGTGGAATATCTATGAATGTAATGTTAACCTTCAACCCCTTAATTCGAAATGTTAGTTAATTTCAGTATTAGACAATACATGAGCTGTATGCATATGGGATGTTGGCTTAATGGCAGATTTCAGATAACATGGTTCATTTTATGTGGTTAGTTACACCAGTTTATGGGATAGCTCACTTTAGTTTATATGTAAATATGGAACTAAACTGAGAATGAACTTCACCCTCTACACAAGGACACCCCACTCTATATCAACCACCATGCCATGTAACCCTTCTCTAAATGATTGATATAATATATATAGATTTATGTAAAGTATAGATGCATGTTAGTTATAACTTAAATAGTCTCTACTCTAATGTATATAGATGTATACTTGTAGCCATGCATGTTAAGTATAATACATATGTAATGTAGATGGGTTAGCTTTGTGCTTTGTGTAGTGTAAACTCATAACTAGTGTTGATTCTCTCTTCATGTACACATCCATGTTCACACACACACATAGCTTACATGTTAGTTCCTTTCTCTCTTTATATATATATATAATATTGAATATGCATGAATAGGATGTGCCTTGATGTGTGGCTTGTGTTTGGCTTGTATAGCCTTGTGATTGGTGTGTGATTGCTAGACTAGGCTTGGTTAGGCCTAGTGAGACTTATTAGACTTGTTGGGCTAGGACTTGACCTAGTTGACCTAGTTTGACTAGTCTAGTTGACTAGAGTTGACCGAGAGTTAACTTTGGTCTAGTTTGACCTAGACAGCATGCAGATGCATTGTACATTTCATATATCATCCATGTATATATCTTGACTTGTGTTGCTCTATACGGATCTTCTTTTGGGATGTTATCCCCTTGTATTTACTAGATACATATTGTGATGTGCGTTTCACTTCCATATTGTATTTATTGAATACCTATATTCTTGTACACTCATTGTGCATATTGTACTCTCATTATCACATGAGTCCCAAGGATAGACCATTGTACACTATTGTATAACATTGTACAACCATTGTATAACATTGTACATCTATTGTATAATATTGTATGTCCATTGTATAACATTGTACATCTATTGTATAATATTGTACATCCATTGTATAACATTGTACACTATTGTGCAAGATAACGTAACTAGAGTGGATCCTTGTGTACTGATTGGGGAGGGGGAGTAGAATTGGTTATGTACTCAAATCCTATTGTACAATATTGTATAACTATTGTATATGTCTATTGTACACCCACGTACAATGGAGTTACCATTGTATTTTTCTAGCCCGTTTACATAACCAGATTGTACTCTAAACCACATGTTCCTTACAGTTTCTTATTTATCATATTTAGATATTTCCTGTTATCAAATCTCTACTGTTTTTTATATACTTCTTTCTTTCAGTGTTTCATGTACCTTACTCTATTGCATGCTTTATATTTTCTAACATGATATGAACTGCGTGAGATGTTTTGTGCTCGCTCCCGTCCTGACTGGACCTGTTGAAAATTTTACAGAGGATGATGAGGAACCCTGCACCCTTACTTGGAGTTTGCCTAGTTGACACTCGCGACCTGGACCCCTGGGGAGGTTCAGGCAGCTGCTCAGGATGATATCTTGTATAGTGTAGATAGCTTAGACTGTCCTCTCTTTTCATGTTTAAACTGTTGTCTTTATTTTCAGAGTTGTATATTTTATAGATGTTGAGACTTGTTATTTATTTCTGCTGTACCTCAGTTGAGGATTTCTTATCTATTTCCATCGTGCTACATTCTACCTTAGATTGTGATTGAGTTGTACCTCTGTGTTGGCCTCCTTTTGGAGAGTATATTCATGTTATGTAGTTATAGTTCATGACTTAGAACAGCGTTCTACCGCCGACACTGCGGCGTAGGCTGGGCATTGTTACGTTCTCGTACCCTCACGGTGGGTGCGGGTCGTGACACAGAGCCAGTGCTCGGTGATGGTGGGGGTGATGGGGGTAGCTCGATGTCGCGCCCCAGAACCGGAATACCGGAGAGCGGGGGCAGACATAGCCAGCTACGCAATCCCAAAGTACGTTAAAAATCTGAAATCACGTATAATCTGTCAAGACATGGGGGTTACTCTACAAGCCATCAGTCAATCCTATGGTTTAACAATCCTAGGTATCTCAATCATAGGCAATTATACAAGAGCAAAGAGTACGATCATCATACATACAATAGTAAGGCGTCCCGAACCATATATACATGAATGATCATGGAGCCAGTACCACAAAACTGAGGACTAGCTAGAGTATTAGTCGTACATGATAAGGACTAGCTATAGTCTAGAATACACATATCATGTTTATGCCCGTAGGCTATAATATCAAGGAAAATACCAAAACATGAGCTAAATACGTGCTCGGGGCTAAACGTTACAAGAAAAGAATTTACATATCAGTGGAAGAATGAAGAAGAAGCCCACTGAGGCACTCTGGTGCTCCGGCTGGTCACCGTCGAGTAGATGGTGCGGTAGATCCTTCGGGCTCTTCTATTAGAACCTGGCCATACAAAACCAGTGGGGTCAGACCCCAAATAGCAAGTACCACAAAGGAGGCCGAACTATAAACTTAAAACCAGCAATCATTAGCATTCAACAAGGAGAGAAAGCAATAAGTAAAGGAGGATCGAGATTCGTGCAGTACCAATGCACTTATCCCGAACGTAGGAAGGCAGTAAGTAAATCATCATTTGACATAAAGTAAACTGGAGACATGTTTTAAATAAATAGATCATTAAGTGACTATCATAGAGTGACAATCATTATAATCATTATCCTGGAATAATTAGGAACTGGATCTGGAAAGGAGATATACGATGGAATAACCATGGGACTATTCAGATAACTAGGTTACAACCCGTAAACCAAACAAGGACTGGGGTTGTAACCCTTCGTCTGAACCGAACTTGGTTTCTTCCACCATTTATCGGCAAGATAAAATAAGAAATCAGGACATGTAACAATCATGTACAAGATCAAGACAAGACTAGACAAATCATTTCCCATCCAACATTCACGGCCAAGCAATAAGTACGGCTTGATACTTTAACTAACTAGGGTTATCACAGGCCTAGTTACTAGCAAGATGCAATGAGAATTCCAAGTCCGGTTACCTGTTTGTTACTACCTGAGTGATCCCAGCAAGAAAAGAAAAAGATAGCATGATATAGCAGACACACTGTAGTAAGATACATGTGTCCTAAGGTACCACACTCGACGGCGGGCTGGAAGTGCGCTCATCTCGACGGATAGCAACAAATCCCATGTATATATATAAGGCCGGGACCAAAGGGACAACAGGTAACTGGAAAATTCTCCATGAACTATTTGATCAATCTAGTCATTAATCCTAGCCATATTCAGTATAAATTCCTAACCGTAGGAAACCAGGGATTCATGTCCTAGACATGATGCAAGACATGACGGGTTCATTTGTACAAACACAATTACCTACGGTGTCTAAGCCATTCATACTAGTCATGTCAGGTTAGCCGTCGCAACAGCATTTCAAGGAGTATCATGTCAGGTTTATCATGTCAAGAGTGCGCCACGGCGGGCCACTATCATGTCATTATCATGTCAAGTTTATTGGTCAAGAGTGCGCCACGACGGGCCACTATCAGGTCATGTCAGGTCATTAATCAGGAGTGCACCACTACGGGTCACTGTCGTGTTTAGGGTACATGTGCCGGACAGTATAGTGCAAGCATTCAATCAGGAGACTCAAGTTATGCTGAGGTTACGAGACACAAGTCATCAGTAAAGATCAAATAACAATAGAGAAATAATAATAATAACAATAATTAAATAGCTGGACAAGGAACAGGAAGGAGCCCTGCGGCTCAGGGTCACTATCAAGTCATGCTAGTTCCTTGTCACACCATGTCATGTACAATTGTCATTTCAATCATGTCAATCAAATCATGACTTATCAAGTTCAGGATAAAAAGGCGTAAGGATATAAAATGGGCGTAAAAATATACAATAAAGGGGTTACAAGACATGAGCAATTAATAAAACACAGGGCTATAGGGAGCCATGCGGCTCAGGCGCATGCGGCCAGGAATGATCTCATGCGGCTGGGAAGAGAACAGCCCATGCGGCTCAATAGGGTCAGGCGCATGCGGTCAAGAAGAGAATCCATGCGGCAGGGACATGAGCGAAGCGATGCGTTTATGCGGTTAGCGGGGTCATGCGCCTATACGGCTACAAGTGGACCAAGTTCATGCGGCTCGGAAAGAAGTTCTCATGCGGCTGGGTCAAGTAAAGTCCCATGCGGCCAGCGGGAAGAGAGGGCGCATGAGACTAAGTCAGAGCATTCATGCGGCTGGAAGGAGCGGGGTCCTCATGCGGCCTGGGAGGGCGCATGCGGCTAAACGGGTAACGTCCCATGCGGCTGGGTCAAGCAAAGTCCCATGCGACTGGAAGGAATTGGTCCATGCGGCTGCGGGAGCAAGGGCGCATGCGGCTGAATAATCACAAGCATATGCGGCCAAGGTCAAGTGGGTCTCATGCGGCTTAAGAAGTGCAGAGTATTATGCGGCTGGGAATGAGCGAGTTATGCGGCTAGATGAGTTCGACCCTCATGCGGCTCAAGTACTTTCAGCCATACGGCTCAAGAGAACACTTGTCGCATGAAATATTTATGCGGTCAAGTCAAGCACAGTTCATCTTCTCCAAAATTTTAGAGAAGAAGAACACCATGAGAGCCAAGTTCTCAAGCTCCATAACTCCATCATCCGGAGCCCAAATCCGAACTTCCATAGGTCAAAATGGGGTAGAATAAATTTCTATACAACATGGAACCATCAGTTGACAAAAATATGCAAGTTAAACAGATCAAAACCCATGAAAACCAAAATCTCTTCAAAGCTAGATCTATAACAATTGAACCATCAAAATAGAAAACTCCAAGTTCTAAAGATGCATAGCATGTAACAATAAGGAGAATGGAACAAACGAAATAGAAATCGTCCAACATTCGGCAAGGTGTACTTGCCTCTCTCCAATGGCTAGGGTTTGGTGGAAAAGAAATGAATGAGGGTGAATGAGGAGAGAGAGAGAAAAAAGTGGCTTATATAACAAGCTCAAGTGATCTCCACCATTCATTCCTCTCCACTCAATCTAAACTATACACCTCATCTCATAAAGAACCAAACTAAACTAAACCAAACCAAGTCAAAGTGGAACCGAACCAAATAAAACCAAATTCAAGTTAAACCAAGTCATGAAATCCTACACTTAGGAAATTTTAAAAATATCACGCAAATCGATAAATACGAAGTACGGCTCAAATAAATACGTATCCGTATAAAATACCGATACAGTGAGACGGGTCTCACACTCGATAATAGGATCTATCTTTGTCCGTTGACTTGTATGCTCGAGGTAGCATTCGGCTTGGTGGAGTTGGATAATGGCATTAAGACTTTGGTGATCGGGATATACTTCGAAAGTGGTACGAGTGTTCCCAGCATCGAGATGAGAGGGGGTCTCTGAATTTTTGTTGATGTAACTGCATAAGTTAGATGCCCCGCTAGTTTTCGCCTCATGGGATCTTGTGAGAATGGATTTACTCGTGCTATCTGTGGTGGATTCCCAGGAAGATATCCCTTTATCAATCTCCATCGAATCCAGGTGGGACCCTACTAGTTCAGTTAAGGGAGAGTTTGAGTCTGTTACATGCTCTACCAAGAGATCAGAGTGGCTAACTGTGGGGTTTGAAATGATGCATCTTTTGTGGGGTGGATGATACTTTGCCAACTGTAAAGGATTTGGAATCGCTAGGATATTGACACGTGGAGTGGTGCCTACTGGACTCTCCGGCAAGTCGCCTTCCGTGGCCACTGTTGTACTGACCGGATTCCGTCGATCTTCAGTTCTTTTGTTTCTGGTGGTCGGGATGTCTTTGACGAGGATGGTGTGGTGTGTCACCCTATAGTCCTCTTCTACTATCCTCGGTTCTAGGAGATCGTTGAACCTCGATAGTTCATCTGGGGTCCACCTTTCACTGGCTAGGGATTTTAGTAGTTCTGGTTCCTTGCAGGTGGTGTGGTCGTATCCAATCTTTGCACAAAAGGAGCACATCCGCGACAAGCGCTCGTATTTGACAATAATCTCTCCCATTATTCTGCCATCTACCAAGGTGGATATCTTGTTCTTCAGGGGTTTGGATATGTCTATAAGGACTTTGATCCGAGCATAGGTACGCCACTTGCTTCCTCCCCAGTAGTGCATGATCTTGGCGTGCCAATGACTTCTACAAGTCAAGTGACGGCTTTTCGATTCTGGAACTTCATGGGAAGGCGATGTAGTTGGACCGAGAAGTCCGCATATTGGAATTGGTACTCATCTAGAAGTTTGCTCGGGTCACACCTCTCTATTGTAAGGGGGTCATCATTGATGCTCCATGGCTCCTCGAGTATCACTCGATCAGCCGTATCAGGGGAGTCTAGTAGCACCAGAAAGGAGCCAGCGTCAGGGTCGAGGATCGAGACTTGAAGTTGACTTGGAGTCTTCCAGATCTTCGAGAGGATAGTGGAAAGTGATGAACATGTGAAGTTGCGGTCGGAGAAGTATTTAATGGCCAATGTTGAGTTCCAGTAGTTTGCTGGCAACTCCACTCTTGCCGTCAAAGAGACCACTAGCCGGTTCTTTGATGGAGAGAACGGAAGCATCTTCTCAATGACATCCTCGAAGGAAGCCATTGGGGTACAAGACTCAGAGATGGGGAAGAGAGATAGGTGGGGAAGCTAGTGGGATATGATCCCACCCGAGGAGAAGAGGTTTTTGGAGGAGTCGCCCAGGGAGGCGCAAACCCTAGGGTTTGGAGAGCAACATACTTAAATTATTATACTTGTTTGAAGGGAAACTAGAATTGTAGAATAGTATATTTTTTCTTCTCATTTCATCATATGGCAAGGGCCATATATATAGGTATAAGGGGCAACCCAAGGGTCATGAGTTATATAACCCAAGGGTCATGAGTTATATGATCCCAAGGGTCATGTGTAACTCATGACATAATGGTGAATAGATAAGGGTTTCATAACACTCCCTCTTATTCATCCATTTCCTTGGATCCACTTATGAAATACTTCAGGATTCAATAAGCTAATGGGGTGGATACTGCTGGACCCAGAGTAAACTTAGTTTGCCTCATTAAAACCTTGGCTGTGGAAAACCCAGTGGAAAAAACCATCAGTCCTAAGGAAAAAGAGTATAATCCTATAGTTTTACTCTTCCTGATCTATACAAGCTTCAGGCTTGCAGGTCTTTTAGTTGCCTCATCCCTATTCCTCTTACAAGCTTTACAAAAGTACATCGTGGCAGTGTTTTGGTAAACAAATCTGCTAAGTTATTACAAGATTGAATTTGTTGTATTTTGACTTGTTCCTTTTCTTGAAGGTCGTGCGTCCAGAAGAATTTGGGGGATATGTGCTTCGTCTTGTCATTCTTTATGTATCCTTTCTGAAGTTGAGCTACGCATGCTGCATTATCTTCAAAAATGGTAGTAGGCTCAAGTTCACCAGTCTTCAGGCCAGTAGATGCCAAAATGTACTGAATGACGGAGCGAAGCCAAATACACTCCTTGCTTCTTTCATAGATTGCCAGGAGTTCAAAATGGTTGGATGAGATAGCCACACTGGTCTGTTTGACGGACCTCCAGGAGATAGCCGTACCACCGAAAGTAAATACAAATCCAGTTTGTGATTTCTCTGTATGGAGATCTGATCTATAACCTGCATCTGAATAACCAAGTAAAGTGGAAGACCCACTATTCGGGTAATATAGTCCTAGGTCTATAGACCCTTGGAGGTAGCGCAGAAGATGCTTCACTCCATTCCAGTGGTGCTTTGTGGGCGCTGCACTGTATCTGGCTAATAAGTTAACTGAAAACGTTATATCAGGATGCGTACAGTTAGCCAGATAGAGTAGTGCCCCAATGGCACTTAGGTAAGGTACTTCAGGACCTAATGATTCCTTCCCCTCTTCCAGTGGACGGAAAGGGTCCTTCTTTACGTCCAATGATCGAACGACCATTGGTGTACTAAGGGGATGGCATTTATCCATGTGGAATTGTTTAAGTAATCTTCGTGTATATGTAGATTGGTGTAACAGGATACCACCCTTTAGGTGTTCGATCTGTAAGCCAAGACAATACTTTGTTTTGCCTAGGTCTTTCATTTCAAAAGTTGTCTTAAGGCTTTCAGATATCTCAGTGATCTCTGCAGGAGATCCAATAAGATTTAAGTCGTCGACATAAACGATGACTATAAAAAATCATGTTCCCGATCTTTTTATAAAGATACACGGGCAGACTTTATCATTAGTAAATCCTTGCGTAGCAAGAAACTCACTTAGCCTGTTATACCACATTTTTCCTGATTGTTTAAGACCGTACAATGATCTTTGTAACCTTACAGAATAGGTGTCCCGAGGTCTATCTGTTTTCTCTGGTGAAATTTTATATCCTTCAGGGAGTTTCATATAGATATCTTTATCTATATTGCCATAAAGATATGCAGTTACAACGTCCATGAGCTGCATTTCTAGGCTTTTCAGAGAAGAGAGGCTGATCAGGAATCTGAAGGTATTCCCATCCATGACCGGAGAATATGTTTCTTCATAATCTATTCCCGGTTTCTGGGAGAAACCTTGTGCTACAAGGCGTGCTTTGTAGCGCACAACTATGTTGTGTTCATTTCTTTTTCTTGTGAAGATCCATTTATATCCCACAGGTTTTACACCTTCAGGTGTTTGGACTACTGGTCCAAAGACTTTGCGTTTCAAGAGTGAGTCCAGCTCTACTCCTATTGCCTCGTTCCACTTTGGCCAATCACCTCTGCGTTTACATTCCGCTAGAGACCGTGGATCGATGTCATCGTCATTTTCAGTGACGTGAACGGCAATATTGAACGAAAAATCATCGTCGACGACTGTGCTTTTTCTGTTCAGTACCTCTCCAGTACGTACATAATTTAATGATATTTCTTCTGTTTGTTCCTCTTCAGGGGAAACTAGGAGGGGAGAGGTAGCTGATCTGAGCTCAGCATCCTGTGTTGGGATCTTCTTAATTTCTCCAGGATTTTTTCTTTTACGAGGGACTTTATCTCTCGAACCTGGTGGGCGTCCTCTTTTTAATTGAGGTATTACCATTTCTGCTGCCGGCGGATTGCATCCATCTTTGGGAATGTCAATCCTAGCTGGCGTGTTGGCAGCAGGGACGTGTGATCTGACAATCTTCTGGTTGTCAGTAAATGTATCCGGAAGTAGATGTACAGTGTTCTGAAGATGTAATATCTTCAGGATCTTATCTTCACATTGACTTGTACGCGGATCAAAATGAGACAAAGTTTTTGTGTCCCAAGAAATTATCTTAGAAGCTTCTGGCTTCTTAGACTGTGTGCCCAGTTTAGGAAATAATCCTTCATCAAACTCACAGTCATCAAGACGTGCCTTAAATACGTCACCCGTCAGGGGTTCTAGGTATCTAATTATAGAGGGTGAGTCAAACCCAACATAGATACCTAATCGACGTTGTGGACCCATTTTGGTCCTCTGTGGGGGAGCAATGGGGACGTAAACAACACAACCAAAAACTCTCAAATGAGAGATATTTGGAGGTGAACCATAAGCGAGCTGCATCGGAGATAGAATATGACCTCCAGAAGGCCGTATTCTAATAAGTGATGCGGCATGCAATATAGCATGACCCCAAGCTTCCACAGTTAACTGTGACTGCATCAACAATGGACGAGCAATCCATTGTAATCTCTTAATAAGAGATTCTGCTAACCCGTTCTGGGTGTGAACATGAGCTACAGGATGTTCAACTTCGATGCCAGTTGCTTGGCAATAGTCTTAAAAAACCTGTGAAGTAAATTCACCCGCATTATCAAGTCTTAATTTTTTGATATGGTTATCGGGGAAATGAGCCCGCAACTTAATTATTTGTGCCAATAGCTTAGAAAAAGCTAAGTTGCGGGTGGACAAAAAGCACACATAAGACCATTTAGTAGATGCATCGATAAGTACCATAAAGTACCTAAATGGACCACTTGCGGGGTGAATAGGTCCACAAATGTCTCCATGAATTCTCTCTAAGAAGCTAGGAGACTCTAGTCCTACTTTCAAAAGGGATGGTCTCGTTATAATTTTGCCTTGAAAACAAGGTAGACACGAGTAATCATACTTCTGAAGAATCTTCAGATTCTGCAGGTTGTGTCCACTGGATTGGCTTATGATTCGTTTCATCATAGCTGATCCTGGGTGACCCAGTCAATTATGCCAAAGTTTAAATTTTGGCGATGAACGACACTTCTGGTGCACAATCATGTTAGCTTCTGTTGATTGAATATGAGTATGATAGAGACCCGACGGGAGTCCCTTGAATCGTTCTAAGATAGTTTTTGAACCATCTTTTAGACGAGTAACATACAGATATTCTGCCTCATTTATTTCATTTGTTTCTAAGTGATATCCGTTTAAACGAATGTCCTTGAAACTTATGAGGTTCCTATTTGATTTAGGAGAGAATAGTGCATCTTTTATTATTAGTCTTGTTTTATTTGGGAGCAATATAATTGCTTCACCAGATCCTTCTATTATGTTTGATAGTCCTGATATCGTAATAACGGGACCGTCATAATCATTTAAGCTATAAAAATAGCTTTTTTCTCGAAGGATTGTGTGCGTCGAGGCGCTGTCCACAAGACATTCACACTTCATCTATAGATCTATGAAAAAACAACAACAAACCATCGTAATTAAAACAACGGTTTTGAAATACAATTTTTGTTTAAAAAAAATTCTCTTATATCGATTGACGGGCCGATATAGAGAGGTCAATAATTTGCTTGCAAAAATGCATAATTATAAATACAATTTGAGCAAAAAAAAAATATTCGGTCAACCCCTTTCAGTAGCTCTACGTGAATATGACCAGGCGGGAAAATGAGGGAGGAGGGTCACCGGGGACCTCTTAAGAACCAAGTCCCAAGTTCTTTCTGACATCATACCCAAATAGGTGAGCCTATTCGGAGAGACTTCGTAAAATTTTCTTTGTCAAATGTAAGAATAAATATCATTTTTCAAGAAATTCACATTTATCAAGAAATTGACACTACCAGTGGCCGGAACCGATGGGAGAGGAGTTGAAATGGTGGCTAATAAGTCCTGGGCACGTAAATGGAACTTCAGGTCCACGTGCCAGCTCAAATAATTTTTTTTTTTCGTTTTATCTTTAGATCAATCATGCCCAAAAAAAATATTGAGTTAATTTCCTTAAACTTTTCCTTTCCATTAATCAATGGAACTTTAAAGTTTAAAACAAGATATACTTGTAGCAAGAGATTTAAAGTTTAGTCTCATTTATGCAATTATGTCCTTATCCATTCCAGGAGATAGCCGACCCTGCTGGACTCAAAATGCTACTGTAATGAACACTATGAAAGTTGGAAAGAAGAAGAAGCTAAGAGCATTACTATTTAGTATCCTTGACAGATATCTACTATTTAGTACCAACATGCATATATGCATGCTTGAAAGTCTCAAAATTAGATTGTAAGTTGGAAATAATATCCAATCTTTCCCATGAATTGATCCATCTTTCTTTGGTGTAAAAAAATGCCTACCCAACATAAAGCACTACTGTTGCAAGTTGTGTGGTCCACCCTCCATTAATGGTGGACGGCTTCAAAAGAATTTGTTGGTCCTTTGTCTATTATATATGTTACACAAAACCACATAAACTGAAATACAATATTTTAAAATGATTACTGTAACATATTGCAATATTTCAAAATGCAGTCAAGTGGAGTCATGCTAAATTGGACAGTCATTCGACTAATGGATTAAACCACTTGATCAGAATTAAGTGATTTGACGGTTCTCAAGAGATAACACGATTTGTTGAAAATATAAGATCCCAACTACGAATATAAAGCTATAAACTGCAAACCATTTGTTGAAAATCTAAACATGTCCAGACACACCACATGAATATGCCGATTTAGGAGCTCTATTAATTATAGCATATGGAAATGGGTTTTATCGTGCTGATAACGTGTTTGAAGGAAAACTAGAATTGTAGAATAGTATATTTCTTCTTCTCATTTCATCATATGGCAAGGACCATATATATAGGTATAAGGGGCAACCCAAGGGTCATGAGTTACATAACCCAAGGGTCATGAGTTACATGATCCCAAGGGTCATGTGTAACTCATGACATAATGGTGAATAGATAAGGGTTTCATAACAATACTCAAATTACTCCTACTTTGAAACTAATTATAAGGACCATTCATATAGTTTATATTTTCTATAAAAAATTATAAAACTAATCACCCCTATATTTTATTAAAATTATAAAGCAGATGGATAGTCAGTAACTATTTTTGAAATATGGATAGTTTATGTAATACTCACAGAACATAGGGAGTCAATGTATTTATTTCGGGTTATATATATGGAAGCATAAAATTGTTAACCTTAGACGAGTTATGAATACAATTATGCTATTTGGCTCCCAAAAATTATGGGTGATGCCATCCCCCATTATATGGCATCTGATATGACAATTGACATGGCAGCTGACATGTTATATTAACCCAAAAAATTAATTACCAAATTTTTTTTATTGTTAATGCTAGTGCTAGTGCTAATTTTAATTTAATATTAATGTTAATGTTAATATTAATCTAATATTAATATTCATGTTAATTTGATATTAATATTAATTTTAATATTAATTTTAATTTAATGTTAATTTTAATTTAATGTTAATATTAATTTAAATGTTAATGTTAATATTAATACTAATATTAATATTCATGTTAATTTGATATTAATACTAATTTTAATATTAATTTTAATTTTAATGTTAATTCTAATTTAATGTTAATATTAATTTAATGTTAATGTTAAAGTTAATATTAATGTTATTGTTAATATTAATATTCATGTTAATCTAAAATCAATATTAATTTTAATGTTTAATGTTTAATTTTGTTATATCAGTTGTCATGTCATCAGCCATGTCATATGTCACATAATGGGGACGGTATCACCTAAATTTTTTGGTAGCCAAATAGCATTTTTGTTATGAATATCATGGTACGTAGTTTCTTGTTAATTTTAATTCATAAAATGGTGGAAAGTTGGTTTCTCTCCTTCATTGAAGGGGTGAGAATCTGAGATTCAATGGAGAAAGATATTGTTGGCCAAAAGCCGGATGAGTGACCGGGTCATGGAATGCATCATTGAGAAGCCCAGAGGGCTCCCCACATATTGTGATTTTTAGTATAGTAGCTCGGTGAAGGTATATTTATTAATTTGCATAGGGTGCACATGTATCTACCTAATTATATAAAAGGTTAATTAGCAATTAGATCCTAGATTTTATATCAATTTAGATTTTAAGTCATGATATGTCCAATTGAATATTTTAGACACCGAATTTATATTTTTTTTATTTCCTTTTCCTCATTGTGAGTACAAGGACAACAACCAACATAGTCTAGAAAGGAGGGTATAATAGAAGAAAAAAAATTTAGGATTTAAACTTTTTAATTGGACATGTCATAGCTTCAACTCTAAGATGATATAAAATTCATGGTCTGAACGCTAATTAGCCCTTATAAAAACTACAAATATTGTATAAAAATATGATTTTCAAGTTCCCTTTGAAACAATACATCATCTCTAAATCTTGTCACAAATTTCATGTAGGGTACGTTTGATTGCAAAGTGAAAAATAGGTAGAAAAAAGTTAATTCCGTGGAATTATTTTTCTAGGAAAACAATTTCATGGAAAACTTAATTTGGGTGTTTGATTGTGATTATTTTCCACGAAAAATAGTTATTTTCCATGAAAAATGATATTTTTCTATGGGTTGAATAAGTTTCATTTTCCACCATTTTAGATGAAAATATGGAAAATAATAGTTTTTTGAAAAATAATTACACGAAAAATATAAGCTATCAAATACTATAATTGGTGAAAAAATTGTGATGGAAATATTTTTCATGAAAAAAATCAATCAAACACAGCCGTAGTTTGTATGAGCATACTGTTTTTGCTATTGGAATCTGCATTCTTCAGGATATGAGAACCAAAGTGAGCGACGACGTTCCGCTAATAAAAATAGGAAAAAACTCCAAACAAGTAATCCACAAATTTTGTTGTACAGTAGATTACATAAGTGATTACTAATTTTATGATTATACATTAATCACAGTCGACTGCGTGCTGTTAGCTGTGTGTGTTTACACACTAGAGCAAAAGTTCAATTCCCTCTAATAGTCCCATATCGGTTCGGTTCGATTCGACGAACGTAATGGGTGCGGGTATGTGCCCACATCTGCGGGCGCCGAATGTCGATTTGATTTCCTCTTCGGGTTCGGGCTGAGACCCTAAAAATCCTTTTGCTCCTCCTCATTTAATTTTGACCATTATAAACCTATTAATTTTGTAACATTTGACATATTAACACCTGTCCAGATACAATGTATCACATGTTTTTCATTTGAATTTATTTGTAACGTTCAATATTTATTGGCTGGATTAAATTGCCTTCATTCTCCATTATTCCCTAACCTTGGAAAAAAAGCCTATATATTGAGGCACATCTCAATATTTTGGACACACTGAAAATTACTACAAAATACTCTCTCTCTCTCTCTCTCTCTCTCTCTCTCTCTCTCTCGCGAATTCTTGTCACTCCGAAACTCTTTTGTTCTTGGTTTGTTGCTCTGGGCAGAGCTAAGTCGAGAGTCACTCTCTCTACGTCGTGTGCGGCAAGGAGATTCCGGTGGAGCAGGAATTTTACCACTAGGAGCATTCGGACAAAGTCTGTACATAGACCCGAATTAACTCTTAGGGTAGTGCTACGTTCGCGACTACCCCAGAGGCCGGTAACAATTTACTGTTTTATTTTTTGTTGCAGATATTAAAGTGAAGAATTTCCAACATTCTAAGAGTTAATTGATCATTGAAATATCATATTTTTATTCATCATTATGCAAAATTTAAATATATTCATATGGTATAATACATATAAGTTAATAAAAGACATGGTGTGACACTGTCAACAAGATTGACGGAGCTCATTTGTTCATCTCTACTAAATAGGCACTCTGACTATCGTTTTACTTTATTTTTTCATCTACAATGCAAGAGAGCCCATATTTCTAACATTGATGAGTTGGGATAGTATTTCGTCATTAAAATCTCTCAAAAGGTGAGCACAAGTTCACGGTCATAAGTTCCTATGACAGATTTTTATGTTACTTTATGTTGAATATATTAATGATTATTAAGTTCACATTTTTTTTCCTTTATGCTATTGTTCCATTTGATCAATTTGAGATATATGCATTTTATGATGTTTCAGTGCCTTATTGTCTAGGATAATTTTAATGCATTTAATTGATTTACTTAATTGGATTAGTCTCTTTCCCATTTTAAATTATTTGGTTTAACCAAGTTGGTCATCTCATTGAACTCTTGGAACCAAGAGTTTTGTCAGAAAATTTGGTTTCAACATTGTAAATTTTCTTCAATTTTAAATTTTTTGCATCTTTATAAATATAGTATACTATTTACTCGAAATTGAATTTATCTTATTGAGAAACATTTTCTGGTATTTCTGTGAGAAATAATTTTCTTTATATAGTTATCCTAAAATTGCAACTTTATCTATTGTCTACATAATTGTAATTACTCAAAATCTATAATTCTAATTAAATTCATTTATTTCTATCATTATTACAATTATTACAATTTTAATGTTGTTGTAATCGATTTGTTTAAATGAGTGCTAACAAATTTTGGTTACAGAGATATTCCTACGATTGAAACTATTTGCACTCATCTGATACTTGAGTGAAATGTTTACACTTGATTAGCATTAATAGGTATTGCGGTTATTATCATTCTGCCAAGATCGTGCTTGGCTCCTATTCTTGAAAGTTGTATATCACTGGTGGACCCTATTATATCTTTCACAGTATTTTGATTTGTCATCACAAACTACAATAGGTGGTTAATTTTTAACTGGAACATGTTCATATTTGATCATACTACAACTATTTACCGCAGTAACTTTCATGGCATTGCAACTGCTTGTATTTGTTATAATACATACATGGGAATCAATAACCAAGTATGCTATATTGCCAAAGTAAGAATGGACTTACTATTAGTTGCATTATTAGAGTTTGCTTCACTTTTTCATTAAAAAATTTATTTCTAGGCTTATACGACCTTTGAAAGTACTTATCCACATTATGTCTATATTTTGTTTTCATGTCCATTATTTACTAATTTGAAATGCACGTGGCTTTATTGTCATTGTCAAACTTTGTTTTATTTTTCATTTGTTTTATTGTTTTGAACAATGTATGTAAAAGATTTGTGAACCATGAGTTGTAAAGATTTGTCTTTCTAAACTCTACCTCTCTTCCTTATTTGAATGGAGAAACACAAAATTCAGTTTTAAATTATTTGGCTTTGATTAGTGTCTTGTGTTTAGATTTGTTTCTCATTTGTCTCAATCAACGTCTTGTGTTTAGATTTGTTTCTCATTTGTCTCAATCAGCATCTTGTGTTTAGATTTGTATGCATTCAGATTGAGTTTCAAACTCGAAATGGTGGAAAATAAAGTCTATCTCATACTCACATCACTCTTATTTTCTACAAAGAATTTGCTTGTGGATCTATAAAATTATAATAATATATATTGTATATTTTCATAGAATTGGTTGATTGTGATATGAGTCAGTATAATATTATTGGATTTGAGACGACCTCATTAAAAAAAATTGCTCATAAACTTTGTATAAGTCAGTATCTCTTAACATGATGATATTGAAAAGTTTCGCTCATTAACTATATTTGATTTTTTTTTTTTTTTGCTTTAGCTTAAATTATTCTTTGCCTACTAAGTATGTGTATATTGGACTAGCACACTTGCTGAAACATTTTTGCTTAAGGATTATTTAGTAGTCACAATTAAATATTAAGGTACTTCACTCTTTCATAAATGAGGATCCTACTATTGGTGTAGATGGATCCAAAGAAAATCCCGTAGTAACTAAAGTTCTACAATTATTTTCGGTCTCGGATCTATAGATACTTTTGATTTTTTAAAAAATCATGCATGGTTAATCAGTCATAGTTTGGTAGTTGTTCTTGCTGCATTAATTATTTACTTAGTTGGTATTTTAATGAAAAGTATCACATTGATGATATAAATATCTATGATTGTATGTATTGATTTTGCACTACATAATCAATAAGGATATTTTTGTAATTAAGAAATATCTAACAAAAACTATTTATCTGACTATTTTACAAATATTGCTGAATTATTTTTATTGTTAAAATTTATTAAAAAAATGTACTATTGTGCAAAAATGTATTGTTGTGCCTGAATGAACAAGGTATGCACCGTTTTACTTACATTTTGTTAATATGTATACTAACCTCTATTTTCTTGAAGAAAAAATCATTAGAAATATTTTATCTGTCAATGAAATAAGCAATATGTTAAGGATGACAATAATACATATTTACATTTTGTACTCTTACTGTTAACATGATCTTTGTAATATTCTCTCTCTAATTAGATGCATTAGAAATTGTGACTTGACTAGAAAAGGAGCAAACATGCTAAGGGTGAAGGTACATAAAACAAAGTTCTTTGCTCTATCTTTGTGAATGTGATTTTCCAAATTATTGGATACTAATGGTTGTTTAGTAAGATTAATAGAACTACTTAAAATTATGTACGAAATGATATTTCTTCTGAAGTGCTATTACTAGGCCGAAATTAAGAAGTACAAAATTGCAACGATCACGTGGAAAGGTAAATTTTCAAATTTACAATTCACATATTCTATTCATTTTGATTACTAAGTTTAGTTGGAGAAACACTACTAAAATAACCCCTTTTAGCGACGTCAGAGTACGTCGCTAAAAAAGAAAAATCCGTCGCTAATTTCTATTGGCGACGTATTTAGCGACGAAAAATGGATGTCGCTTATAGGCTTGTCGCAGATTAAAATTTTGTCGCAATTCGTCGCTAGTTGCGGCGTCACGTTTAGTGTCGCTAGACGTCGCAATATTAGCGACAGATAGCGACGTCATGATACGTCGCAAGTATAGCGACATAGGGCGACCACTTAGCGATGCCGTCAACTTTACATATGATGACATGGCATGGCAGCCACGTCAGCATTTTAGCGACGCCTAGCGACAACCTTAGCGACGTCGACTCTCAGGTGGTCATATACACGTCAGCAGTATAGCGACAGATAGCGACGTCACGTCACTATTTGGCGACGTATAGCGACGTATACAGGACGTCGTAAAACGTCGCAGAACGTCGCTATACGTCGTAGATGTTATAAAAAAATTTAAAAAAAAATAATTGGTATTTTTGTTATGCTGTGTGTCTGTGTTTACAGTGTGTGTGAAGTGCATTATTCGAACCATCGACAGTTTCGCTTACTGTTCTATGTTTTATCTTGGATAGAAAGAGCAACAGTTCAGGGTGTACTTCTCAGAGCTTCCTTTTCACGTCCTTCACCTTCTCGGGATCCTTTACGACGTCCCGAGAAAGTGAAGGACTTGAAAATGAAGCTCTCAGAAGTACACCCTGAACTGTTGCTCTTTCTATCCAAGATAAAACATACAACAGTAATCGAAACTGTCGATGGTTCCGAACACTGCATTTCACATTCACTGTAAACACAGACACACATCATCACAAAAATACACATTATATTTTTTTAAAATTTGTGCAGCACCTCCTTTGTATATCAGATCATCGCTTATAACCCAGCGTAGGTATATTTGTCATCCCTATCGCAGATATCATCACAATTAACAGTCTCCCATCATAACAGTCTATAACTAATAGATGAATAACAGTCTCCCATCATAACAGTCTACAACTAAATATTATACATGTACTCAATAAAAATACCAACAAATTAAATATCACCAACATACATGTCCAACAAACATACATGTCCAACAGAGTCAAATAATATTCAAAATCAGTGTACAGAACGGTGAATGGGCCCATAGGGCCAATAAATACAAAGATGATAAAAAAATCTACTGGATCACTGAGGACCCCTGCCGTGCATCTGGGATAGCATGTACTCAAACTGCTCCTGTGTGAGCTGCACCGTAGTGGCAGTAGGAGGCAGTGCAATGTCTGGAGTCGGCGCCGTTGATGGACCGGGAGGACGTATCTGCTCCAGCTCTCGCAGTCGCTCACCATAAACAGCAAGGGTACTCACCACCCTCTCAGTACTCGCCTCAAGCGAAGCCGATACCTGAGTGAGTGAGGCAGACATGCTCCTCTGCGATCCCTCCAGCTCGACCTGTCTACGCTCTGTGCGCTGCGTAGACTCGGTGAGCGTGTGCAAGCTGGCAGCTGTAGCTTGTTGCAGACTCATCAGCTCCTGTATACTGGCAGCTGTAGCCTATTAGAATAATGTAGACGTATTAATTACTTACCCCTCCAGTTTCTCTACTTCCTCCTCGTCGCAGTTGAGTAATACATACACCTGAGCAGCCCTTAGCTCATCATCGTTCAGATATCTCTTCTTCATTTTACCCGATGGCTTTCCTGGAGCATTGCATACCTTCAGTATTGTATCATTACTTTCACGATCTCCGTCGTCGTTTCTGGAAGCTCTCGTTCTATTAGTTGCAACATGAGGCTTGAAATACATCGAACAAAAGTTTGTAATCTCCTTGAGAACATAGGCTTCACAAATAGAACCCTCGACCCGTGCCTTATTTTTTACCTTTCTTTTTAGGTGATTCAAATGTCGTTCGAACGGGTACATCCATCGATATTCGACGGGTCCACCAACACGTGCGTCATAGGATAGATAAATCGGCAAATGCTCTATAGAGTCGAAGAATCCAGAAGGAAATACCCTCTCTAGCTTGCATAGTGTTACCGTAATGTCCTTTTCTTGCTTTTCTAGACGATCAACGAGCAATTTCTTAGAACAAAGATCCCTGAAGAATATGCTAAGCTCCGTCAATGGATCCCAAACTGCCTGCGGTAAGAATTCCCGAAATGCAATCGGAATTAACCTCTCCATGAATATGTGACAGTCGTAGCTCTTCATACCCGTCAATTTGTTTTCCTTCGGATCGACACATCTTCTCAGATTTGACACATATCCGTCTGGAAATTTTAGGCCCTGGATCCACCGACAAAGTCTCACTTTATCCTCCTTGTCTAGCGAGAAAATTAACTTCGGCAGGAACTGTTTTCCATTCTGCTCTATCAAATGCAATGCAGGGCATTTGCATATTTCTTCTAAGTCCAACCTGGCCTTGGGATTGTCTTTCGTCTTTCCCTTTACGTCCATCACAGTATTAATTATGTTATCAAACACATTCTTCTCAATATGTATGACATCAAGATTATGTCTGATCAGATTAGTACTCCAGTATGGCAGATCCCAGAATATGCTCCTCTTTGTCCAGTTATGATCTCTTCCAAATCCATCGCACTTGTACCCAGCTGTAGGATCTTCGATAGCACTTGGAAAATCTCTAATCTCATCCCATATCGTGGCTCCGCACCACCTTGACGGTGGATCACCCTTCTCTACAACGTCGGCACGGAATGCATTCATGTTCCTTCTGAGCGGATGATCTTTTGGCAGAAATTGTCGATGACAATCAAAGAAGCACGATTTTCCTCCGTGTTTCAAGCGGAAAGCCTTATTACGGTCTATGCAATACGGATATGAGAGACGGCCATGAGTGCTCCATCCAGATAATATTCCGTAGGCCAGAAAGTCGTTGATGGTCCACATAAGGGTTGCCTTCATCTGAAAATTTTGCTTCCTGGAAACATCGTACGTGTTAGCGCCTACTTCCCATCACTGATTTAACTCATCTATCAAAGGCTGTAAGTACACATCAATGTTCCTCTTGGGATTGTTCGGACCAGGAATTATAACGGTTAGAAACATGTACTGAGTCTTCATGCACATCCAAGGCGGTAGGTTATACGGAGTGACAATCACAGGCCAGCACGAATACTGGGACCCCGAAAGACCAAAAGGAGTAAAACCATCAGAAGATAGCCCCAACCTGACATTACGCGGATCTGAAGCAAAATTAGGATACACTCGATCAAAGTGCTTCCACGCTTCTCCATCGGATGGGTGATCCAACACTCCTTCAATCTGTTCTCGCATGTGCCAACTCATATTTTCGGCCGTCTCTTTTACCATAAATAATCTTTGCAACCGCGGCATTAAAGGCAAGTAGTGCATTGAATCGGTCGGTCTTCTTGCACCGGTAGACCTTCCTGTACTAGATATCTTATAGCGATCAGCACCACAAAATCTGCACACATCTGCGTCCTTGTCGTCTTTGTAGTACAGCATGCACCTATTGCGACAAGAATCGATTTTCTCGTATCCCATCCAGAGCGATCTCACCATCCTCTTAGACCGGTAGAAGTCTTTAGGCAACTTAGCACCCGCCGGCAAGATCTCTATAATCAACTCCAACACTCGGTTGTAGTATTCTTGCGACATGTTAAAATCTGACTTAATGTTCAACAGTCTTGTAACCACCTCCAACGGTGAATGATCCTCACAACCAGGATACAATGGAGTCCTTGCATTCTCCAGCAACTCCATAAACTGTGCAGCATCGGCGTTTGGTGCCTCCTCAGGTGCATCATGAACAAAACTAGGCCCCGCAGCGTCGAAAACCATGTTCACGCACCCGTCGTTGTATGCATGATTATCTGAAACAAAATTAGGTCCCGCATGCATATACGGCTCAACATAAGGCTCCGGCTCTGATGCTAAAGACACAAGTTCTCCGTGTACGGTCCACTGATAGTAATTAGGCGTGAAATCCCTCAAGTACAAATGATATGTCACTTCCACTTCTGGATAATATTTTACGTTATGACATTTCACACACGGACACTTAATTTTGGTGCCGTCCATGTACTGAGGGAACGCCTTAGTAAACTGCAGGAACTGCTCTACTCCCGCTATGTATTCATCCCGCATACCACACATATCATCAGGACGACGATTGTACATCCATGAACGATTCCGCAAGTAGTAATTCATATCCATTTAGAAATAATTCTGCAAAGATGGACACACATTATCCAATAGGCACAAATTCGTATATTATATCTTATTATGGGACACACATTAGTAGCGGACAGTTACTAATAGCAATGATATGCAATCTAGGTCAAACTAGGTTGTACTAAGTCAAACAAAGTCAAACAAGGTCAAGCAAAGTCAAGCAAAGTCAAACAAGGTCA
This sequence comes from Iris pallida, assembly GCA_029216955.1. Lineage (NCBI taxonomy): Eukaryota > Viridiplantae > Streptophyta > Magnoliopsida > Asparagales > Iridaceae > Iris > Iris pallida. Next base: position 41,065,191 of record JANAVB010007399.1, read on the forward strand.
AAGTAGGTCAAGGGTTGACCTATAGTTGACTTTGTTAACTCTTAGTCCAATCTAGGTCAGATGTTGACTCTACTTTGACTTTCAGTCAAAATAGTCAACCTTGGTCAAACAAGGTCAAATCTAAGTCAAATATCCCCTATTTCTAGTCATTACCTACCAAGGTATCCTTTATCTTATCGCTATTGGTATCCCAATACCAATACCTTAAGTTGGTACCCTTTACCTTATCGCTATTGGTACCTTTACCTTATCGCTATTGGTATCCCAATACCAATACCGCGGTAACATGGTTGGTACATTAAGGGTCTTTGACAAGATGACATGTTGCAAAAAAATATATCCTTATATATAGTTCTCCTACGGATTTTCTTTAACATTACGTAGGAGAACTATAAGGATATATCTTTTCACAACATGTCACCTCCTCAAAGACCCTTAATGTGACAACCATGTCACCCTCTCAGTCATATCCCTGAGCTACGATGCAGCTGCAGGCATTTAACATGTCACCCTCTCTATCATAACTAATAAATTAATATCCTACTTTAACATCTAATAACTCTCATATTCCTGCAACTAAAAGGCAAAACCATGGTATATACATGGTTTAAAGTATCGGCCGATATCGATCCGATACGGCCGATACCGATACGGTTTGGCATGTTCCGATTTGATACCGACCGATACCAAATATTGACCGATACCGACTTTGGGGGTCTTTGTTCTGGTCAATTCGGCAAAACCAATCGGTAAGGGTGACTACTATTTCATATAATTTCAAAACTACTAAGAAATAACGCTGAAATACTTAAAATTATGCCTAAATGTATAAAATATATGTTTTTAAATGTAAATAATTTATTAATAATTATTTGTTTTTCGATACCAAAGTCCGATACTCCGATACGATACCGCCGATACTACCGATATCGCCGATACCAATACTCATAGGAATAGTCCGATACCGATTCCGATACCGATATTATGAACCTTGGGTATATATCGTCAACATTTCAGATTCTTAAAATGAATTTCAAATGGATTTTTGATTGTATATATATGTGTATTTGTGTGTATATACAATGTATACATATATATTTATATATGTATTTGTGTGTGTATGTAAGTGTGTGAGTATATATATACATGAATATATGTAGATATGTGTATTTATATATATAGGTATATATGTATGTATTGTGTGTGTCTGTGTCCTGTGTCCTGGCCCCTGCCCCCCTCCCCCCTACCCCTACACCCACCTACCCCTGCCCCCCGCCCCCCACCCCTGTACCTACCCACCCCTGTACCCACCCACCCCTGCCCCCCTCTCCCCTACCCCCCTCGACAGCAAGACCCCCCCTCCCCTTCCCCTCCTAGACAGCAAGACCCCCCCTCCCCTTCCCTCCCTAGACAGCAAGACCCCCCCTCCCCTGCCCCCCTGCACCCACCTACCCCTGTCCCCCTCCCTCCTACCCCTGCACCCACCTCCACCCCTCTCTTCCCCCCTCGACAGAAAGACCACCCCAGCTAGGGTTAGGGTTCTCGTGTCCGTGTCTGTGTCTAGATAGCTAGGGCTAGGGTTAGGGTTTACCTGAGGAGGGTGGCTTCGTCGGAGGATGGAGGCGGCGAGGAGGGTGGCTTCGTCGAAGGAGGAAGACGGCGAGGAAGGCTCCTTCGTCGGAGGAGGGAGGCTGGTCGCCGGAGGGAGGGGTCAGCGGGCGAGCGGGGTCATCGGGGGGAGAAGGGGAGGGTGTCGCCGGAGGGAGGGGTCGCCGGAGGGGAGGGTTCGCCGGGGGGAGAGGGGAGAGGGGGATCGAGCGGGAAGAAAAATTTTGGGTGAAAATTTTGTGATTTCGATCGGGCCAGGAACCCTATATGAAATAAGACAGCGACGTATAAAGTATACGTCGCAAAACGTCATGTCACGCCCCAGTACCGAAAAACGGGGACGGACTAGGCCAGCTACTCCATATGAGGTACGTAACGTCATACGGCGATCGTGGCTGTCGAGAGACTAGGGGGTACATGATACAATCAAGTCTCCTATGGTCCCACAGAGCTCTATGTCTCAATCAATTAAGTCAAATCAGCAATTAAATGAACATTAAAGATAAAGCAGTAAGGCGTCCCTGACGCTTCATCAAAATGATCATGAGAGACTAGCTTTATAATTTAGCTATCTCAGAGAGTCAGGAGTACAAAATTATACACAGCTGCAGTCTGTTTAATTACAATTATGTACTGACACAAAATATCAAGTAATCCGGCTAACAGGTGCCGGTGGCTAAACGCCGCCAAAGTATAAGCATGAGTGGTGGAGAAGAAACCCACTCGAGTCCCCGAACCGCTATGCTCCTAGTATGCACCATGGATGTCAGGGAGGAAGATCGTGTCCTCTGGCTCTGCTAAGAGATCTGGCCAAACAAAACCAGCGGGGTCAGCCCCGAATAGCAAGTACCGCCAAAGGGGCACAAGAGTTAAGATTAAAAACCCAACTAATAGAATGACTGATAATAGTAATACTTATGCTACTATTATAGGGTAGCGCAACATCCTCGAACCCATATGGCACCCTTACAACCAAACAAGGACAAAAGGTGCCGCATGGAGTCGGGACGTGTCGTACTCTATAACTTTCACATAAGTAAAAAGGTATAAACCATAAAAATCTCCTGATCGTGACTTCGGTCGATAGCCTATCGCAGCACAATAACCAACCCAACAATCAAACAAGAACATGGGTTGGATCATGTACCATGATAGACCATGTTCGTCAGTCATTCACAGAAGTAGCACTTTACAACCAGAATAAGTCTTCCGTTCATAACTTCGGTCCACAGCCTGTCATAGTACGATAACCAACCCAACAATCAAACAAGAACATGGGTTGGATCACGCACCATGACAGTCCGCTTCCCTCAGTTATTCACGGAAGGTAAATAGGAAACATGTAAGTCATTTTCACGGCCAATCAAGTCTACGAGTTTCTAGTGGGACGAGGTTATCCTCACGTCATGTTATTAGAAAATCCTCAGATCGTATCTTTCCAGCAAGGCTAGCCAACCCAGGGGTTCGCGTAGCCAGGTGTCATGGAGCACAGGTCCCTCGTGAGGCCACCTTGCCAAGACATGTAATATATAGCAGGAATTAATCGGATACAGTCATCCACTCGTTGCGGATGACACAGTATCCGTGGAGACCAGCCGGCGCGCCAAGACAATATCTCAGGGCGACTGGTGTAACACGATCTCGGGACTCTCCCCTCCCCATGCATCTAGTATATTCAGTTGCCTAGTTTAACCCTAGGTGAAATCTTGGACTCTCATGCTGTGGCCTGCATGATTATCCTCCTAAAGTCGTACTTTAGTACTAGTACCCTAAGTGAGGATCCATGTCAATCAGTATGTCAACATGTGCTACCCTCCTTAGTGTAATGCATCATTACAAATACGCCACGTGGAGTTACGAGTCATTTGTCAAGCATGAACACGAACTGGGACATTCAGGTACATGTATCAGGTAGGAACACTTTGTTCTCCGGGGTCACATCAGTGCTCATATCATGCTCGGGACAAAAGGCGTAAGGATATAAAATGGGCATATAATATCTAATAAAATATCAAAAGCATACGCACAACAAGGCAGCGTGCGTGAAGAGTTACGCAGGCTCAAGGGAAAGAGCAGCGTAAAAAGTCACGCAAGCTCAAGGGAAAGAGCTGCGTGAAAAGTCACACAAGCTCAAGGGAAAGAGCTGCGTGAAAAGTCACGCAGGCTCAAGGGGAAGAGCTGCGTGAAAAGTCACGCAGGCTCAAGGGAAAGAGCTGCGTGAAAAGTCACGCAAGCTCAAGGGAAAGAGCTGCGTGAAAAGTCACGCAGCTCAAGGGAAATAGCTGCGTGAAAAGTCACGCAAGCTCAAGGGAAATAGCTGCGTGAAAAGTCACGCAAGCTCAAGGGAAGACACGCTTCCAACAGGAAGCGTGCTCAAACAGGAGCACACTGTTCACTGTCTTCTCCAAAACAGCAAGAACACCATGGCTGAACCCAAGCTTCAAAGTATCATAACTTGGCCATCCGAACTCCAAATCCAGATTTCCAAAGCTCCAACTTGGGTGAAACTGAATGCTCTTCCACATGGAAGCATTAAAAACCTATAAAATCCAACTAAAGTAGATCAAACCATGCAAAATTCGAAAATGATTAAAATTTAGATCTACAAAAATCAAAGCTTCAAAATAGAAATTTCCAAGTTCTAAACTAGTATAGATTGAGGAGAAGAACATGTTTTGGCAAATAGTTTTATAAGAATCATTAACAAAATAATGGATCCTTCTCTTGAGCAAGTTGGTACTTGCCTCGGTTGGTGGAGGAAGTAAATGAGAAGAAGTAAATGAGAAGAAGTAAATGAGAAGAAGTAAATGAGAGAAGAGAGAAGGAGATGAGTTATTATATAGAATCTTGAACCCATGGGTTCATGATGAACCAAAGGGTTCATGATGAACCATGGGTGAACCAAGAATAGGTTACCCAAATGAGCCAAAACTGTAGGCCCAAATGCAGAAAATAAATTAGGAAATAATATTTTGTCGAATATTTTTGGGAAATACATGAAGAAATACTGCATAATAAGTATCGTATAAATTCAAGGTAAATACAATTTATGGGTTTACGTATTAAAATACGTATTCTAGGATTGGGGAGTGACATCTCTACCCTTCTTAGAAAAATTCCGTCCTCGGAATTCCAGCCAAGACAGGATAGTGAAATCAGGGCAAGCAAGGCACAATCATATATATGTTAACTATCATAGCAGTTATTATCATACATCATAAAGTGCAAAATAAGCAGGTGCAGAAAAGCACGGAATCGTGTCAATAAGGTGCATAAATATACCTTATTAGTCAAACAAATACGGATAACGAGATCTGATCTCGTCCTCGCGCTCCCAGGTTGACTCTTCCGGAGAGTGATGGTTCCAAGAAACACGGACAAGGCTTATCGTCCGATTCTTGAGTACCTTCTCTCGTCGGTCTAAAATAGATACGGGTTGTTCCTCGTAAGTTAGGTCAGTACCCACGACTAACTCAGAATGATCGAGGACATGACTCGGATCCGGGACATACCCACGTAATTGGGACACATGAAACATCATGTATGCCAGTTAACGAAGGCGGAAGGGCAAGTCGATAAGCCACATCGCCTACCCGAGCGAGAATTTTGAAAGGACCAACGTATCTTGGACTAAGCTTTCCCCGGGTTCCAAATCTGATGATACTCCGAGTAGGCAAAATCCGCAGAAACACTTGGTCGCCAACTCTGAACTCTAGAGGCCTACGATGCTGATCTGTCCAATGACGATGTCGATCTTGTGCAACTCGAAGGCGCTCTCTGACCAACTTAACTATCTCCACAGTCTGCGTGATCATCTCTGGCCCCAACAACTTCCGTTCACCGATGTCGTCCCATGCCAAAGGGGACCTGCACTTCCTTCCGTACAATACTTCGAACGGGGCCATCTGAATGCTAGCCTGATAGCTGTTGTTATAGGAGAACTCTGCTAGATGAAGGTGATCCTCCCAAGATCCGCCAAAATCCAAGGTACACGCCCGTAGCATATCTTCTAATGTCTGAATGGTTCTTTCTGATTGCCCGTCAGTTTGTGGATGATAAGCAGTACTGAATCTTAACTTGGTTCCCAAACTTTGGTGCAAGCTCCGCCAAAAATGGAAAGTAAACCGCGTATCCCGATCTGATACTATACTAACTGGAACACCGTGCTGCCTTACTATCTGTTTCATGTACATTTCTGCTAACTGCTCAGTAGTCTGTCCAACTCGGAAGGGAAGAAAATGAGCGACCTTCGTGAGTCGATCTACTATTACCCAGACTGCATTCTTGCCAGCTGGGGATCTAGGTAAACCGGTCACAAAATCCATCGTGATGTGCTCCCATTTCCATTCTGGGATAGGAAGCGGCTGTAGCAATCCTGCTGGTCTCTGCTGCTCGGCTTTCACCTGCTGACATACCAGACACTTGGATACAAATCTCGCTATCTCTCTTTTCATGCCATTCCACCAAAAGAACTGCCTGATATCTCGATACATCTTCGTCCCTCCAGGATGAATGGAGTAAATAGAACTATGAGCTTCGGACATAACTTTTTGCCGAAGGTCTCCACTCGGTACACAGAGTCTGTTTCCAAACCTGAGCGTACCATCTTCATGAATCACTAACTCCTCCCTACGGCCTGATTCACACTCCGACCGCAACTTCTGAATCTGTGGATCTCCTGCTTGTGTTGCCCTTATCCTCTCTACTAAGGTTGACTGAATCTGCATACTGGTCATTCTTCCTATATCCCTTGGCAAAACTACTTCGATTCCCATACTCTGAAGGTCTTCTAGAATATGCTTATGCGAGGTCAAGATAAAGGCACTGTCTCTCCTACTCAGTGCATCTGCAACTACATTCGCCTTGCCTGGATGATACTGAAGATCTAAATCAAAATCCTTCAGCAGTTCTAACCATCTTCTTTGCCTCATGTTCAAATCTCGCTGCATGAATACGTATTTCAAACTCTTATGATCAGTATAGATCTCTACCCGATCCCCGTATAAATAATGCCTCCACAACTTGAGTGAAAACACCACAGCTGCTAACTCCAAATCGTGAGTTGGGTAATTCTTCTCATGGTCTCGAAGCTGTCGAGACGCATATGCTATCACTTTTCCATGCTGCATCAATACACATCCAAGACCCTTCCCTGATGCGTCACAATATACTGTAAAGCCTCCTGCTCCTACTGGAAGTGTCAAGATCGGGGCTGAGATCAATCTCTTCTTCAATTCTTCAAATGATGCCTGACAGCTAGCTGACCAAACAAACTCTACGTCCTTGTGCGTCAAACGCGTTAAGGGCACAGAGATCCTGGCAAAGTCCGCCATGAACCTTCTGTAGTAACCAGCTAATCCTAAGAAACTTCGCACTTCTGCAACCGTTCTCGGGACTGGCCAATGCTCTACGGCCTCAATCTTCTTCGAATCCACTGACACTCCTGCCCCATAAATTACATACCCCAGGAACGAAATGTGATCTAACCAAAATTCACACTTGTCAAGCTTCGCATAAAGTTGATGCTCCCTCAATGTCTGTAAGACAGTCCTAAGATGTTTCTCATGCTCCTTTTCACTGCTGGAATAGACAAGAATGTCATCTATGAACACCACCACAAATTTATCCAAGTACGGCAGAAATATGCGGTTCATTAAATCCATGAATACTGCGGGGGCGTTGGTTAGTCCAAAGGGCATTACTAAAAACTCATAATGCCCATATCTAGATCTGAATGCTGTCTTCGGTATGTCTTGCTCCCGGACTCTTACTTGATAGTATCCCGACCGAAGATCAATCTTGAAAAAGAAGCTGGCCTTGCTCAACTGGTCAAACAGGTCATCAATCCTTGGTAGTGGGTACTTATTCTTCACTGTTACTGCATTTAGCTTACGGTAGTCGATGCACATCCTCATCGACCCATCCTTCTTGGGAACTAGAATCACTGGTGCGGCCCAGGGCGATTTACTGTCTCGGATGAATCCCTTAGACTTCAACTCTTTTTCATGTTGATACAACTTATCCTGCTCTGACGGCGATATTCTGTAAACTCTATCTGCAATAGGCCTCGTTCCAGGGTTCAACTCAATGCTAAATTCTATCTCTCTGACTGGGGGTATCCCTGGGAGCTCATCGGGGAAGACGTCAAGGAAATCTTCGACCACTCTCGAAATCTGTCCTGGCTCTGACACTGCTGCTGAGATGACGCCTCCGGCCTGATTCTTCAAGGTTCGAGTAAAGATGAACTGCTCCATCCCAGGAACGCTGAATATGACCCTACCTCCTCTACAATCAATTGTCGCATGACTGTCTCTCAACCAATCCATGCCAAGAACGACATCAAAATTCCCCATTGGGAATTCAATCAATGATGCGGGCAGTAAATGCCCACACACCTCCACCGGACATGAAAAGCGCACTCTGCTAACTTCTACGAGCCCATTGCCGGTGAGTATATCCATCCTCTCCGGCAATGCCTCAAACTCTAATCCAATCCGTGTAGCATATTGTGCAGAGATGAATGAATGAGTAGCGCCTGAATCAAATAATGCTATAGCGGGAAATGAGGTGACGAGAATTTTACCTGCCACCACGTCACTAGACGCTAGAGCCTCTCCCAAGGATAATGTGAGAGCCTGGCCCCGCGGAGCCCCTTGTTGCGGCCTTCCTCGACCATGCTGTTGCTGCCCTTGAGGGCCTTCGGCTTCCTGTGCCTGGCGGAACATCTGAGCCTGCGTTGGTAGACGCTGGGCTAGGGGCCTTATTGCTAATACTGGCCCTCCACTCGGGGTTGCCACCGGAGCTGGCAATGCTGGAAACTGTTGAGCTGGCCCTCCTGGCCTCTGTATCATAGGACAAGTGGAAATACGGTGGTCTGCACGACCACACCTCAAGCATAAGCCATTCGCTGACCGGCACACCTCCCTCGTGTGCCCTGTCTTTCCACAGAATGTACAGCCCTGGGGTGCTCCCTGACGCTGCTGCTGGTTCCTCGGCTGCTGATGCCGAACTGGCGCTGTATTAGTTGACACGGCCGTCCTTCGCGGTGCTCCTGCATCATGAATACGTACACCGGGTGCTGGTGCCGACGTTCGCTGCACTGCTCCTCCTCCAACCTGGGAATAAGATCTCTTCTGACCTCCTGTCCTTAATGCTAACCTCTGCTGGGTAAGCTCGTGCCTCCGAGCGGCCGTCAAAACAGCGTCAAACGTCTGGTAGTCGTGTCCTTCCACAAGTTGCAATAGTTCCAAATGAAGTCCCTGCTGGAACCTCATAGCTTTCTCTGGCTCCGTTGCCACCATTGCTGGTGCAAAACGGCACAATCTGCAGAACTCTGCTGCATACCCATCTACGGTCTTGCCTGCTTGCTTGAGACTGATAAACTTCTGCTGGAGCTCATATCGAGCTACTACGCCAAAATACTTGGCCTTGAATCTGTCACTGAAGGTGGTCCAACGAACAGGACGTCTTATACCAACTTCTTCTGATACCCACCAGTCGCGGACAAGATCCTGAAGTACCAGTTTGACCTGATCAACCTTCTCATCATCTGGAACCTTGGCTGCCACAAGAATGGCTTCAATGTCTTGAATCCATGCATCCGCAGTGATGGCATCCTCCGTGCCATCAAAATACCTCGGGTTCAAGCGACGGAACCTTCCTAATGCTCCCGAGTCAACCCCGGCACTCCTCTCAAGAGCTAACTGAATCCCCTGGTTCAGCAACACATTCTGCTCCTGCTGCCGAGTCTGTTGCTGTTGGTGAGTGACAAGAATCCCTCGGACGATCTCCAGGAGTGCTACGGTATCTGGTACTGCCGTCGCTGCTGGTGCTGCAGGAGTTTCAATAACTGCGGCTGCACTGCCTCTGGTTCCACTTCTGTTTGTGCCTGCCCTGGGGAAGGTTCTCTCCCCTGTTGCTGCCCAGTCGAGCCATGCTCTTGCTGCTCTTCCTCATGGGCCTCACCCGCTACTGAGAATGAAGCACCCCTATAGAGAAAGATATAAGATTATCAAGTCCGGACGAGAAAGATTTCGAGGATGCAAGTCAGGTTAGAGATCAAGGCAAGGACAGAGAATTTGAAACGGAATTTCAAAGGGAACAAGTTGTGATTGAGACTCCTAATAATTCGCAATACCCCACAAGTCTGAAAATCAGACCTGCATGGGCCACCACTAAAACCTTGTCACGCCCCAGTACCGAAATACGGGGACGGACTAGGCCAGCTACTCCATATGAGGTACGTAACGTCATACGGCGATCGTGGCTGTCGAGAGACTAGGGGGTACATGCTACAATCAAGTCTCCTATGGTCCCACAGAGCTCTATGTCTCAATCAATTAAGTCAAATCAGCAATTAAATGAACATTAAAGATAAAGCAGTAAGGCGTCCCTGACGCTTCATCAAAATGATCATGAGAGACTAGCTTTATAATTTAGCTATCTCAGAGAGTCAGGAGTACAAAATTATACACAGCTGCAGTCTGTTTAATTACAATTATGTACTGACACAAAATATCAAGTAATCCGGCTAACAGGTGCCGGTGGCTAAACGCCGCCAAAGTATAAGCATGAGTGGTGGAGAAGAAACCTACTCGAGTCCCCGAACCGCCATGCTCCTAGTATGCACCATGGATGTCAGGGAGGAAGATCGTGTCCTCTGGCTCTGCTACGAGATCTGGCCAAACAAAACCAGCGGGGTCAGTCCCGAATAGCAAGTACCGCCAAAGGGGCACAAGAGTTAAGATTAAAAACCCAACTAATAGAATGACTGATAATAGTAATACTTATGCTACTATTATAGGGTAGCGCAACATCCTCGAACCCATATGGCACCCTTACAACCAAACAAGGACAAAAGGTGCCGCATGGAGTCGGGACGTGTCGTACTCTATAACTTTTACATAAGTAAAAAGGTATAAACCATAAAAATCTCCTGATCGTGACTTCGGTCGATAGCCTATCGCAGCACAATAACCAACCCAACAATCAAACAAGAACATGGGTTGGATCATGTACCATGATAGACCATGTTCCTCAGTCATTCACAGAAGTAGCACTTCACAACCAGAATAAGTCTTCCGTTCATAACTTCGGTCCATAGCCTGTCATAGTACGATAACCAACCCAACAATCAAACAAGAACATGGGTTGGATCACGCACCATGACAGTCCGCTTCCCTCAATTATTCACGGAAGGTAAATAGAAAACATGCAAGTCGTTTTCACGGCCAATCAAGTCTACGAGTTTCTAGTGGGACGAGGTTATCCTCGCGTCATGTTATTAGAAAATCCTCAGATCGTATCTTTCCAGCAATGCTAGCCAACCCAGGGGTTCGCGTAGACAGGTGTCATGGAGCACAGGTCCCTCGTGAGGCCACCTTGCTAAGACATGTAATATATAGCAGGAATTAATCGGATACAGTCATCCACTCGTTGCGGATGACACAGTATCCGTGGAGACCAGCCGGCGCGCCAAGACAATATCTCAGGACGACTGGTATAACACGATCTCGGGACTCTCCCCTCCCCATGCATCTAGTATATTCAGTTGCCTAGTTTAACCCTAGGTGAAATCTTGGACTCTCATGCTGTGGCCTGCATGATTATCCTCCTAAAGTCGTACTTTAGTACGAGTACCCTAAGTGAGGATCCATGTCAATCAGTATGTCAACATGTGCTACCCTCCTTAGTGTAATACATCATTACAAATACGCCACGTGGAGTAACGAGTCATTTGTCGAGCATAAACACGAACTGGGACATTCAGGTACATGTATCAGGTAGGAACACTTTGTTCTCCGGGGTCACATCAGTGCTCATATCATGCTCGGGACAAAAGGCGTAAGGATATAAAATGGGCATATAATATCTAATAAAATATCAAAAGCATACGCACAACAAGGCAGCGTGCGTGAAGAGTTACGTAGGCTCAAGGGAAAGAGCAGCGTAAAAAGTCACGCAAACTCAAGGGAAAGAGCTGCGTGAAAAGTCACGCAAGCTCAAGGAAAAGAGCTGCGTGAAAAGTCACGCAGGCTCAAGGGAAAGAGCTGCGTGAAAAGTCACGCAGGCTCAAGGGAAAGAGCTGCATGAAAAGTCACGCAAGCTCAAGGGAAAGAGCTGCGTGAAAAGTCACGCAGCTCAAGGGAAATAGCTGCGTGAAAAGTCACGCAAGCTCAAGGGAAATAGCTGCGTAAAAAGTCATGCAAGCTCAAGGGAAGACACGCTTCCAACAGGAAGCGTGCTCAAACAGGAGCACACTGTTCACTGTCTTCTCCAAAACAGCAAGAACACCATGTCTGAACCCAAGCTTCAAAGTATCATAACTTGGCCATCCGAACTCCAAATCCAGATTTCCAAAGCTCCAATTTGGGTGAAACTGAATGCTCTTCCACATGGAAGCATCAAAAACCCATAAAATCCAACTAAAGTAGATCAAACCATGCAAAATCCGAAAATGATTAAAATTTAGATCTACAAAAATCAAAGCTTCAAAATAAAAATTTTCAAGTTCTAAACTAGTATAGATTGAGGAGAAGAACATGTTTTGGCAAATAGTTTTGTAAGAATCATTAACAAAATAATGGATCATTCTCTTGAGCAAGTTGGTACTTGCCTCGGTTGGTGGAGGAAGTAAATGAGAAGAAGTAAATGAGAAGAAGTAAATGAGAAGAAGTAAATAAGAGGAGAGAGAAGGAGATGAGTTATTATATAGAATCTTGAACCCATGGGTTCATGATGAACCAAAGGGTTCATGATGAACCATGGGTGAACCAAGAATAGGTTACCCAAATGAGCCAAAACTGTAGGCCCAAATGCAGAAAATAAATTAGGAAATAATATTTTGTCGAATATTTTTGGGAAATGCATGAAGAAATACTGCATAATAAGTATCGTATAAATTCAAGGTAAATACAATTTATGGGTTTACGTATTAAAATACGTATTCTAGGATTGGGGAGTGACACGTCACAATACAGCGACGTAAAAGGTAAGTCCGTCGCAAAATGTCGTCCGTCAGCAACGTAAAAAATACTACGTCGCTGAACGTCACTACGCAGCGACGGTCAGCGACGTGTAGCACTAGGAGTCGCTATAGGCAATTATCAGCGACTGCTTTTTCCGCCGTCGCTAATATACGTCGTTATTCTAGCAGATTTTAGTAGTAAAATATATGAAGTCTGTGAGCCATCACTCTTGGTTTCTGTATGTAGAATACGGTGATAATGGATAATATTCTTTCCTTGACCGGTTTTACATATTTGAATCTTAAATGAATATATTATCACAATATTAGAATTTCTAATCGGAAAGAAATCTCTATATTGTTCTGTCACAAAATTTAGACAAACTTTGTCTTTGCCTTTATTTCGTTATGCTATAATTGTTTTGACTCATTAAAATAATTTAGTCACAAGAAAGTAGTTAGCGAAATTGCAAATCATTTAAATCTAAAGTTTTAAAAGTTAAGATTATTTTAGATACAAGTCGAAAGGGTCCTTCTGTCAACCGAACGTAAATAGCCCTAAGTGACACGGTACTTAATCGTCCCCCTGTGGACCTCCGCTAGCTGGGAACCGGCCCCCACAGCTAACCCAAATTAATCAACACTTGATAGACTAAATTTTTTTAAGGTTTATTAGCAAAATCACTTAAACTATTATTCTAGTACTCTAGACTGTCATTTTTTCAAACATGGCTAGTAAAGAGAAACCTTTAGAGCCATGGGTGAAAGATATTGTGTTATACTTTAACAGGTGACAGAGTCAGATGATTTTGACTCACTATCCAAAGGTTTATATTAACAATTAGTGGAATCATACATTTTGTTAAATGGTTTTGAGGACACAAAGTATGATTTAGGAGTAACCCAAACATTTGACTTAGTCAAACCAAGTACTCCTCAATAAAATAAATTTCTACTAGTTTCAGAGATTTTTAATTATTTTCTGAGTCATTATATGACATATTCTTCGTATACAAAATTACTAAAGGTTTCACCTGTGGAACAACTTAGATACTCATAAGTTGATAGGTCCATGTGACCACTATCATATCTAGGAGTATCAAAGAATTTGAATTTGTATATTTAAACATAGCTTGTACTAAGGCTAAATGGATCAGATATCTTACTATATATATATCAAAGGGATCCAGGTCTAAATTTTACTTTTGCCATGACTTCATAAAGTATTGAATAGATTAAGCATCTTATTATGCATATACTTGATATACATATTTTTGTACCTCTCATTTTTATAAATTATGCTAAAGAATTGGTAAAGCATGATCTTGTGAATTTTAAGATGAACAGGTACTTGCAGCTGCATTTCAAGACATTTAAAGAGCCTAAACGGCAAAAATGTAGTTCTTGACTATAAAAGAACTTTACAGATCTCTTGACGAAGAGTCTGTTTACTCTTGACGAAGAGTTTGTCTAGAAAATTATTCCTAGACTCATCGAGGGGGATGGAGTTAAGCCCATAGTTTAGTCACCAGCAGTGGCAACCCAACCGAGTCTGACTAGAGATCCCAAGAAGCCGGTTCAATGGGTAGAAACAAGCTAGACTAGGTGACTATTATGGAACACTGACCTTGAGATTAAATTTCTTAAAATAAAAGCCCAAGATGCTGTACATGTGTACATTGATACCCCATTTCTATGGTGACAGTGTTCCTTGTGTGATATGGATAGGATGAGTTTAAAACTTTTAATAAGTCCAAGCATGATATGCAGGGTTGATTCCTATCACCAACCCTTTAGGACTTACCTATATGAGAGGTCGTGAAGGCCGCGACAATAGGACAGGACGATCCTAGACAACTCTCATGAATATATAAAAGTGTGCATGGCCAACCAAACGCGCTACCCGATAGACCCAAGTACCTCTAGCGTACTATGTGTGCTATTTTCTGAATCTGCTTCAAGAAGACTGATTCAAGGCGTAGTCCATCAAGCACTTCTTCAGACAAAGATAATAGTCACTACGTGAGATTCAAGGCTGTAGTCCATCTCATTTATGCATAGTATACAACTGCCCAGAAATTCTTTTATTTTCTCGTATTTTCTTTCCTTCTATCATTTTGGAAATTGACCTTTTGGGAGGGATTGTTAGCTGTGTGTGTTTACACACTAGAGCAAAAGCTCAATTCCCTCTAATAGTCCCATATCGGTTCGGTTCGATTCGACGCACGTAATGGGTGCGGGTACGTGCCCACATCTGCGGGCGCCGAATGTCGATTTGATTTCCTCTTCGGGTTCGGACTGAGACCCTAAGAATCCTTTTGCTCCTCCTCATTTAATTTTGACCGTTATAAACCTATTAATTTTGTAACATTTGACATATTAACTCCTATCCAGATACAATATATCACATGTTTTTCATTTGAATTTATTTGTAACGTTCAATATTTATTGGGTGGATTAAATTACCTTCATTCTCCATTATTCCCTAACCTTGGAAAAAAGCCTATATATTGAGGCACATCTCAATATTTTGGACACACTGAAAATTACTACAAAATACTCTCTCTCTCTTGCGCGAATTCTTGTCACTCCGAAACTCAATTTGTTCTTGGTTTATTGCTCTGGACAGAGCTAAGTCGTCGAGGGTCACTCTCTCTACGTCGTGTGCGGCAAAGAGATTCCGGTGGTGCGGAGAGTTTACCACTAGGAGCATTCGGACAAAGTCTGCACATAGACCCGAATTAACTCTTAGGGCAGTGCTACGTGCGCGACTTCCCCGAAGGCCGGTAACAATTTACTGTTTTATTTTTTGTTGCAGATATTAAAGTGAAGAATTTCCAACATACACTGAGTTATTGTGTGCTAGCAGAAATCTTGCTCCTGTCCGTGTGCTCATCTTGGGAATATCCAGTGTTCCCTCTTGGTCTCTTTCACTAGCTCAATTCTATGTCGGTGGTTATATATTTTTTTTCCCACCAAAAATCTTGTTTTTTCTTGTACTCGGTCATGAAGAGCTTATTATTAAGAATGCAACTGAACTCTCTTGAGTTAAACAAATGGGAGAGGAGAAGCTGTACTTATCATTTGAGGACCCCTTAAAGTGCAGGTTGCACTCATCAATCACATGGCAACCCACCCCTCCCCTCCCCTCCCCACCTATTTATACACCCCCATCATCTCCTCCATCCTTACTGCATTCTTCTTCTTCACCCACAGCTAGCCTCCTTTCCTTCCCTCCAAGTCGACTAGTTTCCTTCCACCTCGATCATGTCCTGTGAGTCAGACAGCGCCGAGCTCTTCGCTCGGCCGAGCATTTTGGTGAACGGACCTCTGATAGTCGGAGCCGGGCCTTCAGGCTTGGCCGTGGGCGCGTGCCTGAAAGACTTGGGCGTCCCCTTTGTCATCCTCGAGCGAGCCGACTGCATTGCCTCCCTGTGGCAGAGGAAGACCTACAACCGCCTCAAGCTCCACCTGCCGAAGAAGTTCTGCCAGCTCCCGAAGCTCCCCTTCCCCGAGGACTACCCGGAGTACCCTTCCAAGAAGCAGTTCATCGCCTACTTGGAGTCGTACGCCGCGCACTTCGGGCTCGAGCCGCAGTTCGACGAGACGGTGAGGTCGGCCAGCTACGACGAGGTCTACGGCATGTGGAGGGTGAGGACCACCACCAGCCGGAGCGGCGGCACCGAGGTGGAATACATATGCCAGTGGCTCGTGGTGGCCACGGGCGAGAATGCGGAGAGCGTGGTGCCGAAAGTGGAAGGGCTGGAGGACTTCGGTGGGCCGATCATGCACGCTTGCGACTACCGGCACGGGGAGGGGTACGAGGGGAAGAAGGTGCTGGTGGTCGGCTGCGGGAACTCCGGAATGGAGCTCTGCTTCGACCTCTGCCAATTCCGCGCCTTCCCTTCCATGGTCGTTCGCAGCTCCGTAAGTGTTTGCTGTCTGTCTCCTCCCAAAACTTTGGCTACGATGTGTGTGTATGTATGATCAACTGAGACTGATCAGTGCTTTGTACTTGAGTATAGGTCCATGTACTACCGAGAGAGTTTCTTGGCGTGTCGACCTTCGAGACGGCGGGGAAGCTGATGAGGTGGCTCCCGACGTGGATGGTCGACAAGATTCTGCTGTCGTTGGCTCGGATGTCGCTCGGGGACGTTGAGAAGTACGGCCTGAAGCGGCCTCGGGTCGGGCCGATGGAGCTCAAGAGCGCGACGGGGAAGACCCCGGTTCTCGACACCGGCGCTCTCAGCAAGATCAAGTCCGGCGATATAAAGGTGGTCGCCGGGATCAAGAAGTTCTTTCCCGGGACGGTCGAGCTCGTCGACGGCAGGGTGCTCGACGTCGATGCGGTTATATTCGCCA
Organism: Iris pallida; assembly: GCA_029216955.1. Lineage (NCBI taxonomy): Eukaryota > Viridiplantae > Streptophyta > Magnoliopsida > Asparagales > Iridaceae > Iris > Iris pallida. The sequence goes on from JANAVB010007399.1 coordinate 41,082,127, forward strand.
CCGGATACCGCAGCAACGTCCCCTCTTGGTTGCAGGTAATTTCAACCTTTCAATTCTCCACGGTCAAGTTCTAGTTATGACAGTTATGGAAGTTAGTTAAGCATATTGGTCGTCCTTCACATGGGCAACAAATATGTTAGCAAACAGTAAGCAACAGTACTGGAGTAGGGGCTGTTCCGAAAGGTTGGACTGTCCTATTATAATTAATTTTAGTTGTCCATTTACTTCTATTTTGGATAGCTGAAAAAATGTTCAAGTCTGAAGTCTTGTCGGATTTATCGTTAAATTGGTTCTGATCTATATTGTATTGTCTGTTTATTCTTCTTCTTCATGCTTCTCTTCTATTTTGTTAATCATCATAATTTTTGTTCTAATAGCATATTTTTTTATCTTTCTTTTTTTGTACTACTCATCTTCCATGCCTACCGCGTATAAAAAAACATGTACTACATAGGAGGAAAAATTATTCTATGTGCCAGCACATCGTACATCTTCCATGTCAATTGTTAGATTGCATGAGGATGTATACGTGCACATATCTCTATATAATCTAACAATTAAGGATGAATGATACATACACGGTATATCTGACACATACATACCAAAACTACATGCGACGTTTGTCTCCCAATAAAAATATGACACGTAGCATTTTTATCCCACACAAAACCACTTTGTAAGTGGTTTTGTTCACCCACCAAAGTAGTTTTGTACCACGTGTCATATTTTTATTGAGAGGTGAACATCCCACCTAGTTTTGGTGGGTGAACATTCCATCTAGTTTTGGTGGGTGAACATTCCACCTAGTTTTGGTCGATGAACAAAAATGGACTCTAAATCATTTCTCAAATAGGAGGTACTTAGTTGTGCTGCTTCTTTTACTTCGTAGAATGTGTTAATTCTCCCACTTAGTTTTGGTGGGTGAACATTTCACCTAGTTTTGGTCGATGAACAAAAATAGACTCTAAATCATTTCTCAAATAGGAGGTACTTAGTTGTGCTGCTTCTTTTACTTCGTAGAATGTGTTAATTCTTCTTCTGTTCACTGAGAGTTGTTTGTGACTTCAGGGAAGTAGTGACTTCTTTTCCAAGGATGGATTCCCAAAGCAGCAATTCCCCAGTGGATGGAAAGGGAGGTCAGGGCTGTATGCAGTTGGGTTCACAAGGAGGGGGCTATCTGGTGCTTCCTTTGACGCAGTGAGGACCGCAGAGGACATTGGAAGGATTTGGAAGGAGGAAATAAAATCAGGCAAAGCATAACACGGCAGAAGATGCACTCTCCTCCTAAACCTCTAATTATGATGACAAATATATTTATATGTCCTCTTTTAACTCTGTACAAAGAATTAAACGCCACCAAGGAAAGGAAGCAGTCCTCTCCCAATGGAGCCCAAGTTTTGCATGAAGGAATGGGCTTTGTGTATAGAGGGAAGAAAATAAAATATGATGATGACGAGGTCTCTCTTTCTTTATTTCTTCTTTTCTCAAATGTTTTTTTAACCTTTTTTTTATGACTGTATAATGATCCAAAAGTATTGAGCTAATGGAAAGAGCACTAGTTTTCTTGTATTTGAAAATATACACTTTTGGGCTAATTTGCACTTCACTACTTTCTGACTTTTATACATTACTTTCACAATTTACAATTTAATTTAAATATTTAAATTATTTCAATACGTCCCCCGTAGAGTGTAACTCCTTTTGGATAGAGAGTTGGATCCGTATTGCAGTATATTTCCAAAATCCACTTAATATGTGCTAGAGAATTTTAACCTGAATTGTTATATTACAATGTAAAAGTTGATTCTAAAATTGTGACAATAATTGAAGGCTAAATATTTATATTATTTTAACACGTTGTACTTAACCACCTCTGTTATAACCTTGTGTCACACTTGATTGCCACCAGTTTTTAATTTTTTTTCCTCTATGAAAAAAAAAGGAAAGTTGTAAAAATTTGGAGGTACGTAACTGCAAATTGGTCAATATAAGTTTGAAATGAGAGGGAAACAAGCAAGTGAATGAGAGAGAGAGAGAGAGAGAGAGAGAGAGAGAGAGAGTGTGATGTATGCATGCTTCCTCTCCTCTGCCATATGTATCTTTAAGGCAGGCTAGAATCTTTGTAGTACTCTTATTGCTTTGGATCTGGAGTGCAGCTGTGTGGCATCAATTATTAATTTCATGTGAAGCGAAGTGGGAGCAAGGAAATGTACATATGACAGTGCACTAAACGATACTAGCTACTCAAGCAAGGGCAAGGAAATGTGTATATGACAGTGCACTAAAGGATACTACTCAAGCATACATGTATGAATTATTTCTGAGGAGATCATAAAGCTCAGGCCTTGCCATAGACATAGCCCCACCCACTAGTAAAACGCATAGCCACATGTTCAGAGGTCCTACCATATTTACCTTGTTACGTAGGATTATAAATGTAGTCTTCTTAGGCAATCTCCAATGGAGATATTTATCTATTCTATTTCTCAATTTTCATCCTTCATGAATGTAGGATAAAAAATTTATATGAGAATTTCTACGCGTATAAATTTTCCATCTTAATATTGGGCCACACATTCAAATTAAATCATAACATTTTTTTATCTAATATTCTCCATCTTAATATTAGGCAGTGCCATGTAGGATAGAAATTGAGAACCATTAGATGTCACGTCCCAATTACGCAGAGTCATTCGTCCTCGCATAAATCTCTGGGAACCGATCATACTCGCTTGGGAGTAATTGTACGTGTACAAGACAAAAACGGTACATAATTGATAATCTTCAAATAGGAACACATTGCAGTGGCACAAACAAAAAAATTGAAGATAATAATGATACATCTCTTTATTGAAAAGAACATCTTATTGTTTTATAACAGCGGAGATGAGCAGATAATTTGAAGTCACAATAAGGCATGTAGAAATAATTTTTCTTTGTTGATATTTGAAATGAAGTACAATGCTTGCATCGAAGTATAAAACTTACAACACAACTCACGTTGCACATGATAGATAACTGAGACCATGTCATATAGGCTTACATTTGATACTTGATACATTGAAATACAACTGGATATGTCGACTTGGCTTACAACCTACTAGTACAATAGATATACGATATTCCATACATTATACCCTTTATAAACAGAAGATATTATCTTTTGTAAGGAGAGCGATCTGCATGTTCAACAAATCTTCGATTCCTCGGGACTGATCAAGTCAATCATAGTGTACTGAACTTCCCAAGCACGAGCACCTGAAAAGAGTGGCAACAACGTTGGTCAGTACATTGCCTTGTACTGGAGAGCGGAACCAACTCACTCGCCTAAACCAACACTAAGTAGTTATGTGAGCAAACATTTATTAACCATGATATTTCTATTTGGGGCCTAGCATCAGTTTACATTTTATGTGTAGTAACATAGTGAAGCATGTAAACATGTTATAGCATTGATCATGTAAAGGCATCATTGTAGCATAATGGTGTTAGCATGTTAAGCAGGTTATAGTAACACTTATGGAAGGCAACAACGCAGCAGCATTGTATTTAACATATTGTCACTCTCGTTTTTCGTTATACGTATTTTCAGTGTACGTATACAAATTTCTGATATTTATTAGGTACCCGTATTTAGACTTGTCTTACTTAGTCTTTGTTTGGTTCACCTTGGTTCTTCATGGCATGTTGGCTTGACTTGGTTTGGTTTGGGTTGGTTTAATATGGCATTGGCTTGGTACATACACCAACTCCTCCTCTCTCCCCTCTCATTAATTTTATTAACTCCTCTTCTCTCCTTCTCCATTACTCCTCCCACCAACCTAAGGCAAGTATACCTTGCTCCATGGAGAACATGATAATTCTCCATTTTTGATTATTCTATTCTCTTTCTTGCAGGATTCTAAACACCTTTAGAACTTGCAAATTTCAGTTTTGTTGGTTATATTTTTGTAAATCTAATTTTTAAGTTTTCATGGTTTTGATCTCTAAAAACATTATTTTCAAAAAGTAATGGTTCCAAGTTGTGGGGAATTTTATTCTACCCAATTTTGGCTTTTGAATCGCGTGATTTTGACTTATTTTGAGGAAATTATGGCTGTTCTCGTGTTCATGGTCCCCGCACATCTTCGGTGCTGCCGGGACAATGAACAGTGTCGCGCGCCTACACGCCGTAAACCTGCACTCTATGCGCCGTGGCCAGTTTGGTCCACGCACGTCGCGTGTTTCGTGTGCCGTGCGCCCGTGCGTTTTGCTTGCCATGCTCCCGCGCACCGTACGAGTTTCGCGTGTCGCGCGCCGTGCGCCGTGCATCCGTGCGCCGCACGTTTCGTGTACCGCACACTCGCTCATTTTGTTTGTCACGTGCCCGTGCGTCGTGCGCGTTTTGCTTGCCGCGCACAGCGCGCCCGCGTGTCCGCGTGTCGTGTGCATTTCGCTTGCCAGGCCTCGTGCCCCTTGAATCCACGCCCGCACGTTTCGTGTGCCGCGCGCCCGTACGTTTTGTGTGTCTTGCGCCTGCGCGTTTTGCTTGTCGTACGCTGCGCGTTACCCATACTGCACGCCCGCGCATTTTGTTTACCGGGCAACCCCGCGCCGTGCATCCGTGCCCCGTGTGTCGTGGACAGTTTTGTCTACGCGTGCCGCGCGCTTCGCGTGCCCACACGCGAATCTCTGTCGCGCGATATATAAATGACTATTTTTGCCTGTTTAAGTCTTTTTGTAGCTAGAATCTTGTAAAACTCAAAACATGAAAGTTGTAGATCTTCGTCTTAGCTTCAAGAATCTTCCGTCTCACTTAAACTGGAGTTTATATACGACTGATAGTTTCAATCACCCATGGACGTTTTTGATCTTTTTTGCATGTTTTATGTACTTGGCCTAAATTGCGACGATCCGACTTGATAATCTTGAGCTAGTAACTTGAACTTGTACATGATAACATGATCCCGTCCTGATAATCCTGATAGTGGCTCGTTGATGTGCACTCCTGACAAGTATTCTTGATATGACAAGTAATCCGACCTGACCTGTAAAACCTTGATTGCTGCTGTGACAGCTATTCCTGTCTTGCTAGTGTAACTCTTGTCTTGACTCCGTGGTTAATTTTTCGATTGTGATTGTATAAGCTACTTATCTTGCCTTGCATCATGTCTAGTACATGGATTCCTGGTTACCTTGGTCAGGGATTCATAATGAATCTGACTGGGTTAAATGACTAGATTGATTAAGTAGCTCATATAGATAGATATTCCAGTTATAGGCGATCCCGTTATCCCGGCCACACCTATGGACTTGTAGTCTGCCATCAAATAGGGCACATTTTCAGCACATTGTCATATGTTTCACTTCTTTTATCCTAAGTACTCAAGTACACCAGAAATCTTGATAACTCTTATAACTTGATAACTCTCGTAACTTTCGCCTCGATAGCCTGGATAGTCTGTAGGGCTTGCAACTGCAAAAATACCTCAACTACATCTTGTTAGTAACTAGGCCTTTGATAACCCTAATTAGCTAATGATAATAAGCCGTAGGACTTGATTGGTTGTGCCTGAATAACTGTCTCATGATTAACATGGGAATTATATTCCACCTCTTGTTACTCATGATGTAAGAGTATGTTCATTTAACTCTTGTCATTATGTTAGTATACTTATGTTCTCGTATCAGTTCTTTTATATGCTGGTTTTAGTTCATAAGTGGAGCCTTCCTTGTGGTACTTGCTCTTTCTGGGGTCTGACCCAGCTGATTTTGTATGGCCAGATTTCAGAGCAGTGCAGTCTAGTGAGACAGATATGATGGCTGGCTTGCAGATGCATTCTACCATTATGGAGAGGATCAGAGCAGTGCAGCCTAGTGATGTCAGACTTCAGCGGCTCAGAGCAGAGTGTGTGGCAGGGCGCAGAGGAGAGTTGTGTATCCAAGAGGATGGGACAATCTGATTTGGGGGTCATCTTTGTGTGTCGAGTGGAGATATTCGACAGTAGATGATGACGGAGGCCCATAGTTCTCAATACTCTGTTCATCCAGGGGGACAAAGATGTACCGTGATATTCGTTAGCATTTTTGGTAGAATGGTATGAAGATGGAGATAGCTCAGTTTTTCTCTCGATGCTTAGTTTGCCAGCATGTCAAGGCTGAGCACCAGAGACCGGCCAAACTTTTTTAGCCTTGGCCGATTCCGGAGTAGAAGTGGGGTCATATTACTATAGACTACGTGACTGGTCTTCCTAGAACCCCGACTGGTAGAGATGCCATTTGGGCTATAGTAGATCGACTCATGAAGGTTGTCCACTTCCTACCTTTCAGAGTTGGTCAGTATACAGAGCAGTTGGCCGACCTGTATATGAGACAGATTGTTAGATTGTATGGGGTGCCAGTTAGCATAGTCTCGGATCGGGATTCCAGATTCACTTTTTATTTTTGGCGGAGTGTTCAGCAGAGTTTGGGTACCCGTTTGAGCTTCAGTTTAGCATACCATCCTCAAACAGATGGTCAGTTGGAGCGTACGATTCAGACTTTGGAGGATATACTTCGATCGTACACTCTTGACTTCAGTGGTTCTTGGGAGGATCATTTGCATTTGGTGGAGAACATCTTATAACAACAGCTTCCTGGCGAGCATTCAGATGGCACCTTTTAAGGCTTTGTATGGTAGGAGATGTAGGTCACCCTAGCTTGGAATGATATTGGAGAGAGGTAGATGCTTGGCCTAGAGTTGATTGCTCAGTCAGGTGGAGTAGTCAGGCAGGTCAGGGAGCATCTCAGAGTAGCTCAGGATCGATAGCGGCACTGGACAGATCAGCATCGACGTCATCTTGAGTTCTCTGTCGACGATCACGTATTTTTTCAAATTTTTCCTACCCATAGTGTCATCAGGTTTGGAGTACGGGGAAAGCTTAGTCCTAGATTTAATAGACCGTTCTATATTCTCGAGCGAGTAGGAGATGTATCTTATCGTCTTGCTCTTCTACGTCGCTACGCGAGGTACATGACGTGTTTCATGTATCTCAATTGTGTCGGTATGTTTCGGATTTGAGCCATTTCCTAGATCACTCTGAGTTGGTCGTTGGTACTAACCTATCGTATGAGGAGAGGCTCGTATCTATTTTGGACCAGAGGGAGAAGATTCTAAAGAACCTGACTAGTCGATTAGTTCGTATTTTCTGGGATCATCATTCACCGGGCGAGTCGACTTGGGAACGCGAAGATGATATCCGAGCTCGTTACCCGTATCTGTTTGACTCGTGAGGTATACTTAATCATATATCTATGATTCTACCTTTTGTTTGACTGTGATTGTAGGAATATACGATGTTGTCATTTTTGTATGTTTAAATTGCTTTTACATTTCTTCTACATTACTCTAGATGCATTTCATAATTTATGAGTTTTTGAACTTGATCCTGATAGCATGTTTTCTTGGATGTCTAGCTTACTTTGATTACCTTTAGGAAATTTCGAAGACAAAATTTTTCTAAGGAGGGGAGAGTCGTTAGACTCGTCTCACAGTATCAGTATTTATATACGGATACGTATTTTGTAGTATATTTCGTATTTTTTTTGTTTTCAGAACGCTTTAAAATTTTTCCAAATTGTAGAGTTTCTCCTTGACCGGCATGCCGCAAGTATACCGGTGTATAACGACGGCATACCGTCCGGATTGATATTTCATATTTTAGATATTTCAATTTCAGATATTTTTGTGAATAGCATTTTAGATATTTTGGTTAATAGTATGGATGAACCCTTTTATCTATGGGATATTTGGTTTTGTTTGGATGACCATGATTAACTTAGATTTTGACATGGATCTCCATCCAAGGGTTAAGATTAATTCTTCCTTCTATATATACCCTTCTACTTTCTCTCTCCTTCCCCTTTTCACTCTTTCTTCCTTCCCTCTTAACTTTCATTCCTAATTCTCAAGAGCATAGAAAAGCTTGGCCTTGAGGCCTAGGGTGTGGTTTCGTACCCCTCTTGGTGGTGGAGTATAAGAATAGGCTTGGAGTTTTATTAGGCAAGTACATCTTGCCAAATCTCAAACAATGTTTGCTGTCATTTTATTTATTCTATTATTTTCCTTGCCCGATTCTAAGTCATCTTTAAAGCTTGAATTTTTTGATTTTGATGGTTACATATTTGTAGATCTAAGTTTTAAGATTTTTCTTGTTTTCGTGGTTTTGATCCTTATAAGTTTGTTGTTTTCGAAATCTAGTGGTTCCATGTTGTGAAAAATTTCGTTCTACCCAATTTTGGCTTTTAAACTGCTTGATTTTGACTTCGTATGAAAAAATTATGCTATTTTTCATGTTCATGGGTTCCCCACACCTTCGATGCTGCGGGAACGATGAACAGTGTCGCGCAGTCTGTGTGCCGTGCTTGCGTGCAGCGTGCACCGTAGGCAATTTTGCTTGCACGTGCAGTGCATTTTGCGCGCAGTGCGCAGTCTGTTCGTCGTGCTTGCGCACAGCGTGTGTAATGCCCCGCTCTGTACGGTGCATTATGCTGAGTCGTTGACTCGAAGATTTGCGTTGACCCGATTCGTATCGATGCGAATCGATACAAAGTGTTAAGTTGTCCCGAGCAATGCATCAAACTAAGTCGATGCGAAGAGTTGCCTTGTCCCAAAGAATGCATCGAGTGAATCGATGCGAAGCGTCGCGTTGCCTCGAAGGATAAGTGCGTTGAGACGGCTCGAAGATTCTAAGAAATCGAATCGACCAAGGCGCAAGTCCGAATCGATGCAAGTATTGATTTTAGTTGGTTTCGTGTGCAGGCTATACGTTGACGCAGAAATATTAGAGGTCGGCATTTTACCTTATTCAGTAAGGGATCTGCGAAAGCAAATCGTCGCCTTGCGACGGGCTGAGACTTGGGAACGGTAGGCCAAGTTGGACGTATAATTCAATGAAGCACGAAGTGCTCGAATGGCTAAGTCAGGAGAGCAACCGTGCAATAAAGTTAGTGAATCGAGCCGCTTCGGCTCGGCAAAACAACGAAGGCATGTCGACTCAAGGTGGGAGGATTGACTTCTTTTTACACCTTCATTCGATAAGTCAAATATATTATTGTATGCTAAAAGTTAACCTATCGACGCCACGGGCATGGTCCGATCGGAAGATAAATCATAGTGTGAGTCGAACACTAAGTTAGAACAATTGAAATAAAACGTGCATCAATATGCACGAGTCGCTATGGGACATTGGACATCGCATAGGCGAGCGCCTCGGTGCGCAAGCCGTAAAACATGGGATAACTGTACTCGGCGAGTGCCTTAGTGCACGAACCATACCGTGCCTTTGCTGCACGAAGTTAGAACGGCTAGAACATTGAAAGACAATAGGCGAGCGCCCTAGCGCGCAAGCCCCGAACATTAATATTAAGTTATAGAACATGGATATATGGTCGAACGTGCCTACGTGCATGGGATAATAAAAAGATGGCTTCGTTGCGAGAGAATACAGTTGTGGCATGAATGTGGCGGAACTGTCGGCTATGACATGGTGCCTCGAAAGGTGTTCGAGACTTTCGGGTCGTTCGGTTGACGAGCATTGAGTTGAGGCACGATGCCATTAAATCATTGAAACGAAGTATGAAACGTGAGAACATAGAAAGTTAACGGAAGAAATACGAGATGATAAAGTCTGAGTCTTGGACTCAAGGCTATGCTTGGTTATTTGAATGATACTGCGTTGCATGGTCGAATGGAATGGACTTGAGATAAATTACGATGATATCTTCCGTGCACGGAATGTTCCCTCCGAATGGGCGCACCGGGGCACCGGGACCGTTCGGTCTAGGAGGGATGATAATCTTTGATAGGCGCACATCTGCGAAGTCTGATTAGCACTCGGTCGTAAATGTGAGAAGCCGCAAATGATGGTAGGCACGCGGTAAGTTTCGGTTGTTGGGATAGCAACCCAACCCGTGAAACGCCGGGCTACCCAAATTCGATTTCGAGAGAGAAAAGAAGGAGCGAAAAGAAAGTAAGGAAAAAAATAAAAGAGAAACTCTTTTAGTCCATTCCGGCACGGATACGCCCACGACCTTCATATAGTTAAGGAACGATGGGTTGAAAGTGTAGGCGCGTATGCGTCCCGCATAGATATCCTGCTTAGAGATGCACATATAACATGACAGAAAAGGAATGCGGCTGTCACTCCCCGTTTTCAGTATATGTATTTTTAATACATGTACTGCTTAAATGTATTTATTTAATATTTATCATGTATTATTTTGTATTTAAATCTCTTTAAATTCATGTTAATTAATTTTCTGCAATTAATTTTCTGTATTTTACTTTCTGCTTTTATTCTCTGCTTTAGCTTACTTTAGGTTTGGCCTAGGTTGGTTTATTTTCGGGTTATGGTGGTTCATCATGAACCGAACCCACCTACCACCACCCCTTCCATTTAAAGCCCCCAACTCTTTCTCTCTCTTCATTACTCTCATTCACCATTACTCTTCTTTCTCATTACTCTCTCCACCTACCAAAACCCATAGGCAAGTACATCTTGCTTCTTCATGAAGACCCATTTTTATGGTTCCATTCTCTTTCCCTTGTGATTCTAAGAGAGTTTAGAACTTGGCATTTTTCGTTTTGAAGTTTTATTTTTAGTAGATCTAGAAATTGGTTATTTTCGGATTTTGGTGGTTTGATCTATCAAACTTCTTTATTTTCAAGTTTTGATGGTTCCATGTTGTAGAGAATTTTATTCTACCCAATTTTGACCTTTGAAAAGTTGGATTCGGACTTATTTTGACCAAGTTATGGACTTTTGAAGCTTTGGGTTCAAACCATAGAGTTCTTGCTATTTTGGAGAAGACAGTGAGCAGTGCGCGAGCTTTTTAGCTTGTGCCACTGAGTTGTGCGCGCTCTTTAGTGCAGTACAGTCCTTATACGCTGCCTTTTGGAAGCGTATGGATCTCATACGCTGCCTTGACAAAGGAGTCGTATGGATCTCATACGCTGCCTTGAAGAGGAGTCGTATGGAGTGCATACGCTGCCTTTTGGAAGCGTATGTCTTGCATATGCTGACTTGGGTGACAAGGAGTCATATGGAGTACATACGCTGCCTTGATGAGGAGTCGTATGGACTTGCATACACTGCCTTGATGAGGAGTCGTATGGAGTCCATACGCTAGCCTGACTTGAGCGTAGGTGAGTCCATACGCTAGCCTGACTTGAGCGTAGGTGAGTCCATACACTAGCCTGACTTGAGCGTAGGCGAGTCCATACGCTAGCCTGACTTGAGCGTAGGCGAGTCCATACGCTAGCCTGACTTGAGCGTACGCTAACTTGAGCGTAGCTTGACCTGAGCGTACGCTGACTTGAGCGTAGCCTGACTTGAGCATAGCTTGACTTGAGCGTACGCGGACTTGAGCGTGGGCTGACTTGAGCGTAGGCTGACATGGGCGTAGCCTGCTTACCCTGGATCTTCTATAGCCCTGTATTTTGATATCTTATTAGATATTTAACGTCCATTTTATATCCTTACGCCTTTTTGCATTAACTTGATATAATCATGATATGTTAATATTTTTGTTAAATATAGATTGTTACGTGGGATGTACCATGTGTCGTGAATTGAGTTATAGATACCCTGATTGACTGAAATTAAATCCTGAGAGTTGTAGACTCGACCCCACTGAATATTAGTTGACTTTCATGCCTTGTCACCATTGATAATGATTGTGACCTTGACTAATAATTGATCATGCGTTCCTAGTTGGAACTAAGAGACTGGCTAGTCGTCTTTTTGAATTGAATAAATGAGACACATTCATATTAATTATGAACTATTGAAATCGACTGGCTAATCCTGAATATTGGCATACAAGCACATGCAGGCTTCAATTCATTTATTATTTATTTATCTTACCAAAGAAGCATGTGTACTTTATGGTCAAGGCAAGATCACTCCGTGGTTAGTTTTGATTGTTGTATTACGCTATGTAAGACCTACAACCTGACCGCACTGGTATCATTGTAGAGTTGCGCATATCGTACCCCTTACGAAAGTACTCATTCTGAATGACCATGATCCACGGCATGGTACTTCACTCAACGTAGAGACTATTAAGTTAAATAAAATAATGATTGCATGGAGAGAATGGATTCCCGAGTTCTTACATGGCATCCCTCTTGGGACTAGTGGTGCCCGACAGGCCGGTTGGTCCCCACAGATACTGCAAATCTGCCACACGGGCAGGGAGCGGTATCTGGTTATATTATCTATTGAATATTATATATTAATGACGGGTATCCCGCTGGGACTCGTCTAATTCATGATTGGCGCAATTGATTGACTGGGTAAACTAGCCTTGCTTGCGCATAGTAAGAACTGAGAAATCCTTTATTGCATAATTCCAGGATAACTTGGGACTCACAATAGCAAGCCGTAGTAGTTGTCTGGCCGTTTAAAGTAATTTGTTTGTGTACTGTACCTACTCTGTTACTTAACTGAGATGATTAGAACGTCAGGATATGACGGGCCAACTTCTGTCCTTGTTTGTTTGGGAGGTTGGTTCGGAGTATCGTGATGTTTTGTGAGTCCTAGTAGATAGCAGAGATCTATTATCCTATTCTCTTATTGCTGGCTTCATTCCTCATATCGTGCTCCCTTGCGGTACTTGCTATTAGAGGTCTAACCTCTCTGGTCTTGCATGGCCAGATTTAGAGCCAGTCCCCGAGGATCCAGCTTACTTCTACCTCCAAGATGGTCAACACTAGAGGGATGATAGCAGGAGGACTCGAGTGGGTTTCTTACTTTCCCGCCCGTTTTGTTATCTACTTTATACTTTGCCGTTTGGCACCGACATGTTAGTCGAATTGTCTTGTACCTACTTTTACATAATTATAATTAAGTCAGACTGCAGCTGATAACAATTGTGTACACTTTGCTACATCATCTGGCTGTATTTTGTAAAGCCAGATATCAAGAACATTTTGACTGAGCATTTGGGATGCCTTACTGCTTTATCTCACATGTTCTCTATTTCTGTTTCTTATTTGAATGATTAAGACAATAGATGTGAAATGACCATAGTGAGACTTTCATGTAGTATGCACCCCCTTGTCATTTAGACAGCATTGATCGTATTATACGGTATTCATCTACCCGTAATACGTAGCTGGCTGAGTCATTCCCCCTCTCTCCAGTATTCTGGTTCTGGGGCGTGACAGCGGCGTATTCACCTTGCGTCGGTGCAAGGGCGAGTGCGTTGACTTGGTAAGTCGCGTCACAAATCAAACATGAGATTGCTTGTTTGCTTGCCTATTCAATTCGATAACATGCTACTATGATAACATGCTTTATGCTTTCGAAAATGCCATGAAATTGACCCTAAGGAGAACATAGCAAGATCATAAGCTAAGTTGCAGGATTCAACATAAAGATTAAAATGTCGGTTTGGAAAGATGATCCTTGCTTCAGTACATGCGAGGACGAACGTACTGATCCCCCACCAGCTTCATGCAGGGTGCAGGGAATGGATTGCTCGCGGCGAAGCATTGCTTGAACGTGTTAAGGCTTGGAATACCAAAGCGCATTGAAGCGTGCTATCGCATTGACGCTCGGACTACGCAGCTGGATTGATGCGGCCGAGATATAGAAGGCATGATGTATGGAACGGTGAAATCCTTTGTGGGCAAGAGAGAACCTGAGTGTTGTAGCCAATCTGGCATATATTGTTAGGCTATCGAAAGCCATTGTAATCTCAGTTTCGGATATCAATAAAGAGAATTGTTTCGTATACTCTGTTTTCCTTTCGTTGTTAATATCGAATCAAAAGATAACCATTTGAGAACTTGTCATCTTGCCTTGCACGAGCGCAACTCCAGGCTCGTGCGGCATCACGCCCCCTGCGATGACGATGATTCGGGTGATTCCGGGTCGGGGCGTGACAATTTGGTATCAGAGCTCTAGGCTCAATTTCCTCTGGACGCTCGCTTCATTACAATTCGAAAAGTTGTCCACCACCACTTGATATCACTCTTGACTCTACTCGATTCCGTACTGGATGTTCCATACAATAAGTCTAATACATATCATAAAATTTTGTCACATGTGTTTTGAAAATTTCATGATGTTTACTAAGAAAGTCGCGAAGGGTATATTGCATTGAATGCAACGAGCCATAAAAGTGTTAGTTGCTGCAAGCGCAACAAATTGTGAAATACGATTTGAGATGTTATCGCAATGTAACATGCTGAATGAGAAATAAAATGATGCACGAAGTGCAGCGAGTTAATATGAATATGCGTTAAAATGAAAGTGAGAAGTGATAAGCCAATACCGAATGTGTTAAACGGATTGCGCATTGACTTGGAAAGTCGGGAGTAAAAAAAAATCATTGCACGTGGTGCAACGCATATCAAATTAATCGTTGCACGAAGTGCAAGGGAAACTGGAAATAAATCATTGTACAAAGTGAAATGAAATGTCGGAAATAAATCGTAGCACGATGTACAATGCGAGAAGAAAGTGAAATTTGTTGCATGGGGTACAACGCGTATCTAAATAAATTATTGCACAAGATGCAACGTAAGGAAAGAATTGAAATCATAAATCGATAGAAAGAATTGTTCGGTTGCATACCAAACTTATGTTGGCAAACGAGAACAATGACCGAGTTGTGTCAGATTTTGATAGAATCAAAGTGACGGTTGTGATCAAGCACGATCACTGCGGAAATCGTGAGTCGGAAGAGATCGTTGGTTTATACTAAGTATAATGCGAAGGAAACGACTTGAGTTCCGAGTGGTATATGCCATACCACATAGGCGATGAATGACTCGATTTCGAGTGATATATGGTGTATCACTTGTACGATAAATTGCATCGATGCGTTGTGAGAATTACGGAAGGTTTGTCCGCAGCGGACGGAAGAGGTACCAAGACTCGATTGGAAATTTGTATGACGGTATGTTGATGAAAGTGTTCTTCAAAAATCGGTTGGGACGATAAGGCGAGTAGTCGTATCAATGAATGATACGTCGAACGAAAATGATAAGTCTGTCGGACGACCGAGACTAGCGAAACGATTATGCCTTGACGCAATAATCAGATCGACGGGAAAGGAAAACTCGAGCTTACAAATAAGTCGCACGACTTGCGATTTCGATAGAAATGTTAGGCGATGCAAATTGTAATCGAATCGCACGATGTGCGACTTCGGTGAAGAGTTGGTTGATGTGAGTAATTGTGCCTAAGAAATAGTTGGTTACGTTACGGCGACACTCATTTGAGTACGATTGAAAAACACGCAAAACTTAGAGGGCGTGATCGTATAACTCAAGGGTTCGATGTTAGATAATCGGTGACTCAGTTACGCGATCAAAGTATAGCGGGATGCAGAAAATCAGAGAACGAGTGGATGCGTATGGAAAAGTTCGTTGCGAACTTGGATGTATGCGATTCGAGTTAAGTCGACGTTGAAACGGATTTGAAGTCGACCCACTTGCTATCGAAATTGATATGAACTATCAAGATCGGTACGCAAGAAAACGTGAGGCACGATGTGAGAATACAAAATGGAGTACGCCTTGCGCTATCAAAATTTTGTAAGTAAGGATACGAGAATGAACGAACTTGGTTGATCGTAAATTTTATGATTTATCAGGCCGAGACTATAAGTCATCGACGATTGCTCGATGCGTATAGCATCTCGTGTGTCGACCTCAAAATAAGATAGACTCGAACTCGATACGAGTAGATATTTCATAAATTACGGAATCATCGACGGCAGTGCATGACTTTACTCGGAGGATAGCTGCGCATCAGTTGCGCCGATAGAAATGGTTATGTACGGATTTGGATAATCGCATAGAAATCGTCGGAACGTGATTTGGCTCCGAAATAAGATATAGCATGGTTCATAGTAAAGTGTCCTTCGGTGATGATCCACAATTATCTAGCGTAGCTTCGGGACAGCTGACCCTAGAAGACTTGACCGCCAAATCAAATTGAATGTTGCAGACCGTAAGATGACCCTTGCGATATCGCATATGAGATTGCACCGATAACAAATATAACACGGTGCATGTTGACGATAAGTCTAGGCGATCGAGAATTTATTGGAACAACTTTCGATTGAGAATGATGTAGCTAGATTTGAGTATTCGTCGGATGAATATTTGAATGGTTATGTTGGTCGACGATCAAATTAGAAATTCACCAACGAACTTGGTGATTCGGATAGGCGATTGCGAGAATCGTGCTATACATGAGAGGGAACGATAAGGAAATGACTTACGAGTCATGTCGTTAGATTCGGATTCACCTTGCAATTGAGCTTGTGTGAATTGAACTTATGTGCGATGCTGCGAGAAGGATAAGTCGGGAATTTGGCTAGTAAATTTTCTACTCGATAGGGATCGAACGTAAGGCGCATCGTAAAGACCTTCGTGTCAAGGCGATCGTTGTCTTGAGCACCGTCGCCTTGATGTAAACTTTATGTCGGATAGATTGTGGCCTTTGTGCAATGTTAATTTAAACTTGCGTCGGAAGAAAGTTAAGCACGGTGCCTAGGTAAGTCACCTAGCGGACGTAGTCCTGATTGTTGATGCTTTTGCAAGTCAACAAAAGAGAATCATGTCGAGATAGGATACGAAGTGAAACATCAGAAATTATTGGATAGTGACGCCGAACGCAAGGCGTTGCGGAGACTCGTTGTGATCGGATGCGCGACGGCTTGACGCGACGCATAGAATTGATAGTCCCGATGAAACATACAAAGTGAGAAATGCAATTTTTGAATCGTATCGTGCCTTGACTTTTGTTGGACGATCGCGTATGTATCAAAATGCATGTGCGCTAGAATTGCGAGAACAAGTAATAGAGCCAAGTCCGATCGAGAATACGAGATGGCAAGTAATTGAGAATAAGAGTTACGTGTTTGCATTATTCCAATATCTTACAACTGAGCTCGGCTGAAATGCATATATTGGTGGGACGCCTAAAATATGTGTATGATTCCAAACTATGTTGTACGATCCAAACGATAGTGAGACGAGATCGTGGAACGATCTAATAAAACCCTTGGAAATTTAGTGTTGGTTTCGGTTCGGGACGAACCTTGTTTTGAGTGGTATATTCTGTAATGCCCCGTTCCGCACGGTACATTATGCTGAGTCGTTGACTCGAAGAGTTGCGTTGACCCGATTACGTATCGATGCGAATCGATACAAAGTGTTAAGTTGTCCCGAGCAATGCATCGAACTAAGTCGATGCGAAGAGTTGTCTTGTCCCAAAGAATGCATCGAGTGAATCGATGCGAAGCGTCGCGTTGCCTCGAATGATAAGTGCGTTGAGACGGCTCGAAGATTCTAAGAAATCGAATCGACCAGGGCGCAAGTCCGAATCGATGCAAGTATTGATTTTAGTTGGTTTCGTATGCAGGCTATACGTTGACGCAGAAATATTAGAGGTCGGCATTCTGCCTTATTCAGTAAGGGGTCCGCGAAAGCAAATCGTCGCCTTGCGACGGGCTGAGACTTGGGCACGGTAGGCCAAGTTGGACGTATAATTCAATAAAGCACGAAGTGCTCGAATGGCTAAGTCAGGAGAGCGGCCGTACAACAAAGTTAGGGAATCGAGCCGCATCGGCTCGGCGAAACAACGAAGGCATATCGACTCAAGGTGGGAGGATTGACTTCTTTTAACACCTTCATTCGATAAGTAAAATATATCATTGTATGCTAAAAGTTAACCTATCGACGCCACGGGCGTGGTCCGATCGGAAGATAAATCATAGTGTGAGTCGAACCCTAAGTTAGAACAATTGAAATAAAATGTGCATAAATATGCACGAGTCGCTATGGGACATTGGATATCGCATAGGCGAGCGCCTCGGTGAGCAAGCCGTAAAACATGGGATAACTGTACTCGGCAAGTGCCTTAGTGCACGAACCATACCATGCCTTTGCTGCACGAAGTTAGAACGGCTAGAACATTGAAAGACAATAGGTGAGCGCCCCAGTGCGCAAGCTCCGAACATTGAATGTTAAGTTATAGAACATGGATATATGGTCGAACGTGCCTACGTGCACGGGATAATAAAAAGATGGCTTCGTTGCGAGAGAATACAGTTGTGGCATAAATGTGGCGGAACTTTCGGCTATGACATGATGCCTCGAAAGTTGTTCGAGACCTTTGGGTCGTTCGGTTGACGAGCATTGAGTTGAGGCAGGATGCCATTGAAACATTGAAACGAAGTATGAAACGTGAGAACATAGAAAGTTAACGGAAGAAATACGAGATGATAAAATCTGAGTCTTGGACTCAAGGCTATGCTTGGTTGTTTGAATGATAGTGCGTTGCATGGTCGAATGGAATAGACTTGAGATAAATTGCGATGATATCTTTCGTGAACGGAACGTTCCCTCCGAACGGGTGCACCGGGGCACCGGGACCGTTCGGCCTAGGAAGGATGATAATCTTTGATAGGCGCACATCTGCGAAGTCTGATTAGCACTCGGTCGTAAATGTGAGAAGCCGTAAATGATGGTAGGCACGCGATAAGTTTCGGTTGTTGGGATAACAACCCAATCCGTGAAACGCCGGGCTACCCAAATTCGATTTCGAGAGAAAAAAGAAGGAAAGAAAAGAAAGTAAGGAAAAAATAAAAGTAAAACTCCTTTAGTCCATTCCGGCGCGGATACGCCCACAACCTTCATATAGTTAAGGAACGATGGATTGAAAGTGTAGGTGCGTATGCGTCCTGCATAGAGATCCTGCTTAGAGATGCACATATAACATGACAGGGAAGGAATGCGGCGTATTCACCTTGCGTCGGTGCAAGGGCGAGTGCGTCGACTTGGTAAGTCGCGGCACGAATCAAACAAGAGATTGCTTGTTTGCTTGCCTATTCAATTCGATAACGTGCTGCTATGATAACATGCTTTACGCTTTTGAATATGCCATAAAATTGACCCTAAGGAGAACATAGCAAAATCATAAGCTAAGTTGCATGATTCAACATAAAGATTAAAATGTCGATTTGGAAAGATGATCCTTGCTTCAGTACATGCGAGGACGAACGTACTGATCCCCCACCAGCTTTATGCAGGGTGCAGGGAAAGGATTGCTCGCGGCGAAGCGTTGCTTGAACGTGTTAAGGCTTGGAATGCCGAAGCGCATTGAAGCGTGCTACCGCATTGACGCTCGGACTACACAGCTGGATTGATGCGGCCGAGATATAGAAGGCATGATGTATAAAACGGTGAAATCCTTTGTGGACAAGAGAGAACCTGAGTATTGTAGCCAATCTGGCATATATTGTTAGGCTATCGAAAGCCATTGTAATCTCAGTTTCGGATATCAATAAAGAGAATTGTTTCGAATACTCTGTTTTCCTTTCGTTGTTAATATCGAATCAAAAGATAACCATTTGAGAACTTGTCATCTTGCCTTGCACGAGCGCAACTCCAGGCTCGTGCGGCATCACGCCTCCTACGAGGACTATGATTCGGGTGATTTTGGGTCAGGGCGTGACAGCATGCGCTGTGGGCAGTTTTGCCTGTGCACAGTAGGCAGTTTTCCTGTGCGCCGTGGGCAGTTTTTCCTATGCGTGTAGTGTGCCACACGCAGATGGCTGTTTTTACCCGTTTTAGCTATTTTATGGCCCAAATTTTAAGAAACTCAAAACATAAAAGTTATAGATCTTTGTCCTGGCTTCAAGAATCTTCATGTCTCACTTTAATTAGAGTCTATATGCAAATCACCCATGAATGATTGTATACCCTATATACACTTGACACTAGCTTATGTTCATGTGTTCTACTATACTCACTATGTATTGCTATGTCCTCCTAGATTTGTTGTACCTTACAATCTATGCCATGTCCAATATTTACTTGGTAGTGACCCGTCATGGTGCACTCTTGTATATGTCTTTTTCCTAGCTTTCTTGATAGTGGCCTGTTATGGCGTACTCTTGATTCCAGTACATGTCTAGCTCCTTGATAGTGGCTCGTCGTAGCACACTCTTGTCTTAATATTGTCTTGTCTTGTTGTGGCATGTTGTAGTGCACAATCTTGCTTGTCTTGTCCAGTCTCGCATGTCCCATGTTTAGGATGGATTCTACGGAATGTCACACCCGGAATCCTAAATGAAAATGTTAGGAACTATACAACTTGCTTGATTATCTAGATCATTGGGAGGTGAGACTTTCCCGGTCATCTACACCCCTTGTTTTCGGTCTTATATATATATAGAAATTGGAGGTATCTGTCATGATGAGCACTCTTCCAGCACACCGTCGAGTGAAGCACCTCTTTAGGACACATGTATCTTACTACAGTGTGTCTGATATACTTGTTTTCTTTTTTGCTTGGATCAATCGGGTAGTCTACAGGGCAGGTAACTGGATCGGATTTCTCAATTTTGCATATGTTAGTAATTAGGATTGTGACAACCCTAGCTAGCTAAAGTATCAAGCCATACTCATTGTTTGGTTGTGATTGATGGACAAAGTCCATTTTCTGTCTAGTCTAGTCTTGTACAGTTTATCTTATTTCAGTACTTAGCTTCCTATCATTTCCTTAAAATGCTAGTTTTCTACTACATGCTCGGCTTCACAACATGCTCACATGTCCATTTTATTCTGCATATTTACTTGCTATTTCCTTACACGTTCTCGGTTTTTCTTTTGTATACACTGTGGTACCAATTTATTATTCCAATCTCGTTTACTGCTTTATCTTAGAGATATTATGAATTACATGTTGGTTTTAGTTCATAGTTTGGCTTCCTTTGTGGTACTTGCTATTGGGGTTCAGACCCCACTGGCTTTGTATTGACCAGATTTAGTTGAGGAGCCCGAGGATCTTCCGGACCTTCCACTCGATGGTGACCACCCGGAACACCAGGGAGCTTGAGTGGGCGTTCTTTCTCTTACCTACTCTTTCATGTACATATTCTTTAAGGCGTTTAGCTACCGAGCACGTGTTTTGGACTTGACTTTTGGCCTACTAGCTTAGACATGATGGTATATTTCTAGACTGCAGCTAGAGCTGATCATGTATTACTCAGTCTTGCTAGTTCTTCATTTTGCATTACTAGCTTCATGATCATCTATATATTATAGTTTGGAATGCTTTACTGTCTTATATGCATGATGATCATATTCTTGTACTTTACTTTCTTGTCTGAGACTGAGATTTCTAGGATTATGTGACCTAGGATTGACTGTTGGTTTGTAGAAGTGACCCCCATCTATACAGCTTATACGTTGTTTTGGAGTACTGGAGTACTTTGGTATACGTAGCTGGCATGGTCCGTCTCTACTTGCCAGTATTCTGGTTCTGGGACGTGACACTAACTCAGACTCGGACTTGGTAGGTTCGCCTAAGGTCGCTAGATAGCAAGATACTAAATATTTTATTTTGGGGTATATTCAGATTTGCGAGTTACTTTTGAATGAGTGCTCCGCTGTTACAAGTCTCTTCAGATTCGTAACAATAGGTTGTTCACTTTGTAACAGACAAACTATTGCATCTCCTATTAAAGGAGCCTCTGTAATAATAATCCAGCATATGTAGTGATATAATAACTTATTATTAGTATCTTACTAAATGGTATATCTTTCTCATATATATATAAAGGCATTGGTTCGATTAGGATGATTTATCTATTATTTATTTATTTTATCAATATATATATATATATATATATATATATATATATATATATATATATATATATATATATATTGTGTCTTCATTCACCAACAATTGAAAATTTTCGATTCTATTACTTGAAAAAATCAATTTCAAACACCCAATTCAATTATTAGCTCAAAAATTGAGTGCTTGTCCGTGTATGTACGTGTGACCGTGTGTGTTCCATATCAGCATGTGTGCCCGTGTCATTATGTATGTGTGTGTGTGTGTGTGTGTGTGTGTGTGTGTGTGTGTGTGTGTGTGTGTGTGTGTGTGTGTTCTTTATTAGGTTAGGTTTGGGTTTGCTGAGTGAGCAGGCCGAGGAGAGGGTTTACCGTAGGGGAGTAGGACCAGTGGTAGTCGTCGGAGCTGTAGAGATCAAAAGAAGGAGCGGTGTGGCGGAGGGCTGGAGGACTGCCGGAGGGGAGAAGGAGCGCGGACGGGGAGAAGGAGTGCCGGAGGGAAGGGGAGCGGCGTTTAGGGAGCACGTCGGAGGGGAGAGGCTGAGGGGAGCATGCCGGAGGCCGGTCGGTTGGGAGGGGACGAGGAGCACTGTCGTGGAGTGGGTAAGGGCGAAGCACGGTCGCTATGGAGGAGGAGCTTGATTGGTAGAAATTTTGGGTGAAAATTTTGGTGGGGAATGGGGGAAAACGAAAACAGAAGCCCTATATGAAATAATTTAGCTATGTCGGTTTGAGATATCACTAAATTTTGTTGTTTAAATAGTATACTACGATATAAGACAAAAGACGTCCTAATAACATCGATGATTAAGTAATATACTTTGACTTGAATGATAACACTGTTGGAAAAGAAACGCGGAAACCTTTCCCCAAACCGGAGAGTACCTGCGAGAGGACCGAGCAATACAACGCACGAACCCAAAAACAAACACAAAACAATCCACGCAGACACAGAGAATTTTTGACGTGGAAAACCCTTGCGAGAAAAACCACGGGACGATCGGAGTCCAACCCTGAGAAGCCTCCACTAATGGAATAGAAGAATTACACCCTCTACAAACTCCTCCCGATCCAAATCGGATCCCCACAACACTCAGAGATAAGAACAATGATTACAAGGCTACAAAGAGCGAGAACGACGAGTAGAGATTACCCGAACACGATCTCCTTCGAATGGCGACCTTCAATCCTCCGTCTTCTTCTCCGAAGTTGTAATGGCACTCTTGCCTCCTTCTCTCTCAAACTTGTGTTCCTTGCGATTAGATGCATTCTAAATTAGGGTTGAGAAAACTCAATATAACTCTCTAATCTCGTAGCAAACCTGGACCGTTGGATTAGATCCAATGATGAAAACTCATCCTAAAATCCGCTTCAGCCCCCGACGACACAGAGTTCGGCCAGAACTCTGTGTCGAGCAAACAGAACCTCACGCCAACATTCTGGAAGCGCCAGACCGAGTTCGGCCAGAACTCGGCCTGGGGCCGAGTTCGGGCCGAACTCGGATCCCCTGCTTCCAGCAGCTCCAGCAGCAACAGCAGCAACTTCGTCGCCTACTTCCCGAGCTTCTCCGACATCGGACGGCGCTCGTCGCACTCCGGGGTCTTCTCTACATAGGTTGGGAACCCCACCCACTCCAACAAATCTCCTCCTTCACAACTATGGGGAGGATGTCGTCATCCCGATGACCTGCCTGCAGTACTCAAACTTTCCTCTTGGTAGAATCTTCGTGAACATATCAGCTCCGTTGTCATCTGTATGCACCTTCTCAAGCTCCGCGTCCTTCTTCTCAACCACATCCCGTATCCAATGATACCGAGTCTCGATGTGCTTGGACCGGCTATGAAACGTCTGATTCTTCACAAGGTGGATCGCACTTTGACTGTCGCAAAGCAAAGTATACTGCTCTTGCCTCAGTCCTATTTCCTGCAGCAGCTTCTTCATCCACAACAGCTCCTTGCAAGCCTCCGTTGCCGCAATGTACTCTGCATCTGTCGTTGACAAGGCAATACACTTCTGCAACCGCGACTGCCACGATACTGCTCCTCCCGCAAACATCATCACGTAGCCCGAAGTCGATCGCCTCGTGTCTACATCTCCAGCCATATCAGCGTCGGTATACCCAACCAGCTTCGGCTCGTCACCACCAAAGGAAAGTCTCCAACCAGCAGTGCCCTGAAGATATCGTAGAATCCACTTGACCGTACTCCAATGTACCCTTCTAGGATTTGAAAGATACCTGCTAACCGTACCAACTGCATGAGCAATATCTGGCCTCGTACACACCATAGCATACATAAGGCTTCCCACAGCTGAGGCATATGGAACCCGGTCCATATCTTCCTTTTCGTCCTCGGTAGATGGACACTGTTCCTCAGTGAGCTTAAAGTGAGCCGCGAGGGGGGAACTCACTTTCTTCGACCCGTCCATCCCAAAACGCTGAAGTACCCGGTGAATGTACTTCTTTTGGGACAAGTGTAGTAGCTTGGACTCTCCCTCTCGGCTGATCTCCATCCCAAGAATAGTCTTTGCTGTGCCCAAATCCTTCATAGAGAAGGCCGCGCCCAGTTGGCGCTTCAACTCCGCTATCCTAGTGGCATTCCGACCCACTAATAGCATATCATCAACATAGAGCAATAAAATAATGAAATCATCATCGGCAAAATACCTCACAAATGCACAATGGTCCGACGTCGTCCGTGCATAACCATGCTCCCCCATAAACGACTCGAACTTCCTGTACCACTGCCTCGGAGCCTGCTTCAGACCATACAAGCTCTTCCTCAACCGGCAGACCAAATGTGACTTGCCCTTCTCACAGAATCCCTCCGGCTGCTCCATGTATAACTCCTCCTCAAGATCACCGTGGAGGAATGCCGTCTTCACGTCCATCTGCTCGACCTCCAATTCGAAACTGGCTGCTAATGCTAGCACCACCCGGATAGACGAATGCTTGACGACAGGCGAAAAGAACTCATCATAATCCACGCCTTTCCGCTGACCGTAGCCTTTGACTACCAGCCTTGCTTTGTATCGAGGGCGAGTAGCATCATCCGTCTGCTTCACTCTGAACACCCATCGATTCTTCAAAGCCTTCTTGCCCTTTGGCAACCGCACCAGATCATAAGTGGAATTGGTGTGCAAGGAACTCATCTCCTCCTGCATAGCCACCATCCACTCCTGCCTGTGTTCGTCTTCCATAGCCTCTGCGAAACTTTCGGACTCTCCCCCGTCAGTCAATAGCACATACTCATCCGGTGAGTATCTCGTAGATGGTCGACGATCCCTGTCACTCCTTCTCAGTTGTAGTACCCCGACCCGTAAAGTCAATCGGAGGAATCGAAACGCCGACGGCGTTCGGACTTGCCTTACAACGACGAATCGAAGACATCGCTCAGATGGAGGAGTTTCGGTGAACTTGCCTCATCTCTGCCTTCACCTAATAATTCGTGTGATTTCAACTTGCACAAGTAGGCTAATATAAAAGCTACGAACGCACATAGCTAAGGGAATAATCCCGACCCGTCGGAATGTCTTAGAACATAGAAAATGGTCCCACGGTCTCAATAGAAGTCGACTCAGCGTGCTTTAAAATGACACTCGGTCCTTCGTCCCGTGGCTTGGGAGAAGGAAAGTTGGTATTCGACACAAACGATGAGTTAGCCTAAGTCATAGGCGTCGCCCGCATAAATGCTCGATAAAGCATGCACGTTTACACCGTGCAAGGCTTGGCATAGCCTTGGCTCGTCCCTCGGGTTAAGTTATAGGCTTGAGTAAGTTAGGCAAAGTTATGCCGATCGACCTAAGTCATTCTAAGTGCCGTCCCGCTCGTTCTGCGGTTGTCAAGTTAAATAGTCCCACGATCTCAAGGGCCGTCATATAACGTATGACTTGGGTGATAGCGTCGTGTAAGGCAGAAGTCAGTTAAAGGCACGAGCCACGGTTGGCACGATGTAAAGTTAGCCACGGTCCATGGCACTTAAGGAACATGTTTTGTTCAAGTTAAGTTGGAAGGCTACGTAGTAGTCGTTCCCTCGAGTTCAAAGATGTTCGAGGCGGTCCCTCAGTTGGGAGCCTCGCGTCCTATCCACGCTAAAGTGTTTCGAGGCGGTCCCTCGGTTGGGAGTCTCGCGTTCCTATCCACGTTAAGTATTCGAGACGGTCCCTCGGTTGGGAGTCTCGCGTTCCTATCTACGTTAAGTATTCGAGGCGGTCCCTCGGTTGGGAGTTTCGCGTTCCTATCCACGTTAAGTATTCGAGACGGTCCCTCGGTTGGGAGTCTCGCGTTCCTATCCACATTAAGTATTCGAGGCAGTCCCTCGGTTGGGAGTCTCGCGTTCCTATCTACGTTAAGTATTCGAGGCGGTCCCTCGGTTGGGAGTCTCGCGTTCCTACCTACGTTAAGAAGTTTGAGGTGATCCCTCGGTTGGGAGTCTCACGGTCTCGAGGCACGTTATGCCAAGTGTGATTCAGAGCACGAGTTGCTAAGTATAGTTCCGATCGTACCAACAAGTAGGCCATGCATTTACGTGAGTTTAGATGTCTCGTAGGTGCGTGGTCATTGGACACCTTGTCGACAAGGATTTCTGCCTAGACTGGTTATACGCCGGGGCACCGGGCCCAGTCATCCTAGGGGGTAGACGTTATAGCAGCGCATGTTTTTATTGCGTGGGTAGTCGGGGGCTTTCCATGGGGCTAGCTACCTTGCATCGAAGGACCCGCCGCCTACCCGAGCTATGTCCGCGATGGCTTGTCATGCCAGTGGCCTTTTATATAGATATTTGGCGTGCTAAGCGGCGAATCCGCATGCACGGTGTCGGTCGTAACAAAGGAAGCGTAAGCACGGTATGCGATGTGTTGTGAAATGTGTGCTCGGTTGCACCAAAGTGTTATAAAGACTACGATTCGGCTATACGTAAAGACACGTGCTTCGGCACGAGATACGTTATCGTACTTGAGTTCTCAACATCGGTTCCACAAGTTGGGTTATACGTTTCGAGTTAAGTCGAGAAGGGCCGTAGGGCAAGTTTTTGACACGACCTAGTCGTTACGTCCAAGAGTATGGTACGAAAGACAAGTATGAGTCGGTACGTTGACAGTGCAAGCACGTAAAAGGTCTAGAGGCAAAGTATGGGTACATTATTAGTGCAAGGCACGGAGATGGTCTAAAGACACTAAATAGGCCGAGCGTCGGTCCTAAAATCGATCCTAAGGCAAGACTAGAAGGACAATCGAAAAGGGGCTTGTAATGCACAAAGTAAAATAAACGTGTCAGTTTTGTATGGGTGGGCGAGGAGCTCACTCCACCAGTACAGTGGTACTGACACCCACACAGTGTTTATGTGCAGGCACAGGTAGAAGCTCGTGGCACGGAGCTCGCTTGGATGCGTCGCGGCACGGAGTTCCTTGGCGATTTGAAGCGTGCGGCCGCATGGAATCGAAGACTTATACGGGACATAATGTATAGACATCGCCTTCCGAAGCTTCCACTGGATTCAAGTATTGTATCGAGAGATGAGAGAGAGCAGAGTGATTTGTAATGTGAGACGAGTGCATTTGAGTGATTGTAATCTTGGCCTTGTGCCCCCAATGTAACCGTTGTTTCGATATCAATAAAGATCATCCTTTGAATAACTTGTGTTTTGTTCTAAATTTTTGCTGCGTGTTCAATGTCTCTGCGCGGGACTTCTGGGCGACGACCCCGTCGCCGCCGCTGTAATCGACCGTTATGGAACCCGCCTTGCACGAGCGCAATCTAGGCTCGTACGGCATCACGCCTTAGCGAGGACGATCGCTCCTACGGGAGCGGGGCGTGACATAAATGGTATCAGAGCACGGCTTTACGTCCTTGGACTACCGATTGAATTCTTTAACTCTGTTGTTCCGCAAACTCTGAATTGTGCTTCCGCAACGTGATATCGTTGGTGCGCTCTCTCTCAAACGTCCCTCGGCATGTCCATACAATAAGTCTAATATTTTCGAAAGCTCGTACAAGCGTTCAATCGAACGCATCGATAGGTGGTGGCCTTTGGGCCGAACGGTGCCGACCTTGAGTTGATAGAAAATGCGTGCTAAAGTTAGCAAGTCGCGTGCGTGCCTAACGAGTCCTACGTCGACGTGAGCAAACGAGCGTGAAAACTCGGAGTATAGTCCATACGGGATGGTTATACGGTACAACTTAGTCCACGTATCACGCACCTCGACCTTTTGGTGCAAACGAGTCACAACCGATATTAAGTACCGCTTGGTCGAAAACGGAAATACTCTTGGAGTGTATATCGATAGGAACGTTATCAAGACTAACGCTTAGGCGTACATGGAAGATTATTCTGGATTTTGAGGAATAGTGCGAACGACTTAGTGCGTCGATGCGACGTAAACGATTACGCTAGGGATTCGTCGAACGAATCCGAAACATGTCTTAGCGAATAACGCGAACGTGATTTGGACTGGATCGGATGACTCGAATCCCGAGTGGTGTATGGTCCGTCTTGGAAAGCATTCGAGCGAAAGATTGAGGATTGCACGAGTATGAAACGCGAAAACGATTGAGTTCGAATCGAGGAAATTGATACGGATCGTATACGAAAAGTTAACATGACGGGTAGGTAGCGTGCATGAAATGTTCAATTTTGAAGTTACGTAAACGACTCTGAGGATTGAAATCGATGTTGCTCGATGGTTTGAATTAGCAAGGAATGATGCGAATTGAGGAAATACGTTAGTCGATGACTTGAGAATAGACGCATAAACGATACGTGAATTTGGGTTGAAGAAATTGATGTGGTGAACGGTTCGAGGAGATTATCCAGTCGGACGATAGCATCATTCGTACGACTCAGAATTCGTTGCAAACGAAGATCGTCAGGTTACGTATATCGTCGATGGTATTGAGGCGTATCAAAGATGATATGCAATAACTCGGAGGTACTCGGACTCGGTGAATGACGATCGTGCAAGTGCTATTATTCGGTTGGATGCAATACTTAGGATTTCGATTGAGATGAATGTTGGATAGAAGTGATCGTGTTTTGATGGTTGCGTTGATAACCACAACGTCGACGGTCTTGTCTTGCGTGAGCGCTACTCTAGCCTCGCACATGCGTTGCGTCAGATTTGGGGCGATCGTTCCGCGTGAGCGCTGACATGGTGATTCATGTCGCAGGAATAATCGAACTCAGAAAATCAGGACGCGGCAACTTTGATTGTCCTGACTTGTTGGTTTGATGCGAAGTCAAATTCGAGGATGTTAGGACTTACAAATGATGATTGAATGAAACATGAGGATTGAGTAGGTCCAATCCGCGCATCGTGAATGAACGAGTCTAGACACGAAACAAGAGTTACGCCCCGATGAGAATGATTATTCCGCGGAAGCGTTGCATGGTGATTCATGAACCACCGTGGATGATCGGACTTGCATGAGATCGGGGCACAACGTATTGTTAAGTCAGATGACCTTGTGATCGATTACGTGAATTGGAATAGATGATTTCGGAAACGTGGAATATGAATTACGATGTAGAGATGGATTGTGCCATAGCGTGCTTGACTTGAAAAGATTGATAGGCGGATTATGTCGAACGTGTTCAAAGAGATAGACTATGCAAAATGGTTTGATGAACGAACGATATGGATATGACGTGGAATTGTTCAAAACGTAAGTTATCGTAGGATGGCTTTACCGAACGACTCAGACACCATGCGACGAACATTGGGATGTGTATAGGAAATCGATGCTCGATGTTTAGAAATCGGAGTGATGCGAGCTTGGGTAGAAAACCCCGTACCAACGATTTGGTTTAACCTTAGGATGGGGTCAGTATTGATATCGTTGTTTGGGAACTATGATTCCAGTACTGACGAAAAGACATAGCCTAGCGGTTAGGCAGACGTTCGAGCGTGAAGCGATAGGTGTTACGGAGGCACCACTCGCGAGTCTTGGCTGACATGCACGTATATCAGGGACGCCTGAATATGTGCACGATCCGACTCGAGTGGTGATGGCGGATTCTCTATCACGAGACTTGGCTGACATGCATGTATTTTGGGGACGCCTGGAATATGTGCCCGATCCAACTAAGTGATACGTTGAATCAAGTGAGACTTGAGGAACCGGAAAGTGTCGAGGATTTTGAAATCATGAGTTTCGAAGAAATGGTGATGGTAATGCGATCATTGATTTGAATTGAGTTCAAATATTGGTTGATTGGTTGGTATGCCTTATGACTAAGTTAGCGATAGCACGAGTGTGGCTCAAAATCGAAGAAATGCGTAGGCGGAATGTGTACGATTAAGTCTTGGCCATAGAAACGGTAGGATGGTTTGCCTTCAGGAAAGTCTCGAGGACGAGACTTGTTCTGAGTGGTGTATGTTGTAGTGCCCCGGCCCGTAAATTCAATCGGAGGAATCGAAACGCCGACGGCGTTCGGACTTGCCTTGCAACGGCGAATCGAAGACATCGCTCAGGTGGGGGAGTTTCGGTGAACTTGCCTCATCTCTGCCTTCACCTAATAATTCGTGTGGTTTCAACTTGCACAAGTAGGCTAATATAAAAGCTATGAACGCACATAGCTAAGGGAATAATCCCGACCCGTCGGAATGTCTTAGAACATGGAAAATGGTCCCACGGTCTCAATAGAAGTCGGCTCAGCGTGCTTTAAAATGACACTCTGTCCTTCGTCCCGTGGCTTGGGAGAAGGAAAGTTGATATTCGACACAAACGATGAGTTAGCCTAAGTCATAGGCGTCGCCCGCATAAATGCTCGATAAAGCATGCACGTTTCCACCGCGCAAGGCTTGGCATAGCCTTGGCTCGTCCCTTGGGTTAAGTTATAGGCTTGAGTAAGTTAGGCAAAGTTATGCCGATCGACCTAAGTCATTCTAAGTGCCGTCCCGCTCGTTCTGCGGTTGTCAAGTTAAATAGTCCCACGATCTCAAGGGCCGTCATATAACGTATGACTTGGGTGATAGCGTCGCGTAAGGCAGAAGTCAGTTAAAGGCACGAGCCACGGTTGGCACGATGTAAAGTTAGCCACGGTCCATGGCACTTAAGGAACACGTTTTGTTCAAGTTAAGTTGGACGGCTACGTAGTAGTCGTTCCCTCGAGTTCAAAGATGTTCGAGGCGGTCCCTCGGTTGGGAGCCTCGCGTCCTATCCACGCTAAAGTGTTTCGAGGCGGTCCCTCGGTTGGGAGTCTCGCGTTCCTATCCACGTTAAGTATTCGAGACGGTCCCTCGGTTGGGAGTCTCGCGTTCCTATCCACGTTAAGTATTCGAGGCGGTCCCTCGGTTGGGAGTCTCGCGTTCCTATCCACGTTAAGTATTCGAGACGGTCCCTCGGTTGGGAGTCTCGCGTTCCTATAAGTATTCTAGGCGGTCCCTCGGTTGGAAGTCTCGCGTTCCTATCCACGTTAAGTTTTCGAGGCGGTCCCTCGGTTGGGAGTCTCGCGTTCCTATCCACGTTAAGTATTCGAGGCGGTCCCTCGGTTGGGAGTCTCGCGTTCCTACCTATGTTAAGAAGTTTGAGGCGATCCCTCGGTTGGGAGTCTCGCGGTCTCGAGGCACGTTATGCTAAGTGTGATTCAGAGCACGAGTTGCTAAGTATAGTTCCGATCGTACCAACAAGTAGGCCATGCATTTACGTGAGTTTAGATGTCTCGTAGGTGCGTGGTCATTGGACACCTTGTCGACAAGGATTTTTGCCTAGACTGGTTATACGCCGGGGCACCGGGCCCAGTCATCCTAGGGGGTAGACGTTATAGCAGCGCATGCTTTTATTGCGTGGGTAGTCGGGGGCTTTCCATGGGGCTAGCTACCTTGCATCGAAGGACCCGCCGCCTACCCGAGCTATGTCCGCGATGGCTTGTCATGCCAGTGGCCTTTCATATAGATATTTGGCGTGCTAAGCGACGAATCCGCATGCACGGTGTCGGTCGTAACAAAGGAAGCGTAAGCACGGTATGCGATGTGTTGTGAAATGTGTGCTCGGTTGCACCAAAGTGTTATAAAGACTACGATTCGGCTATACGTAAAGACACGTGCTTCGGCACGAGATACGTTATCGTACTTGAGTTCTCAACATCGGTTCCACAAGTTGGGTTATACGTTTCGAGTTAAGTCGAGAAGGGCCGTAGGGCAAGTATTTGACACGACCTAGTCGTTACGTCCAAGAGTATGGTGCGAAAGACAAGTATGAGTCGGTACGTTGACAGTGCAAGCACGTAAAAGGTCTAGAGGCAAAGTATGGGTACGTTATTAGTACAAGGCACGGAGATGGTCTAAAGACACTAAATAGGCCGAGCGTCGGTCCTAAAATCGATCCTAAGGCAAGACTAGAAGGACAATCGAAAAGGGGCTTGTAATGCACAAAGTAAAATAAACGTGTCAGTTTTGTATGGGTGGGCGAGGAGCTCACTCCACCAGTACAGTGGTACTGACACCCACACAGTGTTTATGTACAGGCACAGGTAGAAGCTCGTGGCGCGGAGCTCGCTTGGATGCGTCGAGGCACGGAGTTCCTTGGCGATTCGAAGCGTGCGGCCGCATGGAATCGAAGACTTATACGGGACATAATGTATGGACATCGCCTTCCGAAGCTTCCGCTGGATTCAAGTATTGTATCGAGAGATGAGAGAGAGCAGAGTGATTTGTAATGTGAGATGAGTGCATTTGAGTGATTGTAATCCTGGCCTTGTGCCCCCAATGTAACCGTTGTTTCGATATCAATAAAGATCATCCTTTGAATAACTTGTGTTTTGTTCTAAATTTTTGCTGCGTGTTCAATGTCTCTGCTCGGGACTTCTGGGCGACGTCCCCGTCGCCGCCACTGTAATCGACCGTTATGGAACCCGTCTTGCACGAGCGCAATCTAGGCTCGTGCGGCATCACGCCTTAGCGAGGACGATCGCTCCTACGGGAGCGGGGCGTGACATCAGTGGAGCCACTGGTGCTGGCTGTATACCGACAGCCTCCGCCCCTTCAGGAACTACCTCTCCGGCATGCTCATCCTCCTGAGGGACACCCTGACCACAATCAGGAGGCTGATGATCAAGGTTGGGAGCAACTCCATGTACCGGCTCCCCCATAACTGGATCCTCTGCGATGTCCTCTGGAAACTGCTCGAAGCGAAATGACTCTAACTCAGGCAATTCCTCAGCCTCAGAAGGTGTCTCGGAATCCTGAGTGTTGGTCATGGTCTGATCCTCGACGAACACCACGTCCCTGCTTCTGTAGAGCTTTCCTTCCACTGGGTCGTAGAGTCTATAGCCAAACTCATCCCGACCATAGCCGACAAAGACGCATCGCCTCGTCTTCGGCTCAAGTTTGGTCCTCTCGTCCTTCGGTACATGCACGAAGGCTTTACAACCAAACGCCGGCAGGTGATTGTTTGACGGCTCTTTGCCGTACCATACTTTGTCAGGCACATCACCCTGCAAAGGAGTACTAGGAGACAAATTAATAATATAAGCAGCTGTGAGAAGAGCCTCACCCCAATAACTGCCCGACAAGTTTGCTTCTGACAGCAAACACCGCACCCTCTCCATCAGTGTCCTATTCATGCGCTCCGCTACACCATTGAGCTGAGGTGTCTTTGGCGGAGTCTTCTGGTGTCGTATCCCTTGCTCTCTACAATACGCATCAAAGGGACCGATGTATTCGCCGCCATTGTCGGACCGAACACACAATAACTTCTTGTCCGTCTCCCTTTCAACAGAGGCCTGAAACTCCTTGAAAGTAGGCAGCACCTGATCCTTGGTCTTTAAGGCATAGACCCAAACCTTCCTGGAACAGTCATCAATAAAAGTCACAAAGTAAGAAGCACCACCAAGAGATTTTACCTTCATAGGACCGCAGACATCCGAGTGAATCAACTCGAGCAACGCCGGCTTCCTCGAACTTGGGTGACTTTGGAAAGACACCATATTTTACTTCACAGCTAAACAGTGCGTGCATTTCTCCAACTTTGTAGACTTGAGCCCCGAAATCACTTTCCTGTTCACCAAGTAGCTCATCCCCTTCTCGCTAATATGGCCGAGCCGCCTGTGCCACAACTCGGTAGACGCATCACTGACTGCGTTCACCTCCTGTGCCCCCTCTGCGCTCCCCTCCATATAGTAGAGACCGGACTTCTTGCTTCCTCTGGCAATCACCATCGAACCTCTGGAAAGCTTCCACTGACTATTCCCGAAGAGACTGAAGAATCCCTCGTCATCCAACCTTCCAACCGACACCAGGTTGAAATGGATATCAGGGACATGACGAACATCCTTGAGAACAAGAACCGCACCCGTCTTCGTTCTCAAATGCACATCTCCAACGGCAACCGCCTTCGACACATCTCCGTTGTCCATCTTCAACACGCCACAGTCTCCTGTCGTGTAAGTGGCAAACAGTGCCCTATTGTGAGATACATGTGCTGAAGCCCCTGAGTCCACCAGCCAAAAATTGTCGTCGCAGGCGAGGTTAGTAATGACCTCATCACCTACGACGATCACATCGCCTCCATGCACCGAGGCCGCCGCTGTAGTGTTCTCTTCTTGCTTTCCCTTGTCGCCCTTCTTCTCTTTCTTCCAAGCGAAACAGTTCCGCTTGATATGGCCCTTCTTACCGCAATGGTAACACTCTGAGTCCTCGTAACGACCCTTGGACTTCCCCCTGCTCTTGTCTCTGCCACCACCTGGACCCCTGCTTTTGCCCCTTCCGCGGCTCTCTGAAACAAGTGCCTCTGAGTGGTGGAATGTGGATGAAGTGCCCTGAGAACGTCTCCGCATCTCTTCATTCAACACCCCGCTCTTGGCAAACTCCAGACTGACCACGCCCTCTGGAGCAGAAGCGATCAAAGATACTCGTACGGTCTCCCACGAGTCTGGCAATGTACACAGCAGCCACAGTCCCTGAACTTCGTCGTCGAACTTGACTCCCATAGAAGATAGCTGGTCAACCACGCCCTGGAAATCACTCAAGTGATCCGTAATAGACGCCCCATCTTTGTACCGCAGACCCATCATCGTCCGGATCAGGAACAACTTGTTTACCCCGGTCTTCTTCGCGTACAAAGATTCCAGCTTATCCCATAACGTCTTCGCGTGCTCAATATTGGCAACGTGGTTGTACACGTTCTCGTCAACGAACTGCCTGATGTATCCGCACACCTGTATATGTTCGAATTTCCAGTCCTCCTCGGATTTATCACTGGGCTTCTCGGATGCAAATACGGGCAGATGCAGCTTCTTGACGAACAGCAAATCCTTCATCTTGCTCCACCAATAATGATAGTTTGTGCCGTTCAGATTCACCATGCGCACCGGCTTCGCGTCCATCTCTCCTCTCTGGTTCCTCTGTCAACTCCTGACACCCTTTGAACCTAAAGCTCTGATACCACTCTGTTGGGAAAGAAACGCAGAAACCTTTTCCCAAACCGGAGAGTACCTGCGAGAGGACCGAGCAATACAACGCACGAACCCAAAAACAAACACACAAAACAATCCACGCAGACACAGAGAATTTTTGACGTGAAAAACCCTTGCGGGAAAAACCACGGGACGATCGGAGTCCAACCCTGAGAAGCCTCCACTAATGGAATAGAAGAATTACACCCTCTACGAACTCCTCCCGATCCAAATCGGATCCCCACAACACTCAGAGATAAGAACAATGATTACAAGGCTACGAAGAGCGAGAACGACGAGTAGAGATTACCCGAACACGATCTCCTTCGAATGGCGACCTTCAATCCTCCGTCTTCTTCTCCGAAGTTGTAATGGCACTCTTGCCTCCTTCTCTCTCAAACTTGTGTTCCTTGCGATTAGATGCATTCTAAATTAGGGTTGAGAAAACTCAATATAACTCCCTAATCCCGTAGCAAACCTGGACCGTTGGATTAGATCCAATGATGAAAACTCATCCTAAAATTCGCTTCAGCCCCCGACGACACAGAGTTCGGCCAGAACTCTGTGTCGAGCAAACAGAATCTCACGCCAACATTCTGGAAGCGCCAGACCGAGTTCGGCCAGAACTCGGCCTGGGACCGAGTTCGGGCCGAACTCGGATCCCCTGCTTCCAGCAGCTCCAGCAGCAACAGCAGCAACTTCGTCGCCTACTTCCCGAGCTTCTCCGACATCGGACGGCGCTCGTCGCACTCCGGGGTCTTCTCCACATAGGTTGGGAACCCCACCCACTCCAACAAACACGTCGCTAAACATCGTTGTAATTAAACATTTAGCGACGTCCAACAACTGCTATCGATGTCTCCTTCCAAAATACTAACAGTAGTCGCGGAAAGTTACTACAGTGACGCCTTGCGACATTTTATAAGACGTCACTAAATTCATAAAATTGATTGTTCTCACGTCGCTAAAAACATCGATAATTGGCAGTATTTTGGTAGTGTAGCTCTTGTGTGGAGTTATACTTTTGAAGAAAGAAAAAAAAAAAAATATAGTGCTTTTGCTTCAGCGCTCCAGTGCTTACTCCGATGAAGGGAGAAGATACAGATGAGCATTCCCGAACGTTTGACTGCTAACTGTGCCATCAGAGTTTGTTGGTTCTTGGGTTCAAATCAACGAGGAGAAGGTCAAATCGCTTTAAGAATCATTGGTGGTATGCTTATTCTAGCAACATTGTTTTCAATGGCTTAATATATTTCAACAGTTTATAGTGCTTATACTACTAACTCATCCCATAGTGATGATTTCAAAACAAATTCTAGTTTAGTCTTTTAGATTTTTTTCGAGGAATATCAACAACATATTATAAATGAACAACATTCGTACATTTTAATATACTATATAAAAAACTATCTATTATATACTTTGTCTAAGCAAGTAAAACAAACAACAATATCTTTTATATGGTGAATAATTAAAGGTCTTTAAATATTATTTCATTAAAAATAAATAAAATATAAGATTATGTATAAATGTATCAAATTTTTGTTATTGTAATTT
This sequence comes from Iris pallida, assembly GCA_029216955.1. Taxonomy (NCBI): domain Eukaryota; kingdom Viridiplantae; phylum Streptophyta; class Magnoliopsida; order Asparagales; family Iridaceae; genus Iris; species Iris pallida. The sequence continues at coordinate 41,118,703 of JANAVB010007399.1, forward strand.
TAGTTTTTTCGAAACCAATAACTTTGTATAAACTCTCATTCGAAATCACAAATAGTCAAAAAAAAAAAAAAAAAAAAAAAAAAAAAAAACACCAAACCGACTTGATAGAGATACTTTAGTCCAACATCTTATTTACTAATGCGAATGAAGGCTTTGTTTATTTTATAAATATGTACATGGAAACCATCCCAATTAACTTCCGTCGAGTTATATCGTTTTTAATATGCAATTGTTAGCTTTGCTTGTGAGCAAAAGCTTAACTCCCTAAAGCATATAGTCCCACATCGGCTAGTGGGAGTTCTTCCACTATGCATATATTACTTACTCTCCTTTCGCTTCATTAAAAGTTGTGTGTGGGAGCTCCATGGGCCACACGCGTGCGCCGTCGCCATTGCCCGGTCCGGTTTGGTTCGGTTCGGTTCGGCTCGCGTAACGGGTGCGGGTACGTGCCCACATCTGCTGGCTGATCCGATTTTCACTTTGAGTTCGGGCCGAGACCCTAAAAGTTTTTTGCTCCTCTCCAAAATTTTTTGACCGTTACAAATCTTTTAAATTCAGTAATGTTTGGATTTTGAATTCCGTCCAGGTACAATGTATCACATTTGTAACATTCGAATTTAATTGTTGTCATTTAACATCCGAATTAAAATCTTATTTAATATTCTGTCCATTGGAGAAGCTTGCTACAGCCTATATAATGACCTCCTTTTTCTTCATTCGAGACACAGAAAAATTTATCATTCCGAAACTCTCTACGAAATTCCTCTTCCAGAAAACTTGGTGCTCTTTCTTGTTGCTCTGGGCAGAGGTAAGTACGTGGTCACTCTCTCCGACGTCGTGTGCGACAACGAGATTCCGGTGGAGCGAAAATTTTACCACTAGGAGCGTTCGGATACGGTCTGCACATAGACCCTAGCTAACTCTTAGGACAGTGCTTCGTGCACGACTTCCTCGGAGGCCGGTAATTTTAATTTTAATTTAATTTATTTTATTGCAGATTTAAATCCGAAGTTTTTGAAAAAAAATTCCAACAATCTAAGACTTATCTAATTGTCCAATAATTTAAATACAACTTTGTCTATTAAATTGATTCATAATTTTCTGTAACAAACAATCGGCTCACTGTTGTTATTCTGCTTAGACTTCTTGTTATAAATTTGTTTGTTACAAATTCACTTCTGCTTAGATTTCTGCTTAGACTTCTTGTTACAAATTTACTGTTGTAAACGTTGACAAGAAGTATACAGGAAACAAATTTACTTCTTCTTAGACTTCTTGTTAAAAATTTACTTTTGTAAACGTTGACAAGAAGTATACAGGAAACAAATTTACTTCTTCTTACAAATTTTTGTAAACTTTGTTTATTAAGTCTTGGTAAAACATTTGCTTGTTGTAAACGTGTGCTTGCTTTTGTACCAAGAACTTGCTTTAACAAATTAACTTTTGCTTGTTGTTACAAAATGTTGTAAGAATACTGTTACAATTTTTTGTAAGACTTTGTAAGTATTTTTGTAAGAATACTGTTACAAATTTTGTAAGAATACTGTTACAAATTAACCTTTACTCACTATTGTTAGCATTCTGTTCACAAAATACTACTACAATTTTGAAAAAATTTACTATTTGTTGACGATCGTTGTTAGATTTTTTTTTGTCGATCATAGTTTTTCTTTTACTAATATTTCTATTTAGGCTAAATCAAAACAATTAACTGATTTAGTAAAATTTCTTTAATTTTAAAGTTCTAAAGTTAAGATTTGTTTGGGAACAAGCCGAAAGGGCCCTTCTGTCAACAAGGCGAAATATCATCTAAGCGACCGGTACTTAAGAGTTCCTAGTGAACCTCCGCTTGCTGGGATCCGGCCCCTACAGCTAACCCAACCTCATCAAAACTTGAAAAACTAAAAATTAAAAGGTTTATTACTAAAATTATTTTAATTGTTAATTTTAGCTTAAAACCATCTTATTGAGTAAATATAATTTTTCAGACCTTAGGAACATGACTTCCAAGGAAGAGACTTTCTCTGCAAAGCCTGCAAAATTCAATGGCACCTACTTCAAGATGTGGCAAAGCCAGATGAAATTTTGGCTTACTACTTTAGGCCTGATTTCTGCCATTGATGGGTCCACGCCCATCTCAAATGATTCTGATGAGACTGAGTCTGATGTAGGGGTTTCCAAGTCCTCCTCTTCTACCAAGCCTAAGACCCCTAAGAAAATTGACTACCACTGCTTCCACAGAATCTTAAGCGCTATATCGGAGTCACTCTACGACATATTTTTTTAGTATAAAAGCGCTAAAGAACTCTGGGATGCTTTGGAAGATGAGTATGGTTGTGATGATGCTGGAATTGATAGATTCAATTCTACCACATTCAACCAATATGTGATGGTAGATAACAAACCTATCAATGACCAAATCCATGAGTTCCAAGAACACCTTAGGCAGCTTCAAGCCAAGGGAACCGTCTTTTCTACTGAGCACAAAATAGGGTGCTTGATAGATAAACTCCCTCCTTCCTGGTCTAAAGTGGCAAAGGTCCTTCTACATCTACAAGGATCTATTACATACTCTCAAGCTCTACAGAGAATTAGAACAGAAGAGAAATATAGGTCCAAGACCAAAGCTAGGTCAAATGTCACAGCTAAGGTAAACCTTGTAGAAAATCATGCAAAACCTAAGTCAAACAACCATCTCAAATCCAAGAAAAATTCTTTCAAAAAGAAGCAGAGTTTTCAACCTCCTCACTAAAATCATCATCACCAAAACCATCACCACCAAAACCCTCAACCCCAAAAACCTAGAAACTTTGGTCAGACTCAGGATCAAAGAAGATTTTGTTTTGTGTGTGGTAGAACCAACCATACAGCCATCAGCTTCCAAAGGAAGAAAGAACCTATCCAGAACTCCTTCAAGGGTAAAGGCAAGCCAGAGGCTAACATGATTCTGAATGGATCTTCCAGCTCCTTCAGGTCTGTAAGCTATCAACCTATAGTAAACCTTTCTTTCCATTCTGATGATTGGTGGTTGGATTCTGGAGCTAATGTTCACGTTTTATTTGATCGCTCCTGTTTTTCAACCTATCAGGAATCAGGTGGAGGAGGCATGACCCTAGGAGATGGCTCAACGGCACAAATTGTGGGAAGCGGAAGAATAGATCTGAAGATGACATCAGAAAATTTTTTACCTCTCCATGATGTACTTCATGTGCCGTCTGTCAGAAGAAATCTTGTTAGTGGATCCCTCCTTGTAGCCTCAGGATACAAAATTGTTATGGAGGCAAATAAAGTAGTTTTTTTTCTAAGAATGATTTGTTTGTGGAGAAAGAATTTGTGAAAGATGGACTCTTTATTTTAAGTACTATGAATAAAAGTTCAAATCCTTCTTTTGTTGCAAATGTTGAATCATCAAATATTTGGCATGGTAGATTAGGTCATGTGAATTTAGGATCTATTAAAAGGATGATGAACTTAGATCTTATACCTAAGACTCCTATAGATGATGAACACAAATGTAAGATCTGTGTTCAAGCCAAACACACAAGATTACCTTTCAAATCTGTCTATAGAAATTCTGAACTCCTAGAACTTATCCATAGTGATGTTTGTGATTCCAATAGGGTCTTGACCCGAGGCGGTAGAAAATACTTTGTTACTTTCATATATGACCATTCAAAGTATTGTTACACCTACCTCCTTAAGACCAAAGATGAAGTTCTAGACAGATTCAAGGTCTATAAATCTGAAGCTGAGAACCAGTTGGATAGGAAGATTAAGATCCTTAGATCAGATCGTGGTGGAGAGTATACGTCAAATGAAATGACTAACTTCTGTGAAGAGCACGAAATTATTCATGAGGTAACTGCTCCTTATTCACCACAATCCAATGGAGTTGCTGAAAGGAAGAATTACACTCTTTTAGACATGGTCAATGCCATGCTTCTCAGCTCAGGTGCCATTGATAATCTTTGGGGAGAAGCCCTTTTGTCAGCATGTTATATCCTTAATAGGATACCTAGTAAGACAAATGATAAAATCCCATATGAGCTTTGGAAAGATCGGACTCCTAGGATCAACTACCTCAAAGTTTGGGGTTGTCTAGCTAAAGTAGGAATTCCTGAACCCAAAAAGAGGAAGATAGGACCTAAGACTGTAGATGCTGTATTTATAGGATATGCCTTAGATAGTAATGCCAATAGATTTCTTGTAACCATTCTGAAGTAAATAAATCTTTAATAACACAATCATTGAAGCTAGAGATGCAGTATACTTTGAGAATATTTTTTTCTTCAAGGATAGAAACCCTTCATCTTCCTCTAACCCTTCTCTTACTCCGGCTACTAGTTCTCATGACCAAATGCCTAGTTCACAATCTGAACAAGTCATAGAACCTAGAAGGAGTAAAAGAGAAAGGATTGAAAAGAATTTAGGAGAGGGATTCTTCACATTTTTGATAGAAGGTGACCCATCAACTTATGAAGAAGCCATATCCTCTCCTGATGCCCCTTTCTGGAAAGAAGCTATTAACAATGAGTACAACTCCATCATGGAGAACAATACTTGGTTTTTAGCAGACCTTCCTTTAGGCACCAAACTAATAGGTTGTAAGTGGATCTTTAAGAAGAAACTTAGAGCCGATGGTACCATAGAAAAATATAAGGCTAGATTAGTGGCCAAAGGATTTACCCAGAAGAAAGGATTAGATTATTTTGATACCTACTCTCCTGTAGCTAGAATATCTTCTATTAGAACCCTTCTAGCTCTAGCATCCATTCATGATATGTTGATCCATCAAATGGATGTAAAGACAGCATTTCTAAATAGAAATTTAGAAGAAGAGATATATATGGAGCAACCTGAAGGTTTTATTGCTAAAAGTCAAGAAAAGAAGGTTTGTAGATTAGTAAAATCTCTTTATGGCCTAAAGCAAGCTCCCAAGCAATGGTACAACAAATTTGACAAAGTCATTATAGAATTTGGTTTTGTACCAAATGAATATGACAAATGTTTGTATTCCAAAAATACAAATAAAAGTTGTGTTATCTTATGCTTGTATGTTGATGACATCCTTATTTTGGGATCTTCATTGGAATTGATAAATAACACTAAGAATTATTTATCTAACCAGTTTGACATGAAAGACCTAGGTGAAGTAAACCTGATCCTAGGAATACAAGTGTCCAAATGCAATGAAGGATATACTCTATCCTTAGCACATTCAATTGAGAAAATGCTAAGAAAGTTTGAATATTTTGACAAAAAACCTGCCCTTACTCCATATGACAGCAATGTTGTTCTCAAGAAGAATGAAGGATCTCCTATAGAACAACATAGATATTCACAGATGATAGGGTCCCTTATGTACATAACAAATATGACCAGACCTGACATTGCTTTTGCTATTGGAAGATTAAGTAGGTTCACTAGTAACCCAAATCAGTCACATTGGACTGCATTTGACAGAGTATTTAGATATCTTAAGGGAACTCTAGATTATAAACTTCATTATACTAGACACCCTGATATCATAGAAGGTTACTCCGATGCAAATTGGGTAACTGATTCACATGATGTAAAATCCACTACTATATATATTTTTACCCTAGCAGGAGCTGCAATCTCCTGGGGATCATGTAAACAAACTATCATAGCCAGAAGTACAATAGACTCTGAAATGATAGCTTTGGATACTACATGTATAGAGGCCGAATGGCTCAGAAATCTTATTATGCACATACCTGTTTATGTTCATACTATTCCTGCAATTTCTATAAACTGTGATAATAAATCTGTTATAGAACTACTAAAGCATGATTCTGTGAATGCTAAGATGAACAGGCACCTGCAGCTGCGCTTCAAGTCAATAAAGAGCCTATTGGGCAAATATGTGGTTCTTGACTATATAAAGTCAGAAAAGAACCTTGCAGACCACTTGACGAAGGGTCTGTCTAGGACATTGATCCTAGAATCATCGAGGGGGATGGGGTTAAGCCCATAGTATAGTCACCAGCAGTGGCAACCCAACCGAGTCTGACTGGAGATCCCAAGAAGCCGGTTCAATGGGTAGAAATAAGCTGGACTAGGTGACTATTATGGAACACTGACCTGAGATTAAATTCTCTTTAAAATAAAAGCCCAGGAGGCTGTACATGTGTACATTCATACCCCATCCTTATGGTGACAATGTTCCTTTTGTGATATGGATAGGTTGAGGTTAAACTCTTAATAAGTCCAAGCATGATATGCAGGGTTGATTCCAATCACCAACCCTTAAGGACTTACCTATATGAGAGGTCGTGAGGGCCGCGACTATAGGACAGGACGATCCTAGAAAACTCTCATAAAAGTGGAAAAGTGCACATGGCCTACCAAACGCGCCACCCGATAGACCCGATGTCACGACCCTCACCCGCTTTCCGGATACGAGACGTGTCCAAGCCAGCCTACGCCGCAGAGTCGGCGGTAGAACACTGTCAAGCCCGCAAGAAATAGATGCTCAAAATACAACATTTGTTGTTCATTCACAATTCTAAATTTATTACAACAGTTACAACATTTATATTTAAAAGAAAATACAAATTTTTATAATTAATGAAATGATACAATGGCTATCTACTTCTAGGTTGGCCTCAGCATACCCAAACCTTCCCAGTGCTAAGAATGATCGCGGCTAAACCTGAAAAATATTGGTTATCCAGTCAGGATTGGAACAAGTACACAAACCGACGGCAATGCAAAACATAATAGAATTAACAAGACGTGAAAATAACATATGGAATATGAAAGCTAGTAAGATAACTGATGACATAGCACGATAGAGAAGTAAACAAGAAAAAACTAATAAAAGACATCTATCTAGGTGGTGTGAAATATCTGTTTTGACATGTGAACGGCTAGGGGGTAAAATCCGACTCACTGCACGTGTCGTGTGCAGCTGCTATCGTTCAAGAATAGACATTTTGGGAATATTTCTGGGTAGTCCACATGTCTACTAAGATATTTCCCCTCCCGACTACTCCGTGTGACGAGCATATCAACAAGCAGCAAGATATATGTATAGACATGAAATGTAAAAACTACTATGAATCGAAAAGCAATCAGAAAGTGCACTTGCCAGAGGTCCTTAGCTGGAGAAACCAATAATACCGTACCGCTCAATGAGCCACAATCAGTCAATATATGTAGAAGTCTCCGGATGTTGAAATAAACAGTACCAACGTTCTCAGAATAGTCAATTTAGCTAGGATTGCCTGTCCTTAAGTCCAATTCTGGACACAGGGGCAAAACGGTAATTTCGGGCAAAAACGATGTCCGCCGTTGGACTCGCTTTGTACCAAAAAGTGTGCCAGAGTCAATGGTCTCTAAAGTCGTCAAATTACATGTATACGGATCCAGTTTTCCGATATGAACCCAACCGTATGTCCAAAGTGGATTCCGGCGGACCGTGCACAAAATCGTCCGTTGAGTGGGACCGTGGGGTCCGCAAAACGACGTTCTGATTCTACTGTCTCAAAATCGGACCAAACTTGGCATGCAGGACCAGAAAAATGATACGTTCCTGTTGGCGCCAGTTTCGTCTCGACCTGACGAGCGTGCACAAAGTAATTGAGAAATTTGCAAAGTGCACGATACGGTAAATTTTGACGGATACGGATCAAATTCGTCGTGCACACGCGACCAATTTGAATTCCGTCAAAGCCCACACGACCACGAAGCCGTTACACAGCTTTCGATGCGTTCGGTTCACGACCACGTCATCCGGATTGGCGTGACGCACGTCTTGTGGATGCATTTTTCTAATTTTGAAAACTATTTTTCATGTATTTTTGTCAATTTCAATCTAAT